>CM062816.1:1880664252-1881284416 GCA_031772625.1 Pinus tabuliformis | reverse complement strand
ATATCTTCATACCAACTCTCAGCATTTCCCAACACGAAAAATTAGTGTTCTAAACACCCTTGCTACTTGTGGAATGAGGGTCTCAGATGAAAACCACATGCAGGATCAAAAATCCCCCCTTCTAGATTTTTTTTATAAAAATGACTATAGTAGACGTTGAGGTCTTCTGGCTTTTCAAAAATCCAATAAAGATGCTTCGATTAGGAAATATCATGATGAGAATTCTTCAAAATTTCTTCTTACATTCATCCATGGAACCACAGGTAAGATTTCTTGTGTTCTTAAGAGAAATATTGCCTCTACTACCTTCAAGCCCCTTAATAATATTAGGAGCTCCCTTAGATCTGTTAAGGACCCTTGCTTGTGTGGGATTCCCTATATTGGAGATATTGGTCACTCCATTAATCTAAGAATTCAAGAACATGCGGCAAACATCAAGCATAATCGTTCCTACTCCTTGACTATTGTGGAACATGCAGCAAAAACTAAACAACATTTTTTCTTTGATGATTCTAACGTCATTGCGAAGATTGATCATTTCCAACATAGGAAGTTGAGAGGGGATATTGAAATTCAGGAACAAGCCAATAATATCAATAGGGACAATGGTTGGAAATTGAGTAAGAGTTGGGTTCTGCCCTTTCTTTAAAATTTTCATTTATTTTTTAATATATATATATATATATAATTGAATAGATAAAATAAACCACTATATAAATTAAATAATATATATATATATATATATATATAAACCATTTTAATAATAATCATTTAATAATTTTTAAATTAATTCCATTTTAACAATTTCTTAAGACAAAGATGGTCAATAGTTTAAAGTTTCGAAAAAATTACACACTTTGATCATTTTTTTTTGTTAGAAATGACATGTCAAAATCAGATTTTTTATAGGAAAATTTTAACAAAAAATGTGAAATAATAGTTTTTTTCAAAAAATAATGATTCACATAAAATTTAAAGTGAAAGTCACATAATACAAATATTGAACATATAACGAAATTAACTGAATACTTATTATTCTCATAAAATGTCAAAGTCAAAACATTACAAGTATAACTAATTAATAGTCACAAAAGATGAGCTTAATTTCCAAGCATAATTTAAATTTAATCAATAATATCATGTAATCCAAACTCTTCATCCTCTAGAGTTTCATCATTGTCTTCTTCCACAATAGTTTATGTTTCAATTTGCTCATTTTCCTCTTCTGGTGGATCTTTGATGTCTACAAATGTACCAATGTATGCTTTTCAAATCATTCCATCTAATGGTGGTTGAGGTTCCTTTGCTTTTTTTGCCACACATGATTCATTAAAATCCCCTTTCCTCAACCCAATTTCTTGCATTTCATCTGGAAGAAATTGAAGAATATTAATTATTTGTTGAATAAATTTGCATTGTACTAGGTCTTTTCCAATGGCAATGCAATTTATTCCTTTTTGTAAGCAACATGCTAGTGTTGTACCCAGTTATCAAGCACAAAAGAAATAATGAAGTAAACTAGTATAATGACATATAAATTAAGAAATAATATATTGAAATTCAATTTCATATAATAAAACTTACCTAATCGTGAGAATAAATCTAGAACCCAATCTCCTTCATTTGAACACAAGTCTATAAGATAGTTAATCAATGACTGTAATTTTTTATAAATGTTAACTATCTCTCCTTTTTCTTCTTTATCTTCATATGTTAGTTTTTTTTACAACATCATCATAAACCAGTACTTGGTTATGACTCTTTCCATCTACCCGATTAAGAAGCATAGACTTATAGCTATCATGTTTTGTCCAACTTTCAATATGGATGAACTCGCAGTCACTTATAATTGGTTGATATTCACAGTTAATAGGATTTGAATTTTGTTTTTAACATGAAATAGTAAAAGGTCAATTAAATTTTACATAAATGAATTGTTTAATATTAATCAAATATACAATTTCAACGTCTTACCATGTAAGTTGCATCCTTGAGTTTTTTTTCCCCTTGAAGCTTGTCAATAATATTTCCAATTGTGTGTCTGAATGAAATGTCACAAATCTCCATAATGGTAATGATGTGACTTCTACAAATCCTGGAACCACTTTACTAAGAGCTTGATAAGTATAAGGGTCACTATCATAGTCAATGTTTGAGATGTTGAAACCATGGGGAATATCTGCAATAACTAGGGAATAATCCCTTTAAAGTATGATTTTAGCAATGTCTTGAAAGTAACCTTGTATTATTTGATATTAAATAGTGTCAAACCCATTCCAAATTAAATGAGAAAGAGTTGAATCAAGTTCAACATTACTAAGACATTGTTTCCTCAGACTTTGATCTTAATTTTTTCAATAAAGCTTATGAAACTATCTAGTGCTCCATTTGCATCCTTCTTCATATTTAATAAAATAAACAAATATATGTATAAGTTATAAAATAAAAATAGTATACAGCTGAATAAAATTGAATGTATAAACCAACATACATTTTTAGATGCAAGATAAAAAAAGAATTGGTGTTGATGTAGAACTTAAATCTGGGTAGTTGGGTACAACATCATCCCAACTATATTCATTCAACAATTTAACCATTTGTTCTTGTATTTTCATGTAAACCTTGTGACTAGATAAATAAAGTGAAAAAAGTTAATATAATGATATGTATAACAAATACTACCAACAAAAATATGTTATATTTAAAAGAAAATTATATTCTAGAAATAAGTAAAAATAATTCAATAAACTTACTTTTGAAATTCATCACACATTTGGTCCAATGATAATTCACCTGACTTCACACAATATAATATTGTTTTGACAAGTTTTTCATCCTTCACCCCTTGCAATGATCTCCAAGGTGTGATAGTCATATCTTCTGGAAGTTGCGTCATTTCAGGACCTCATTTACTGCTGCTATATATCAATGGTTCAGACTTTTTGACCCTCTGGTTTTTAATGCCAATGTCCACTCACATGCTAAAAATCTCATTAATCAATTCCCATATATCTCCAGTTCCAAATTCCAAATCGACAATGTTATCAATACACCTAAATATATCAGAATATACATTGTCACCTTTTGAATTGATTTGTTCCTCAATTTTATAGCATATTTCCATACAACATTGCTTCTGAAATTCTAGACTAGCCTTTTCCTTATCCCCACCAACTTTTTCTTCAAATTCATTATGAATAAATCTAACCCTTTAGATGAAACTCATAGACATCCTATACTTATTATCTGTATTATGATCCCATGCCAATGTGGGTTATTGGGATATTCCTCCATCAATTTCCTTTCATATTATATAGAATGGTTCCCCCAAAGAACATAATAATTGTAATAAAAAAAAAAAATTACTTATCAGATTCTCCTTTGAAGGGAACTTGAACTAGATCAAAAAGAAGCACATAATCAACCACATGAGCATAAGCATTATGCCTCATCAATGTCTTCAAGTTGTGAACATGTAGGTGGTGTGGCTTTCTAATTTGATATTTGAATTGTCCTTCACTTGGCTTATAGATTTGTCTGATATTAAGCTTAAATGTACGACCAACCTCAAATAAGTGTGTCTTTGTCAAGTAACGTTGAATGGAATTTTTATTTTTTCTAATAATGCCATCGTCTAAACCAACTCCTAATGTAATGATTTCCCTGCTTTCTTTTGAATTTTCACTAGGATCTTCATTATTGGCCTTGACAATTTGAGAATGATCAACTTTTATTTTCTTCCTCCTCTCTTCTTCTAGATAAATAACATCTTCATCATCAACTATAACATAGACATTCTTGGGAATTTTTACTTTTGGTATTTTATGGATCTTCTCCTTTCTAACATCAGTTCTAATCTCATTCTCAGTAATGGAAACATATTCTTCAACATCAGTTTCAACTTCCTCATCTTTAAAAGTAACGTGTCTACCTTTTCTAGATTTATCCACTATAGGCATTCTTTGTTGATCCCTTGGATGTTTTTTTGTAGCATCATGGATTACTATTTTTTGCTTGTTTGCCATATCTTCTTCTGAACCTACGTAGAAATTGTTGACAACATTCATAATATTTTGCTCTAAAATAAATGCCTCCCAACACCATTGAAAGATTTTCAATAAAATTATGTGAAACAAAATATCATATGTCAATAAAAACTAAGTTATAAAAAATATAATAATACAGTTACAACAACGCAAAACACATAAATATAAATAACAATACTTACGATATATTGTACAATCTCATTTATGATTTGTTTACACATCTTTGTAGATTCATCTGTTGTGTTATACATTGACAATGCAAATTGATATTTAATCTTGTCACGTGACTTGGGCGGTTTTGTAAGTACATAAACAACTTCAGTGTCCGGTATCAAACACATGTCTAGTACTTTTCCCAGCACCTCATAACTTCCACTATCGTTAGGGATATCAACATATAGATATATTTGCAAATCTTGTTCACCTTCTCTATATTTCACAAACCATACATGTTATGTATGCTTCACTTCTTGGGATATCTTCCAGTAAGAAATCAACTTCTTATCCTTTGAGGCACTTTATTGATTTGTAGTTATTAGCTCAGGTTTTGTTCATTTAGTAGTATTTTTTGAGGATTCACCTCTATTTTTAGTAATCTTTGGTACAAAAATATTCACATAAATCTTCCTCGATGCCATTTTCCTGCAAAAAATATACACATATATAAATAAATAAATTACAAAAAACCCAATAGCTTAAGTAAACAAACAAAACAAAACAAAATATAAAAACAAAAAAAGACTAGAAACATGTACATCGACCCCCATTACAAGTTGGATGTTAGGTTCATACAAGAAACAAACAAAAAATTCCATTCCTTAGGGAAAAATGGTATTTATTTTTTCGTTTGTCCCCTATCACTTGGTAGGCCAAGGGTCGATTATGAGAATCGACCCCCCCCCCCATGACAAGGGGCCTATTCTCAGAATCGGTCCCCTTCTTGCTAGGGGGCACTGTGCCTTAGTGTCGTGTTGTGCCCATGCCTGTGGGAGGAAGCGCCTGATCATGGGCATGCCTACCCAGAGAGAAAAGGCCCTCTATCCTATCAGGGGGTCGATTCTGCCTATGGGAGGATGCGCCCGGTCATGGGCATGCCCACCTGGGGAAAAAGGGCCCTCTAGCCTGTCAAGGGGTCAATTCCTAGAATCACCCCACTATCTTGACAGGGGTGGATTCCTAGAATTGCCCCTGGGCAGGTCAGGAAGTTGATTCTCAAAATCGCCCCCTGGCCTATCAGGGGAAATTCTGAGAATCGGCTCCCTAGTAGGCCAGGGGGTCGTTTTGCATTTTGCCCAGGGTGGGCATATCCACGTCTAGGTGCGCCCACCCACAGGTCAAGCCTATGCGTGCACACACTTGACCATGGCCACGCCCACTAGTGGAACCCACCCCCACGACCCAGCCTGCCAAGGGTGAGGGCTGATTCTCATAATCGGCCCTCACGATTGATGGGCTGGGTCACATGGGTGGGTGTTGCTAGCAAGCACACCAAGCTTGTGTGGGTGAGAGCGCCGAGCCGTGGGCATTCCTTCCTCTGGCATACTGGCGTACTACATGTCATTGTGTCGTGGGCTGGCACACCCACCCATAAGGCAGCCTGTGGGCGAGTGCCCACCTATGGAAAGACTATATGCTACATGTCACCTTGCCACAGGTCGACACACCCACGGCCGGGTGCCTACATCCATAGGGATCCAGCGTGCCCTCCGATGGCACCCACCTCTGCGGCCCAACCCACCAATGGTGAGGGCTGATTATGAGAATCAATACTCACCCTTAGCAGGCTGGGCCGCAGGGGTGGGTGTCGTGAATCGGACCTCACCCTTGGTAGGTTGTTCTGTGGGGGTGGGGTCCAATTCCATAAATAGGTTCCCTAGCCTACAAGGGGGTTGCTCTGCTCTAGGCAGGCATGCCAACAACTAGGCCCACCATGCCCACTGCTACATAGTTACCTCCTCCCTGCCAGGGGGCTATCGGGTAAGCCTGAATCATGTCAATTTTTAATTTCTAAAATAAATCTAAATTTCATTAATAAAAAGTTAAATATTATTTTACTGGAATGTGTTTTTTGTTTGGTATTTTACATGAAGATAACAACCCAACTGACACATAACTACTAGTAAACCTATGGGCATTTAATACCTGCACTTAGCAAAAGGGAAACTAACCTTTCAAATGCAGTAATATTATGTTGAATGTTTTGTCGATAACAATGTAGCTGCTCCAAAAAATCGCTCCAAGTCTTTTAACGAACCTCAAAAAGCCTTGATGTGATGTTAGGAATAATGATAATGAAATTTATAATATAGCAGAAATTATGGAATTGTTTTAACGCATGGTGAATGTGGTATTAATTTATTTTTTTTATAAAAACTTTAACATATAAATTGTGTTATGGCGATATAGTAATTTATGATAAAGCAAACATTACAGAATTGTTTTACCGCATGTTGAATGTGGTATTAATTTTTTTTTATAAAAACTTAACATATAGATCGTGTTATGGTGATATAGTAATTTATTTTAAATGTGTGATAGAAGATATAATAAAAATTAAAAAAAAAAATCAATTGTCTAGTAAATGATATACAGTTTAAGTAAAAAACAAATTTAGGTAAAAGATTTAGTTTACAATTTTAATTTAAATATTTAGTTAAAAATATAAATTTCACAAGAAAATTTTAGTTAAAATTTTTCAATAAATTGTAGAAGAAAATTTTGGAGGGAAATACATGAAACACAATGTTTGGAGGGAAACTTTGGAGGGAAATTTTCATTCTTTAAGCTATATATTATCATTAACAGAGATTGAATTTGTATCATTCAACATCTTCTGTTTGAAAGGCGTGGATTCTTTTGATAATGAAGTTTTGCTTTGTGAAGCATCAACATCTTCGTCACATAACAACTCTATTCATATTGATGAATATAATGAAAATTATTTCACTATGAATAGAGAGTCAAATCTTGTACTTAGTCCTAATCCTAATGACTGTGATAGAAAAACTGATGAAGGGTAGGATGAAGAATTTCAAATAAATATAGAGTCATTGTTTCCACTTAGTCCTAATCCTATGGACTATTAGAGAAGCAGTGATGAAGAGCATGATGAAGAATTTCAAATAAACAAAGAGTCGTGGTTTCCACTTAGTCATAATCATATGGACTATGAGAGAAGTAGTGATGAAGAGCATGATGAAGACTTTCAAATAAATCGAGAGTCACAGTTTCCACTTAGCCCTAATCCTATGGACTATGAGAGCAACAATGATGAAGGTCAAGGTGAATAATTTCCAATAAATCAAGAGTCATAGTTTCCACTTAGTCCTAATCCTATGGACTATGAGAGAAGTAGTGATGAAGGCCAGGATGTCAAATTTCTATTAAATCGAGAGTCGCAGTTTCCACTTAGTCCTAATCCTATGGACTATGAGAGAAGTAGTGATGAAGGCTAGGATGAAGAATTTCCAATAAATCGAGAGTCACAGTGTCCACTTACTCCTAATTGTATGGGTTATGAAAGAAGCAGCGATGAAGGCTAGGATGAAGAATTTCCAATAAATTGAGAGTCATATTTTCCACTTAGTCATAATCCTAGGGACTATGAGAGTAGTAGTGACAAAGGACAGGATGATCAATTTCTAGTAAATAGAGATTCACATTTTCCACCTAGTCATAATCCTAAGGACTATGAGAGTAGTAGTGACTAAGGGTAGGATGAAGCACTTATTCCTAATCCTAACGACTATCAGAGCAATAGTGATGGGGGTAGGATAAAGCACTTAGTCCAATCCTAAGGACTATGAGAGTAGTAGTGACAAAGGGAAGGATTCATAATTTCTAGTAAGTAAGGAGTCACATTTTCCATGTAGTCCAAATCCTATGGATTGTGAGAGCATCACTGACAATGCACATGATAAAGAATATCAAATAAACATTGAGTAAAACTTTCCATTTAGTCCTAATTTTAAGGACTATGAGGGTAGCACTGACAAAGGGCAAGATGAAGAATATCCTCCAAGTCAGTATTTCAAAAGAACATATGATCATTGTGAGGATAATATGCCTCCTAATGATGATGAAAATTATTACACAAATGATGATTAAATGATGGAGAAGTTTCCAAAAAATATTGTATTGAGGAGTAGGAGCAGACCCTTTCATATCAATCCAAGATGTTCTAGCTATACAAGGGGTAGAGAAGAATATATCACGAGAAGAAGTTTTATCAGTGCTCTCATTTCAATTGAATGTTGTCAAAAGGATTGCTTGAAACATATGGATTTCAAGTTTTCATTGGAGAAAAGGAAGAGATATTTGTCAATGAATAAAAGCATGCAAAATTCATATTTAGTGGAGTCCATGCACTCTATATTGTCAAGTTATGATTATCATATTGGGTCTTTATTTATCTGTAGAAAGGCTTTCAAAATGTTTCATTAAATGGGTAATTTTCATCTATCAAGAGTCCAAGAAAATTTGGAAAAGGATCCCACATTTTGTTCAGAAGTACGTCATAAACGACAATTTGGGCCATTATGAAATACTGCAATGTCATGGATGAAAGACTTATTTTCAAAGCATGGAGAGTGTATGCCAAACAAAGATATAATACATATTCCAGATAATTTCTCAAGATGATAAATCTACAGCTTATACAAAGAATATGCAGAAGGTGTTGAAGGAAATGGTCGATTATTACCTATCAATATTTTGTGAAGATATGGAAGAAATAATTCAACAATGTCTCTATTCCTAAGAAGAAAAGGATGGGGGTTTGTAATACATATTATTCTCTTAAATAAGAAATCGATAAATGCGAAGGGGTAGAAAAAGGTAAGCATTCATAACATTAATTTTTAAAATTGTATAGTCATAAACTATGAAAACGTATTTATTAATGACTTTATTTTATGTTGTGTAGATTCCATTGTCAAAGCGCTTCAAGAGAATCATGAGAAACAAACAAGTGAAAGGAAAAAGTTGTATGAGAATTGAAAGAAGTGTTATGATAATCGAAATAAATATTTGGGTTTGATAATTGATGGTATGGACCAAAAGAAAACACTTCTACCGCATTTTGTTTGCACACCCAAAAAATTACAACAGGAAAATTTTATTCATTATCACTTGGTCAGTTGTATGGTCTTCAATGGGAAAATATTTCCAAGGGTATACTTCACAGCTCAAAATATTCATAATGATGAAAATCTGACAATAACCATAATTCATGATGTGCTTTCTCATTAGTCTAGTAATCTTCCCGAAGTTTTGTATCTACAATTGGACAACACTTGTCATGAAAAAAAATGGGATGTGTTTGATATCTAAACATGCTTGTTGAATTGTGAATTTTTTAGAAGGTAAAGGTTGGTTTCCTTCTTTTTGGGCACACTCATGACCATATTGATCAGATGTTCATATGTTTTTTAGTCACATTGAGGAGGAAGGATGATGGGAGCTTTCCATCATTAATTGAATGTATTAATAAATAATACATGGCGGAGCATATTTTTGATGTGTTGGAAGAAAATGTTGACACGCGAAGGTTTATTCTGGGATCACATGCTGAGGAGAAATGCATTGAACAACTTAATGACATTAGCTTCCAACATCAATTTCGTATCAAAAATAATAATGGGAAAACACTAATATGGGGCAAGAAGTGTTAAACTACTACAGAATGGGCATCGTCATGATGTTTGGCATTTTTGAATTTTATTCCATCATCCAATATTTTCTTCAAATATATTGTTATTACAATCAGTTGTTGAAGTTCATAATGCACGCAAGCATAA
This sequence comes from Pinus tabuliformis, assembly GCA_031772625.1. Taxonomy (NCBI): domain Eukaryota; kingdom Viridiplantae; phylum Streptophyta; class Pinopsida; order Pinales; family Pinaceae; genus Pinus; species Pinus tabuliformis. Next base: position 1,881,274,572 of record CM062816.1, on the reverse strand, counting down.
TAGAGATATAAATTATTCTATTTTCCTAGAAGAAATAAAAAAATGTATTATATATACATATGAGTACTTTGATATTGTTGATTTATTTTGGTCGGAGTCTTTTTTGTATAATAAAAGTGATATCATTTCAAGAACAACAAATGAAGATATACCTTTGAAAACTCCATTTATCTAGCCACAAAATGTGTCAAATGAACATGAGGAAAGAAACATTGTTGAACAGCAACAATCTCAAGGTATTATTAATTATTCACAGGTAGAGGAAAGAGAAATGTATATTGGTTGCAAAATATCTCGTGCACAATGTGAATCCATGGAATACCTTTATAGGGGTTTAGTACATGATATTAAGGAGGGTTGCATGATCACAGTGCTATCAGATGGAGATGTCAATGGTTATCCATTATGGGTTCCTAAGGTTATAAAGGTCATTACAGAAAATGAAGATGTTGTTGGTGTTGATGTACATTGGTATGCCACAAATACACACCCATTCAATGGTGTGTACCAGCCAAAGATGGTAGTTGAGAAAAAAAATGGTGGAAAGATAAAAGGAGAGGGTACAAATATAAATCGTCGTCGAGAACACATCTTAAAACTGGAGGATTTTAACATAATTATTTATGACTTCACTTTAACCAAGAGAGGAACTCTTCACTTCAATACGATAGATATTCTGAAGAGGTTGTGACCAAAAGAAATAGTGTTGAGATGGGAATCTACTGAAACTAGTCGTAGATCCAGACGACATTTCAAACCTAAAATGGTGGGCATACATGTGGACTCATATTGGGAACTAGTTGATGAAAGAGAAGAATATGGAACATCTTCATCTGCATGTAGTCATTCATCTAAAGATGTGAATTCTGATGGTGTGCAAGAAAATATGAGTGATTTTGAATAATTGTCTAAGACAGTTTATATAACTGATGTTTGCATCATATCTTGAAATAAAACTTTTGATTTCCATATGATGTTAAATGAAGTTATGATTCATTTTTATGTTTGTTGGATTATATGTTTTAATTATGATGAGTTTTATTGTTTAGAATATCTACAATGCAACAATAACTTAGAGATATAATTTATGTTTCATTCAATCTACAAGTATTGACATTTTGATTAATTTAGTCATGTAATTTGTTCATAATGTCATGGTTTAAATGTGTTGAAAACTTAGAGTTTTTTTAATTCTATGGTTGAAATTTTTCCATTTTTTTTGTCTTTAATGTTATGGTTGAAAAAAATTAATTTTTTAGTGATATTTAGTGTCATGTTATTATATGTTTAACAACATGGATGAAAACGGATGGAATTTTGATGTGTTTCAGATCCCAATATTTTATCTTTATCGTCATTACTAAAAAATGTTGAATTATACCTAGGAAAGAAAAATGTTATTCTACCAAAAACATTAGTGTGTTTCTTTCATTTATTTTGCAAAAAAAATATTGGTTTTTGCACAAAAAAAAAAAAAAAATTACTACCATTTTTTAAATATGTTGAAAATTAACCCTAAAAAAAGCATTGTTCCAAAATACACAATTTTTGTTTTTAGCACTGTTTTTCATGTTTTTGGGGTTTTTTTGCCTAGAGTTCCCATTTTGAGTTTATAGTTCCTGTTTCAAAGTTTAAGTTTTTAGGATATTGTCCTAACCCTCCTACACCTTCTCCTAACCCTCTCATTCGAGTGAATCAGTACCCAATGTGCACCCTAGATGGAATGTCTACATCCTATCCTACCTATGCAAATTTTCCATCAAGAAATGTCTACTTTCCTTTTTCTAGCCCTCCACAAGATAACACTACACCTCACTAGAATGCAAGTGTTAAATTTGTCCAACATTCTTTACCTCAACAACAATAGTCATTTAAACAACTCAATATTGCAAAGCCACCCAATCAAAATAAGAAGAAAAGGAAGAATAAATAGAAAGGAAACCAAGATCAAGGTGGAAATGAACAACAAGTAAAACAAAATGTACAAATTGGGGGAAACCCCCGTAATCAGAACGAAAATCCAAACCAGGGTTCCCACAATCTGTAGAAACAAAAAAAGGATAGTGGTCTCTAAATTAATCACACTTAGGAAATTTGTGATGAATATGGACATTACACCCATCATTGTACCCAACTCCTTGAGCTCAAATGCATGAGAGAGGATAGGGGGGAAGTCAGAGCCAATCAACCACCAACCATTCTATAAAACCCAATTTCCCACTAAGGAACTAGGTGGGGGAAATTTCAACTAACCCTTCCAATAAAAACATCTACATGTACGTAGTAGATTTGTTACTCCAAACAAGTAGGTGGTACTATGAAACTCCTAAAATTACTCCCTCAGTAGTTGAGGCAATGCCACTAAGCCCAACTTCACCACCTTTGAAAATTATGCAAGCACCCATAGAACCAATTTCTAAGATGGTCAAGGGACCATTATGATGAACTTCACATAATGTAAAGGAGAAATCTAGATATAAATAATCGATGATATTTCACAATCTCCATCTGTGATATCATACGTTGAGGTTCTTCAAACGTTTCCAACTCAATGGAAATCCCTACTTTCTGCATTATAAACTATTGATCCTTTATATTCGAGATTGATCACCTCCAACTTGGACAACTCAAAACCATGACTACCATCTCTAGTCACATTCCAACTACTGGTGACTATTCGAGGTGTCATTATTCATCGATGTATCATTGGTGAGGGGGCATCCATGTGCATTGTTTCAAAGTTAGTTTGGAAAAAACTAGGCTCCCTTGAACTCACTGCTTCCTCCATCACTCTAAGGGTATATTATGGCAACCCATAATTGCCTATGGAACTCTTTCAGATTGTCCTAGTTAAACTCATTGGTAAAATTGTTCTGACAAATATATAATTCTTTGATGCCCCTCTTGATTACAATATCTTTTTTGGATTAAGTTACATTTACGCAATGAGTGTTTTTGAGTCATTAATTTTCCATACTATGAGTTCCTTTATAATGGGAAAATCATCACCATCGTCTAGTTAAAATATTATGAGATGAGGACCTCCTCCAGCCTAAATAATGTGTTACCCTTTCTAGGGTCTCGATAGGAATTAGGACCCTCCTTGACTAAGATTGACCTAGGATTTTTTAAACATTCTTCTCTCCTCGCAACATATTCAAGACACCCTCTTGTCAGAACATCTACTTCCATGGCTCCTATATGCATAGGAACCACCTCATCTAGAAAACAACCTTGGGACAATCAACCACCACCAAAAACTAAAAGTTCTATGGCGCATGATACCCCATTCATTCCATACTCTATCACTCAAACTCATTTCCTGTATCCTCCACTTGGTTTCATCTCACATCAAGTGATGGAAACACTTACGCTATCAAACATGGCTCTAACACTACCCGTCTGGTATTTGGCACCACCTACCACGTTAGTTATGTCAGGACTTGTTCCCATGGGTCATGTTATGTCAAGAGCTCCTAAATATGCCTTACCACCTATGGGGACACCAAAGCTTACAAAGGCACTAGAGGGAACCATAGGAAAGTATAAGAAGAAATCCAAGAAGGAGGACCTTGCTAGAACATATTCTCTTAGGTTACCTCCCCCATGCACATTATGTGATGTATTGGGACACCCAACCAATCAATGTCCCTGAATTTATGAGATTTCATTCTTCATGCCCCTCAAGCACTGAGTCCCTATTATGCATCCCCTGAAGAAAAGGCCACCACATCAGGTAACAAAGGATTACACACTAACCATCCTTGTGCCATTTTCAGACAACATGGACATTACACCCACTATTGTCTTAATCTCCCAAAATATCAGAATGCATTCGTTAAATTAAGTCAAACTACCACAATTTCACCTCCTATTTCTCCCACCTTGTATGCATATAATGCACCTCAAATCATTTACTACATTTCCTCTTATGACAATTGATGCACATCACACCCATGTGTTCTTCGCATTGATATTACTCATCCTTCATTGGCCTACTCGCTCCTTCATGAATTTCAACATTTCCTCATCACCCAATGCTCAACAACCACTATCCTTAATCATTATCATCCCTTACCAATCCTATGTCAAGAAGATTCCCCCAACATAATTCCCACGATACTGACTAAACCTTAAGAATCCTCCCCAAGTAGAATACATTTAGACATATAAGAGATATTTTTTCAATCTAGTGTAGATGACATGCAGGATCATATCTACTTTATTTCTTCTTCCATAGAAACAATGATTAAATTCATCTTCTCATCATTCCAGAGTGTCGATATCGCTTTTTCCAATTGTAAAAGTAGTGCCATTGAGGACAGCATGGACACTATCTATCTACACTTTTTCCTCATCTCTTGGTCTTATGCTACCAACAATACCATACCCCTTCCTTTCCACTAGTATTCCATGCATCAACCATTGTCTCATGACCTAATAACACCCTTGTCACCCTTTTTGAGTATATTTCATTATGATGAAGATATCCTTGAGGCCACGACAATACATGAGTTCCCTTGAGATGCCATCCATAATTTTTATTTCTTCCTCCCACAAAAAAACATTCACACCATCTGCATCATAAAAAAAAGTTATATACATTGTGAAAAATAAGGATTTTATCCCTACTGGCCATGCAAACTATTATAAATAACCCCAACCTCGCACTAGAGGGGAGCATATTCATAATGGGTGCTTCTACTGGTACATCATAACATCTAGAGTAGTGGTCAGGAGGGGCCAATACCCTGGCTCCCCACACCACCACTAGGAGGTCCCCTCACCTCCTCGGGATCTTAGATCAAGTCACAAAATAATTCATTATCACAACTTCACTTTGCTTTGTCAAATTTTTCCCTTTCGAGTCATTTCTCCATTCAAGATACTCATCATTTGCAGCTTCTTTTTTTTCTATTGTTTTTTGTATTTGAATTATGTTTATTCTATATTCTATAATACTTTCATGAGGGACCTTGGTTTCAAGCATATGGGTTACTTTGTGACTCAAGATGAAGTTGGGGCCTTGTTGGGTAATTTAATTGACTCTTAAATTACTTTCACTTATATGTCAATCTAGGTACGTGATATTGCGAAGTACACGTGCAATATGTGCTAGGATATCTACTTTCAATTTAAAGAAACTAATCTAATTTGACATGAGGATTTAAACATATTTATGATTAAGTGTTGATAAGCATATGCACATGTTTTGACTTAAAAGGCCAATGAATTCGCACTCAAAACCTTGACATTTAAATGAACTTTTAAAGAAAACTATACTATGTAAAGTTCAAGGTCTATTTTAATTGGAGAAGAAATTGAAATATATTATACTGAACAAAAATTGAAATTTGTTCTATTAAACAATGAAAGGAAATATAACTATCAAATTAAAAGAACAACTATTCTATAAAACTTGGAATTGGAAACTATTCTAGAAAGTAGTGAAAAACAATGATATGTTGACAAAATTTCAAGTACAAGACCCTACATGCCTTATCAAAATGATGACTAGAACAAACATGAAAATGAAAGAAATTCTTCAAAAACACTTCAAGGAAAGTGTTTTTTGATTTTTTATGTTTATATTGAGTACTCAACCTGTAATGGACAAAACAAAAAGGTAAACAAACTATATTGAAAAAAGAGAATTCAAACATCTCAAGGGATTACTAACTAAATCGATGAAATACTGAAAAAAAAAAATGAGATTAAAATTACAATAATACTATCTCACAACTCTACAGGGGGACCTCCTGGTGAGTGTGAGGAATTATAAACTTAGATCACTTGATTTAAATCACCAACTTCATTAAGAGTTGCACCATATCAAAGATTACATTCATCGGGAAAAAAATAGAGTTCTTATTCTTCAAATAGCAGCAAAAATACAAGTTAATATTCATTATTGATATCTGATCCCTCCCCTCATCAAAGAGACTAAAATTTATATAGTTTTAAACAAACACGAAACTCAAAATTTCGTTGCATGAATTATGGCCATGAGATCTCAGTAAATTAGTTTGAAAATAAAATAAAATATATTTTGAAGGCTTCTACAATCAAAGATCAGTCCATATCTCCTCACACTTATATCCTTACCATGAATTTGCTAAAGAACAACTTGTTCCAATCCTTTTGGTGACTAGGCATTGACTTTGAAATTACCAAACCATTTTCTCATGCAATATACAAAATAGGATCTAAAGAACCCTAAAAATATATCTAATGGTAACGAATTTGAGAAAAATGTTATTTAGGAACCTAATTGGGCTCGTTGTAAAAAACAACCTTGTTTTTGTTTTATGAAATTCATTTTCATTTTATCAGAAGATACGTTTGACGTTGACTAGTAAGAAATGTTGCATTTTTCCTTTGATATTTTGATAGAGGTCCACATGTGCCAACTGGGTGGAGTTTGACCAGTATAAATCCATATTGGAGCTTCTAGAAACCAATTCCAAGTGTCATATTTCTGTCTAGAATGGTTCTACGACCTCAACCATGGAAATAGCTATGGAAACTTTACTAAACTGTAGAAACTTAAATTGGCCAAATTATCATTAGTAAAACGAAGTAAAGTTCTTCTTAATTCATTAAAAATAATAGAAATAATAATAATAAACCATGTAAACATGTATGCGGGAATTTGATCCATTTATGGAGAAATATGGTTAAAAGTGCCGACAATCGGTGAATGGAATGATGTGAAAATGGATGGTTTCATCAACAAAATCATGACAAGTTGGAGGCCCAGCACGCCTCACAATAGTTGATTAACTTTTAAGGTATCATTCTTCACTAGAATTTTAGGTTTTCCCCTGAAGCACTACATATCCTGATATCATTTCTCCTAAAATTAGCCACAAGGCCCACCTTCCTAGAAACATTTATTTGCAACTTCCACTTGAAATCGGTAAATGTTCTTGTTAGTCAATATTCTCTCCACCTACATGGATCACCTCATTAAGTAGTACCCTTTTCACTATGAACATTGACGACCATCTATTTTTCACATAAGAACCATTCTTTTACATGACTTCGAGGACAATTAAATTTCCCTCTTCATCTCATTTACTACAACACTTATCAGGCTCTCATTCCTTTTAGATCATAATGAATGCACCATTTCATTCAACACTTGGCCTCTTACATGTTGACATTTTTTTATACCATTTTCGCAATCCCCCAATTTCATTTACCCTACATCAAGACTAACCAAAGGGGCCCCCACAATCTATAGTTACTTCCCTGCACCACCATGCATGCCATCGCATAATTGGGGAACCCATATCTCTATCTTTACATCCCAAAACCACTTTTAAATTTTTTTGAAATCGTGAAAACTTTTTTTTAGAAACAAATTATCAACCATATTTTTGTGTCTATTATCCAATGACAATTCGAAGTTGTCATTAGTGGGAGTTCACCTCATATACCATTCGATCAAATTAATTTGATGTCGTATCACCCTGATACTTCCCAACAAATAACTATATTGCAACCATTTAGCATTGTCAGTTCAAACAATCATTTATACCACCCCTAGAGGTCCTCTCGACTCTAGGAGCCTACCCCTTCATAGTTTTTTTTTACTATTGCCACCAGAATTTACACTCCAACTTTGGGCAGTTTCTAGTGTTACTTATGCATTTTCAACCTCAGCCATTATTCCTTTGACTTAACTCACCTATTTCGATACCTATATCATCTTCATGTGGATATCCTAGAACCTTCATTTCATATGGTCATCGCTTATTTTCTATTGACAACGACACTCATTTTCTAGAATCTAAGCAGTACCTTAGTTGTTCCCCTGATTATGGGACAACCTCAAGTGAACAATGAGAAACATCATTTACCATTTATTTCATCGATCCCTCTAATGTTCGACACCCACATAGTTTTCACATCAACAGTGTATTATAGTTGTTTTTATTTTATCTAGTTGAAGGCCTCTGCATTTGGATCACACTCCCTATACCAATTCCTTCACCCAAGGGGAAAATAAGTTTTCTTCTTCAACATACGACACATAAGCTTCTTTGACATTTGTTTGACAAGATTATTTCCTGTGTACTTGTAATATGATAGTCAAAGTAATGATCATGAGCATGGGATGTGCTCACCTCATACAAGCACTTTTTGTATAGAAATTCTATTACCATGGTGTTCTTCTATTTCTCATTAAGGATTTCCTTGATTCTCTCCTCACAAGGAACTCTCTCTTGAGAAGTCAACAAGACTCATTGTCAAGAATGATAAAACATGATGTATTTCTAATGTATTTCAGCTATAAATTTTCTTCTAACCTCAAATATTAGGGAAGAACTGTTATTATGCAAAAAGTGTACACACAATTGTCTAATTCATGCCACACTCAACAAAAAAACAACATGTACAGGTGTATTAATTTCCACTAAAAGAATCATGAAACCCTAAAGATCAAATGTTCTCTAAAGTTCCATTTAAAAGATCAAATCGTGTGAGCACATAAAGCAGTTTTTGCACAGACCATGTAGTTGTTTCTTCGATAGTGATGCAGATCCACCCAAGTGAAAACTCAACAATCTATGGATCACATCACATTGAATGGGAAAAAATTCTTTGAGCGTCAAGATCGGATGCCATTTTAGGCCTATCAAGCCTTAAATGTGAAGTACCATGTCTCCCACCAATATCTCATCTCATTAATGGCTTAAGGAGGAGCCATGAGATTATTTTTATTATATGAAGAATGAGGGAAAAAACAAAGAAGAAGTGAGGGCAATGTTATGTTGTCAAAAATTGTTGGAGAAATTAGCATTACCTTGCTAAGATAATTCACCATTTGAGAGTTTTCTATAGCTTCTTTGGGAGAGAGGTTCTTTGCAAAAGGATTGGAGAAAACGAAACTCCTCATTGAGAGTTAGAGAGAACCATTGCTCACCATGGCCCTTTTCAAGTGTCTTGAAACTTATCTATTGTATCTCTACCAACAACTAATAAAGAGGATATTTTTCTTTTCTCTTGTGTTTTTTGTTTCTTTTATTCATTGTTCAAGTGTGTAATTTATGCTTTGTTTTATAATTTATTACATTGCACTTTTGTCTTATGTATAACATCTGGCAGTTCTGATTGTGGGATTCCTTGTGGGTGACAACCAAGGTGCATAGAAACAAGGAATATGGGACACTATTTCTCTAAATTCCATACTATACAGATCATTATTGGCACAACCTAGAAAAGGATTGAGGTAAAATGGTGTCCCACTATTAGTCCTTCCAAAATTATTGACACTCTCATTATACTAGAATGAATTTATTTTAGAGCATGAAACAAACAACGAGTTTTCTTGTCCTTATTGCCCTTACTACATTGGAACTTATCACATTACATATCTCCATCTATAAATATGATTTTACATTAGGTGACATAATACGGATGTTATGGGTTTGACTAATAATACCTACAGTTAATTAATGTAAGGAACTACGATGTTTTTTCTTGTAGCCTTATTATTTTTTTCATCAATAACTAAGTTGAGCTCCCAAAGTATATGATATAACTCCAAAACTTCAAATTTTCCACAAGTGTATTGGATCGCAACTAGAATAGAAGTGAGGCAAATATCTAAAGAAGAATATTTTGAAACCATATGTTTGATAATCATACTAGAGTCTCCAAACATTATTAACTTCCTTATTGGCAAGCTAGTTGATAAATTGAGACATTGCAAACATGTGTATGCTTCTTTCTAGTTATTTCATACGGATGAATGACTCCATTCATAAGTGGAATCAATTTTTTCCCTAGGGTTAGTGAAAGAGGCATTTGTTAATTGAAGAAAAATTATAGGTAGGTACTGGTTGTGGGGACGAGGTGCTTGAGGAATGCATAGGTGATAAGTATTACAAAGGTTTTATAAGTATTAGATAAAAGTATAGTGAGGTTGAATATTCTAGACAGCGATGGCGAACTCCCGCTCCAGGCCGTGGCCCTGACCTCCTTTGAGCTTGCCCGAGCTTGGCAGCTCTGCTGCTGGGCTGCAGCATCCTGCTGCGGGCCCCCTCCGCCCGAGACCTCCTGCCCTCCCCTCTTTCGGGCCTCCCGCCCTGACCATCTTGATCGTGTTTGGCAGCTCTGCAGCTGTCGGCAGCCTCTCGCCGCTTCCCATTTCTTAGGGCCTCCTGCCCTCTCCTCATCCGGATCCTCTCGCCAGTCGTTAGAGTGCCCCTGCGTGGCTCAATGGATCCACCCTCTCAAGAGCAGGTTGAACTGGAGAAAGCCTTTGCATCTCTTATCCCAGAGAATATCACGGAAAGGATTCGGCCTTCAGCCTCAAAGTTTGTCAAGAAGCTTGATGAAATCCCAGAAGTCTCTCTTCCCCCAGCACTTCCAAGGAGAGCTGCTGTGGCCCTGGCTGAACGCAGCCTGGTTGGCCAGTTCACGGGGTTATGGCCTTCCCCTCGTACGGTTCAGCGCTGGGTAGAAAGAAACTGGAATGCTATGGTCCAAGGAAAAATCGCAATAAGGTTTTGTGGAAGGGGATTCTTTACCTTCCTTTTTGAAACAGTGGAGGACCGTAACCTCATCTTCAGAAACGGACCCTATTTCATGGACACCAGAGGCCTTTATCTCAACCGCTGGACCCCTGACTTTGACCCAGAAATGGACGTTCCCAATGCAGTTCCTGTCTGGGTACGCCTCCCGCATCTTCCGCTTCACTGTTGGGGTGATGAATCTGTTCGGGCCATTGGAAACGCAGTAGGGAAATACGTGGACAGATCGGAGCCAAAGGAGAATATGCATGCATGCGCAAGGATTTGTGTAGAAGTGGATTTGGGCAAAGGCTTACCAGAGGCAATCAAACTCAAAGTGGATCAGTGGACGCACATTCAGCAGGTGGACTACGAGCAGCTCCCTTTCAAGTGTAAGGTATGTCATGAGTACGGTCATTTTGCTAATAGGTGCACTAAATCTAGATCAGAAGATAATAGCAATAACGAAACCCCCGAGGAAGCATGGGAAATAGTCAGGAAAAAAAAGAAGTCAAACCCTCCCCCTGAATCAGCAGAGCCCTCCTCTGAAACCCCAATCCTCTCCACTCATCCTTCAAGCTCGGGCCCTCCCATCCCCACATCCTCCAATCCCTTTGAATCCCTAGCTTCAGAGGAACCCTCATCCCCCCCTCCATCTCCCAAGGGCCCCAGAACCTCCCCCTCTTCTCCCCTCCAGGTCTCCCCACCTCAAACAGTGGAAAGGATCCTAACGAGAAATAAAACAAAGGAAAACATAGCAGCCACGGATCCACCAAGAAAAGTAGGAAGAAAATCAAACAAGGAAATAAGAGATGAGAATGTTGCTAAAGAAATGGCTACAGGGACTCAGCAACCAATGGACACATACCTGGACAGGAACAAAGGAAGTGGTGAGAAGATGAAGGAGAAAAGTGGGATCCACAATAAATCAGGTAAATGATGATTTTGGTCTCTTGGAACTGTAGGGGGATGGGCTCCTCCCTGAAAGCAAATGCAGTCTGAGACCTTATTAAAGCAGAACAACCAGACTTCCTCCTACTCCAGGAGACCAAAATCAGTGAACAAGAATTCCAAAACAGCCTGATAAGAAATAGAAAGTACGAAGGAATAGCCATGAGTGCAATAGGAGCCTCAGGAGGTATAGGAGTAATATGGAACAAAAGTAACTGGAATCTCATAGATAACAAACAAAACAGATGGTGGATTAGAATAGATATGCAAAGCACAGATATGAAGGAGGAATACACAATCTATAACGTGTATGCCCCCCCACACTTCAGAGACAAAGCTACTTGTTGGGAATCTTTGACTGCAGATATTGAGACTACCCAAGGGAGGAATATCTTTCTAGGAGGAGACCTGAACTTAATAAGGAATGCAGAGGAGAAGCTAGGAGGGAAGTTTTTCATCGACCCATATAGAGAAAAACTGGAGGATATCATACAAACTCACAATTTCATAGACATTCCTCCCCAAAATGGCCGTTATACATGGTCAAATAAAAGGACAGGCAGGAATAATATCAAAGAAAGACTTGATAGAATCCTCGTTCAGGAGCGAACAGCTGCCAACTTTCCGAGGATCCGCAGCACAATCATTCAGGGATTCATTTCTGATCACAAACCCGTGGCGCTGTATTTAGACAAAGAGGAAGACTTGGGTCCGCTGCCATTCAAATACAACAAAGTCTAGGATTCCAGCGAGGATTTCAAAGCCATGATAAAAGAAATCTGGAGAACAGAGATAACAGGCTCCCCGCACTTCGTTTGGGAAACGAAGATCAAATTGCTGAGGGTTGCCATAAAAAATTGGGCGAGGAATCACGTGAAGGAGGAAAGGAAGGCAAAAAACGATCTGCAAATGAAACTAGAGCAATGGAATCAGGAAAAAGAGGCAGTCCAAGAAACGGAAGAAGACCAAAGGAAAGAAGCTGAGATGTATAAAGCACTTTACAATCATCACCGTAAAGAAGAGGAAGAGCTAAGACAAAAGTCAAGATGTCTCTGGCTCAATTCTGGGGATAAAAACACCTCGTTCTTCCATAACTGTCTCAAAGTAAGGAGAGCTGGAAATAACATTGAAAGGATAATGTTTGAAGGGAAAGAGCTAACGGATAAAGGGGAAATCAAGGAGGCTGCCTCTAAACACTTTCAATCTCTACTCACAGCTGATCCCCACTATCAAGAAAATACAGATTTCGCCAACATCATTGAGAGAAAGGTCTCAGAAGCCCAAAACTATGAACTGGACAAAGAAATCTCAATAGAGGAGGTTGAGTGGTCAATCAATAGTATGCCTCTTGACAAAGCACCCGGGCCGGATGGCTTCACGGTGAACTTCTACAAAACACACTGGGACATCATCAAGAAAGACTACATAAGAATGGTGAGAAATTTCCACTCAAAAAGTAAAATGGGCAGCAGTATCAAATCTTCGCATCTAGCGCTAATCCCAAAAGAGCCCAACCCTCAATCCTTTGACAGGTTCAGACCTATTTCATTATGCAATGTCTCATACAAAATCATCACAAAGATTTTGGCAAATAGGCTGAAAAAAATCCTTCCCTCACTCATCTCGAATAACCAAGGAGGATTTCTCCCCAAGAGACACATAACAGATAATGTAATTCTGGTTCAGGAGGCGATACACAGCAGCGTTGCTAGAAATGAGAAGGGTATGATAATCAAGCTGGATATGGCGAACGCCTTTGACAGGGTAAACCACACATTTCTGAGGACTGTGCTTGCAAACTTCGGGGTATCAGAGCATTTCATCAGCAGGATTATGGAATGTGTTTCCCATAACTGGACAGCTCCTTTAATCAACGGTAGGCCATGCAGCGCCTTCAAGAGCACAAGAGGCTTGAGGCAAGGCTGTCCTCTTTCCCCCTTCCTCTATATCATCATGGCAGAGACTTTAAGTTTGCACTTGGAAAACAAGCGAAAGTTAAAGGAAATAACAGGAGTGGACATCATCCGAGGAGCCAAGGGGATCAATCACTCCTTATTTGCAGATGACACCCTTTTAATCGGCGGTGCCTCAAGCCTCATGGCCAGGAGATTCAAGGCCATCCTGGACCTCTTCCTTCAAGCCTCGGGGGGCAAACTAAACAACAACAAATGCATGATTTACACCTGGAATGTTCCAAGATACATAACCCAAAGGATCTCTATAATCATGGAAATCCTAGCTCAATCAAACTGGTCTCACTTTATGTATTTAGGACTGCCTCTGGCCAAAGAGACAATCAAAAACGAAGTTTGGGTCAAGCTAATTGAGAAGCTGAGAGGGAAACTACAGAGCTGGGGGATGTATTGGCTTAACCTGGCGGGCAGAACAATCCTCATCAAAGCAATCCTTTCAGCCCTCCCTATCTACCAATTTGCCATTACCCTCGCACCATCAAGCATTCACAAGCATATGGAGCTGATCTTAAGAAGCTTCCTCTGGAAGGGAGGAAAGCAAGACACAAAAAAATTCAGTTTAGTAAAATGGGAAAAGGTCATCCTCCCCATAGAAAATGGTGGACTAGGAATTAGAATTCCCAGGCTGGCAAATATGGCAATGGGCTTCAAACTAACCTGGAGAATCTTAAAAGAGAAGGGATCCTGGTGGGCAGAGGTACTCAAAAAGAAATATCTGAGTGGGAGCAATAGCAACATCCTCTCTAATGTAATCACAGAGAGGCAATGTACCCCTGTTTGGAAATTGATCAAAAAAACCTTACCCCTTCTCAAGTCTCGCATCTCTAAAGTCCCAGGTAATGGGAAACATATCAGCATATGGAGGGATAGAATCATGGGTTCAGAAGCCAAGGAAAAGTCCATCAATTTGAGGCCACTGCAGCTGTGGATGTCAGAAGCTAATCTTAAAACCCTTTTCGACATCTCACTTTGGGATCAAAACAGCTGGAAAGGATGGAAAACTATGCACCTACCTAAAGATTTAGAAGACCTATGGAACGAACTTAAGCTATCTCTTACAGGGGCAGCCCCTACAAGCAGAATGAGAGATGATAGTTACGCTTGGGATCCAACTAGAGGCAATTACACAGTCAAGGAAGGTTACAAGGCGCTTCAAAACCTAGCAGCACCCAACAATTGGCAATTCTACAAAGCAACTTGGAAAATTGAAAGTCTTCCGAAGATCAAATTTTTCAATTGGACCTTGCTTCATGGCAAAATCCTAACAGAAGAAAATCTAAGGAGAAAGGGTATTCAGGGTCCTTCAATTTGTTTTATGTGCAGGAAGGCGGAGGAAAACATCAACCATCTCTTCATTGAGTGTCTGGTAGCAAGGTCCTGCTGGAAACTCATAACTAGCCCTCTAGATATAGGAGATCTACCCAATCAGACTTCTCTCCTACAGAAAGGTTGGGGGAAACTCTTCCCTTATGCAAGCAAGAACATGATCCTCGCCAAGAGATTATGGACCAGCATCCCTTCAAACCTCTGCTGGCAATTATGGTTAGCCAAGAATGAAAGTATATTCGAAAACAAAAAACCTAGTATAACAAGTATTCTGGCTAAAACAACTGCGCTCATAACAGAGACTATTGAAGCTAATGGGATCCCTCATGCTGACCCGGTTTACACAGATGAGAGGGTGAAGGAATGGGTCTGAAGATTCAACCATAAGCCAAAAACAAAAAGCAAATCAATAAAAGGAACAGGGCAGAATGAATGGAAACTCAGAGGGACAAAGGAGGAAATCAATAGTTGGATCCAAAATCAAAAGAGGTCCACGATTCACTTCGACGGGGCTTCAAAAAACAACCCAGGCAGAGCTAGAGCAGGGGGAATAATTAGAGATCCCCAAGGGAAAACAATCGTCACTTATGAGTGGAGTTTGGGTACCATGTCGAACAATAAGGCTGAAGCATACAGCCTCCTATTGGGGACCTCCATTGCCCTGAAGCTGGGCATTCATGACCTCCTAGTGTTAGGGGACTCTGCAATTCTTATAGCAGCCATGAATACTGGGAAAGACTTCAACCAAATTGCTTTAAACAGAATCAAAGGAAGAATAGCGGACCAGACCAGGGGCATCAACAAAGTGACCTTTAAGCACGTCCTAAGAAGCAACAATACGGAAGCGGACGAGCTGGCCAACAAGGCCACAGGAAGACCCACGGGTAAGGTAAAGGAAAACAACGAGTTCTATGACAAAGATATTCCATAGTCAGCACGCTATCCCCATGCACCAGATTATCAGTCACCTCAGGCATCCGCTTCAATACTGCTGGCCTGCGCACACCCGATCCTCTTCAAACCATATCCTTCTCGACTGCCGAAGTTGGGGATATAGGACAGCGTATCGCCCTCCGGAATCGAGGAATGCAGGAAAAGGTAGGAACTCATCATTGTACACCACAGACAAAAACAGAGGGCGTGATCACGCCCATGCTGGCTTCAGGCTCCAAGGACCGGTAAAGATCAACTCAAAAGATCTCACGACAGCCAAGATCAGATTCACCACTCCCTGATACAAACGTGAGCAAGCCCGCTTCGCTCTTATAAATCACAGCGAGTCTCTCAGCGCTACCACATCTCATTGCAATCTGAGACAGAGGCGAAGGGCTCTTAGGAGGCGGGGACAACAGTCAGAAGGCCTCTCTCAAGACCGCAAGATCAGTATCTGGGTTAAAGGAAACACCGAGCTCCTCTCGGTTGGCAGCAAATATCAGACTCCCTCTGCTTACACTGCCCTCTCTAATCTCAAGCAACGTTCGAAGGCGCCCTGCCCGTCCCGGGATACAGTTGACACTCCACTGCTCAGGGTAACCAACTCTCTTTATTTCTGTGCATTTATTAGTGCTAATAGCTTGGTTTATGTTCTCAGCTGCGCCCTCACACAGCATCTGAGCCTCCCGTCTCATATTCCTCCGAACAAGCAGCCCTATAGCATCACCCTCACGCCCTCCATAACTCCAGACACTCCTCGAGGCACTGCTGAACCTGATTCATACAGGATGGCTGAGCAGCACAATCAGCCTGCCAATCAGTCTCAGCCTAGAAACTCTATGGGCAATATTTTCAACAACAAGGAGTGTAACATGTGTAAAGCACATGTAGTCATGATCAATGCCCTGAACAAGCAGGTGAAGGAGCTGACTGAGGATTACCACGCTGATAGAAATTCTAAACGCAAAAAACTGGAGAAAAGGAAGAAAGAGATCGAAGATTTAAAGGATCGTTGCATACATATGGAAGCTGCCATAGACCATCTTCGTTCCCTCACCGAAAGCCAGCAGGCTGAAGCCTCAACTAGAGTAAGCAGGAGGGAACACCTCCCGGATGACTCGGTCACCCAGCACTCTCCTTAATACTTATGCACTGTAAATTTAGTTGGCTAGGAGGCTCGTTCGTCAGGCAATATAGCCGTTGGCTTTTAGTTTTATGTTTAATCAAGAGAAGCTTTGAGGATTATGGGTCTGCGCACCCACTTTTGAACCTCAGCTCTCAGAGCTTTCCCTATTTTGTACTAGATTTCTGAATTGCTGTTTTATAATATACAAGTAGACGACTTTGTTAAAAAAAAAAAGATAAAAGTATTGAACTAAAGAAAGGGTTATCTTACTATTGTAGCATATTACTATATGGAATGTTTATACACTTATTTACTAACATTTTAGTTATTTGTATGATTAATGATATTATAAGTACAAAGGGTAGAAATAAAAAGAGGTATTAAAACTCCATGGGGTCTTGGATGGATGGTGATTAGGTGCTATGTTAAGGCACTCCTTGATGTGAATTCATTGGTTGAATTCCCCGCCCCAATTAGGGTGATATATTGGACATGATGAATATGTAGTCCTACCAAGATTACAAAAAAAAGATGTATTAAAAATGCTACGAAGAAATTAAAAGCCTGCAATAGCTAAACAGTAATGAGAATTTTTAAGTAGATAGATGGATTGAGTGGAGCCTCAACAAAATGAAACAGATTGACTTCTTACTTGTTTTAATCCATATCAAAAACATGCTACTATATTTTGTTTTTTTATTTTAGCATCCATTTTATATATTCCATTATTTAGAAATAAGTTAATATTTTCTTTAAAAATAACTAACATTCCTTACATTTGAGGGAGAAATATAGTAATTAATTCACCTAAGCATGCAAATATATTTCCCAAATCCTTATCCACAAAATAATATTTTTCCAATTTGATAGGTATTTTTCCATTAAATGTTAAATATTTTTCTTTGGTAAGATTTTTATTTTTTTTTCATTTCACTATAACCAAACGAAAACACACATTATTGCCTACCCTATTTTGTCTCTAGTGAGACTAGACTAGTGGTAGTGCCAACTTTCTTCACCCTCTAAAAATAATTGGTGTAATTAAAATTTGAAACTAAAATATTTTTATGTTGTTTCCTTAATCCAACCAAAACAACTACGGAACTTAAACTGAAAAACCAAATAGAAAGAGTATAAAAAATAGGGAGAATTGAATGCATTAACTAGTCTTGATGGAGACTTCCTCTTTAACCACTATAATTTTCTTTTTGCTTCTTGGTCAACAACCTAGGTCTAGGGGAAAACCCAATTGAACTTCTATGGACTCTAGTCATCAGT
Organism: Pinus tabuliformis; assembly: GCA_031772625.1. NCBI lineage: Eukaryota > Viridiplantae > Streptophyta > Pinopsida > Pinales > Pinaceae > Pinus > Pinus tabuliformis. The sequence goes on along the minus strand of CM062816.1, from coordinate 1,881,256,462 downwards.
CTAGCCCTTGGGTCATCAGTTCAATATCATATAGGATGAGTATAATCTCTTTTCTTGCTATATTCTTCTCCACCAGAACGTGTCCCATGAGAAACATGAGATACTAATGTATGTCAATTTCCTGCATGTAGTGGTTAAATATCCCTTTGATGTGACCAACATCTAGTATCCAATCAATGAATTTCCTAGAAACTTCCATGTCCGAGAGACATCCTCACTTACCAAAAATTTATCGCTTGTCATGGGCAATTTTTTCCTATATTGTCATTGGTTTTCTTTCTATATATATTCTAACCAAAGGATTAGTAGTTTTTGGGCTAAAGCCTGCATCAATTCCCCATAGCAAGCCACTCCTCTTCTTGACCTAACTCATTGTCTTGGTTTAATGATGCCTCCCCTCATATCTACCCACTTTCACCGGCTTACCCGGGGTAAACATGAGATGAGGGGCTACTATGACAAGACTTAACCTCCTAGGTGACATTAAGGAAGTGGAATCATTAGAAACCCACAACACACACTTTCTATACCTACTACAACACTCGTAGAAGCCTTCTCAATCATCCCCATGACTAGTCCCTAGGTCCACTGATCTTTTTAGTGCATCAAACCCTTAGGCTCTCCCTTGATATGGGCAAGGCTGCATCTAGGAGGCTCTAGATGTTCCTAGAGAAAGGCATGGGTGTGTATGGGGAACTTTCTCCTCAGTCCTCTGCTTGCGAATCTGGGATTTGTGCCACTTTTCAAGCCCAAAATCCATGTCACTACCCACACCCCTGTAGCTTTCAAAATCCATAATTTACATGACAAAAAGTCTTGCAAGCCAAAATCTGGCTCTAAGACTTGACCTAACCATCCCCAACCATGACTGACATGTTGTCAAACACTTGGCATCAATGCAATCCATAGGACATGAAAACAAGATAGAAAATAAATGATTGTGTTATGAAACCAGCTCAAGAAAAAGATAGAAAAGATAGATCAACGCCTTAGAATTCAGCCTCTTCGAGGGGACAACCTCCTTTACATTACGTAAATGAACAATTCTTGGATGATTCAAATGACAAAACATCCTTTCTATATATAGGAGTCTAAAGAGTCACAATATAACCCAGCCGACCTAACAATAATAATATAAAGCCACAAAAATAACAATAGAGGGATTCTATGGGGCACAGTAATAACAATATGGGGATAATAGGGGCACAAAAATATTAATAAGGGGTACAACTACAATAGTAATGGGGTAATCACTAGTATTATAGGGACCCAACATGCCCCTGCCCTTCAAAAAAGTGTTGTACTCAACGCTTGAGAAGTTCTGGATGCTTCTGTATAAAATTCTCATCCTCCCATGTGGAATCTTCAACGGATAAATTCTTCCACTTGATAAGATACTCCGAAATTGATCGATTTCGTAGTTGTCGAGTTCTTGTTTCTGCGATTGCTTCCGGTTCCAATATAATTTTTCCTTCCTCGTCAAGTTCTGGCAATATTGTTTGAACTGGGAGCTTGTCACCTATAACCTTCTTTAAACATGAAACATGGAAAACTGGGTGCAATCGAGAAGCTGCATGAAGCTCCAATTTGTATGCCATAGTACCAATCTTTTGCAACACCTTGTATGGACCATAATACTTTGGTGATAATTTATTATCCTTCTTAGCTTGCTTGAGGTACATTTTCTTATATGGTTGTAGCCGTAGGAATACCCAATCACCTACATCAAAACTTCTTTCGCTACGATGTTGATCTGCCTGTTGTTTCATTCTATTATGTGCCAACACGAGGTTATCCTTTAAGAGTTGGAGGACTTGTTGTTGATGTTCAATGTGATGTTCCACTGCTTGAACCTTAGAATTTTCTCTTAAATATGATGTGATGGATGGTGGCTGATACCCATAAAGTGCCATAAATGGGGTCATTTTTGTTGTTGTATGGAAGGAAGTGTTATAACACCATTCAGCCAGAGGCAACCATTTGACCCATTGTGTCGATTTATCAGATACAAAGCAACGAAGATATCCTTCCAAACATTTGTTTACTATCTCAGTTTGCCCATCAGATTGAGGATGATAAGATGAGCTATGAGCTAACTGAGTACCAAGACAAGAAAATAATTCTGTCCAAAAATTTCCAGTGAAAATGGGATCTCTGTCACTTACAATAATCTTTGGGTTTCCATGTAGCTTTTGAATTGTTTCCATAAATGCAGTAGAAACTGTACTGGCTTTAAATGGATGTGATAATGCACAAAAGTGTGCATACTTGGTAAGTCTGTCAACTACCACCATGATGACACTCTTTCCCTCAGACTTGGGTAAACCTGTGATAAAATCCATTGAAACCTCCTCCCAATGTTGGCTTGGAATGGATAAAGGTTGTAATAGACCCGATGTCTTAATTGTTTCAACTTTATTTTGTTGGCAAACCAAACATTCCGCCACAAACTTTTGAATATCTGATTTAAGGCCATCCCAAAAAAATTCCTTCTTAACCCTGTGGTAAGTTTTTAAAAATCCTGAGTGCCCTCCTAAGGGAGAAGTGTGCAATTCCATAAGAATCTTTTGTTTTAGCTGGGAATTCTTACAGAGGTATAAGCGATCTTTGTACCATAATGAATCATTTTGCCAGCTAAATGTATCAGACATACTGGAATCTTGTTGTAACTTTCGAATAAGTGCCCACACTTCTTCGTCATTCTTCCATTCCTCCCTTGCTTCGTTTATCCAATCTGGTTGGATAATAGAAATGGCGCACAACAATGCTTCCACATCCTCATCCTTTCTTGAGAGTGCATCTGCCACCACATTTTGCTTCCCTTTTTTGTAGATGATTTCAAAGTCATAACCCAACATCTTTGTGACCCACTTTTGTTGCTCTTCAGAGGATAATCTTTGTTCTAAAAAGTATTTAAGGCTATCATGATCTGTTTTTACCTTGAAGTGTCTTCCCATTAGGTAGGGTCGCCATTTCTTAAGTGCATGGAGTATTGCCAACATTTCCTTCTCATAAATAGCTTTGTGTAAAAACTTTCCCTTGATTGGACGACTTTCAAAAGCAATGGGTCTTTCATCTTGCATTAAAACAACACCAATTCCATTTCCTGAAGCATCACATTCCACAATAAAGGTTTTTGTGAAGTCCGGTGTAGCTAAGACCGGTGCTTGGCACATTGCCTCTTTAAGATGTTCGAAGGCCTTTGTTGCTTCTGGAGTCCATGAAAATGCATCTTTCTTCAATAATGTTGTTAGAGGTGCTGCTATTCTCCCATAATTCTTAACAAACTTGCGATAATACCCTGTCAACCCGAGAAATCCTCGCAGATGCTTTATGGATGTGGGAATTTTCCATTCCTTAATGGCTTTAATTTTGCTAGGGTCTACCTTAACTCCTTCATGAGATACAATATGACCCAGATATTCCACCTCTTGTACTCCAAAGAAACATTTGGATCTTTTTGCATATAATTGTTTCTCCTCCAATAGTTGTAGCACCCTGTCAACATGTTCAACATGATCCTTCCAAGACTTGTTGTAGATTAGTATATCATCAAAAAATACTAACACAAATTTTCTAAGGAATGGTTTGAAAATTGAATTCATCAAACCTTGAAATGTTGAAGGTGCATTGGTAAGGCCAAAAGGCATGACCAAAAATTCATAATGACCCTCATGAGTTCTAAATGTTGTTTTCAGAATGTCTTCAATCTTCATTCTGATTTGATGATATCCTGAACGAAGATCCAACTTGGTGAAGTAAATTGATCCATGCAATTCATCCAGTAATTCATCAATGACAGGAATGGGAAACTTATCTTTAATAGTGAGCTTGTTGAGCTCCCTATAATCCGGACACATGCGCCATGATCCATCCTTCTTGTGCACCAATACTACTGGAGTAGAGAAAGAACTTTGACTTGGTTGAATTATACCAGCCTCTAGCATTTCTGCAACCATACGTTCAATTTCACTCTTTTGGGCATAGGGATATCTGTACGGCCTGATGTTTGGAGGAACACTTCCTGGAATCAGATGAATAGCATGATCATGATCACGAATAGGTGGGAGACCTTTGGGAGTCTCAAATACCTTGGAATGATTGTCCAAGACTTTTTGGAGATCTGGAGAAATAGATGATTCCAATGTGGAAACATCTAGCGAACATAATTGTGCAATTACACCTCTTTGTTCCTTTTTTAGAAGCTTTGTCATACCGTTAGAGCTGATTATCTTTCTCAGTTTCCCTGCAATACCCCTTAATTCAACTTCCTTTCCTTCCATAGAAAATTTCATGAAAATTTCTTGAAAATTAAAAGCTATTGTACCCAAGGATTGTAGCCATTGGACTCCTAGTACAACATCAACACCTCCCATTGGAATGGAAAGCATTGGGCTAGTCAATACATATTCTCCCATGGATAGCTTGATATTATGGCACTTTCCAGAGAAATTTATTGTTCCTCCATTTGCAACCATCACTTGACACTCTGGTGCTGGATATAAGAAGCAATTCAATTCTTTTGCTACCTTACAATGAATAAAATTGTGGGTACTTCCTGAATCAATCAACACTATTACCTTTTTCTTCTTGATTTGTCCTTCTATCTTGATGGTTTGAGGAGTGGTAATTCCCACCAATGCATTACAAGATATGGTTGGATTCATTTCTTCTTTATCTAGGCTTTGTTCCTGGAGTATATCCTCTTCTTTTGACCTTTCTTGCTCCTTTTCTTCTTCCTCTTCACAATCTATGTAGAATAATTTCTTCTCAGCACACTTATGACCTTTAGTGTATTTGCTATCACAACTGTAACAAAGCCCTTTTTCTCTTTTTTCTTCCAATTGTTGTGGTGTCAACCTTATAGGTTGTGGAAGACTAGCGGAAACAACACTTTCGTCTTTATAGTTGTGAGTGGTATGCTTCCTGGTTGCCATAATTTTGCTTTCCATTTTTCTTGCTAACCTGAATGCCTTCTCTAATGAATCAGGTTCCCAAAGGCGAACATCATGTTGGATATTATCCTTTAAAGACCCTATGAACACATCAATCCTATGCTCCTCTGGAATATATTTTACCCTTATGTTCAATTTTTGGAACTCCTCAATGTGCTCCATTATTAAACCCTTTTGTTTGAGACTTATCAATTGGCTAAAAAAAGTGTTGCTTTTTGTATCCTCATAATGTGCTATCAATTCTTCTGTAAAAATTTCCCAAGTGATAAATTGTTTACGAGATCAAAGCCATTGATACCATACAAACTGATTTGGTTCCAAATATAAAGTTGCAATACGTACCTTTTGTGTGTTTTGCACATTATTGAGATCGAAAAATTGCTCCATCTGTAATATCCATGTTACGCGATCCTTGCCATCAAACTTCCTCATATCGATTTTTGGAATATGGTGGGTCTTTGATCCAACATTAGAGTCTATGGAATCATGATTAACATTTCTTTTGTTCTCATCATGAGTTTCCTTTACTACCCTTTCACCATTAGTGACCCTTTCTTGTAGCAACTTATTCATATTTATCTTCAATTCTTCCATGTTTGTCTTCAAATCTATCTTCAAATCATTCATCTTATCTTCCACGTCATTCATCTTAGCTTCTACACATTTCTTTAAACAATCCATCTTAGCTTTTACGCCTTTCTTTAAACCATCCATCTTAGATTCTGTTCCTTTTTGTGCAAGGGATAGTTGTTGCACTTGGTCTTGTAATTTTGATATATCATGTTGCATTTCTTCCTCTTCTTCATGAGTCATGCTAGAGCTTTCAGGTTCCTTACTAGGTGTTTGCATTTTCTTTCCTTGGGGCATCAGTTACCGATAATAATGCTCTACTATGCCCTTTGAATTCCTTCAAAATAAATTTTCAAACCAAGCTTAAGCAAAAATTTAAGAAAATCTACACACCTTTTTTCACTTTGTAGGAGCTCGATATTGCCTCTGATGTATCTCTGTACTTTCCAATCATCTAGATCTGAATTTTTGATCTACAGTAGCCCTCTGTGTCCTCTTTCCAATGCCACAAGTCTGACCCAAATTGGATTCTCCAAGGAAGAGTTATGCGAAATCTCCCACAGTGACTTGATTATAGACTAGTTCAGTAGAGCGAACTTGTACGACTTGCCACGAGTCACTGTTTCGACCTTTGGATCTGAAAAATGCATACAAGAAACTAAAGTCCGTCCTCTTTTTGTACCTTCTTATGAAATTTCAATCCGATCCCCAGAGATAAAGTTATGATGCTTTTCCCCTGGTCACCTATTTGGAATATAATTCAGGAGTCTGCAAAAAGACAAACTTCCTTAGATCATATCTCCGCAAATGTAGAACGAACAGCTCTGAAATTTGGACCCGAGGTTCAATGCGATTTCTTCTCAAATTGGTTTTTCTTGCAACTTCTGAAACATCGCAGAAAAAAAGTTATAGCAAAAATTCCACAATGACCTGTTTGGAGCAGCAAAACCCTAAAATCCAAAGCTCTAATACCAAATGTTATGAAACCAGCTCCAGAAAAAGATAGAAAAGATAGATCAACACCTTAGAATTCAGCCTCTTTGAGGGGTCAACCTCCTTTACATTACGTAAATGAACAATTCTTGGATGATTCAAATGACAAAACCTCCTTTCTATATATAGGAGTCTAAGGAGTCACAATATAACCCAGCCGACCTAACAATAATAATATAAAGCCACAAAAATAACAATAGAGGGATTCTATGGGGCACAGTAATAACAATATGGGGATAATAGGGGCACAATAATATTAATAAGGGCTACAACTATAATAGTAATGGGGTAATCACTAGTATTATAGGGACCCAACAGACTGATAACTCATATGATACTTGAAAAGAAGGATCACCATCCTCTTCCCTTAACTGTTTTGACATCAATTTTTTCTTGCATCCATTATCCTTTCAGTTACAAGTAAATACATGAAATAACCATGATTATAACCATTCATATAACCAGAATTAAACCATGTAAATAACAATGAGGGAAAAACCATTAAGGCCACATAATAACAAGTACAAAATCAAGAGAACTTAGCTTTTATTAAACATAGGCAAGAGTCGACCAGGTTCAGGACTTCCATGCACCACCTAACCATAGACATGGTTGAACCAAATATTTCTTTCAACCAGTCACCGCCATGCCATATTCTAAGCATGAATGTGTGATCTCATGGATAAACCAATCCAAAACCAACCAAGGGAATCCAGATGTTAAACCACCTCCACCCTCACCAAAATTGTGATCTCACAAAAACCAGCACTGAGATCACAAAACCAAACCAAACTTGGAATGCGTCTGGAATCCATCACTATCCTTGAGGAATTTTTCATCTCCTTGTCTCTTAGACTTTACCACAATTCACACCAGATCACTAGGCCCTAAACTAAAATTTCACCCTTAGTATTTACCGTGTATCCTACCTAAACCAGTCGAGGGATTCCTAGGCCTTTCGCAATTTTTTAGAGACCGCCTCTGCCCCGGATTCTAAAACCATCCAGTAATTACAAAGCTCAAAACCAAGAAAACAATCCCATCACATCATGGATATCTGGAAAAAGGTAAGGCAAGGCTGAAAACCACTATCATAACCCGGCAAGACCATGCCACCAACAACCAGAGAACCAAATACCACCCTGCAAATCCATGCATGTCAAAACCAACTACGAAATCAAACATGCAATATTTTATCTGAAAGTATTCCTACTGAATATTCTTTATCCTTCTATTCCTTGTTTTCTCTTTGCTTTCCTTCCTTTTTCTTGTCCTTCCTTTACGTTTTTTTCCCTTCCTTGCTCCAATCTAGAATGCTCCATGAAAACTCTAAGTGTCCAAGAGTGAAAGAGAGAGAGAGAATAATAAGAGAGCTCCAAAACTGAACTAACAAAATGTTACACTCACCAAGCCTTACAAAAATCTTTCCAACTAATCCTCAGAAGACTTTTTATCAATGAGGCCTCTATTTTCTTCATTTCTTATTAATTTCCTTCAATTTCCTCCTCACAAGAAACCTGTGACCCTTCACCTTCCTTTTCTCCTAATTTCATTTATTTTCATAAATAAAATGCCAATAAATTCCTCATTCCTTTCTAAAGCCATTTCCATTTCCTTTTCCAATTTTCTTAGTGATAATAAACCAAAGTGACACCCCACTATGATGTCTTTCCCAACCTTCATCTTGGAATAAGTGACCCTTAATTGTGGTCATATTGTTCCTTTATTAACTTTTATTACATGAAATTTTAACCAGTGGCTGTTATAAACCCCTCCCCCTTGGGGAACATCATCCTCCATGTTAAACCACACCAAGATCTCAACAAAACCACTGAAAAGCAAACATACTGCCCATGGAGTTTTATAACTTAGCTCATTGTAGTATTTATAATGAATGCCCTGCTCAAAATAAAAACATCATGAAAACATGACAAGATAACAACCATACCACTTATTAGAGATTTATAACACATCCCATTATGATATTTACAATAATAACCACATAAACACATATGCACATTTGCTAAACCAACAAATAAAAGGATAGGATGCTTACATATGCAACAAGGGAATCGAGAGGCTTACACATCCACCCTCAAAAGTAATTCTAGGACTCACTTCCTTCCTAGGAAGTCCAGAATCCACTTCCAAAGTGAAATTTGCATCCAATGTCTAGTGCTATAATCCTGTGCCACTTTCCTTATCATCAAAAAGTTATTGACTCATTGTTCCAGGGTAGACTCCTAATGTGCATCTGATTCCATCTAGAAATGCTAATGACCAAAACAAATCCATCCCCGACCTTCCCTTCTCTGCTACACAATCCCTTGAGAAATTTGGTTACCCCCTTCTATGGAGTCACTCACCTACTATGTTCCCTGGCATCCCTTATCCTAGGTGATCCATCCCTTGGCAAGGCTTCCTCGCATTGGAAGGTCAAATAACCAAGGCATATACCCACATCAACACCATTATATTGATCATAGCATGCTCATGGAAATAAATAGACACTATTGGGTACTAGTGTCCCATAATGGCCCTACTCCTAAAGTGGTTTAGAAACATACTAATGCATGTTCTAATTCCTTTTGTCATTGGTGTTGATTCTTGTAGTTAGTTTCCACCACCCAACCAGGAATTTCTGTGCTTCCTGTAACAAGCACATACCTTCCATTAGATTTAAAATAAATTGAAATAAATTCACATCATACCTTAATTGGAGCTCTAACTCCATATATCCCAACCTCATTGGGGACATGCAAAGAAAAACCGAGAATGAGCAGATCACTCTAATACCACTGATATGAATTTAAAGAAGAATGAAACAAATTACAGATATAACCACAAATAAGTAGATGCAACATAAATAACATTTCATTTCATTAATATCAAATACTCAAGTAATATTATAAACATAATGGAAATAAACTAGCTTAGGTAATGGTAGCTTATCTCTTACAAGAGATGTGGTGGATATAAGCCTCTAAACTATGTTACAATGAGGCTTGAAGGCCTATTTATTATTGATAAATAATGGAAAACCCTAAACATACAAAAATGTAACCCTAGGAGATCAAGCACCAAAAATATGGGCCCTGTTTGGGTAAATTGGTACATCAACTTCCCGGCGTCTTAACTTTGGCATACGATCTTCGTCTAATACACACAATACCTCATTAGAAATATATATCCAAGGAATACAACCTTTGAACAACACACGTCAATAAAACACTCATGTTTTCCCTATTTTTCCCAAAAAAATGGTCCTTTAGGGCCTCAAAACGGCTCTGGAAGTTCAAGACTCGAAAACTGATAAAAATAGTAAATTGTGCTAAAATTAAGGAAACTAAAAAATTGAAAGAGACAGTGGTGGGGATCCAAGTGGAAGAGGTAGGTGGCCACCAACATCCACCTTGATCAACACTGAAGCAGAATTCCTTTAATCACTACTCAAGCACTGATAGTCAGGATGCTGGGGGCCCATACTTTCTCCCCTATGTGCATAATGAAAAAAGTCAAAACTTCAAAGTCACAATGGCGCCATAATGTATAAACATTTTATTTTATGAGTTGTTTATTTTAAATCGGATTTGTTACATTTAAGATAGTTACTTAAACAATTATTTTTTAGACTAATTATTTAAAACCTTGCTTCCCGTATGGGGGGTTGCTGACAGAAGTTATAATTCTCAATTTTGTGAAATTTGCTTATACATGTTACATAGCACTTTATTACATCGCTGAAATTTATTCCTTGTGTTTTGATGAATATTGTTGTGTTTATTCATTTGTGTATGACAACCGCAGAAAACTAAATCTGAGACTTGTTCTCGTTTAAAAATTATTTCGTTTAGTCTTTTATGTTCCGATATCATACTATTGATCTGAATTACTAGATGGTGAACATTATCTTTGTTCTACATTTACGATTGTTACAATGTTATATTTTGTAATTTGTTTGTGCATGACATCATTTTCACTTGAAAACCTATAAGTTTCTATACCATCTTTGCAATTTTTATATTTCAAAATTTATTATTGAATACAGTTATCTTCAAATATTTGGAATGGAATCTTGGAAAACATTTGTACATGTTGCAATGACCTCTCATTGTCTTTTAAATGATTTGGTTTCTTGTACCTTCATGTATGTTCTTATTTTCTCTATATTTCATTTTTTATAATCTAATCTCGATATTTAATTATTGAAGTTTGCCTTTTGCATCTCTGTAATAACTTTCAAAGATTTTTTTGGACAGAACTTCCTCTTGAATCAGTTAATACCATAAAGCTACTACAACAAAGAAATTATCATCAAAAAACCTTATTATATTTTCTTATCTAAAATTATATAATCATCATTAGGGTTACCCCCTGTGGTGCACGGGAGGTCAGCCTATAACATTTATAATGGGAGGGCTTCTAAGTCCTCATTGAATGTGTATTCGAGTCGTTCATATGTCGGGATAATTTGAGCACTAAAATTCTTTTGGCGTTGTTGTCAAGGAGAAATTAGTTCAAGAATTATTGGATGAATACTTATAATCCTATTCAACCACATATTCTTTCTGGTTTAACTTATCAACGCAGTATATTAAATGGTCTATATGAACTCTCCTTATAGGTTTCCTGAACTCACCAAGACCTCCATCAGAATTGGGAAGTGTTAGTGCAAGAAGACGATTGAGTGTAGCCAAACCCAAACGCTCCTAGACGACAGACAAAAAATGAGGGTCTAAATCTACAACAAAAGTGCACGTCCGCCGTTTCCCAGGTACCTTATCAATCACACTTATTTTGTTTTATTATCTATAACTAGTTATAGAAGTTAGTTTAATATTTATCATATTGAGTTATGTAATATAAAAATATATCTACAAATAAACAATTGTAAAATTAGTAGTGAAATAGTACATTGCTTGTTAGTAACATAGGTCATTTTTCAATCTGGATACTCCCCAGAGGTTGACTAGGTCTACATCAAAGGTTAGTCACTCTCCTTTAGAGGACCTAGAATTGTTGGTTACTATAGCCAACAGGAGGAGACGCCTTGATGAGTTCAGGAAAAATCATTCATTGTCTCCTAATCTGAGAGTACCAGAAACTCTTTCTTCTCCCTCTTCTCATTTAAGCTCTCATTATATACCTTCATCATCAACTTCTCAACCTACCCACTTATCTTTCCTTCTCCCATCCACTCCGCGGAATATTCCATCACCTTCTCCTTATCATATATTTACCTCCTTCTCCTACTTCTCCACCACCCATGAATTCTTGGGTGTACGCCCAGTATAATCCCCTTAATCTACAAGGGACTCTTCGCAATTTCCCCCCTGAATATGACAAAAAATTACCTAGGTTCAATAACAAAGGGGAAAGAACTGTCGAAGAACATGTTGTTAAATTTCAGGATTACTGTGAGAATTTGGGTGTCGAATACGATGACATTTTCATGAGACTTTTCATGCAAAGCTTGGAAGGGGAGGCTTGAAAATGGTTTAGAACTCTTCCCTAGAATAGTATCAATACAATGGATAGGTTGATTGAGTTGTTTTTACAACAGTATGGTGTCAAAAAGAGTAACCAGTTGTGGCTCACTGAATTTTCTACTTTAAAATTAAAACCTAATGAGTCAATTTCTAATTTTAATAAGAGTTTCATGAAATGTTATAACCTTTTACCTATTGTTGTTCAACCATCTCACACCGTCGCAGTCATGGATTATTCCACGACTCTCGATGATGATTTGTCATATGCTTTGTGAGAGAGAGAACTATCTACTTTAGCTGATGCTCAATCTAAGGCATGTGCTTGTGAGGGGAATCTCATTGCTACTGGGAAATATTCCTCTCATGATAATCGATCCGATGGAAATAAGAAGATCGTTGACACATCTCCTCAACTTCCTGCTTCTTCCTCTTCCTAGGATCAGAAGATTGAGGAAATGTTGAAGCTTATTAAGTCATTAACCAATAAAATCCAACACCTTGAGGTTGGAAACACGACATTTCCTCCACATTTTGCAAACCCCCTTGTATAGCCAAATATTCATCCTAATCTAGTGAACATAAATCCCAATTTTCTGCCAAGAAATCAAGCCCCTTATCATCGTCCTCCACAAATGTTGCAAAGGACACAAAGGCTAGATGAGCCCCACATTCACCCTCCTCTCAAAAATAATGCTAACCTCGTTGATGAATACGATGATGATGCTGCTAGTCAGTAGATGAACCCTAAAGAGGAGGAATATCCTAATGTAAATTCCATTAATACCTTTGAGGTGCACAATCTAGATACCCTTGATTACATAGAACATAATGTTTGGGATCCTTAGCTTCGACGTTTTTCTAAACAGCTAGAAGCTCAATTTCAACACAAATATAACCTCACAACCAAGAAGGGCCATGCTTCTCAAAAAGAACCAACACCTCAGCCCCTTTTGTGTAAGGATAAACCATTCGTAACCCATGAACCTAATTATTTTGATGTTGATCCACCTTTCACACAAAAAATTGATCTTATAGAATGAGTTGAGAAAACTCAAAATTAGTATCCCTTTAACCAAATTTGTTAAGCTTCCTAACTATAAAGAAGAAATTGATTATTTTTTCAAAAATTCCTATCAACCATCCCAAGAAATGGGGCTAACAAACATTATTAATGTCCAAGATGATGCTCCCAAAATTACTCTTGGCCCTGTAAACCAAAAAGATGGTAATTTAGTTCCCCCTTTTTACATTAGCTTAAATATTCACGACTGGAATCTGCATAATTGTATGCTAGATTCAGGTGCCTCTCACAATCTCATGCCAAAAGAGATTATGGATAAACTCAGGCTAACTATAACTTGAGAGTATCAGGATATGTATTCATTTGATTCTTGAAGAGTTAAATGTTTAGGTGTGATTAAAAATATGGTTGTAGTTCTAGCCCAGGTTCCTGTATTAAATATTGTTATGGGAGTAGCGGTAGTCGATGTCCCTCTTAACTACGAAATTCTCCTATCAAGGAGCTAGGGCGCTAAGCTTGGTGGTTCATTTCAACGTGATATTTCCTACACCACCATACACATATTTGGAGGAGGGACATGCCAATTATACAGAGAATCTAGATTGACTTATACCATCAATTCGGAATAGCACCCCGAGAACTCGCCAGTCTATACTTTCGATGATAATATGGGAAATATTCTTTCATTGTTTTAGATGATGAAAATGCCTTTATTTGTGAGAAATACACTATAGGGCAGGGTCTGGTGCAAGCGTTGTTTTGACACCTCCATCTCAATGTAATACTATTTTTATTGTTTTATATTAAAATTTGGAACTACTAATAATATAGCAGAGTATGAGGATTTAGTACTTGGATTAGAGAATGCATGAAAACTCGGCATTCAAAATATATCAATTTTTAGCAAATCCAAGTGAGTAACTAAACAAATAACAAATAAATGTCAAACTAAACATCCTCAATCACATGATTATAAGAATCCAGTCTGGGATTTCATACATAACTTCTTTTCTGCTATAAACTTTACTACTATTCCTAGGGAAAGAAATCAGCTAGTCGATGTTCTTGTTGTTACTATCACTACCTTTATCCCTCCCACTAGCCTTAAATTAAAATTTGAAATCGAATTCCTCTATAGACCTTCCATACCTGATAACATAAATCATTGGCAATTATTGGAAGATGATCACGAAATTAAATTTTTTATTGAACTAATTGGTGAATTTTCAGATCATTACATAGATGAGGATGAAGAAGTTGATCAAGGAAGTTCTAATCCCGCAAACCTAAAAACTAAAATTGGAAAACATGAGGCCATTCAATTAAAAAACAATTATATCCCCAAAGGAATGATTCCTTTGGAGAATAATTTTTTTATCAAAGTGATGATCGAAATGATGATTCCTTTGGAGCATATTCAGAGTGGAGTATGTGGCATCCATTTCTCATGGTGAGCTACCACCCATAAAATTCTTAGGAGTGGTCTCTATTGGCCCACTCTCTTTTGTGATGAAAATAAGAAGGTGAGAGCCTATCACTAGTGTCATATCTTTGTGGGTAGGAAAATATTGTAGCCTTACCTTTGAATCCCATCATAACCAAAGCTCCTTTTCAAAAATGGTGTTTAGATTTAATTGGAGAAATTGACCCTCCTTCCAGCAACAAACACCGCTGCATTATCACTTCCATCAATTATTTCACTAAATGGGTTGAAGCCATACTATTAAGGAAGATTAACTTTAAAGAAATGATGGATTTCCTAACAAAAAACATATTTTCATGTTACAGGCGTCCTAAAAATATCATAGCCGACAACACTAAACCTTTTTGTTCAGCGGCCTTTCATAATTTCTATGACAATTGCAAAGTAAAATTAGGACATTCGAAAGCCTATTACCCTCAGGGAAATGGGCTTGCTGAGTCCACTAATAAAAACATTTCTAAAATTTTAAATAAATATTTACATTCTAAAAAGGATAATTGGCACTTAGCATTGAAATGTGTCGTATGGGCATCTAAATTCAGCACTAAGAAATCTATTGGCATGTCACCCTTTCAATGGGCCTATGGGTTAGATGTTGTCTTCCCGCTCTATTTAGGCATGAAGGTTATGAAGAATCTACAAGAATCCAATGAAGAGCCTAATGACCTTCAAAGACAAATTAATCAAATGATTCAACTACAACAGGAAATAGAGATGGTATATGAAAGAATTAACCAACATCAAGCAAAAATTAAGCAAATATTTGATAAATGTGCCAAACACAAGGTTTTTCTTCCTGGTGATTGGGTTCTCAAGTGGGATAAAAGGAATGAGGAGCCTGACAAGCACAAAATTTTTGATAATCTATGGCTAGGCCCATTCGTAATCGATAAGGTGTAAAGGGAAAATTCATTTTCCCTCAAAAATTTTGAGGGAGAAGAAGTTTGTCGTGCCGTAAATGACCAATTTCTGAAACACTATCTCACCTATTGAGTGCCTTTAATATAAAAATAAAAAATAAGAAATAAAAGGTTTTTGAAATTTTTTGCATATCTATATGTCTGTATATATATAAAAATGAAAAAAGAAGAAAAGTGAAAGAAAAGAAATAATTAATTAATAATCATTGTGTTCATATAATGATAATCTAAAACAAGCAATATCTCTACAACAACTCTGCATGCTTTAAATCATGTATGGTTCTTAAGAGCCATTACTTTTAGTCATGCGACTTAATGGTTAAGACTAAATCTAACTTCACATGAACATTATCAATCCCTAGAAATTATCTATATAATTGTGTTGTTGCAATTATGTCTAACTATGGAGCTACAAAACAAGTCGTCTTCCTCCTTCACATACAGTTCCACTACCAGTTTGTCGTTCACAATCTACAATCTTTCCTTCTTAGAATGGGGTATGCTGACAACCTCCGTCGGGGCTATGAATGCTAGCTCGTAGTGGAGCAAGGTTAGTGGTACTGATATTTCAATGCGCAATCTACC
The DNA here is from genome assembly GCA_031772625.1 of Pinus tabuliformis. Lineage (NCBI taxonomy): Eukaryota > Viridiplantae > Streptophyta > Pinopsida > Pinales > Pinaceae > Pinus > Pinus tabuliformis. The sequence goes on along the minus strand of CM062816.1, from coordinate 1,881,240,446 downwards.
CATTCCCTTATGTTGTGGCTTTTGCGAGGTATGCTAGTGACTTTGCTAGTGCTATGAACACTTGTTGGCACCGAAGCGACACTAGTGGCATTGGTGTTACCCAGTGTGATTTTCTTCCTGCTGTGTTGCAAAAAAGTGAAGATTTGAAAAAAATATATTGAAACTCACAAGAAATCCCAACTACAAGGATCAATAAGTCAAGGAAGGCAAATCCTACTTGTGAAGCAGTGAATGACTTTGGTGGAGCTATGGACACTTGATGGAAGAGGAGCGACGTTCAGTGACAACTTTCATGGAGGAGTGCTCAAAAGTTCATGTTTTATGCATTTTCAACACATGAATTTGTTACTGCAACACATCAGTCATCCCACAGGTATTTCAATCACATAACCATATGTTAAGTCTCCAGTCGATGCTAATTTCACCTCCATTATTAATTTTACTAACTAGGTCTTAGTGTTTAGTTGCTAAATCCATACGAAGTTTCCTTTTGAATTGCTACATGATGGAAATGTTGTGAAGTTATTATCTTAACACATCATATATATATAGCTAAAATAACCATTGGAAAACATGAAATATCATTTTTTGAGTTATGAATTAAAATAAGAGACGATTTATTTTCTTCAATCTAATAAGACTCTTTATTTTGCAACAAGAAACCATCCAAATGTCTCATTCATTAACAAACAAAAATTTTCTGAAGAACAAATCATATTCATATTATATTGTTTTAAAAGTTGATATACATAGTAAGATGAGAACTTGTAATGCATAATCCACTAAAGCCATTAAAAATTGAGTCCTAATGCTCCAATATTTTTACAATTTATAAAAAAATCATATCACAACACAGTTCCTTGAAGAGTAACTTAGTTTCTCATAAGGAAATTTATCCATGAGAAGCCTCGATTACGTCCCTTCTAAAAATTTTAGTGTCTACGGGAGGAGTACTCCCAGCTGCTTCCCCTGTGCATACTTCCTCAATGGTGTTGTAAATCCCAAGAAGAAGTGCCAGCTTATCTTCAATTTGGACCATCTTCTCCTTCTTTGTCAATAGGAACAACAACCTATCTATTCATGTGGAGTGTTTCACACATTCCTATGCTACTTCCTACAACACCTGCCATCGTAGAATTAACCCATCTTATCGCAAATAGTTTTGGGTAATGACTCGTGCTTAAAGTCAAAGTTTCATTATATTCCCCTTAATTATTTCATGTTGTTTCTGCATTAATTCTTCACTTTTACCCATTGAATCTCCAAAATCTCATTCATTCCATATCCGTACGAAGTTAATGTCAGTACTGAGCGATCCCATCGGAAAGCTTCTCATCGTCATTCGTTTCAGACTCCATAACTCAACACTAAGGCATAAGGTCTCCATTGTTGGTTCTCTACGGGGGAGAACCATCCCCAGATGGGGCTAATGTTATATACTAAAATTCACCCCCTTTCGAACTTTATAAGGCTCAATTTTGAATTAAATTAATTAAACCCATTAAATGTAAGGAGATCGGGGTAGATGATATCACGATTGAAAATTAGGACGGTTGATTCACTCCCTTACGAAATCAGCCATGGAAATGGCCCACCAGATTGGTTCATGTCCGAGATTTAACTTTATCATAAAAACCCGATGAACATAAGATATGATTAACTCTCCTTTCCCTTGATCATTCGATGCACGGTTGCCTTCCTGATCCTCTTCATCGCACCCAAACATGCGCGGAAGTTAGAGGCAAACTTTTCGCTTGATGGATGTGGACTGTCGAGACCGAACTGATATGACAGTTCCTAATTCACATCTGCTTGGAACATGTGCGATAGATAATGTTTTCCGCCGACCCGATTTCATCCCAACCGTCTGATTTCCCAAACATCAACGATTGTCAGGTTCCTACTTGTTCATAGTTTAACCATGCAACTATGCCTGATGGGCGGTACCCATATTCTTGGTTGACGAGTCTGATAGTGTCTATTTGATAGCTATTGCATTGGATTAATTATCCTTGTAACCCCCATTTAACCTTAACATTTCCAACTTTTCTAATTCATTTGTTTCACATTTTCTTTTGCATGTCACTCCGGGATTAACAAGATAATACATAACCTTCCTACAACTCGTTACCATATTAGATCTCTACTATAGTAGTTATAACAAAATATAAAGTTGTGCCTTGGTTGCTGACTGCAGAATGGGATAAAATGGCTAAACTGAGGAACCATTTGAAATGAAATATTTTTATTGAACATTTCTCCTCAACAAATCAAGTTGTTCAACTAGTTCCACTAATGCAATCCATAACAGAGCAGTCATAAGACTAGAGCGAAATTCCTTTAATCACTACTTGGGCACTGATAGTCAAGATGCATGGGGCCCATACTTTCTCCCCTACGAGGCATAATGAAAAAAGACAAAACGTAGAAGCTGCGAAGTTGTCATAACGTATAAACATTTTATTTTATGAGTTGTTTTTTTTCATTGGAATTTATTACATTTAAGACATTTACTCAAACAATTATTTTTCAGACTAATTATTTAAAACCCTATCTCCAGTAGAGGGGATTTTTTTGACAGAAGTGATAATTTTCGATTTTGTGAAAACTGCTTGTACATGTTACATAGTCTTTTATTACATCTCTGAAAGTTATTCCTTGTGTTTTGATGAATCTTGTTGTGTTTGTTCATCTATGTATGACAATCACAAAAAACTAAATCTAAGACTTGTTCTCATTTAGAAATTATTTCGTTTATCCTTTTATGTTCTGACATCATACTATCAATCTGAATGATGGGATGGTGAACATTTCATTGGCGTTTGTTTTAGAAGCTTGTCTCTTAACTTAATGACAATCTTTGTTCTACATTTACGATTGTTACAATGTTATATTTTGTAATTTGTTTGTGTATGATATCATTTGCACTTTAAAACTTATAAGTTTCTATACCATATTTTCAAGTTTCAGGTTTCAATATTTATTATGGAATATGGTTATCTTCAAAGATTTGGAATGCAAGATTCAAGAACATTTGTACATGTTGCAATGATCTCCCATTGTCTTTGAAATGATTTGGTATCTTGAACCTTTATGTTTGTTCTTATTTTGTCTTCTTTCATTTTTTATAATCTAATCTCGAAATTTAATTGTTAAAGTTTGTCATTTTCATCTGGGTTATAGCTTTCAGATATTTTTTTAGATAAAACTTCCTCTTCTGTTAATACCATAAAGCTACTATAATGAATAAATTATCAACTGACCTTAATATATTTTCGTATTGAAAATTATATAATCATTGTCAGGGTTACCCCTTGTAGTGCACTGGAGGTCAGCCCATAGAACCTACAACGGGAGAGCTTCCGAGTCCTTAGTGAATGCGTATTCAAGTCGTTCATTTGTGGGGACTATTTGAGCACTAACACGGGTACTCCAGATTAGCCTCAGAAATTTGTGTTGAGTTGGGGCAGAGCCAAGGATGGAGGGTGAACCCAAAGATGGTGGGCAGACCTACCCATGGTTTTGTGCATGGGTTTTGCACATGGTTTTGGGCATGATGGTTTTCTGCCCATGGTATTTTGTAGATCTGCTCAAGGGAACTATGGTTATCTTCTAATCTAGGATTAGTGGGTTAGGGTTTATGAATGCTTCGACATGCATAAATATGTATTGTAATATTGAAAGGATTATAACGAAAAATCAATTTCGTATTCCTGGTTTTAGGATCCAAGGGAATGTATCTGTGTATATTTATTTTATGTTCTCACCATTGTATAATTTTATGTTTTAAGAATTCGTTTACAGGTAATTTTTGTACAGGGTTAAATACTACATATAGGTTGCTTGTAGAATCTTCTTTAGGACTTCTGACCACAAATGGGACTTCAACCTTTAAAGAGACATATCTCCTCAATCATAAGGAGTTATGAGACACGCCCCCTGTCATTACAATTAACATGATAAGATCAATTAAATGAAAAAGATATTCGGTCCAAAAAATCTTGACCTTCCTTGTCATTTTTATCATGAAAAGTGGGGCTTCTTGACAAAGTATCCTTCCAAGACTTCTTAACCAATGAAGCTTCTGATCGATACAATTCATAAACAAATATTAAAAACATTCAAAGATTACATTTGCATTAATAACAACAACACTATGCTCATAATTGCCTCCCATCTTAGGTAATGACTCACCCGTGCACAAACTCTTTATTTTCCAACATCTGTGATTGAAATTCTACTCAGAGAAATAAAATAAACCTGAGTGGACCTTAGGCATGATGCCTCCTCGTTCTCTCCCTCATGATTTGGCTCTAAGTCGATAACTCAATGACTACACATTTACCACCATCCTATGTCATAAATATGCCCACGTTGAGTGCCTTTATCATGGATAGGTGGATGGCATTATGTGAAGGGAAGAGATGATGTGCTATACCCGGTAGCTTTAAAGCCTAATTACGCAATGACCACGTGTCGCCTAATTATCCCCTCCCTGTTACCCATCTTATTCCTAGTTTGAAAAAAAACATTTTAATTACTGACTACTATTTCCTCTTAAGAGTGAGAGATACCAGGTCTCCTACACCCAAGGAGTTCCGTGTAATCCTATCCTACTGAGTTATTCGTGACTAAAAATCGATACAACTCAAATTAATAGCCATAAAAATTAAATATTAAAGAATTATTTTATATTATATTATATTTAATTTTAACTAATTGCCATTTATAAGTAAATAAATATATCACCTTTTAATTATTTTTACAAAATAAGATTGTCTTATAAATTTGACATTGTACACATCGACATCCGTTCCTACTAGAATAAAGTATTTTTAAATTGTGTGTGAGTGAGGCAATGCCTATCATGCTCTTCCATTTAATTTTAAGAAAAGAGTATTTTAAGAATTTGTGTTACTTCAGCATTACGTGTTCATCGCTCCCTGTGGCTAACTAAATCCAAGGTGCACGTTCAAAAATGGCATTTGACGATATTTTTTTAATATATAATCCATGTGAATACAAATGAATATGGTGGAATGATAACCAATTCCACAAATAAATAATCAATAATTTCGAGTAAAGATTTTAAAAAGTGCCACGTGCCAAAAGCTAGGGCCCACTTCTATAAGCTTTATGTCGCCTTATATGCTTTATTTAGCTTTGCGTGACTTTTTATCTATTCTCAATTCATGAAATAGTCATCGTTACGTGCTTTGCCAGCAACATGTGGGCCTAATAAAACATTTTACTTTTATAAACGCACCACCTAATAAAGTTAGTTGATTTATCTCAAATAAGGTATGAATCATTTAATTATTAATTTGGTTTTATAATGTTTAGGGTGGTTTTATTATTTTGTGTGAAACACTTGTGGTTTTACGCAGTAGTATAGTAAATATATGTCGTTATATCTAATTGTTTTGTATAATAGTAAATATACATCGTTATATTTAAATGTTTTGTAGAGGTCGGTGAATGTTTATTAATATATAATTAAATGTATTGCTTCGAGAGCTTTAGTATAGTAAATATATATCCTTATATCTAAATGTTTTGTATAATAGTAAATATACATAGTTATATTTAAATGTTTTGTAGAGGTCGGTGAAGGTTTTAAAATATATATTTAAATTTATTGTTTTGGGTGTTTTTTTTTTATTTATGATATTGAGAGTCTATGGTATTGATTCATAGTATTCATGTGGAATGTAGCTTATTCAAAGAAGGAAATTAAATCTGTCAATTAAAAAAAACATAATATTGAGAGACTAAAGCATTGACTGATGGTGAGTCTAAAGTATTGATCTATGGTATTCGTGTGAAATATAACCTATTTAAAGGAAGTTGTCCTTAATACGACTTTCTAAATTTCCAAAAAACTTAACAAAAATTAAATCAGAAAAACCCACCCAAAAAAACTTCGAAAAAAAACTCACTAAAAACTAGTTTTTTAATAAGCCTCCCAAAATTCTAAATTTTTAAATTCCATGGTGAATGAACTCTATCGTAAACAGAAATTTATATTAACTTTAAATATTTTAAGCCAATAAAATATTTGGACGTGGTTTGCACAAATTACCAAGATAGTGGAACGTGATGACTCAAATCCTCTCACGCATCTGTGCATGATTCTGAGTGCTTTCCTACTTGGCTCTTAGCGAACTTTCTATCTCATGACCCCTATCGCTCTTAGCTTGATTAAGTCTTTCATGCTTAATATATCTTTAGTAGAATTAAGCAATTCTTATAGCTGTCAACATATTTTTAAAATATTTTAGAAAATACTTTTATATCTTCTTTGCGATATGTGCTACATAATTTTAGAATTTAAAATTGCGAAATTTTGACTTTCTCTATGCAATCTAATCGCAAGAAAGAAAGTTTCATATTATTTAAGAAATAATATAAAAGTAAATAAATTAAAACGTATTTTATTTACAATTTTTTTTAATGTGAAATGTGTAATAAGAAAATTTATATCTTAAATATTTATTTGTTTATATTATTGATTTTTATAGGTTTTAATGTAGGAAACGATATTCTGTAAAATAAATTAAAAAAAGTAAATTTAGATAGATATGTATTTTTTCTAGAGAGAAAAACATCATGATATTATATTAAGGGAATATAATGGGCAGATACATATAAAGCCATATCGTTCTGGCCGACAGATACATGGCCAAAAAGAGATAGGACTAATGCTGAATAGATCAGAAGCGATACATTCCAAATGTGCAAAACAGAATCACATGAGACCTATAACAGTCCACCAAAAAGGAGAGGTCCATAAAAAGATCCAACATAAACCAAAAGAAACGGCGATAGAAGACCAGCAGAATCAAGCAGGATCGAGCATAGCAGAAATATAGACCAGAATGGAGGAAATGGGAGCCTTGGACTCCTGAAAGATGCGAGCATTCCTCCATTTCCACAGGAGCCAGCACGTGTTGATGAATAACGATCTCCATGCTGGCCGTTGATCGGACCACCATCTGTAACCATCCTGAACAGTAGAGAAAACCTGGTAAGGAAAACCATATGATAAGGAGAGATCATACCAGATTTGGGACGATGCCGGACATTGAAAGAACATATGGACATTTGTTTCAGACGCCTGACAGCACATGGAGCATCTTCCGGGACCCATCCATCCCTTCCTTTGAAGAACCTCCCATGTAAGGTTCCTGTTAGAGAAAACCAGCCACGAAAATAAAATTGCCTTAAGTTGACAGGAAGATTTCCAGAGTTTGGAAGGAAAGGAGGGGTCGGGAAGCGGTGGAAGAAAGGATGAGGCAGCTGTGTATAAATCCTTGACACGTACAGGCTGAGTGGAGAACCCCATCGACCAAACTAATTCGTCTTTTAAACCTGTTTGAGTAATACCTTTCCCTACAAAATAATTAACAGCAGAGGCCCATGTAGGCCGTAGAGAAAGGGGCAGTCCAAGTTCATCTCCGTCCTTCCAGATTGGCGAAGAAGACGACCAGGAATGGATCAATTTATTCCAAGTGAAGATCCCCTTTGTGTGCAGGAATGATATGAGATCGGGAGTGAGCATGGATTCCAGTCCATATTTTGGTAGGATTTTCTGATTTTCATGTTTACATGTCTATTATTCACTCCGCTATTAGGGAGGGTAGCACAAGATTTGAACCCAAGACGGTGAGACTTCATTTCCATGACCACTTGAGCTACCCCAACTAAATATATTCATTTAAATAAATACTAAAATAATTTAAATTTACAATAAAAGTAAAAAATAAATGATATATTTAACATGTACAAATTTACAAATTATATTATTAAAATTAAGATGGTTTTTTATTTTTTTAATAATTTCGTTTTGTTTTATTTTATTTAATTTTTTAATTAGTAAGAAATTGGTAATATGACCATATAATTATAATTCCGCTCTAATGGCTCACAAACCATATCTAATAAGGTAACCTAAAATTACCTCAACAAACTCACCCACCGGGTTTGAATCACTAACTTTTATAAACAAGTTTCTTAATAAAAATATTCAATCACAAAAATATTCAATCACAAGCCTTACACTATAGGCTTTTAATTTTTTAATATTACTAATTAAATTTATTACTTATTTTAAAATTTAACAAATAAATTATATAAAATAAATATAAAAATAACATCTCTATTATTTAAGCAAAGTCTTTCGGTAGAAATCATCTTTCGCATTTCGAACCAACAAGTGTGTTCATCATCAAACCAGATGAAGAAGTAATGACTATATTTAAACAATAATATTTAAATTATGATATTAATTTATTAATATATTAAAAATAAATATTATTAAGTAACGACTATATTAAATGGCTAGTTTTTGAAAAATAATATTTAAATAATGAGATTAGTTTATTAATTTATTAAAAATATTAATAGGTAACGAGTATATTAAATGGTTAGTTTTTGAAAAATAATATTTAAATAATGATATTAGTTTATTAATCTATTAAAAAAATATTACTAAGTAATTGTTTTAAATAAAAAAAAATTAATCATTTATTTTAATCATTTCATCTTACACGTTACTTTTACTAAGATCTTACATTTAAGAAAGCTCTTAGTCAGGAATCTCTATGTCCAATACAAATTCCTTACCTGCATTTGGACACTTTTTGACACTTCATAGTCACTTAATGGCTCAATTTTCAATAGATTTTGCTCCATAATCATTAGATACATGAATATAAGTTGATATCTCTCAATTGAATTTCAATTTATTTTTCTTTTCATGTTACATTAAAGGGAGAGAACATCTTAGTTTTTCTATTTAAAAGTATTAATATATTTTTATTGGAATAAGAAGCTCTCTCAAATATAATATGGTAGAGATGTTGTAAAGTTATATTATATTATGAAAACATTTTGACTCTGTGAAATTACATAAAAAAATAAGAATAAAAATTAAATAAAATTAAAATTAAAATTAAAAAATTAATAATTATAATTATGAATTAATTAAACTAGCATAGATCCATTTTAACCCTTGAACTATCAGGGTGTAAACCTTTCCTCAAGTTGTGCACTCAAAAAAGAGGTTTGCACTTTGAGAGATTTGATCTCTATGTTAAGATGGATCGATGTAGGTTTGCACATTGACAGATTTGATCTCTATGTTAAGATGGATCAACGTTGCCTGCTTTGATAGACACTCTCTAGTATGGAACAAATGTTGTAATCTAATGTAATGTAAATATTTTGACTATGTCAGATTACATAAAAATAAAATAGCATAAAATAAAATAAAATATTTAATAATTATAATTATTAATCAAAACATTTTGACTCAATCAAATTACATAACATAAAAATAAAAGAAAATTAAAAAAATAAAATAAAAAGAAACAATAAAATGATAACTATAATTATTACTTTCTAATAATTATAATTATTGTTCACCCGAGGTAACTCAATCAGTCATGGGTCTCATTGAACCGGAAGCCTTAGGTTCAAATCTTCTATCTACCAAACTTACAAAAAAAAAGTAAAGAAAGATCAAATCTCTCTATACAATTTTTTTTCAAATTTTACACTTTAAAAATTTTGATCACTCGCAACACTTATAAATTTATAATTAAAATAAATCTCAATTAATTATAATAATAATAATTTAATTTTATACACCAAATTTATATATAAAATTATTTATTAAAATAAAAACCTCACCTCTCAGCAACTATTTAACTATTGATTTAACTACTAAAATATACTAAATTATATTTAAGTGCTAATACTCTATTTTCCTCTAAATTTAAACCAATAACCTTTCCTTAAAAACACATCTTCTTAATCGCCACCAATTTCCTCTTTTGTGATTTGATTGTTTGTTATTTGCCCCGGGTATACCTCTTTTATGTAAACTGATTCTATTTCCCTCTAATTCCTCTCAGCAACTATTTAACTATTCATTTAACTACTAAAATATATTCAAGTGCTAATACTCTACTTTCCTCTAAATTTAAACCAATCACCTTGCCTTAAAAACACACATATTCTTAATCGCCACCAACTTCCTCTTTCGTGATTTGATTGTTTGTTATTTGCCCCGGGTATACCTCTTTCTTTAAACTGATTCCATTTCCCTCTAAATTTAAACCAATAACCTTTCCTGAGAAACACACATATTCTTAATCGCCACCAACTTCCTCTTGTGTAATTTGAATGTTTGTTATTTGCCCCGGGTCTACCTTTTTTATTTAAAATGTTTTTCAAACGCTCTTGACAAAAAATAGTACCTTCTCTAAGTTAATTGAGGATTGAACGCTGTCTATAAAATTAAGAGAGCTCTAACTCAACAGAAAATCCAATTTCAAGTCAGCACCGCCCAAAATGTTCAAGTGCTAGCGACAGCAGTTGTTGATCTGTCAAGCCATCAGCTTGATTTCTATAAGGTGGGCTTGGTCTTCTCAACAAATATTATATTCAATCGATAACTCACCGACCCAGGAAACCCATGTTCATTGAACTTTCAAGCTTTCCACGCCGCCCACGAGACGTCATGTCAGTGTCTCTGAAGGGACTTATATATCCAGCCTTTCCATGCAGTTCTTCTTCATTCAATTCTCTGCCTATCTCACACTCGGTGTTTTGATCCACGCAAATCTCGAATTCCAAGCAACTCCCCTACTGGTAGGAAAAACGGTAATATTACTTCATCGTTCCACCGCTTATTATCAGCATAATATAGAGCACTCTTTAATATTGCTTGAAACGTTGTCATTGCCATGAATTCTTCACTTATAAAACAAGAAGCCTGGAAGTGTAATGATTTACAGCATATTTTGATGGTGGGATGGCAGTTATTTTGGCAGAAATGGAGCAGTCGAGAGCATGGATTGCAATTGCTGTTGCAATGGCGATGATGGTTTTGCCATATAATTGTATGGCGGCGGACTACATCGTTGGAGACGGGCTGGGCTGGGCTCTCACCGTTAACTACACTAACTGGACTAGTGACAAGACATTCCATGAGGGCGACAATCTCAGTAAGTACATCAATGCACAATCCAAACAAATATATTATTTTCTGATTTAATAGTAATTGTAATTTAGATATCAGTTTTTTGGATTAATCACATCATTAGAATTGAGTCGATTTTTGAATTTGGATTCAATTCTAAAGATGTGATTAATTCGAAAGCCTGATATTTACATTATGGATCACAAAAGTCTTAAATCTAACAAGTAATTGTAACTGTTTTTCCCTGGTAAAATAAAAAATAAGTAACCAGTTAAGTTAATTTTGAGTTTGGAATTAGACTTGATAGGAATGATTTTGATTTGAGGTAAATACCAAGTTGTCACATATTTTACTTTTGAAGATTAGCTGAATGGATCCAGTTGTTAGTTAAAGTATATGTTATTGGGAAATTATTGGTTCAATTCTATCAATACATTTTATACATTTTTGTAGATTACAGGTTCATTTCTTTCACTACTCTTCCTCTAGTCCAATTCAATTTTTTCAATACCTCCGATTAAAGTACCGTAAAAATTGATACCTTCCCTTTAATCTCTTCCACTTAATCTCTTTGGCTAAATCCTCCCATTAAATTCTACTGGTCACCCATCTCCAAAATCCTTGAACCACATCTCCAAAATCCTTTAACCACATAAAAGGAAAACAAATTATAATGAAGCTAATGATAACTAATTTTGATTGGCTGCAGTTTTCACATATGGATCGGGCCACGACGTGGTGGAAGTCAGCGAGGCGGCGTATAATTCGTGCTCGACGAGCAACGCATTAAACACATACCAGGGAGGAAACAATACCATTCCATTGAACAGCACGGGCGGGCGGTATTTCATCTGTGGCACTACAGGTCACTGCGCAGCGGGTATGAAGGTCGGCATTAACGTTACGGCGGCTTCGTCGACCTCTACACCATCTCCTCCACCTCCGTCCAGCACCACAAACAGCACCAAAGGCGCGGCCATGGCAGCTTCATACATGCAGATCAAGGACGGCGCCGTGCTCGTCGGCTCGCTTCTACTCGGATCTCTTGCTGTGTGGGTGCTCTGATGCAGACGCTGAGATTGATGAGTGCCAGGGAAGAGACAGTGCCATATTTTTACAGTTATTGCGAATAATGGTTTGCTTGGTTATGGACTCATCGTTATTTTTCTAATAAATTTGTTGCTTATCGTTATTTGCTGGGTTATGGACTCATCGTTATTTTTCTCTATTCGAGGCTAATAAAATTGTGCCGGGCTTCGCTTTGAACCCATCGCTAATTTTCTACTAATAGTGCATTCAAGTGTTGCGAATTTTTAACTGTGTATTTTAGCTTCAAAAGTGGGTTCATGTGTAGTTACCCCACTTAAAACTGGGTTCATAATGATGAATTTTGTTGTTTTAATGTGATCGTAGTTTTCGGAAATATCTCTGAATTTGATAGATAGGAAAGAGATGAATGGTTTAATTTGATTTATTTTTTAGTCTAGGTTTTGGAATACTTTTAGAATTTGTAATTCATATAAGTTTTGCAATATATTTATGGGTTGGTAATTAAGTTTAGAGGCTCATTTTACTGCCCAGTATGATGAGTGATGAGTATGGTGTTAGACCCTTATTTAAGACTTAGTGGATCTATGTGGGTGGTAATGCAAGTCATGGTATGAGTGAGTTAGAGAATTAGCATAAATCTAAAATTTAAAACACTTATGTGTTATTTAATTTATGTAATGTTGATAATATATTGTTTACGGGGTTTTGGATATACAGGTGCTTTGTAAAGACATTGATTAGAAGTCACTGGTTCAATTCCGGTTTAGTCTCAGTGATATATTGGACAAAGAGATAACCTGTCAAACTTTAAAAAAAAATGTTAATAATATATAAAGTGAAAACACAATAAATTTTAAAATAAAAAACAATATTAAAATTCTTAATATAAAAAACTATTTAAATATTATTAAAATTAAATTATTGAGATATTTTTTATTGTTTAAAAATATAAATTCTAAAAACTTTATTTTTAATACAGCAAGACTTTGTACTTACTTAAATAGTTTTAATAATAATTAAAAACAAATCATAAAAAATAAAATATTATTAATAATTATATATATATATATATATATTAAAAAAATATAAAATAAAATAATAATTTTAATGATGATGATGATGGTGGTTAAGGTCTGGTGAGACTAAACATTGGTCTATCAGGCCTAAAGAAACAAATTATTTATTTTGATTTAAGATTTTATTCCTATGCTCAAAAAGCTTGGAGAGAAGCCTCCCGAGCTCATTATAATTCTGACATTGTAAAAGGCTAGGAAGGTCAGTATTGTAACAAAGATTGTAAAACTGAGATCTAATGTGGTTGTACGGGGGGCACTCTAAGAGGAAGTGGTTTTCATCCTCGATGTTCCTATTCTCACATATATGGCAGATCCTTTCCATCTATGGCTTTTTAGGAACTGCCAGACCATCTGTTTCACTATGGAGCTCACGAGAATTCGTTCTAATCTTTGCTATATTAATTTTCTTCTTTGAGCTAGTTAAAATAGAGATATACTTTTGATCTTCTAGGGTGGGGTTGATGACCTTCTTATAATAACTTAATTTTATTTTAGCCGCTAAATCTTTCTCACACCACATTTTTTCTTTGAACTTAGAAGTAACAATATCTTTAATGTTATTTATGTTTTGCAATGCATCATTCTCACTGATCTCCCAATAGCATAATTATATCAAAAATATTAATTGAACTAAATAAAAATTCAAAACCTACATTGATGCCAAGTTATCTCTACGCAAATTTCAAAATATAAACTACTTGGAGGCATATTGGATAGTGGAAATTTCAAAGTGTAAATTACCGCGAGGGATATGGGACAGTCTTCGAAAGAAGTGGTCATGGTGGAGGAATTATCTTGGATAGCGGGAATTAGTAGCAGAGCTTCCTCATACGAACAGGAGGCGTGCAAATCAGCTGAGAGCAAGCGCCAGACAGAGGAGGCGGTTACACTCTAACCGATTCATGGCATCCTCGCTGTAGATGTCACCCTTAGCCTCCAAGACCGTCGATTACTCAAGGGAAGCAATCCAAGAGTAACGATTTTCACAATTGGCGAAACTGTAGAACCTACGTAGAAGCCACGAAATAAGCCGGTGGGCATTCGAACCCTTGGAGTGGTATAAACACAACAAATGGATATTGAGACGGAGGAATCCAATTGCGGGTATTGTTAGATAAAAAAAATATATATATATCAGCATCATCAAAATTAAAGCATTCAAAATTTTAAAATTTGATAACTATAACTTGAATTTACAAAAAATTATTAAAATTTCAACAAAATTTCTATAATTTTGAAAGAAAAAAAACCAGCATATTCAGACTATTATGGCTAAAAACAAACTGCTACCTATTATAATATATATTAGAAATTAAAGTTTTAACTTTACATTTCATCCCGGTCTAATCTCCAATGTATGACTCGGGAGTTCGTGTTACCTATTCATTGTGAGATTAAATAACATCACTATTTTCTGTATTCAAGTTTTTATGATTTATAATGAATTAAATAACTAAGCTTCTGGTGGTCTGGATGATAAACTATATTTGTTGGTTGGAAATACTTTGGTCAAAACTAATGTGCTTTTTACAGAAAATTTTTATTTAATTAACATGACTATTGTATTATAAACGTGAAGTATTAATTAATAAAGAAAGTAATTTAATGTTTAACGCAGTAACTTCAAAAAATTTGGTAAGTGCGTTACCTCAACCTGTAAATTCGCGCATCAGCCCTTCAAACTCTGATTTTTCCGGTGATGCCATTGACCAAAGCAGTCGTCAACAAATTTTCCGACTTCCAGCTACTTAATTCCTAAACCTAAAGTAGGCGCATCAATAAAAAAACGAGTAATCCGCGGCGCATAGCTATTTTTAATGTTTACTTGTCGTCTCTTGGCCGTCCCATGGAGAGGCATCAGGTTTTTTTTGGGAGGCAGCCAATGCAGCGACGGAGAGTGTGGCGGACGGTAGCGCACATGCGCGACGTACACGGGGTGGAGTGATTGGTGCTCCTTCCATTTCGGAGGATCATATTGGTTGTTCGTTTAAAAAACGTTTTAATTTATCTCGTAATTTCTATTTTTTTTATTATTATTATATCTCTGGAGGATTTCACTTAAAAATTTAAAAATTAAAAAGGTGGCAACGTCTCGCAGTCACAACCTTCACACTTCTGCGATTCCTTTGCCGACGGCATAGGCGCACACGTATTAACCGATGATAGATGGCGCAGACCTATTGACTGATTTATTAAAACTCAACGCAATCTAACAGATTTATTAAAATTCAATATAATTTTTCTGACACACCACAGAGGTATACTTATTAACTAATTTGTTGAATTCAAAGCAATCCAACAATAGTTGGTAAGTATTAGGTATACTTATTAACTAATTTGTTGAATTCAAAACAATCCAACCGTGCTTGATAAGTATTCAAAAGAAAAAGAAATATATGCTGAGTATATTTCTCTTGAACTAAATTTATATTATTAATTAAAAAAATATTTTTGTGAGAATTAATTTAAATCTTCAATGGAAACAATATTATATTTGTTGATAAATATTTAAAAAATATATGTTGAGTATATTTTTCTTGAGAATCAATTTATGTTATCAATTGAAAAAATAATTTTTTTTAGAATC
This sequence comes from Pinus tabuliformis, assembly GCA_031772625.1. Classification (NCBI taxonomy): domain Eukaryota; kingdom Viridiplantae; phylum Streptophyta; class Pinopsida; order Pinales; family Pinaceae; genus Pinus; species Pinus tabuliformis. The sequence continues at coordinate 1,881,224,746 of CM062816.1, read as the reverse complement.
AATCTAAATCTTCAATTAAAAAAAGTCAAAATAACACACCATAACGGTATACTTATTAATTAATTTATTAAAATTCAACACAACCCAACACACCACATTGATCGATAAGTATTCAAAAAAAACATAAACTTAACATATTCTTTTGAAAATTAATTTACACTGTCAGTTAAAAAATAAACATATTTATAAGTAGGACTTCCGCTTAAGTCACATAAAGAGAGACATTTGTCGACGGTTTCGAACCAACTAGTGTGGTTCATTGTCAGGATAAGTTGTCCTGACGATGAACCACACTAGTTGGTTCGAAACGCGTCGACAAATGTCTCTCTTTATGTGATTTCCGCCAAAATCCTACTTATAAATATTATGGATCACAAAAGCCTCAATTCAACAATAAACACATTCCTTTGAAAATCAATCTAAACTTTCATCCATTTCTTTACATAAATCTTTTTTATATTAAATATTAAATAATAATTCAAATAATTAAATAAAAAATGGGAAGCTTATTCCCTGGAAAAAAGCTTTCAATGAACTCTAATGACATGGTTCCACGATATTCGACTCATTGTCTCCATAGTTGGATAATGTCAAAGAGGCATTATTATCCAATGTTTTCATACGATTCTTAAGTTAATAATTAATATTTTCTTTATCATATGGTTATTCAAGAAAAAGAGTTTGAATGTTTTGAAATGGAAGATTAAAATATAAAATGGATATATTAATTGAAATTAATAATAAAATTTTTGATCTTATAAATGTGCAGTGTATTTAACGATAATTTAGGAAAGATATTTAAAAGGGTAATAGCTTAATAATACAAATAATTAAATAAAAGATTCGAAACTTATTCCATGAAAAGAAGCTTTCAATGAACTCTAATGACATGGGTCCACGATATTCGACTCATTGTCTCACTAGTTGGATAATTTCAAAGAGGCGTTATTATCAAATGTTTTCTTAGGATTCTTAAGTTAATAATTAATATTTTCTTTATCATATGGTTATTCAAGAAAAAGAGTTTGAATGTTCTGAAATAGAAGATTAAAATATAAAATGGTTATATTAATTGAAATTAATAATTAAAATTTTTGATTTTATGAATGTGTAATGTATTTAAAGATAATTTAGGGAAGATATTTAAGAAGGTAATAGTTTAATAATAATGTGTATTATTAAAGTGAATTAGGTTCACTATATTATTAAATAAGGTTTATTTTGGTAGTTAATATTGAATAAGTGTAATGGAATGTTATTAAAGAAGGTCAGTTAGGTAAAGTTTTTTTTATTATTGTAAGTAAGGATGGATAATTCCTTAGCATGATATAGAATAATATTGTAGTTGGAGTTTCATCTAATAGGAGGTTTATCCCTAAAAGAGGTAAGTGAATAGGAGCATATTCCTTCTATCAAAAGGATCAATTATAAGGTCTTACATTGATATAGGTGGATATTGGTGGCCACCCACCTATTCCACCTAGACCTCTAGTTGGTTTTTCAATTTCCTTTATTATAGCAACATATACTATTTTTAGTAGTTTTTCAGGTCCTCAAATTCTAGAGTTTTTTTTGACCCCTTAAACAACATTTTTTAAGGTTCACAACAAGATCGTTGTCGTAGCTACAACAACGGGCTACAACAATAGGCCTCCTATAAATATTGTAGTACTCAAAGAGATATTTCCAATGAGGTATCGTACCTGCCAAATGAATATCATATGACCAAGTTACAACCCCAAGAAGTTGGTTGCCCAACTAACCCCAACGGGGTCCACAAACTCTAAGCATTCCATCTCTTGGGATTAGGGTTTTGGTTTTTTAGGTTTCCCTTTGTTGTTCAAAAATAAAAAGGCCATTGAGCCTCATTTTAACATAGTTTAGAGGAATGTAGCTACCACATCTCTTCTCACAAATAAGCTATCATAGCCCGAGCTAATTTATTTTCATTCTCTATGTAAGCATATTTCAGTGCTTTGATATTAATGAAATGAATTTTTATTTCTGTTGCATCTCTACGTTTATGTTTATATCTGTATTTTGTTGCAAACCTGTATAAGTTCGGATCATACACTATCTTAATATATATATATATATTAATAAGGAGTCGCTAATTTCTATATTATTCATTGTGTATTGTGTGTGATTGTATATTTAGGTATAAGTCACTTAATAGTTGATACGACATCCCTTTCCTCAGCCAAAGTGGGGAAAAGTTGTTTCTTTTTTTCCGTTTCGTATTTTTTAGGATAAAAAATGAGGACTTCAAAATTTAAATAAAGCTTAGTATATTTTTGAGATGAATTTATGGAAACAAGTTGTAAATATGAATTCCTCATGGAAAACAACCCTCTTTCAAGCAATAAATCATCTCACTTAGAGTTTAGAATGCCAATATATCATCAATTTAAAATCAATTATATATAAAGTTTTATCTCATTGCCACAAGGATTATAAAGCTTATCATTTTTGACAAAATCTTTCAATTTCCTATGAATCACACCATTCTATAGAGAATATTTTTCCTTTTGATTAGATGCATTATATGTTTTATTTCAAGCAATATTGAGTATGCAACAATTACAAATTTCATCCTCTACACTCATGGACCTGGTTATGATAATGTTGTTAAAAAACTTAATTTAATATAGTCTAAGGAATTAAAGAGATACCATAAACAATATAGACCTCTCTTCTTGAGCCGAAACAAATCAAGATTAGGGAAGAATATAATCAAGAATGATATTTTTTGTATGATCTCATGGATGCTTATAATGATTGGTATATAAATAATTGTCATTTTTTGTATGATCTCAATTCCACCTTATGTAGAGAACAACATGTAGGGATGTTAGAAATTGGTAATGACTACAAGTTTTCAACATGCTTATTCCCCCATTGTAGTGTGTGATATCGATACATTATAAGATATGAATAGATCTATATAATTGGATCCACATGAATAGGGTAGGTATTTGGAGCATCATTTTAAATTGGATATTAAGTTTAGGTATCTTCAAAAGGGAGTCAACATCAACACTCAGACATGAGAGCTAGGTTTAAAGTGCACCTTATTGAACTACTTCAACATGGTTGCTAAAATGTGTACATAGGATATTATTTCTTTAGCCTACTTCATCACTATGTTCAACACTAATCCATGGAACCCTGTTATATGATAGTTGTATTTCTTCACAACAAGGATTGAGGAAAATATTATTTTGTTGGGGGTGGAACGTAGTGTACCTAGTGTGGTAATTTCGCGTAACAAGGGAGTTACCCAAGTGTCACCCCCCTACACCTGCGGTAGTCTTCCAACCGCTTGTAGCAAGATGCGGCACCACCGAACGCTTTCTTTTCACCAATACTAACATTCGTGGACTACGCCTACTTTCACATTAACATTACTTAGCTTGTGTTTCGCAACCAAGTAAACTTGCAATTATCCTTTATACTTAATGAAGCCCATACTCATTCATTATCATCATGCAATTTACCAAGAACAATAACAATTGCAACAAGTATAAAGGGGAGGGGCAACTCCCTGTAATGTGAGTCTGCCCGACAATTTATTAAGAATATCAGATTACAATACAAGTGTGTCTTGGCCAAACCAAGTCTCACACTTAACCAAATATTACAAAGAGAGGCAAACCTACCTTTACAACATCTTGTGCATCTCTTGCACAAAGGACAGTGCTGACCCGAGCCACCAAGAATCCTTGCCAAGTCTTACACCAAGAACCGCACCTTAGAATTCACCCCGGGCACACTTGCCCAACCTTCGACTTAATTACAAATCTACAACCAAGCGTACGATCTCCTTAAGGCAGTGCGCATGAGATATGCGCAGCTCCTTCTTTTACTGCGCACTTGTCCTCTTGTCTTGAGCGAAGATGAGTAAATGCGTTGATTGATTAATGAGCTCTCATGCTCATACTTTTATATGCTTCTTAACGTGGGTTTACATGGGGGTGGCAACCCCTTGGCCGACCCCAAAACCACTCACAACACACCCATAAAACGCTTCTCTTATCGTTGACCATGCCTCACGCAAGCCTCCTTCCAAGTCGCTATATAAACTCCCAACACTTAGTCGCATTCCCGAAGTGTCGTTCATCGTTTCTATTTTGTCGCATTAAACGTCGCATTTGTTCATTTAGCGCGCCCGCGCGCCCGCCCGCGCGCCCTCTTGCACGACTCGTCGGCGCCCGTCGCACCAGTCTTCTGAAGGCCTTACATCCTCCTCCACCTGAAATCATTGTCGTCCTCGACAACATACCATCCCGGTAGCCATCCACCAAGATCATCACTCATCCGTGATGTTAACTCCTTCACGCAAGGCAAACATCCTTGCAACATATGTAGAGTCTCATCTCCATCATATCTCGACTTAGTGACAAACTGCCACCAAGCTCACCATACCAAGGTATGCACCTCAACGGTATGCCCTCCATCAGATGTCATCTCGATCCATGATTACTGACCTCCTGTCTTCATCATGTGTCCTCATGTGAACTACTGCCATGATACTCCAACATAATGCCAACACATCTCTGTACACTTCCGGACCCCATGTCTGAACTAGTCGGGTGATCAGTCCAACTATCACGCTCAAACCATGAGAGTGAACATCCTCATGCCATCATCAGTTGTTCCTCAAACATCTGCCACATCCTCGACTCATCAAGAATCTATCTCCATAATCCATGCTCAGGTCCATGGAACTCCATCCATCTCATCTGCAACATGCTGTCCATGATGTTTGGTGTCAATGTGCTACATGAAATCAGCCACATCTATCCCAACATCATCATCTATGTGTGTCTCCTCCATATGAAGAGACCCTCTCCTCAAACATCGACTCTTGATGTGCCACATTCAGGTCCATGAAGCAACCTCCATCATATCTGCAATGTGCCATCCCTCAAGTCATCCATAGAAACAAGTATGCACTTGTCTCATCTATCCATGTGTTGTCCATGATCCTCGATCAATCAGCTCTCATGTGCCAAAAGTAGTTGAGTCTCGGCTCAACCCATGCCCAAGTCAAGGCATCATCATCATCGTAACTCCATCACTCCAAAGTGTCTCATATCGATCCTCCACATCAAGTCACTCTTCCAAGCCATGCCCATACATGTACTTTGGAAGTATGCATCCCATACTGCATCAAAGTCTCTTGACCTCAGCTCCTCAATGCATCAAATCCTCTAAGTCCACCATATATGAAGTCCCTAAAAGTCACAACCTCATGTCATCATGAGCTCCATAATCTTCTCACAACTCCATCCAAGTCCATGGTCTTGTTGCACAAGATTGTACAACCTCTCCATCAGCTCATAAGTAATAAGTCTCCATGTCACACTAGCAAATTCATCTGCACAACATTCCTGCCTTGGCACTCTTCCTTGGATGTCCATGACACCTCTACAAGTGCTCTCACACAATGTCCCTGCATAAGACTGCCATGCTCCATGCCTCCAACCTGATGTCCATGACTATGTTGCCCATGTAGTCCAACCAAGTAGACCCATCACAACAATCGGTCATCCTCATCCAAGTCTACAATCTTCGATCTAGTGAACTTGGTCACCCAACCATATCATCATGTCATGAGTCCCTCCGTCATAGCTCCTCCACTAAAGTGTCCACCAAGACTATCTCTTGGTCTCAGCCATGAGAAGTCCACCCAAGAAACTCAAGTGTGTGCCCTCCTCAATCTGTCCATGAGTCATGCCGGGCACTTAGCCAATCTTCCATATGGCTAAAGCATGACCCATTCCTCCACAACGATCATCATGTTCCTCCCTTGTCAAGGGCCTTTGTACCTTCTACCATAAGGTCACAAACAACCCCAACAAGTCCTGCAACAATCAACAATCCTTGCTTCTCCATACAAGGTCTCATCATAGACATCCATGGCAAGATCCTCCATAGCATAGGCAAACTGGCTTTGCCTCTCCCTGCATACGGTCCATCCACCAAATGCTCAAATGAAACACAAGTATCAATACTTACTTCATCATGAGGCTCCTCCAAATGAGTATCCTCATTCATCCATGTCTGCAAACTGCACGAACCTGGTCCAACTTGATCATCCTCAAGTTCATCCTCCATCATGGTCATGTCTGCAACATCCTCAACTATCACGACTTCCTCTTCCCTGTTAGCACAATCTGCAACTTCATCTTGCTCCATTGTCCATCCAAGTTGAAGAAGCTCATCTTCAACATTCTTTTCCAATACTTCAAGTTCCTTTCGGATTCGGGGCTTCTCTTCCTTCAACCTCTTCATCTTGTATACGGTAAGCAAGAGCTCCCTTTCACCTTCTCCCAAACTTGCCATGCCTTGTCGTTCAGCTTGGTCCAAGCGCTAAGCTTCACTTCTTCTAAACTTGCTTCCACTGTCATCAACTGTCAAGTTTCCAAGTGTACCCACACTTGCACTTCGTCATGAGCAACCCTACTCTAACACCAGCTCCAACCGAGCTCTGATACCAACTGTCACGTTGTGTATCAGCTTCAACCTTTACGAGCAAACCTTGCTCTGATACCACCTGTCACGCCCCTACACCTGCGGTAGTCTTCCAACCGCTTGTAGCAAGGTGCGGCACCACTGAACGCTTTCTTTTCACTAATACTAACATTCGTGGACTACGCCTACTTTCACATTAACATTACTTAGCTTGTTTTTTGCAACCAAGTAAACTTGCAATTATCCTTTATACTTAATGAAGCCCATACTCATTCTTTATCATCATGCAATTTACCAAGAACAATAACAATTGCAACAAGTATAAAGGGGAGGGGCAACTCCCCGTAATGTGAGTCTGCCCGACAATTTATTAAGAATATTAGATTACAATACAAGTGTGTCTTGGCCAAACCAAGTCTCACACTTAACCAAATATTACAAAGAGAGGCAAACCTGCCTTTACAACATCTTGTGCATCTCTTGCACAAAGGACGGTGCTCACCCGAGCCACCAAGAATCCTTGCCAAGTCTTACACCAAGAACCGCACCTTAGAATTCACCCCGGGCACACTTGCCCAACCTTCGACTTAATTACAAGTCTACAACCAAGCGTACGATCTCCTTAAGGCAGTGCGCATGAGATATGCGCAGCTCCTTCTTTAACTGCGCACTTGTCCTCTTGTCTTGAGCGAAGATGAGTGAATGCGTTGATTGATTAATGAGCTCTCATGCTCATACTTTTATATGCTTCTTAACGTGGGTTTACATGGGGGTGGCAGCCCCTTGGCCGACCCCAAAACCACTTACAACACGCCCATAAAACGCTTCTCTTATCGTCGGCCATGCCTCACGCAAGCCTCCTTCCAAGTCGCTATATAAACTCCCAACACTTAGTCGCATTCCCGAAGTGTCGTTCATCGTTTCTGTTTTGTCGCATTAAACGTCGCATTAGTTCGTTCAGCGCGCCTGCGTGCGCGCCTGCGCGCCCGCGTGCACAACTCGCCGGCGCCCGCGCGCCCTCGTGCACGACTCACTGGCGCCCATCGCACCATTCTTCTGAAGGCCTTACACCAAGGGAATAATAATATATTAATAATAATAGAGGACATTCAATGTAAGATGGATTATGCTTACTATATGTTTAAAATAAGGCCCACTATGGTAGTTAGTATTGAATAAATATAATGGTGACCTCATTAAAGTAGGCTCACTAGGTAGTTAGAATTTTGATATGATTAATAGAGTTTTCTTGATAATTATAAATAAGGATGGGGAACGCTTTAGCCTTTATCATAATCTAGAAAAAAATTGCAGTTGGAACTTAGATCATTAAGGTTATTTTTCCTTTAACAATTAAATAAACGAGAATGAATTCCTTCAATAAAAAAAAATCAATTGTAAGATGTTTCCATACTTTAAAAACCTTTTATTAATTAAAAAATTATAATTTTTATATTATTCTTTATACCTCATGTGTGTGATTGGATATTCAGATCTAAGACAACTAACAAAAATCTAAATCCAAAATCAAAACCAAATCAAAATGAAAATATCAAATTTACTATTAAACTTAAAAATAATATCAAATTTAAAATTTAAAATATTCGTGATACTTTCATTAAGGGAAGAAGATTGAATCATATTTCCATAGACTTATGGACTGACCTATTGAATCTTTATTAGTATTATTCCATGACTCAATTAGATGTACTCTTCAAAAACAATTTTGTTTTAAAAAAAACATGTTTCAAATATTTCATAAAATATTCAATATGATTAGATCATTTGCGCACATTCAAATTTTAATTGATATTTTTATCTATTTTAAAAGTAGAATAGTTAAATTATTTACTTCTATTTCTTCTTAAACATATTGTATTATATCTCTGGTCACATGATTCATACTTTCTTATCAAATTTGTTTGGATTTGATCTTTTAAATTGTGACCGAATCTATTCATATAATAATATATATTGAATACATTTTTTAAAGACTAAATAATATTATACCAAAAAAATTAATACCCATTCAAAGCTTCATTTTATAAATTTTAGGAGCAGTTTTTCTTTTAATAATAATAATATCTGTATGTGATTTTTGGAATTGATTTTGCTCAATTCTTTCCATTTTTTAATATAGTTTTTCATCGTTTTTATTTATAATGTCGAGTAAGTCCCCATAAAGAATTATTCTCAATTTCTCCTTGTGTTTCGAAATCTAATTTGGTTTTAGAAACCCATTTTTATTGAGTTCATATACTAGATTCATGTGAAAACCAATATCAAATAAATTTTATCATGAATCCATTAGAATTAGTTATTGATAGACTGAATTGATTTCTCATTTTCAAAATAATTTTTTAGTTTTTTTTTTTATATCGAAAATTGTTGTATAATGTAGGTTGTCTTTTACCTTTTTTTTATCACAAAATGCACAAGATAGATTCCGAGATAAAGTTAAATTTCATTTTATAAATGGAATATAATCCAATCAAGTCATATTACTTGGATTTCTAATCATATTAGATCTACAATATAATGAAATATCAAAATTTGAGGAGAGATTTTCAATTCCAAAATATGTTTTGCTCATATATACATTAATTATTTTATTCATAAAAGAATGAGATATTTAAATCCATAAAGCCTTTGGAAGAACGAATTGTTTCGTTTTTAATCACCTTTTTAATAACTTGAAATCGCATAATTAATTGTATGCGTAAGATTGCTAATTATCTAGCAATGCCAGAATCCAAGGTGCATGAAGGTAAATAAGTAAGAAACACCTTAATTCATTCATCCCAATGGGATTTGAACTTTGGTTAAAAAAAGCTAAAATTTAGGTAAATGGGCTGATATTAATAAATATGAAAAAAAAATTACTATGATGTTGTTGTAACAGTTGCAACTGTTATACTTTTGATTTGTGAGAAATCCATAATACTAAAAATACGAAGAAATATAACTCAAAACACAGAATTATTACATGAAATGAGAAAAAATGTGAAGTATTTTATTATTCAGAAATATATTCAATATTCAATCGTCTCTTCAAGGGGGAAACCCTGAACAGAGAAGATATCAATTACAATAAGAATCGATGATCTTTCCCTTACTAACTAAGATTATTGTAGCTAAATGACATCCAAAACCCTAAATACTAGTGGTCCCTTGCATAACATGGGTTAACCACTTTATTTATAAACTATGGCCCATTTACAACTAACTGTGGTCCCTTTTCTTTAATGCAAGTCAACCACTTACAATTATTAATATGGGCTTTATTGATTCTCTAACTAACTATGACTCTGACTCGGCCCATTCGGCTTATTACATAAATAAACAAGTTAGGGTTGGACCCTAACATGCTCTCCCCCATCAAAAGTAGCCTTGTCCTCAAGGTTGAAGCTATGGAAGCTTCTGAAGCATAGTGGTTGGTTCCTAGGTCGCATCTTCTAGAGAGGTGTCTTTCCACTTGATGAGGACTTCCTTTTTACGGAGATGTCTTTGACAAATATCAAGGGCCTATTCGGGTCAAAGCCAACGTGAGACTTGTTTGAACACTACAATTGTTCCCCACCACTTTCTTGATGCATAATACATGGAAGACCCGATGGATTTTTGAAGTAGGTGGAAAGGCCAATTTGTAGGCGACTGCTCGTATGGGTTGAAGTATTTGATAAGATCCATAGAATTTTGATGCTAGTTTCTCGCAACCTTTTTCTTTGAGAGATTTTTTCTTATATGGTTGGAGTTGTATGAATACCTAATCCAATTCTTGAAATGCGTGCTCGGAACGATGTTGGTTTTCCTGTTGCTTCATTCGGTTTTGATCTGCATGTAGATTATCTTTGAGATGAGCTATAATGGTGGCACGGTTTTGTAGGAGTTGATCAACTGCCTATACTTTAGAACATCCAGGGATATAAGAAATAGGTGAAGGTGGGAGTTGGCCATACTCTGCCTCATATGAAGTCATCTTGGTGGCTTCATGATAGTTAGTATTATACCACTATTCAGCTAAAGGTAGCCACCATACCCATTGTTATTGCTTTTATGAAGTGAAGCACCTTAGATATGTCTCCAAACATTTATTGATTGCTTATGTTTGACCGTCGGTTTGGGGATGATAAGTGGTACTTAGTTGGAGTTGTGTTCCTTGTAGCTTGAAGATTCCTTGCCAAAATTTGTTGGTGAAAGTGGGGTCATGATCAGACACAATGGAAGTCGGCATGCCATGTAGTTTGAAGATCTGGTCCAAGAAAACTTGATCCACCAAAGTGGGGGTAAATGGGTGTGGTAGAGCGCAAAAATGAGCATATTTAGAAAGTATGTCCACAACCACCATGATGACTGATTTGTTTACTGACTTTGGGAGACTAGTCATGAAGTCCAGGGAAATATCCATCCAGACAGAGGCAGGTTGTGAAAATGGTTGTAAGGTTCTCAGTAACTTGATTGTTTCCCCTTTGTTGTGTTGGCACACATCGCATTCAACTACAAAAGTAAGAATGTCATTTTTCATGCCATTCTAAAAGAAAGAATGGTGTGTGCGAGCATAAGTCTTCTCTAATCTTGAATGTCCTACAATTGGATATGAGTGAAACTCATCCAAGATGTAGGTTTTTAGGGTGGATTGTGGGGATATAACTACTCGATCCTTGTAGCGAAGAATCTCATCCTTCCAAGAGTAGTGAGATGATGAATTAGGATCTTCTCTCAAGTTATTAATGAGTCGTGAAAGAGAGGGGTGGGAGAAACATTCCTTATGGGTCTCTTTAATCCAATTTGGTATGGGTAGAGAGATTAATAACAGGGTACTCTCATCCTCAAATTGGTGCGATAAAGCGTCAAATACTACACTGTCATGCCCTTTCTTGTAAATTATCTCATAATAATATCCCATATTTTGGCAAGCCATTTATTTTTCTTTGGCAATGATCGGCATTACTCCATAAAATATTTTATTCTTTGATGGTCCGTGCAGATTTGGAAACATCGCCCCAACAAGTATGGTCGCTAGGTGTCTACTTCATGTAAGATGGTCATCATTTCTTTCTCATATGTAGATTAACCCAGATGTTTTCCACTGAGTTGTTGGCTGGTGGAAGCCAATGGTCTACCTTCCTGCATTAATACAATGCCAATACCGGTACCAGAAGCATCACATTCAATCACAAAATATTTGGTGAAGTATGGTAGGGCCAATACGGGAGTGGAGCACATGGCCTGTTTGAGAGCCAAGAAGGCTTGTTGAGCTCTATCAGTCCAGAGAAATGAAATTTTGTTGAGAATATTAGTGAGGGATCTAGAAATGCGATCATACTTGAGGACAAATTTGCGATAGTAGCTAGTGAGACCCAAGAATCCCATCAAACTCTTCAAGGTTTTTGGTTGGGGCCAATCTTGAATTGCCTGAATATTTTTTGGATCACCCCTCACTTCTTCATGACCCACAATGTGTCCCAAATGCTCGACTTCTTCCATGCCAAAAGAGCTCTTGGATAATTTAACAAATAATTTGTGATCACAGAGAAGTTTCAATATAAATTCTACATGTTGAAGATGTTTGTCCCGGGTTATGCTATAGGTGAGAATGTCATCAAAGAAGACTAAGACAAATTTTCGGAGATATGGTTTCAGTAGGTGGTTCATGAGGCTTTGAAAAGTAGATGGAGCATTACAGAAACCAAATGGCATGACCAGGAATTCATAATGGCCTTCATGAGTTCGCAAGGAAGTCTCAGGAATGTCTACTTACTTAATGCATATTTGGTGATAGCTGGAGCAAAGGTCTAGCTTGGTATATAATTGAGCACCATGTATTTTATCAAGCAGATCATCGACAAACATAATAGGAAATTTGTGCTTGATAGGGAGTTTTTTGAGGGCATGAAAGTCCAGAAACATGTGCCATTCTCCATATTTCTTTAGAACCATGAGCACTAGAGATGAATAAGGACTAATGTTGTGATGAATAACACTAGCTTCAAGGAGTTCCTTGATGGTTTTTTCAATTTCATCCTTTTTGGCAAAAGGATATTGATATGGGTGGAAATTAGGTGGCTGGGCCCCTGGGACCAAAGGGATGCTATGATCATGTTCACCCCTAGAGGGTGGAAGCTCTTTAGGTTTGTTAAAGACCCGCTGGTGGTGATCTAAGACCTATTGCATCTCAGGATGAATATGAGGAGTAGTGGATTCAATGGCCTGGTGGCATTAAATTGAGTGACTACTCCATGATGGCCTTTTTTTAAAATCATCTCCATTCATTGCGAGCTGATGATAGTAGGAGCACCTTCCTAGAGTCCCCTTAATGTATGAATGTGGTCATTATTCTTAAAGCTCATATATAAATCCTGGAAATCCATTGTGATAGGGCCCAGTGTGTGAAGCCATTCAGCACCCAGGACAATGTCGCAACAACCCATTTGAATAGCAAACAAGTGGGTCTTTAGGTGGTAGTCTCCCATCTGAAGATTAATATTTTTGCAGCAACATTCACATTTCATCGTCCCCCCATCAGTGATAAGGATTTGGAAATTAGATACCTCCTGCATAAATCAATGAACAACTTCAGCGACTCTCTTATGGATAAATTTATGAGTGATGCCACTATCAATCAATACTACTATTGGTTGATGTTTAATAAAGCCTTAGATTTTAAGAGTTTGAGGCGAAGAAATTCTAGGATAGGCATGTAGTGAGATAACAAACTCATTTGGAGTAGCTGTGAGATCATTGTTGGATTGGGTTTCCCCGACTTCGTCCTTTGGAACTTCAAGAGATGGAGCTTCCTCTACTAAGTTGTTATCAGTAGCATCAATTTGAAAGAATTTTGGTTCCTTGTATTTATGTCCAGGGTAGTACTTTTCATCACAGTAGTAGCACAGTCCTCGTTTTCTTCTTTTGGCCATTTCTACTAGTGACACCTTGTGAACCCTAAGTGTTTGGGTGGGGCCCTGAGACTTCGTGGGACACACCTTGGTGACAAAATTTGGACAACTGGATTGGGTATTTAAGACAGTTTCCACATCTAAGGCTTTGTTGCATGTGTCCAACCATGTAGTTCAGTGGTGCATCCAGACATGGGCTTGGATGGCTTCTTTTAGGCGACTGATGAAACAGTCCAAGTAGAAGTCATCTCCTAGACCATCAGTTCTGATGGTGAATTACTCAAATGCTACAATGTAGTCCTTTATTGTACCTGTTTTCCAGAGCTTAGTGAGATGACCCAAAAAATTAGATTCCTGGTCAAAGCGATCACATACGGCTTTTGAGAGCATGTGCCAAGTTACTCTCCCTGGATAACATTTCTTATGCCACTGCCACCATTTCCATCTCTCTTGGTCCAAGTAAAGGTATTCCACATGTGGTTTAGTTTCATCTTCACAGATATCATTAAGGGAGAAATATTGTTCAATTTGTGATACCCATATTGCAGGGTTAAAGCCATCAAATTTGTACATGTCCAACATGGGTATCCTGTGGTTGGAATGGTGGTGATTTCCTTCTATGTGTGCATCAACACTAGGCTCCTCCTGATGAGACTTTGTTATAAGTTCTGTTAGTCATGAGAGTTGCTAGGTAATATTTTCCATATTGTTCTGGAATTCCTCAAACCTTTTTTCAAGGTGTTCGATCCTCTTAGAAGCATAAACTAAGATTGGGTACCTAACATACACCACCCTAGTCAATTACTTAAAAGTAGTCTTCTTTGAAATAGGGAGAGATCAGGAGTCTAATGGCGTGGGTCACTTGAAGTTACGTCAGAAAAGAAATTGGGATCGCCAGAAATTGGGGGCTTACAAGTGAATGGCACCACTGCGACCGGCTCGTTGTCCTGAAGCTTATGGGCTAAGTCCCTTGCAAGTGTCCCGAGATGGTCTCAAATTTTTTTTATACTCTGAAAGGAGTTTTACTCCTCGTTGATCAATATTGTAGTGGTTGAATTCCATAAAGCTTGATATTGCCCAATGTCCTGCGAAAATTGAGCCTCGACTGTAGTAACAGAAACCTCAAGGTCTTAGTCTTACCGAATGTTTTACGAGAATCTAATATGGACTATGGCGACCAAAACCTTCACTGCACAAACAATATAATCTGTACTATGAAAACCACAACTGTTGAATTTGAGGTGGATGATGACGACGACAATGAAACCCCAATTGCTAGATCTAATGTGGAAGATAAGGTAGAGGGTGATATTGAGATAGTAGAGGGAACTATGGTCACAAAGGAGTGATAGGTGCTATAGATCACGATATACACAAGGGTACAATAATAGTACTTGACCCAATCTTTCTGGGTGTTAACTATGGAGGATTGACTGTACCCTTAGCTGTACTACCCGAAAACCCTATTATATGTGCGAGTAATCTCCCCAATTGTTGTTCTCAGTGTACTATAGCAACAAGATGGCCGACAACTTATCTAAGGTTAGGTTTCAGGTGAGCCTAGAGGGCTTCCGATATACTCAAGGGTATGTGGAATTGTAGTCCATGTGCAGTTCTATCTAATCCACTACTACTCGAAGGGGTACCCACATGGGTTACAAGGGAGTCCAACAAGCATGACCACCTCTCATAGTTCCTGTGTGCAAGCCTCTCCAAATCCGCAAGTTTATGTGCTTAATGATAGATCCCATGGTTTAAAGACATCGGAACACGTCTCTAGCCTAAAAATAATTCTGCGAAAATTGGAGGTACAAATGGCCCTGGAAAGTGCTCTGATACCACTTTTTATGCTTTTGACCTGCGAGAAATCCAGAATACCAGAAATACGAAGAAATATAGCCCAAAACACAGAATTATCACATGAAATGAGAAAAATTGTAAAGTATTTTATTATTTAGAAACAAATTCAATGTTCACTTGCCTCTTCGAGGGGGGAAACCTCCAGTAGATCAGAGCTGAATTATAATAAGACTTGATGAACTTTCTGTTACTAACTAAGACTTTTTATAGCTAAATGACATCCAAAACCCTAATACTAGTGGTCCCTTTCATAACATAGGTTAACCACTTTATTTATTAACTATGGTCTGTTTACAACTAATTGTGGTCCCTTTTCTTTAATGCAGGTCAACCACTTACAATTATTAATACAAGCTTTATTGAATCTCTAACTAACTATGACTTTGACTTGGCCCATTGGGCTTATTACATAAATAAATGGGTTATGGTTGGACCCTAACAACAACACCCTCCAAAATTTTGGCCTACACTCGAATTTTGGAGCCTGCTATGGATCCTGTGATCGGTCGTTCCTTAGTCACTTATTGGTCACCTAATGAACTCAAGCTCCTTTCTTGGATCTCAAGAGTTGCTGAGGCTTTTAAATTTATACAAGTGTGGTTTTCAGGCATGGGAATTATCGCTTGTCATGCAAAGGAGAGTTTTGGCTTGGTTCAAGGGGAAATATTTGTAAAAATGAGTTGTTCTCATCTATTGTCAGAGCTGCACTTGTCGTAAGTTGTCATAAAGGTTGTCGCATTAAGGGAAGTATTTTTTTATATTTTCTAGATGATATACATTGTGTCGCCAAGTGTCCAAGTGTGTTGTCACAGTCAAGTTCTATCACTATTCACATCGGTTCCATTGATCCTACACATAGCCAAATTTTGAAGGATTCCTAACAACCTAGCCTTGTCCAACATTCCTAAATTGCGCACTTCACATCTTCAACCTTCAAGCCTTTCTCTTTTCTGCTAGAACTGCAAAATTTGTTAGGCTAGGCAGTAACTCCATAAGGCAAAAATGATTCGTGTGTCATACTCCATCAGGTAGGTCTTCATTATATACATGAGGGAGAGACTTTTCAGTTCATCTCCTGATGACTCTTCATATTACTTATTTATCTATTTACATATATTCACCCAATCATGAAGATTAGGTGTAAACATTCCCCCGCTTAATATGAAGGGATGTTAGTGAGTCCAAGCATTGTTCTGAATCGTTCAAGCTTTTCTCTTCCAAGCGCTTTGGTGAAGATCTTTGCAATTTTCTCATTTGTGGAACAATGATGGAGATGGATTGTTTTGGCCTCAACATGATGTCGAATTAGATGATTTTTAGTATTGATGTGCTTTGTTCGATCATGGAACTTTGGGTTCTTGGCCAACTTTATTATAGAGGTATTGTCAATCATGAGTGGAGTTGATTGTACTTGTTTTACCTGCAAATCTTCAAGAATTTTCTTGAGCCACACAATTTCTTTTGTTGCTTCAACTGCTGCCACGTATTCTGCTTCTGTTGTGGAATCTGCTAGAACTGATTGTTTGCGTGATCTCCAGGAGACAACTCTTGATCCAAGACTCATAGCATATCTTGAAGTAGATACCCTAGTTTCTTTGTCTCCATTGAAGTCTAAATCAGAGTATCCAATCAAGCTGAAGTCGTCCACCTGTGTATACTTGATTCCAAAGTCTTGAGTTCCCTTCAAGTACCTTAGAACTCTTTTTGCAGTAGACCAATGTCCCTCACAAGGCTTTTGCATAAACCTGGAGAGGGTTCCAATAGCAAATGAAATGTCTGGTTTGGTAGTAGTTAGGTAGTTGAGACTTCCTATAAGTTGTCTATACTTTGTTGCATCCTTAAATTCTTTTCCTTCAATAGATGTGAGCTTTAAGTTTTGTTCCATTGTAGTAGTAAGAGGATTGCATTCTGTCATGCCAAACCTGTTCAATAGATCTCCAATGTATTTCTTTTGATAAAGAAATATGGACTTCGGATGTTGGGTTACTTAAAAGCCAAGATAGTAATGAACATAGCCCAAATCAGTCATTTGAAAACTTTTCCCCAATTCCTTCTTTATGGATGCAATGTAGCTTTCATTGTTCCTTGTCATCAAAAGATCATCTACATACACCACATGATATACAACTGTTTTGTCAAATTTCTTGACAAATAAAGTTGCATCATCAAGATCATAACGTTGGAATTTGAGTTTCAGAAGATGCTCAGTTATTTTTTCATACCAGGCTCGCGGTGTTTGTTTGAGGCCATACAAGGACTTCACAAGTTTGCATAATTTATGTTCATGTCCCTTCACAACAAATCCTTCAGGCTGAGACATAAAAACATTCTCTTTTAGATCTCCATTTAAGAAAGCAGTTTTTACATCCATTTGATGGACTTTCCAACCATTTTGAGCTGCTAGTGCAAAGAGTGTCCAAATGGTAGCCCATTTTGTTGTGGGGGAAAAAGTCTCCTCATAATCGACCCCTTCCTTCTGTGCAAAACCTTTTGCCACAAGCCTAGCTTTGTGCTTGTCAAGTGAGCCATCAGCTTTATACTTGTTCTTGTAGACCTACTTGCAACCAATTGGTTTGATTCCTAATGGAGGATCAACCAGCTTCCAAGTGACGTTCTTTATGAGGGCATCATACTCCTTTTGCATTGCTTCTTTCCCTTCATCATTAGAAGCAGCTTCTTTGAAGGAATTTGGTTCAAAATTTGTAGACAAGTTCAATTCACAATCATAAAAAACATCCATATCAACAGGTGAATTAGAGTCATCCACATCACCTCCATTTTGCCAATTTGAATTTCTAGTTCCTATCTTTCCAACCTCATTAGGATGAACACTTTCAAGTGTCTTTGTCAGCCACTTTGGGGGACCTTTTTCAGATGGTCCAGGCTGCTCCATTGATTGAGTTGGGACTGAATCAAGATTGAGTCTCCCAATTCTATCAATCACATCACTTAAAGCATCATCCGTTGTTGGAGTTTCATGCAGGGGAGAGTGTTCTTCAGAAGAAGATTCCACATGTTGATCTAGTATAGGAATCCCCCCTTCAAGATGTGAAATCTGATTATCAAATTCTTGAAATGATTATGCTTTTGCTAATCTATCCAAGTGATCAAGTTGCCGCTAAACAACATTGTCAGTTTTGGATGATTCAAGAAAAATTACATCTCTAGATACAACAAACTTCTTATTTACTTCATCATAGAGGCGGTATGCTTTGGAGGTGTTTGAATACCCCATAAAGATACACTTACAACTTCTAGCACCAAGTTTGTTTCTATGTACCTTTGGTATCAAGGCATAACAGGTGGAACCAAAGACCCTGAGATGCTTTACCGAAGGAACATGTCCATACCACATTTCATATGGAGTCTTGTTTCTTATAGCATTAGATGGACATCTATTTTTTATATATGTAGCACATAGAACAACATCATCCCAAAACATTATCTTTACATTTTTGAAGAAGAGCATGGATTGTACCATATTTAAGATTGTCCTATTCATTCTTTCAGCTACACCATTCTGTTGGGGATTATAAGGCACAGTTGTTTGATGTTTGATCCCATGTTGGCGAAGATAGTTTTCAAATTCATTTGATGTGCATTCTTTTCCATTATCAGTGCGAATAGACCCAATATGAGATTGTGCATCATTTTCAATCCATTTATGAAAATTCTTGAATGTTTGAAAAGCATCAGATTTGTTCTTCAATAAATAAACCCAACACATTCTGGTGTAGTCATCAATAAATGTCATGATATATTTATTTCCATTTGTAGAAGGAACATGCATTGGACCACACAAATCTGAATGAATGAGTTCAAGTTTTCTATGTGCTCTTGAATGTGAATCATGAAAATATTGTTTGCTATTATTTCCTAGAATGCAAGCATCACATTACTTAAGTTTCCTAGGAATTGTAGGCAAACCAACAACATCATTTTTCTTCAACAAGCGGAGACTGTCATAGTTCAAATGTCCAAATCTAGAATGCCATAATAAACTTGATGGAAGTGTACTTTCTTCATGATGAGAATTGTATGAGAAATGTTGTGCACAAGCAGAGGTTCCTTGCAGCTTGAGAAGCCTTTCTTCTTCTATTCCCCTCATGATAAGTGAGTGGTCAGATGCTTTTCTTACCTCAAGCTTGCCATCAAACATATGAATGGAGTGACCTTGCTGGCAGATGTGAACCAAGGACAACAAGTTTCTCTTGAGTTGTGGGAGATATAGAACATGATGCAGAAGAAAGTCTGGAAGACCAGGTAGTTTAAGCCTGATTGTGCCAAGCACTGATGGCTTGATTTTTGATTGGTCTGCAAAGTATACTGCTCCATCAACATTCGTAGTAAATTGTTCAAAAAAATCTTTTCTATGAGTCATGTGGCAGGTTGCTCTCGAATCAAGCAACCAATCATTTTTCCAAGAAGCAAGTGAAGGATTAAATAAATCTTCATTTACTCCAATATTACATTGTGCCACAACATAGTGAGTAGATTCAGGTGCTTTACCTTTGTCTGTATCATCAGTTTTACCTTTCTGTTGGTTTCTTTTCTGCTCAATTTTGTCCCATGGTAGCTTGCATGTAGAGGCATCATGTGATCCATTTCTTTTGCAGCGAATGCAGTGCAAATCTGCCTTTTCTCCTTGAGAATGTCTGCCCCCCCTGCCTCTAAAATATCTTCCTCTTCCTCTTCGACCACCTCTTCCTCTTGAAGAATCTTGAGTAGGATGTTTTTATTTATGATCAAGGCACACAGCCTCTTCAGAAGATTCAGAGGTTGTCTTCTTTCCAAAAGCTTTCTCTCTTTCAGCAAACATTTTCACAAGAGATTCAAACGTGATATCTTTGAGATTTCCATTTGCTTGCAATGACTCAAGATAATTGGAGTAAGTAGGATAAAGTGCCTTGAGAAAAGCGATAAGAGGAATATCCAATTCAACTTTAGTGGATTTGATATCATGCATTATAGACTTTACTTCAGATGCAAGAGCAAGAGGATCATTATTTTGCAGTTCAAGAGTGAAGAATTTAATCATGAGTTGAATAACTTCAAGTGCAGAATGTGAGTCATAGAGTTCTTTCAGATTTTGTAAGGCTTCAAAGGCAATTGAATATGACGAAATATGGAGACTCACCTCTTCATTTACAGATGCTGCAATTAATGCATAAGCTTTGCTATTCTTATTTTCCCAAATGACGAGCTCTTTGTCTGAGGTAGGCTGTACTGGTTCGTTGTCTCCGTCTTCGACACACACTCCTTTCCACAACTCATTGAAAATGAGGGTGTGTTTTATCATCCAGGACCACTCAGGATAGTTCTCCTTGCCAGTGAGAACTATTCCCACCATGGATATGATTTAATGAATTCTGTAAAAAAAAAAAAATCTGATGATAGAAAATATTTCTGCCAATATACAATAAAATTGTACTTCTGATGGTAATTTTTTTTTTTTTTAACATTTCAAAAGGGCATTCTCTCCATGTACTGTCTTTGTTTTTAATGAAAATATAAAACATAAATCAGCTAGGAATTCTTCAAAAGATTTCAAATCTCTTCCTCATATACCAAAATGGACGCCAATACCTCACGCTACATCTTTATGCAACAAATTTTCTCCAAACGTATTTGCTCCAACATGTTTTCTCTAAACGTATTTGCTCCAAATGCCTCCAATGTGTTAACATACTAATTCCTTCAACATATTACATGCATGATCCAACGTATTAAATGCTCCAATGTTTAATACAAATGCATCCAGCATTATATACAAATACTACTCCAAATATGTGACAAATATGAAACAGCGTTTAGCTTTAGCTTTGCATTGATTTGAAAGTGTAAAGATTACCAAAAAAAGGAACCCTTTCCAGTCCAATCGACCGCAATATGCTTCCGTTGCAGAAACTTAGAAACTTATGCAATGTGGCTTGATTCCTTTGGCAACGAACTAGACTTATGCAGGAGAGTTATAGTGGCAGCCACTATGGTGGTAGCATGACATCTGTGTAAACTGTGACTGAGAATAGTTAGAACCTTGGCTGAGGCGATGGCTTTTAGTGGTGGTGGCAGCTCGACTCATGCACCAGCATTCTTCAAATGGACTGCATGGGCTCACGATAATGGCGGAGGTGATGGATTTCAGTGGAATAAGTTGCCCAGAAGGAACAATCCCGGTTAGGAGGACCACTGTTAATGACTTAATGCGCTTTGATTCCCTTGAACAGTATGGCAGAAAACCTAAATATTCAAACATCTCAAGCTCTCAGAAACCGACCGTTATTAGTGGAAATGGACACGAGCATGCCATAGCCTATCTGAAAGGAGGTGTAGCCACTAACGTTTATGGATAGTCCAGAGAGCCAGAGAGCGCAAGCAGTGTAGCAGACAAGCATACAGGCACTGAATTATATGGACAGTGAATTATATGGACAGCGAAAATGTCAGGCACTGAATTATATGGGCAACGAATTGTATGGAGGAGCAGCGCTTTTATATGGAGCAGCACTTCTATATGGAGAGTAGAGGAGCAGACTAGGGAGTTACAAAGGACATAAAAGCTAAAAAAAGGAGCTGGCTCTGATACCATGTCAGGCCAGGTAGTAACTCCATAAGGAAAAAATGATTCATGTGTCATATTCCATCAGGTAGGTCTTCATTATATACATGAGGGAGATACTGTTTAGTTCATCTCCCGATGACTATTCATATTACTTATTTATCTATTTACATATATTCACCCAATAATGAAGATTAGGTGTCAACAAAATTCATAGAAAATATAGCCTCCCTTGACCTCCAAAATT
Organism: Pinus tabuliformis; assembly: GCA_031772625.1. Taxonomy (NCBI): domain Eukaryota; kingdom Viridiplantae; phylum Streptophyta; class Pinopsida; order Pinales; family Pinaceae; genus Pinus; species Pinus tabuliformis. The sequence continues at coordinate 1,881,202,707 of CM062816.1, read as the reverse complement.
GCACAGATTCTTCCTCCACTGTCCTTCCCTCAGTCAGAGCTCACTACCTCCCAAAACTATACAATTCTATCCCTGAATCCTCTCAGCTACCTAGTCCCCCTTGCCTCCTGAAACTATGCAGTTTTTCCTCCTAGGGCCCCTTCCGACAACAACCACTACCTGCTTGAACTTCACAATTATGTTCCTCAGCGTGCACTGTACAACTTTTTCCCTAAATGAGAACTGTGCAAAAATTCCCTCGGTCTGGCCTGAGATACCGCACTGCATAGTCTCATTGATCAAGCTTGACCCTTGGCTACTTGAACTGCGCAATTGCATAATCACTGAGCCTTCTCCCCTAACCTGTCACTTAGTCTTGACCTAGTTCATGAATTCAAGTGCTCTATCTTAGGCTAGGGGTTTTCAGACTGATGTCGTGTCGTCATGATTTAGTTATAGATGCAGATACTCTATTACAGTATGGGAAGATGATGAAGAAGGAGATGAAAAAGGAGGACATGCTATATGACAGTTAAGGAGCCGAGGAGAAAAGTTAATCATCAGATATGAATACCAATGAACCCTGGGGTATGATAGAAGATCAGAGATCATGACTGCATGAAGTCTCCATCTGATTCACAACCTTTTGGAGGGTAGGTACGAAAACAAAGCACATCATTCATGAATTTGAAATGAATCTCTTAGCGTAGTATGGAGGACAACTTACCATTGTCATATAATTATGTCTTCAATGACATGTATGGTCGCAAACACTGAAAATCATTCAATATGTTTTCGCTAAGTGTTTCACTCCCTTTCGCAAGATAGGTAATATGTCATGTTTTTTCATGCTAGCTGTCACACTTTATGCATAAGATCCTTCTAGTGGTTCCAAGAGATTTTATTTGTGTTTATGAGTTTTCTTAACCATGTAAACACCTATCACACTAATTCACAAAGTTTTGAGCATTTTAGCATAGGTGTTGTCACGATCATCATAAAGTCTATCTTAGGTGTCACACTTGTCAAAGTTGGTCATGAAGTAGTCACACGCAAGCGAAAATGTTGTTCATGTGTCACGAGTGATCCATGTGGTTGAGTCATCAAGTATTTTAAGTGTTAGGACATAGTCGAAGCTTCATCACTTTACCTCTTAGTCTCACTGGTTTAGCACTTATCGTTTTTCGAAGGAGCTCGTCGACCCTTCAACTTGGTTTTACCCAGCTTACCTGGACTATGAATTGTGTAGTTCCAGTCAATAGGATGTGACCTTGACCCCTATATCTATGCAATATGCAGTTCCTGTTCCCTAGGGATGTTGCACTGCGCAATTCCTCAACCCAACACCCAGCCTTCCCTTCTAGAATTTTGCAAGAATTTTAGTTAGCCTTCCCTTCTAGAACTGCACATAAGTTTCCTTCTGTGCTCCTCCCCTAATCCTGACACACTGTCTCCTAAAACTATGTAGAAGTAAGTCAACCTTCCTCTCCATAATCACACAAAAATATTCCACAATGGCCCCTCCTTCAGCCAGATTCACTCATCTCAGAAACTGCGCAAAAGACAACCTCTGAGCCTAGCCTAGACTGCGCATTGCGTAGTTCCATGGGGGCTCCACTCAATGAGCCTCTGACATGTCATGTGCTTTCGTGGCATACTAACCAATACCCCTAATTTGACTCATATTTGAAAATAACTTTCAAAATCACATTATTTAACCCGCTACCAATAGGAACCCAATACACCTTTCCAATTTAAAAAACTCATACTTTCATTAGATATTTTGGATATCCATTTTTTCATTAAAATTTTTTATACCTCTTTATATTTTTTCATTAACTTTGACCTCCAATTTTTACACTTGTCGATATAAAAACTCTTTACCCCCTATATATCCCCCAATATATTATGTCATTTTTCCTCAATATATATCCCCCAATATGAATGCATGTGATACAATATTGCTCCCCTAGTGAAGCCTTCGTGAGTAGCTCCTGGCCTCAAACCTCAACCCTGGCTACTAGGACTATGGAGTGTGCAGTCACTGAGCCACCCTCTCCAACCTGCAACTCAATTTCACTTAGTCTTTGAAGTTGAATGCACCATCTTAGGCTAGGAGGTTTTCACATTAATCGCGTCTCGTCATGAGTGAATTATAGATACATGAACCTAACAAGATGATGAAGAATGAGATGAAAGTGGAAAACATGCAAAGGAAATTCTTGTACTTGTGCATGCAAGCTGATCTATCAAGGCAAAGCAAAGGGACACCAACTCACGACCACAACCCAAGACTTGAGATCACTGAAGATTCCTGCCACCAATCCATCAATAAGTGGAATATAGGAGTATTATCAATAAGACATCATTTATAGCAATAGAAGTGGCTTGACATTTCCATATCACTCTACCAGTTAATATCAGCAGTGCCCTGACATCTCTTGTCATGAGCTATCATATTCCACATCATCATTGTGGACCATGTATATTGTATTCATTGTAAAGTGGAAGTCCAAAGGACACACATGAATATGGAGAGTCATGTAAGTTTAAAAGTCATAGGAAATTGAACATTCATGAGGGTAGTCAAAGAAACACAAAGGGGAAGCATCACCCCTTGGTTATATATAACCCCTCATTGTATGAGAAAAAGACTTTTCAACTTGGCTTCTCATGCAAGGCATTAGAGCGATTAGCTAGTTCTTTGAGGAGCAAGGAGTGGCTTCAATGTCCCACTATTGGGGCTAGTGAAGTAAATTGTAAGCATGTGTCTTGGAACTTTTTCTTAATAACAACAACCTTTTAAGGCCAGCAAGTTCTTCATGCGTGGATTATGAATGTTTGTAAGAATATTCTGTGGACGTTTGTATTTCATGTTTTCTTTCACATGTACTAAGATAGTTGAAATATTTCAGTTATTTGAGTGCTTATATTATTGAGAATGTGCTACAATGGTTGTTAATGTTGTCCCATCCTTGTGGACTATTCTGTGCGATACTAGACAAATATTTCCTTGTTTGTTGGTTGTAATGATCATCACATCCACTGTGAACTATTTGACTAGAGCTTAGACAAAGATTTCTGGTTCATGTGTCTCTTTCTGGGTGGTACTATTACCTCTCACTTAGAGGCTCACTTTTCTCCCCCCTTTTGTAGTAGAGGAACCTTAACACAGTTTCAACTGCACACTCATGAGACATGCCTCCCTTGATTTTTGAATACACCATTGAATCACTCTCATGTACTGATAGTTGGAGCTAAGGAAAATGTTTAAGGATTTTCCAACCAGGCCTTTATACTAGATGGGACTCCTACACCAAATGGTGTGAGGTCTGATTGGGACTTCTTATATGGGAGATCCCCTTAGTTGACGAATTTCCAGCACCGTCAACAAAATGGCAGTAGAAGGAGGGAAGATGACAAGCTGTGACTATTGATTCTAGTTTGAATCTCTTATTTAAAATGGCTCTTCCCAAAATCATAATCCCGAGATGTTTTTATAAAGAACTTAATTGTACCATCACTGTGGAATTTATTCATAACTTGTTCGAACTTAAGTTTGATGGAGTGGGTGAATCAACTTTTCGTGAACATCTATTTCAAGTTGTCTGTCTTTGTTTTTCTAATGGAATACGTTGCAAATATGTCATGGCTAGATTACTCACCCTCACATTTGAATATCATCTTAATCATTCGTGTCATACATTACCTACTGCTTTTATCCATTCATTCGACCAACTTGTCAGGAAGCTTCATAAAGCCTTCAATAAGTATAACTACTGAAATGTTTGTGGAACAATCAATCTTTTAAGAGTGAAGCCTAATGAATAAATTGAGGATTTTTTTGATCTATTCCTTCACCTTTGTTATGAAATAGCTAAAAAACATTTGAACTAGGATTTCTTGAAACAAGAGTTTGAGCACTTAGTTATTGTCTCTTCATACGCTGAACTTGAACCTCTTGATTTCTCTACTTCCCCAAATCTTGCAAATGATGAGATACCTCAAATTGTAGAGGAGGAGCTTACTACTCCTTTTTTTCTTTATACTCCTCCCTTTCTAGTACCAATGCAAGTGCCTCCTTGCGGTGGTCGTAAAATTTGGAAATCTACATATCAAATATCCAATCCATCTTCTCATTCTTCTTCCACTTTTCATGATTTAGACTCAATGGAGGAAATTCCATAATGGCTCATGAAACCTATGGTGAGGACTCACTCCTCCATCCTGTAAGATGATGTCACCGTTCACAACTCTAGTCTCAAATCTAATTCGGATGTATGTTATCCTCTATCATCTAAACATCCTAAATCTTTGTACCATGACCCACTTGATCAATCTGCTCAATTGGATGGCTCTTCATATTCTCTTTATTCTAAAGTTGCTGACTCAAATTGTGATGAAGCCACATTACATAGGTAGAGGAGCAGAAAGGTGAATATGCTTTCTATCTTTCCTCTCTTTTTCATAATGTTCCATGTCAATATATTTTGTTTCCATTCTTGAATGATTCCCAATTTGCTAATATTGGTAGAGAATCCAATGCAATCAATTCTTTCAATCAAACCCCATCCTTGGGTAATGATCATTCCAATGATGATAACTCTATTTACGTATGTCGTGACCAATGCCCAAGAAAATCATATGATCTTTCAGTTTCTCATGAAGATTTTAATTAGATCTATAATATTGTTCAGTCAAAGAATAAGTTCATATCGAAACTTCCTCTTCACCTCATTATCCCTTGTGTCCTATCATTTGAAATACATCTACCTATGATGGTGATATATAATTCTCTTCATTTTCTTCATTCGATGAGTTATCACAAGGCAGTGAGGTTATCCATGATGACATTGAAAATAGTCAAATCATAGAGTAACCTTCCCATCCTTCACCATCTCTTCTCCTGCATGAATACAACTCTTCAAATCATCTTGCTCATGAGATCTTACCGATTCATTTATCTTTGAACTTTCAATCTGAAGAGCCTTACCACTTGAGTAATCTGATTATTGAAGTTGAAAAATACGGTGAAACCTTTGACACAGAGGGCTACCATCTGATGAGCAATATTAATATGAGCAACAATAGCTATCCTCAGACCATGCATTATCTAGTTCAAGCTTAAAAAATGTGATTCTACAATCCTAGAAAGTTCTGGGACCTGTAAGGGAGTTGAGGCACTTCAAATTCTATTGATGGTTATGTCAGGATCTCGCAAATCTGGTAAGTCCCCTGAACTAAGTCAAATCTAGTTTCTCTCATACAATCCTTATTTTTTCATGGTTTCATTCAATGTAAATATTTCTTGAGATTTTACTTTTGTTAGATCGAAGACTTTTGTGATCCATAATTAAGAGAGATAGTCTTTCGGATTAATCACATCGCAAGGATTGGGTCAACGTTTCAAACCAACTAATGTGGTTCATCTTCAGGACAAGGTGAGAAATCGATCGATCTGAGAAAATAAATAGCAGGGATGCATCACTGCACAGTGTTAGCCGTTCATAGCTAGTCATTAGTGAAATAATATTATTTAGTTAGAAACTAGCCGTTATGTAAAAATAAATTACTTATTATCGAATGAGTCGCAAATTTATTAATTAAATAATAAAATAATAATATAAGCAGGGGCTGACCTAGTCAATTAACTAGTCAATATAATAAGTGATTATAATAATATTAGGTAAAAGTTTGTTTTTTTGGGTAGAAATATAATATATTTACCAAATTAAATAACTCAAATCTTATAAATTCATATAATAATGTCATATGACTATTATAAATTTATCTAATAATAATAGTTTGAAAATAATTAATTTTAGAATTTTATATAATAATATGTTACTAAAGAACTAACATATTTGCTAAGTTAAATAACTAAAATCTGATAAACTATTATAAGTTTATATGATAGTAGTTTGAGAATAATTAATTATAGAATCTTATATAATAATATAATACTAATATTATGAATCTATATAAAAATTTAAATGAAATTAATAATCAATAATACCTAATCCCATTTTTATACTTAATCCCATTCTTGAAATGCACGCTCGAAACAATGGTGGTTTTCCTATTGCTTCATTTGGTTCTGATCTTCATGTAGATTATCTTTGAGATGAGCTATATTGGTGGCACAGTTTTGTAGGAGTTGATCAACTGCCTATACTTTAGAACATCCAGGGATATAAGAAATAGGTGAAGGTGGGAGTTGGCCATACACTGCCTCATACAAAGTCATCTTGGTGGCTTCATGATAGTTAGTATTATACCACCATTCAGCTAAAAGTAGCCACCGTACCCATTGTTATTTCTTTTATGAAGTGAAGCACCTTAGATATGTCTCCAAACATTTATTGATTGCTTATGTTTGACCGTCGGTTTGGGGATGATAGGTGGTACTTAGTTGGAGTTGTGTTCCTTGTAGCTTGAAGATTCCTTGCCAAAATTTTTTGGTGAAAGTGGAGTCATGATCAGACACAATGGAAGTCGGCATGCCATGCAGTTTGAAGATCTGGTCCAAGAAAACTTGATCAACCAAAGTGGGGGTAAACAGGTGTGGTAGAGCGCAAAAATGAGCATATTTAGAAAGTATGTCCACAACCACCATGTTCACTGATTTGTTTACTGACTTTGGGAGACCAGTCATGAAGTCCATGGAAACATCCATCCAGACAGAGGCAGGGAGTGAAAATGGTTGTAAGGTTCTCGGTAACTTGATTGTTTCCCCTTTGTTGCGTTGGCACACATCACATTCAGCTACAAAAGTAAGAATGCCATTTTAAAAGAAAGAATGGCGTGTGCGAGCATAAGTATTCTAAAATCCTGAATGTCCTGCAATTGGATATGAGTGAAACTCATCCAAGACACAGGTTTTGAGGGTGGATGATGGGGATATAACTACTTGATCCTTGTAGCAAAGAATATCATCCTTCCAAGAGTAGTGAGATGATGAATTAGGATCTTCTCTCAAGTTATTAATGAGTCGTGAAAGAGAGGGGTGGGAGAACCATTCCTTATGAGTCTCTTCAATCCAATTTGGTATGGGTAGAGAGATTGATAACAAGGTACTCTCATCCTCAAATTGGTGCAATAAAGCATCAAATACTATATTGTCATGCACTTTCTTATAAATTATCTCATAATCATATCCAATCTTTTTGGCAAGCCATTTATTTTTCTTTCGCAATGATAGACATTACTCCATAAAATATTTTATGCTTTGATGATCCGTGCGGATTTGGAAACATCGCCCCAACAAGTATGGTCGCTAGGTGTCTACTGCATGTAATATGGCCATCATTTCTTTCCCATAAGTTGATTAACCAAGATGTTGGCCACTAAGTTGTTGGTTGGTGGAATCCAATGGTCTACCTTCTTGCATTAATACAATGCCAATACTGGTACAAGAAGCATCACATTTAATCACAAAATATTTGGTGAAGTATGGTAGGGCCAATATAGGAGTGGAGCACATGGCCTATTTGAGAGCCAAGAAGGCCTCCTAAGCTCCATCTGTCCAGAGAAATGAATTTTTGTTGAGAATGTTAGTGAGGGATATAGAAATGCGATCATAATTGCGGACAAATTTACGATAGTAGCTAGTGAGACCCAAGAATCCCATCAAACTCTTCAAGGTTTTTGGTTGGGGCCAATCTTGTATTGCCTGAATATTTTTCGGATCAACCCTCACTCCATGACCCACAATGTGTCCAAAATACTCAACTTCTTCCATGCCAAAAGAGAACTTGGATAATTTGACAAATAATTTGTGATCACAGAGAAGTTGCAATATCTGTGCTACATGTTGAAGATGTTTATCCCGGGTTATGCTATAGGTGAGAATGTCATAAAAGAAGACCAAGACAAATTTTCAGAGATATGGTTTCAGTAGGTGGTTCACGAGGCTTTGAAAAGTAGATGGAGCATTACAAAAACCAATTGGCATGACCAGGAAATCATAATGGCCTTCATGAGTTTGGAAGGAAGTCTCAGGAATGTCTACTTACTTCATGCATATTTGGTGATAGCTGGAGCGAAGGTCTAGCTTGGTAAAGAATTGAGCACCATGTATTTTATCAAGAAAATCATCAAGAAACATAATAGGAAATTTGTCCTTGATAGGGAGCTTGTTGAGGGCCCGAAATTCCAGAAACATGTGCCATTCTCCATATTTATTTAGAACCATGACCATTGGAGATGAATAAGGATTAATGTTGGGATGAATAACATTAGCTTCGAGGAGTTCCTTGATGGTTTTCTCAAATTCATTCTTTTGGGCAAAAGGATATCGATATGGGTAGAAATTAGGTGGTTGGGTCCTTGGGACCAAAGGGATGCTATGATCATGTTCAGCCCTAGAGGGTGGAAGCCCTTTAGGTTTGTCAAAGACCCGCTGATGGTGATATAAGACCTGTTGCATCTCAGGATGAATATGAGGAGTAGTGGATTCAATGGCCTGGGTGGCATTAAATTGGGTGACTAATCCATGATGGCCTTTTTTCAAAATCATCTCCATTAGCTGCGAGCTGATGATAGTAGGAGCACCTTCATGGAGTCCCCTTAATGTATGAATGTGGTCATTATTCTTAAAGCTCATATATAACTCCTGGAAATCCATTGTGATAGGGCCCAGCGTGCGAAGCCATTCAGCACCCAGGACAATGCCGCAACCACCCATTTCAATAGCAAACAAGTGGGTCTTTAGGTGGTAGTCCCCTATCTGAAGCTTAATATTTTTGCAGCAGCATTCACATTTCATCGTCCCCCGATCAACGATAAGGACTTGGAAATTAGATACCTCCTTCATAAATAAATGAAAAACTTCAGTGACTCTCTTATGGATAAATTTATGAGTGATGCCACTATCAATCAATACCACTATTGGTTGATGTTTAATAAAGCCTTAGATTTTAAGAGATTGAGGCGAAGAAATTCTAGGAAAGGCATGTAGTGAGATAACCAACTCATCTGGAGTAGCTGTGAGATCATTGTTGGTTTGGGTTTCCTCGACTTTTTCCTTGGGAACTTCAAGGGATGGGGCTTCCTCTACTAAGTTGTTATCAGTAGCATTAATTTGAAAGAATTTTGGTTCCTTGTATTTATGTCCAGGGTAGTACTTGTCATCACAGTAGTAGCACAGTCCTTGTTTTCTTCTTTTGGCCATTTCTACTAGTGATAGCTTTTGAAACCTAAGTGTTTGGGTGGGGCCCTGAGCCTCCGTGGGACGTGCCTTGGTGACAAAATTTGGACGATTGGACTGGGCATTTAAGACAGTTTCCACATCTACGTTTTTGTTGCATGTGTCCAACCATGTGGTTCGGTGGTGCATCCAAACATGGGCTTGGATGGCTTCTTTTAGGAGACTAATGAAATAGTTCAAGTAGAATTCATCTCCCAGACCATCAATTCTGATGGTCAATTACTCAAATGCTACAATGTAGTCCTTTATTGTACCTATTTTCCAGAGCTTAGTGAGATGGCCCAAAAAATTAGATTCCCGGTCAAAGCGATCACATACGGCTTTTGAGAACATGTGCCAAGTTACTCTCCTTGGATAACATTTCTTATGCCACTGCCACCATTTCCATCTCTCTTGGTCCACGTAAAGGGATTCCACATGTAGTTTAGTTTCATCTTCACAGATATCATTAATGGAGAAATATTGTTCAATTTGTGCTACCCATATTGCAAAGTTAGAGCCATCAAATTTATACATGTCAAACTTGGTTATCCGGTGGTTCGAATGGTGGTGATTTCCTTCTATGTTTGCATCAACACTAGGCTCTCCTGATGAGACTTTTTTATAAGTTCTGTTAGTCATGAGAGTTGTTGGGTAATATTTTCCATATTGTTCTGGAATTCTTCAAACCTTTTTTCAAGGTGTTCGATCCTCTCAGAAGCCATAAATTGAGATCTGGTACCTAGCATACACCAACCCAGTCAATTACTTAAGAGTAGTCTTCTTGGAAATAGGGAGAGATCAGGAGTCTAATGGCACAAGTCACTTGAAGTCACGTCGGAAAAAAATTTGGGATCACCAAAAATTGGGGGCTTACAAGTGAATGGTACCACTGCGACTGACTCATTCTCTTGAAGCTTATGGGCTAAGTCCCTTGCAAGTGTCTCGAGATGGTTTCAATTTTTTTTTTTATACTCTGAAAGGAGTTTTACTCCTCACTGATTAATATTGTAGTGGTTGAATTCCATAAAGCTTGATATTGCCAAATGTCCTGCGAAAATCGAGCCTTGACTGTAGTAACAGAAACCTCAAGGTCTTAGTCTTACTGAATGTTATGTGAGAATCTGATCTAGACTATGGTGACCAAAACCTTCACTGCACAAACAATATAATCTACACTATGAAAACCCCAACTGTTGAATTTGAGGTGGACGACCACGACGACGAAACCCCAACTGTTGGATCTAACCTGAAAGATAGCGTAGAGGACGATATTGAGATAGTAGAGGGAACTATGGTCACAATGGAGTGATAGGTGTTATAGATCACGATATACACAATGGTACAATAATAGTACTCGACCCAATCTTTCTGGGTGATAACTTAGGAGGATTTACCATACCCTTAGCTGTACTACCCAAAAACCCTATTGTTTGTGTGAGTAATCTCCCAGAGTGTTGTTCTCAGTGTACTATAGCAACAAGAAGGCCGACAACTTATCTAAGGTTAGGTTTCAGGCAAGCCTAGGGGGCTTCCGATATACTCAAGGGTACATGGAATTGTAGTTCGTGTGCAGTTCTATCTAATCCAATACTACTCGAAGGGGTACCCCATAGGTTACAAGGGAGTCCATCAAGCATGACCACCTCTCATAGTTCCTGTGTGCAAGCCTCTCCAAATCTGCAGGTTTATGTGCTTAATGATAGATCCTGTGGTTTAAAGACGTCGGAACACGTCTCTAGGCTAAAAATAATTCTGCAAAAATTGGAAGTACAAATGGCCCTGGAAAGTGCTCTGATACCACTTGTTATGCTCTTGACTTGCGAGAAATCTAGAATACCAGAAATATGAAGAAATATAGCCCAAAACATAGAATTATCACATGAAATGGGAAAAATTGTAAAGTATTTTATTATTCAGAAATGAATTCAATGTTCACTTGCCTCTTCGAGGGGGAAACCTCCAATAGATCAGAGCTCAATTATAATAAGACTTGATGAACTTTCTATTACTAACTAAGACTACTTATAGCTAAATGACATCCAAAACCCTAATACTAGTGGTCCGTTGCATAACATAGTTTAACCACTTTATTTATTAACTATGGCCTGTTTACAACTAATTGTGGTCCCTTTTCTTTAATGTAGGTCAACCACTTACAATTATTAATATGAGCTTTATTGAATCTCTAACTATGACTTTGACTTGGCCCATTCGGCTTATTACATAAATAAATGGGTTATGGTTGGACCCTAACAACAACACCCTCTAAAATTTTGGCCTACACTCGAATTTTGGAGCTTGCTATGGATCCTGTCATCGGTTGTTCCTTAGTCACTTATTGGTCACCTAATGAACTTAATCTCCTTTCCTGGGTCTCAAGAGTCACTGAGGCTTTTATCTTTATATAGCAAGTGTCTTTTTCAGGCATGGGAATTATCGCTTGTCGTGCAAAGGAGAGTTTTGGATTGGTTCAAGGGGAAATATTTGTGAAAATGAGTTGTTCTCATCATATATATATATATATATATATATATATATATATATATATATATATATATATATATATATATATATATATATATATATATATATATATATATATATATATATATATATATATATGTTTCGTACTCATTTCCAAAGTTTCACGCACTATTAAACAAGTGTCGTCATTATTCTCACAAGGTCTATTGTCAGAGCCACACTTGTTGTAAGTTGTCACAAAGGTTGTCACATTAAGGGAAGTATTTTTTCATATGTTATAGATGATATACGTTGTGTCTCCAAGTGTCCAAGTGTGTTGTCATAGTCAAGTTCTATCACTGTTCACATCAGTTCTATTGATCCCACACATAGCCAAATTCTGAAGGATTCCTAACAACCTAGCTGAGTCGAACATTCCTAAATTGCGCACTTCACATCTTCAACCTTCAAGCCTTTCTCTTATCTGCTAGAACTACAAAATGCATAGAAAATATAGCCTCCCTTGACCTCCAAAGCTGCATAGATTCTTCCTCCACTATCCTTCCCTCAGTCAGAGCTCACTGCCTCCCAAAACTATGCAATTTTGTCCCTGAAACCTCTCAGCTACCTAGTCCCCCTTACCTCCTGAAACTATGAAGTTTTTACTCCTAGGGCCCCATTCGACAATAACCACTACCTGCTTGAACTTCACAATTATGTCCCTCGGTGCGCACTGTGCAACTTTTTCCCTCATTGAGAATTGTGCAAAAATTCCTTTAGTCTGGCCTGAGATATTGCATTGCATAGTCTCAATGATCAAGCTCGACCCTTGGCTGCTTTAATTGTGCAATTGCACAGTCCCTGAGCCTTCTCCACTAACCTGTCACTCAATACTAACCTAGTTCATGAATTCAAGTGCTCTATCTTACGCTAAGGGTTTTCAGACTGATGTCGTGTCGTCATGATTTATTTATAGATGCAGATATCCTATTACACTATGGGAGGATGATGAAGAAGGAGATGAAAAAGGAGGACATGCTAGATGAAACTTAAGGAGATGAGGAGAAAAGTTAATTATCAGATATGAATACCAAGGAACCTTGGGGTACGATAGAAGATCAGAGATCATGACTGCATGAAGACTCCATCTGATTCACAACCCTTTGGAGGGTAGGTATGAAAACAAAGCACATCATTCATGAAGTTGAAATGAATCTCTTAGTGTAGTATGAAGGACAACTTACCATTGTCATATAATTATGTATTTAGTGACATGTGTGGTCGCAAACATTGAAAATCATTCCATATGTTTCCGCTAAGTGTTTCACTCCCTTTCGCAAGATAGGCAAGATGTCGTGTTTTTGCATGCTAGTTGTCGCAGTTTATGCATAAGATCCTTCTAGTGGTTCCAAGAGATTTTATTTTTGTTTATGAGTTTTTCTAACCATGTAAACACCTATCACACTAATTCACAAAGTTTTGAGCATTGTCGCACAAGCGTCATCACGGTCATCATAAAGTCTCTCTTAGGTGTCACACTTGTCAGAGTTGGTCATGAAGCGGTCACATGCAAGCAAAAATGTTGTTCATGTGTCACGAGTGATCAATGTGGTTGAGTCATCAAGTATCTTAAGTGTTAGGACATAGTCAAAGCTTCATCACTTTACCTCTTAGTCTCACTGGTTTAACACTTATCGTTTTTCGAAGAAGCTCGTCAGCCCTTCAACATGGTTTTACCCAGCCAACCTGGACTATGCATTGTGTAGTTCTAGTCAGCAAGCTATGACCTTGACCCCTGTATCTACGAAATATGTAGTTCCTGTTCCCTAGGGATGCTGCACTACGCAATTCCTCAGCCCAACACCCAGCCTTCCCTTCCAGAATTGTGAAAAACGTTTAGTTAGCCTTCCCTTCCAGAACTACACATAAGTTTCCTTCTGTGCTCCTCCCCTCATCCTGACACACTATCTTCCTAAAACTACGTAGAAGTAAGTCAACCTTCCTCTCCATAATCACACAAAAATATTCCACAGTGGCCCCTCCTTCAGCTGGACTCACTCATCTCAGAAACTACGCAGAAGACAACCTTTGAGCCTAGCCTTGACTGCGCATTGTGTATTTCCATGGGGGCTTCACTCAATGAACCTCTAACATATCATGTGCTTTCATGGCATACTAACCAATACCCCTAATTTGACTATTATTTGAAAATAACTTTCAAAATCACATTATTTAACCCGCTACCAATAGGAACCCAATACACCTTTCCAATTTAAAAAACTCCTACTTTCATTAGATATTGTGGATATCCATTTTTTCATTAACATTTTTTATACCTCTTTATATTTTTTCATTAACTTTGACCTCCATTTTTTACACTTGTCAATATATAAACTCTTTACCCCCTATATATCCCCCAATATATTATGTCATTTTTTCTCAATATATATCCCCCAATATGAATGCATGGGATACAATATTTCTCCCCTAGTGAAGCCCTCGTGAGTAGTTCCCGGCCTCAAGCCTCAACCCTGGCTGCTAGGACTATGCAATGCACAGTCACTGAGCCACCCTCTCTAACCTGCAACTCAATTTCACTTAGTCTTTGAAGTTGAATGCACATCTTAGGCTAGGAGGTTTTCAGGTTAGCCACATCTCGTCATGAGTGAATTATAGATACATGAACCTAACAAGATGATGAAGAATGAGATGAAGGTGGAAGACATGCAAAGGACATTCTTGTAGCTGAGCATGCAAGCTGATCAAAGCAAAGAGACACCAACTCACGACCACAACCGAAGACTTGAGATCATTGAAGATTCCTGCCACCAATCCATCAATAGGTGGAATAAAAGATTATTATCAAGAAGACATCATTTATAGCAACAAAAGTGGCTTGACATTTCCATATCACTCTACCAGTTCATATCAGCAGTGCCCTGACATCTCTTTTCACGAGCTGTCATATTCCACATCATCATTGTGGACCATGTATATTGTATTCATTGTAAAGTGGAAGTCCAAAGGACACGCATGAATATGGAGAGTCATGTAAGTTTAAAAGTCATATGAAGTTGAACAGTCATGAGGGTAGTCAAAGAAACACAAAGGGGAAGCATCACCCCTTGGTTATATATAACCCCTCGTTGTATGAGAAAAAGAATTTTCACCTTGGCTCCTCATGCAAGGAATTAGAGAGATTAGCTAGTTCTTTGAGGAGCAAGGAGTGGCTCCAATGTCCCACTATTGGGGATAGTGATGTAAATTTTAAACATGTGTCTTTTAACTTTTTCACAACCTTTTAAGGCCAACATGTTCTTCATGCATGGATTATGAATGTTTGTAAGAATATTTTTTGGACATTTGTGTTTCATGTTTGCTTTCACATGTACTAAGATAGTTGAAATATTTCGGTTATTTGAGTGCTTATATTATTTAGAATGTGCTACAATGGTTGTTAGTGTTGTCCCATCCTTGTGGGCTATTCTGTGCGATACTAGACAAATATTTCCTTGTTTGTTGGTTGTAATGATCATCACATCCACTGTGAACTATTCGACTAGAGTTCAGAAAAAGATTTCTGGTTCATGTGTCTCTTCCTAGGTGGTACTATTACCTCTCACTTAGAGGCTCACTTTTCTCCCCCCTTTTATAGTAGAGGAACCTTAACATAGTTGCAACTGCACACTCACGAGACATGCCTCCCTTGATATTTGAATACACCATTGCATCACTCTCATGTACTGATAGTTGGAGCCAAGGAAAATGTTTAAGGATTTTCCAACCGGGCCTTTATACTGGATGGGACTCCTACACCAAATGGTGTGAGGTTTGATTGGTACTTCATATCGGGGAGATCCCCTTAGTTGACGAATTTCCAGCACCATCAACAAAATGGCGGTAGAAGGAGGGAAGATGACAAGCTGTGCCTGTTGAGTCTGGTTTGAATCTCCTATTTAAAATGGCTCTTCCCAAAATCATAATCCCGAGATATTTTTCTAAAGAACTTAATTGTACCATCACTGTGGAAGCTATTCATAACTTGTCCGAATTTAAGTTTGATGGAGAGGGTGAATTAACTTTTCATGAACATTTGTTTCAAGTTTTCTATCTTTATTTTTCTAATGGAATACGTTGCAAAGTTGTCATGGCTAGATTACTGACCCTCACATTTGAAGGTCATCTTTGTAGAATTTTCTCTACAAATCAGCTAGCTCATTGATATCATGTAGAAATTTCACCTGCAGATCAAACTGATATATGCAATGTACTAAATCATAATACTATATCTACATCTACCATAAACTTTGCGGAAGCTAATCAACCATGAGCAACATCAAGCATGAACACATATAACTGATAAGAAGGAATTAATCACACATAACACAGAAGAATTTATCCGGGAAAAGCACCAACATAAAACCCCATCTCTGTATTATCAATCAAGTGGAAATCGTCAACAACATACAAAAAGAATCAGCTCAAAAGCTATCCTACTCTCTTTGTACTCTGATGATAAAGCTCATGGACTACCTAGCCTTGTATATAAAGGCTACACCTTAGGTCCAAGCTCCTATTTCCTTGCGTAGTTTTGATTGGGGTCCAATTACAAAACACATGTAAATTGGCCTAATCATACCTGCTGTCACCTTAGGCCCAACTACGCAGTCATAGAAGGAAGAAGCTTCCTTCCCCATGCAAGGAATACTTACTGGAAATATCCTAGGATCTGATAGTACACTGTCCCATGTCTGATCTCAACTGGGTCTCTGATAGAACTGACATGCATCAGTTATCCATGAGTGAATACACAGTTATCTGAAAATAATATTTGTCACATGCATGCAAGCATCAACAAACTATATCTCATTAATTTAACAACTTGTTAAATTAATCTAACTGAACTTGACTAAGTTAAACTAAGTCAACTGATCCTCTCAATATAGAACTCATCCTTAATTCCTCAACCAGTGGAGCAAATCAAGGACACATTCCCCAATTAGTGGAGAAATAATTGCATGTTCTCACAAAGACTTCAAATTTTCTTTTCCTTAACTAATTAACTCATGGAGAATTAATTAATTAATATTCCAAACTGCTGGTAAGACCAAATTCGAATTTACTTCCTATACATAGGCCAGGGACTGTTATAAATAGGAAGGGACCCAGAAATGATATTTTTAGAAGATGTTATTTTTACTAGTTTCACCTCTCACCCAAGGTGGCCAAAATGTTCGTTGGCCAAACTGCTATTTTTAGATGTGCTATTTTTAGCAGTTCTATTTTTAGCACGTCCTAAATTTAGCATTTCTTGTTGCACACTTTTCAACACTCCCTCTCAACAAGAAATGCTTCCTCTCGAACCCGATCCTGGAACTCTGGAATGTTCTGCATGCAACACATCTACTAAGTGGGGTTGCTCCAGCAACACTCGAAATAAAAAACTCCCAACTGACCACTCTATTGGGCTAGAAACATACTCTGGTGTTGAAGCTCCACCTGCTACTGATAAGTGCTCCCTCTCCTACCTCTACGCTACTGCAACATCTCCATGCAGCTCACACCGTTGCACCCTTCTCTGTGCTACCCTGCACTGTGCAACACACTTGTGCCTCTTGCATTGTTGCAACTTGCATGCTCTGTGCTGTCTTGGGATTTCCTGCACTGTAGCTCTCTCTGCTGCTCCATCCAAATCTATCTCTACCCAATCAGTCAGTTCCTGCTACTCCACATTAGGGTTCCTGTAGCAACGTCACATCCAAAAGGTTGGGTACCTCACGGATCCTGCCCCTCATCCTTGGGATGATCACTCTACATCGCCCCACCTCCTACCTAGAGGTATGGCTGCATGTGATCCCTCAGCCCACTTAGCTCAAAATTTCCACCTATTGGAGGTCTCTGCATGAGTGGATGCCTCCACTTTTTCTCCTCTTAGCTTCCCCAGTTGTGGCTGCTCCACAACCTCCTGAAGCTGCTGCACCAATCGTGGTTCCTCCACAATCGTTTGAGACTTCTTCTGGTGCTGCATGTTGAGAGGTAACATACCCTCCCTCTCAACCACCAAGTCTCCATCAGTTGCCTTGTTGCTCAAGGCTTTGCATGCATCTTGAACCTCAAGAGCATACAGGGTCTTGACCCGTGAACCAATCTGCTTCACCTATCTAGTGATGATGTGTCTAAGGAAAACATTTCCCTTACTGAAGACTACGTCATAGCCTCTATCTTCCGGCATCACGATCAACACCAAGTTTCTCTTCAGTCCCGTTACATACTTGACATCGGTCAAGGTAAGGCGAGCTCCATGCTCCCTCTGAAAAATAACCGTGCCTTCACCTGAGCCACTATACTTCTCATCATTACCCATCGCTATGAGTATCTGGAGATCTTTCTCCTCCAAAGTATTGAACAAACTCTTGTTGCCGGTCATGTGGAAAAAAGCTCCACTGTCAAGAAATCAACCACTTCCCACCATGGATGAAACCATGCATGCGAAGAGTATGAAATCCAACTGAAATTTTGAAGCAAGTGCCTCACCTTCAGATCCTTCCCCATATCCCTTTTTGGATTTCCTCTGTGGACAATTTGCAGCATAGTGGCCCACCTCATGACAATGAAAGCATCGCACTTTTGATTTGTCAACATTCTTCCAACCATTGGAAGACTTAGATTCAGAAAGAGAAACCTTCTCCTTCCCCTTATTTTCCTTACTCGCTAAGGCACAATTCTCCTCATCCTCCATGGATGAAGAACTGTCTCTGGTGCTCCGTTTGATCTCCTCCTGCATCAAATCCGACCATAGTCGTTCCCAATCTGGCAGTTTCTCCCTTCCATTAATTGAGTCATGGTAGCTGTGCCAGCTCTTAGGAAGGCCAAGGAGTGCTAGACTCACCATATCTTCATCAGCTGTGATGACCCCTACACTTGCAAGCTCATCCCTACATGTGATGATCTTGGTCAAATACATAGCGATCGTCTCATCCTTTTCACACTTGATCTTTTGAAGTTTGTCCTTTATTGCTAGCTTCCTCTGATCACTGCTATTCTGATATAAATCTTTCAATGTTTTCCACATTGCAAATGGAGTCTCCTTCCCCTGGAGGCTTGAGACAATGTAATCTCACACTCCCTCCTAGAGAATTCTCCTAGCTCTAGCCACACACTTCTTCCATTCCACCAGTTGAGTAGCATCAGTAAGATTAGGGAATTCTTGATCAATGAAGTCCTTAAGGCCGTTATCTTCCAATACTGCCTCCATGCAATCCTTCCAAGCTGTATAGTTTGAGTTGCCATCAAGGGCATACTCAAGCCTTAAAACATAGAACACCATCGGTGAAATAGATGTGATAAGAACTTGAGATCTATATCCCGAATAATAAACTTCGAATTCCTTCTTGTATATTGTTCTTCCTTGATCACCTGTTCTCTGATACCATGTAGAATTTTCTCTACAAATCAGCTAGCTCACTGATATCATGTAGAAATTTCACCTGCAGATCAAAATGATATATGCAATGTACTAAAGCATAATACTAGATCTACATCTACCATAAACTTTGTGGAAGCTAATCAACCATGAGCAACATCAAGCATGAACACATATAACTGATAAGAAGGAATCAATCACACATAACACAAAATAATTTATCTGGGAAAAGCACCAGCCTAAAACCCCATCTCTGTATTATCAATCAAGTGGAAATCCTCAACAACATACAAAAAGAATCAGCTCAAAATCTATCCTGCTCTCTCTGTACTCTGATGATAAAGCTCATGGACTACCTAGCCCTATATATAAATGCTGCAACTCAGGTCCAAGCTCCTATTTCCTTGCGCATTTTTTATTGGGGTCCAATTACAAAACACATGTAAATTGGCCTAATCATACCCGCTGTCACCTCAGGTCCAACTACGCAGTCATAGAAGGAAGAAGCTTCCTTCCCCATGCAAGGAATACTTACTAGAGATATCCTAGCATCTAATAGTACACTGTCCCACATCTGATCTCAATTGGGTCTCTGATAGAACTAACATGCATCAGTTATCCATGAGTGAATACATAGTTATCTGAAAATATTAGTTGTCACATGCATGCAAGCATCAACAAACTATATCTCATTAATTTAACAACTTGTTAAATTAATCTACCTGAACTTGACTATGTTAAACTAAGTCAACTGACCCTCTCAATATAGAACTCATCCTTAACTCCTCAATCAATGGAGCAAATTGAGGACACATTCCCCAATTAGTGGAGAAATAATTGCATGTTCTCACAAAGACTTCAAGTTTTCTTTTCCATAACTAATTAACTCATGGAGAATTAATTAATTAATATTCCAAACTGCTGGTAAGACCAAATTCGATTTTACTTCCTATAGATAGGCCAGGGACTGCTATAAATAGTAAGGGACCTAGAAATGCTATTTTTAGAAAATGCTTTTTTTAGCAGTTTCACCTCTCACCCAAGGTGGCCAAAATGCTCATTGGCCAAACTGTTATTTTTAGAAGTGCTATTTTTAGCACTTCCTAAATTTAGCATTTCTTGTTGCACACTTTTCAACAATCTTAATCGTTGGTGTCATACGTTACCTATTGCTTATATCCATTCATTCGACCAACTTGTTAGGAAGATTCATAAATCCTTTGACAAGTATAACTACTGAAATGTTTGTGGAAGAATCAATCTTTTAAGAATGAAGCCTGATGAATCAATTGAGGATTTTTTTGATCTATTCCTTAACCTTTGTTATGAAATACCTAAAAAACATTTGAAGTGGGATTTCTTGAAACAAGAGTTTGAACGCTTAGTTATTGTCTCTTCATACAGTGAACTTGAACCTCTTGATTTCTCTGCTTCCCAAAATCTTGCAAATCATAAGACACCTCAAATTGTAGAGGAGGAGCTTACTAACCCTTTTTTTCTTTATCCTCCTCCCTTTCTAGTACCAATGCAGGTGCCTCCTTGCGGTGGTTGTAAAATTGGGAAATCTACAAATCAAATATCCAATCCATCTTCTCATTCTTCTTCCACTTTTCATGATTTAGATTCAATGGAGGAAATTCCAGAATGGCTCATGAAGCCTACGGTGAAGACTCACTCCTCCATCCTGCAAGATGATGTCACCATTCACAACTCTAGTCTCAAAGCTAATCCAGATTTATGTTATCCTCTATCATCTACACATCCTAACTCTTTGTACCATGACCCACTTGATCAATCTGCTCCACCAGATGGCTCTTCACATTCTCTTGATTCTAAAGTTGTTGACTCAAATTGCAATCAGGTACAAAGTAGTCACATTACATAGGTAGAGAAGAAAGGTGAATATGCTTTCTATCTTTCCTCTCTTTTTCATAATGTTTCATGTTAATATATTTCATTTCCATTCTTGAATGATTCCCAATCTACTAATATTGGTAGAGAATCCAATGCAATCAATTCTTTCAATCAACCCCCATCCTTGGGCAGTGATCATTCCAATGATGATAACTCTATTTATGTATGTCGTGACCAATGCCCAAGCACATCATATGATCTTTCAGTTTCTCATGAAGATTTTAATTAGATCTAGAATATTGTTTGGTCAAAAAAGAATTTCATATCGAAACTTCCTCTTCACCTCATTATCCCTTGTGTCATGTCATTTGAAATACATCTACCTATGATGGTGGTATTTAATGCTCTTCATTTTCTTCATTTGATGAGTTATCACAAGGTAGTGAGGTTATCCATGATGACATTGAAAATAGTCAAATCATAGAGTAACCTTCCCAGCCCTCACCATCTCTTCTCCTGCATGAATACAACTCTTCAAATCATCTTTCTCATGAGATCTTACCGATTCATTTATCTTTGAATTTTCAATTAGAAGAGCCTTACCACTTGAGTAATCTGATTGTTGAAGTTGAAAATATGGTAAAACCTTTGACATAGAGGGCTACCATCTGATGAGCAATATTAATACGAGCAACAATAGCTATCCTCAAACCATGAATGATCTAGTTCAAGCTTCAAAAATGTGATTCTACAATCCTAGAAAGTTCTGGGACCTGTCAGGGAGTCGAGGCACTTCAACTTCTGTTGATGGTTATGTCAGGATATTGCAACTCTAGTAAGTCCCCTGAACTATGTCAAATATGGTTTCTCTCATACAATCCTTCTTTTTTCATGGTTTCATTCAATGTAAATATTTCTTGAGATTTTAATTTTGATTGGAATTAAGAATATTTTTCTGTTCATTCATCTTCATGCAAATCTCTCGCATCAAACTCAGTTTGAAAATGTGCATATCTCATAGAATCATGGAATTGTAAAGTTGATAATCTTAAAGACTATCTTTCCCTGAAGGAATCCGTCTTATCAAATTTATCCCTTAAGGGTCAGCTCCTGGGTCTTCTTGTGAATTTGATGTTGCAAATTTGTCCTCTCATCACACCATAAATACTCTTCAGTGATAATGAATGAACAAGTTGTAACACAAATCAAGTTCTTGTCTGTTCACCTTTTCCCAACTAGTCTCATGCATTTGTCGTGCTAGCATCATTTTTAAACTATTTTGATGAATACGATGCTTGTGCAATTTGTCACCCGTTACAAGAAGGTGGTATGTCATATTTGAATCGCAAGGAGCTTGGTTTGATTTTCAGAGCATTCACGAGATTATTCAAATCGATTTTTCTTTGTTTATTGCAAACTGGCAATCTGATGCTTCCATTATCTCATCTCACCATTGCTCTGTCTTTGGTGATTTCCATTCAACCTATCATTTTCCCATCAACACATCCAAAAACAGTTGTTTCACACCCCTTGATCTTCATTATTCAACATCTCTCTATTCATATTTTTGTCAAGTAGGGGTGGCACTTCAACCTTCATTGATGGTGATGGTGGGTCCTCATTGTCTTAACGTGATTGCCAAATATGATTATATTTATTTTTCCTCACATAATTCCCATCGTGGCCCCTCTTCTAATTGAAAATTAACATTTTCCAATATTTCAGGTTTTTCAAGAGGGCCATCATGAATTTTATGATCTAATGATTGAATGGCTAGAAAAATATTACCTCGCAAGCTCTGTAGTAAACAACAAGTTTTGATCTTTCCTCACACTTGCTAAGGAGCTCAATGTAGATGAAGACACATCCACAAGAAGATTCCAAGGTTTATTGAAAAATGGTATTCATCGAAAAGTTAAGCATGTGGATTGGATGAAAGTAGTGGTTGTGACACACCTTTCTACCCACAGGCAAGACCTTCCTTTTCTTGTGCATGTTTTTCAAGTTTTTATATCTTCTGTTGCACATCACTTTTTATCTATTTTAATTGTTCATATCTTTGTGGATGCATTTTAGGAACAAATATGGTGGCTTCACTAGAAATTTCATTATACATGACCCCAACCATCTAGCTGTTAGGTTAGGAGTAGGATTAGCTACATCCTATTTTTCCCTTTATTGCACTCATTCTGCACTCGTTACCTATAGGTTGTCCCCATTTTTTATTCTGATTCTATATCATGTTTTCTTTAGTATTTTTGTTCTCTTGTCTTCTGGTTATGTTTCCTTGTTGTTTGTTTTATTTTTGTTTGTTTTATTTCTCTTCGTCTTGTTTTTCTTTATTATTGATTTTTTCCTTTTGTTTTCATCATGCGAATAAATGTTGTGCCTCGACTTGTTTTGGCTTCTTAGTATGTATGTGGCATACCTATAAAGATTCTTGTGACACTTCAAAATTTGGCTAGCCATATTTCTGTCTTACTTGTGTTGGTTACATCTTTAGCCAATGAATTTCTAACAGAAAATATGATCCGTCTGTAAGGATAGTTTTGGTCCAACCATGAACCCATGTCTAGTCCAAAAACCTCATGCCTATCTCGGTCTTGTTTTCTTTGTGGTTTTCAAGCTTATCCAAATAGTAGACATGGAGAAGGGGAAAATATAAATGAGCAAACCTAAATTAGAGGTCTTTATATGCTGGTATGAAGGAACAAACTCTTCTACTCTCAATAAGCCAAGATCCCTCTTCCACCCCAAAATAAATAAGTGCCAATGCACAATTCTCTTCAAATAAATAAATAAAGGCAAAAGAATAGAAATGCTTCCTACGCAGAGAGGTGAAGAAAGCAACTCCAACAAGGTATTGTCTAGGCTCACTAGAAGTAGAGCAATGTTTGCGTTCCTGTGTGACTTTTCCGCGGTACTTTCCATGCCTACTAGAAGTGGAGAAACACCAAAGATGAAAAATTATACTGTGAAAATCTTAATCTCACAAACTACACTACCCTTCCCAACTCGAAACATTGTGACCATGATGAATCTTATGTTCTGTTCAACCGATAAGGTACAGAGGGGACCATGTCTAGTCATGGGGTAAGTGGAAAAGGCAAAGCTAATCTAAATGATGAATCAATACTCCCTGAAGAGCCAAAGAACTGCACATAAGGAGTTAATGAAAAAAGAGAAGTTGGATTCTACGAGTCTATCACTAAGTGTTGTAGAGGCTACAAAACCCTCCAAACTTTTGGCCTACACTCAAATTTTGGAGCCTACTGTGGATCCTATGATTGATCGTTCCTTATTCACTTATTGGTCAACTGATGAATTCAATCTCCCTTCTTAGATCTCAAGAGTCACTCATGATTTTATATTTATATAGCAAGTGTCATCTTCGAGCATGGGAATTATCGGTTATCGCGCAAAGGGGATTTTTGGTTTGCTTCAAGGGAAAATATTTATGAAAATGAGTTTTTCTCATCATATAGATATGTTTTGCACTCATTTCCAAAGTTTCATGCACTATTACACAAGTGTCATCATTATCCTCACAAGGTCTATCATTAGAGCCGCACTTGTCATAAGTTATCACAAAGGTTGTTGTGTCAAGGGAAGTATTTTTTCATATGTTTTGGATTATCTAAATTGTGTCACCAAGGGTTCAAGTGTGTGGTCACATTCAAGTACTATCACTGTTCACATCGATTCAACTGATCCAACACATAGCCAAATTCTCAAGGATTCCTAGCAACATAGCCTCATCCACCCTTCCTAAACTTCGCACTCGCATCTTCAACCTTCAAGCCTTTCCATTGTCTACTAGAACTTCACAATGCACAGGAAACCTAGCCTCCATTGACCTCCAAAACTGTGCAAATTCTTCCTCCAGTGTCCTTCCCTCAGTTGGAGCTCACTACCTCCAAAAAATGTGTAGTTCTGTCCCTCAAGCCTCTCAACTACCTAGTCCCCCTTGCCTCTTGAAACTGTGTAGTTTTTCTTCCCACAACCCCACCCCACAACAACCACTACCTACTTGAACTACACAATTCTATCCCTCAATGGGCACTACGCAATTTTTTCCCTCAGTGAGGACTGTGTAGCAATTTCCATAGGTCTAGCCTGAGCTGCGCACTGTGAAATATCAGTGATCAAGCTTGATCATTAGCTGCTCGAACTGCGCAATTGCATAGTCACTCAACCTTCTCCCCTAACCTGTCACTCAGTCCAAACCCATTTCATGAATTCAAGTGCTCTATCTTAGGCTAGGAGTTTGCAGACTGATGTTGTCTCGACATGAGTGAGTTGCAGATGCATGTACTCTCTTACACTATGGAAAGATGATGATGAAGGAGATGAAAAAGGAGGACATGTTAGATGACACTTAAGGAGCTGAGAAGAAAACATAATCACTAGATAAGAAGACCAAGGAATAAGGGGGTATGATAGAATATTAGAGATCAAGACCACATGAACTCCCTATCTGATTCATAACCCTTTGGAGGGTAAGTACAGAAACAAAGCACATATATCATGAAGTTGAAATGCACCTCTTAGTGTAGTATGAAAGACAACTTACCATTGTCATATCATTATCTCTTAAATGAGCTATATGGTCACAAATACTGAAAGTCATGCCATGTGTTTTCGCTAAGTGTTTCACTCCCTTTCTTAAGATAGGTAAGATGTCGTCTTTTTTCATGTTGGTTGTCACACTTTATGCATAAGCTCATTCTGGTGGTTCCAAGAGCTCATATTTGTTTTTATGAGTTTTCCTAACCATGTAAACACCTGTCGCACTCATTCACAAAGTTTTGAGCATTGTGGCACAAGTGTCGTCACGGTCGTCATAAAGTCTATCTTAGGTGTCGCACTTATCGTAGATGGTCAATAAGTGGTCACACACAAGAGAAAGTGTTGTTCATGTGCCATGAGTGATCAATGTTGTTCATTCGTCAACTATTCTTATTGTTAGGACACAATTGAAGCTTCATCACTTCATCTGTCAGTATCACCAGTCAATCACTTAGCCTTTTCCAAAGAAGCTCCTTGACCTTTCAACTTGGTTTCACCTAGCCAGCCTGGACTACACATTGTGTAGTTCCAGTCAAGAAGACGTGACCTTGGCCCCTATATCTATGCAATGTGTAGTTCTTGTCCCCCAGGGCTACTGCACTGCGCAATTCCTGAGCCCAACACCCAACCTTCCTTCCTGAATTACGCAATCCTTGGAATCAGCGTTTCCTTCCAGAACTGCGAAGAAGCTTCCTTCAGTGGTCCTCCCATCATCCTGACCCACTGTATCCCATAACTGTGTAGAATTCAATCAACTTACCTCTCCATAATTGATCCGCATTTAAACAGGAATGAAAAATAATAAAGATATAACCATAAATACAAAGATGCAGTAGAAGTAACACTTCATTTCATTAATATCAAACACTGAAATATGCTTACAAATAGAATGGAAATAAGGCTAGCTCGGGCGATGGTAGCTTATCTCTCACAAGAGATGTGGTGGCAACATGCCTCTGAACTATGTTACAGTGAGGCTCAAAGGCCAATTTATTATTTAGAAACAATGGAAAACCCTAAAATCCAAAAACCTAACCCTAGGAGATGAAGCGTCAAAATTGTGGGCCCCGTTTGGGTAAATTGGTACATCAACTTCCCGGGTTCATAACTTTGGCATACGATCTCCGTTTGGCTATCATAATACCTCATTTAGAAGGTTTTGAAGAGAAGGCTGAAAACAATTCAAGGCAATTTAGGATGTTTTCAGTCCCTTCGTTTTCCCTAGAAACATCGTTTAGGGCATCAAAAGGGCTTTTGAAGTTTAGGACCCGAAAAACTGCCAAAAATAGTAAAGTGTGCTACAATTACGGAAATTGAAAAAATGAAAGAGGCAGTGTTGGGGGTCCAAGTGGAATAGGTGGGTGGCCACCAATATCCACCTGGATCATTCCTCCCCTCTTAGGAAGCAATGGTCCCCATTGCATTGAGTGCCTCCATGAGATGAGGAAATTTCTGTTAAACCTGGTCCCTCGTGAGATGTTCTACAATCTCTGATGTGTCCATCAATGGAGGGAAGCATGGTTGAGGGCGGTGCAAGCCAAGGAATGGAAGCCTTGGTAATGGTGTAAAGACCATATTGGAGTGGTATGAGTTTTCGATGGGCTATTGTAAGGCGTTCTTTCTGCAAATGCAACCAGACTTTGTCACCCACCTGAAACTTGTGTGGCACTTGATGTTGATCATGTCGCTTCTTGTACTTGGAATTTTCCACAATGGAGCGATGATATATCGACCCGTTGGGTAGAGGTGCTCCAGGAGTCAGATCGAACGAATGCTTGACCTGACAGTGCAACGGTACCCCTGTGGGTGAGGAGAAGATATCCCTGTATTCTTTCATGACCATATCCACCTGCTTCTACTACATGGAGGAACCATTCCGGGGGCCATGGATGCGGATATGATATTCCCCTTACTTTGAGAGTGAACTAGAAAGAAAATAAATTTCCTAGTCTGGGAAATGATCTTACTGCATTTGTTGGCAGAGATCAAAGAGGTGGCGGTAGGTGGGGCCACCTCTGGTATCCTGTATAACGTATTACCCAAAGAAATAATCACAGATTGGGGTCTAGACTCATATACAGTATGTCGCTTCCACAAGTATGGTTGTCCTAATAATACATCACAAATGTTGAGAGGAGAAACATCACACAGTACCTCATCTGTGAAGAGCTTGATGCTGTAGGGAAGGAAACATTGCTGGCTGACTCAAAGATCTCGTCCTTTGTGAAGCCACCCGATGCTATACACCTGCAGTTGTGGTATTGTCAGTAGGCCGAACCATTTCATGAAATTTGATGAAATAAGGTTCTTTTGGCTGCCACTATCGACAATGAATTGTAGCGGTGAACCCTTCACCCACATTTGTGAGTGGAAAAGACACCCCCCTCCTCTCGATCGTTGGGATCATTCTTCTGGATCCTGGCAGTGGCAACAATGGCATTGGTCTCTGCATCAATAATCTTCTTCCCTTTGTAATTCCTCTTGTCGATTTCTGACTCAGGGTTGGAACATGCATCTGATTCTGAAGCCTTTCACTCGGCCACCAGCGACTTCTTGGTCTGACATTGACTTGTGTTGTGAGTGGGGCTATTATGGAACTCACACCACTTTCCTGTGTCCTTCTTTGACTTCGTGGTGATGTTCTTTTATTGTTGCTTCGACGAGTTGTATTCAGTCACCCCACCTTGGCTATTTCCTTTGTTCTTTGGATTTGTAGATTCAAATTCTCACTTCTTTTGTTTAAACTTCTGCTCAATCTTCATAGCATATTGGTATGCCATGCCAAGCGAGGCGATGTCCAAGAACTCCATCTCATCCTGGAAGTACTTGTGTAGGCAATCATGATATTTGACTACCAAATGCTGCTCCAAATCCTTTACACCCAACTTTGTGCAAAGGGTATGAAAAATATTGGTAAAATCCGACACGTCTTGGTCCCTTCCCTATTGCAGCATGGTCCACTTTATGTATTTATCCTCATATCTTCCGATAGGGTAGTACTACTCCTTAATGGCATCTCGGAATGAATTCCAAGTGGGTGCAGCTGAAAATAGTGAGGTCATAATTTCATCCTTCTACTCACAATAGGTTTCCCACCGGTCCTTGATGTGGGGGGCAGCTTTGAGAAGTGAAAAGTGATCTTTTCCCGACTGGAAAAATCTTGAACAGAAAAATATCCTTCTAGCAGATTTAACCATTTATCTATGGAATCCACATCTATCTGACCCACAAATATGGGAATGTCAAAATTAACTTGTACCTTAAAGGGTGTGGCAATTCTAGAGTAGCTTTTGGAAGTTGATGTGTCGCCTCTGGGTAGTTGCTGAAGGATCTGGGAAAAATTGTCCATTGTCGTGTTCCTTTATTGCTCGAGTGCTTGTTCGAGCAAGATTTTGATAGGATCTCTTAACCCCTCGTATTTATTTTCATCCGCCATGGGAGGCCGTCGGTATTTGCGAGGTTGATCTTGCAAAGGTTCAACCAAATCGAGCCTTAACTCCTTATATCCTGACCTCGTTGGGAACATGTAAAGAAAAACAGAGAAAGAGTATACCACTTTGATACCACTGATCTAGATTTAAACAGGAATGCAACAAAATACAGATATAACCATAAATACAGAGATGCAGCAAAAATAACACTTCATTTCATTGATATCAAATACTAAAATATGCTTACAAACATAATGGAAAGAAGGCTAGCTTGGGCGATGGTAGCTTATCTTTGAGAAGAGATGTGTCTGCTACATGCCTCTGAACTGTGTTACAATGAGGCTCAAAGGCCTATTTATTATTTAGAAACAATGGAAAACCCTAAACATCCAAAAACCTAACCCTAGGAGATGAAGGGCAAAAACTATGGGCCCAATTTGGGTAAATTGGTACATCAACTTCCTGGGGTCGTAACTTTGGCATATGATCTCTGTTTCGCTATCATAATACTTCATTTCAGAGGTCTCAAAGAGAAGGCCGAAAACAAAACCCCAAATGAGCATGATCATTTTCAGTCCCTCTGTTTTCCCTAAAAAAAGTTGTTTAGGGCCTAAAAAATGGCTCCGGAAGTTCAAGACCCAATAAATTGCGAAAAATAGTAAACTATGCTACAATTAAGGAAACTGAAAAACTAAAATAGATAGTGTTAGGGGTCCAAGTGGAATAGGCGGGTGGCCAAAAATATCCACGTGGACCATTCCTCCCCCCTTGGGAAGCAATGGTGCCCATTGTGTTGAATGCCTCCATGAAATGAGGAAATTTCTGTTAAACCTAGTCCCTGATGAGATGTTTTGCAATCTCTTATGTGTCCAATAATGGTGGGAAGCATGGTCAAGGGTGGTGCAAGCCAAGGAATGGAGGGATGTTTTGCTCCAAATCATTGTTTCCCACAACCTTGGTAATGGTGTAAGGACCATATTAGAGTGGTCTGAGTTTCCAGTGGGCTATTGTAAGGCGTTCTTTCTGTAAATGCAACCAGACTTTGTCGCCCACATGAAACTTGTGTGGCACTCGATGTTGATCATGTCGCTGCTTGTACTTCACATTTTCCACAATGGAGCAACGATATATCGGCCCATTGGGTAGAGGTGCTTCAGAAGTTAGATCGAACGAATGCTTCACCTGACAGTACAATGGTACCCCTGTGGGTGAGGAGAAGATGTCCCTGTATTCTTTCATGAATGTATCCACCTATTTCTGCTGCATGGAGGAACCTTTCTTGGTGTTGTAGGGAAAAGTATCCGACTCGGATGACCCTATCCCACTCTAAGGGTGACAGTTCCTTAGCAACAACTGTAAAACAAACTACTCAAGGTTTTCTTCTTTATGAAAGCAAAAGAGAATGGAGAAATGCACTAACCGTTGCCTTGCGCTTAATGTCGAATCCAAACTCTTCTCTTTGGCCGCTTGCTCCTAGCTCCTTGTCCTTTTGCTCGTCCAGCTACAATGAGATCCCGCACAATAACAAAGAAGGAAACTACAAGAGGCATGCAATCATAACTGGTTCATGGATTAGTGTAAACCAAACATGCAATCATCACAATATATAATTGAAACAAGAGCACATAGAAGAACCTCAATAGCTTTTATTAATGAAGAAATAAAGGTTCTGAGAGTATTACAACCATTGAAGGCTCCAACCCAGCAACACCTCCCAGCAGAAAGAATTGCTCTTCTTCACCTCTCTCAAACAATCACCCAATAACTCAATGATGAAACCAACAGCATATCATTACTTTGCACAAAATTCCAGCCTCCTGAGCTCATAGGAGAGAGCTCAATATATAGATGAATTGAGAAAGGATGAGTCAGCTTGCAACTGATGTGTAGCTGCCTTGTGTCCTCTCTCTCTTCAGTTAATCTTTAGTTGATCTTCAGTTCTTGAGTCCACTTGGTGAACTTTGCTTCCACTTGGAGAAACAGAGCCTCTGACTCATCACAAGGCGAAATCCCTGATCCAAGTGTCATTTTTGGAAGATTCCAAAGCAATGACTCATTGTGCCACTTGTCCCATCTCGCTCAGCGCAGGTGGCCTTTGTCCCACTTGCTTTGCAACGCAGGTACACCATGGAGCAACTGAGTTTCAGCGTAGAAACCTAGTGGAGCACCTGCTTTGATTTCAGGATTGCTTGTTTTTGAGTGTTTTCAGGTGGAGAACTGATCTGAGAGCTGTTGGTTTGCTGACCTTGTTCCTCTAGGGGTAGGAACATCATGTTTAGGGAACTTTGGATCCCTTGGATTATTGACAATTCATGCTTGTTGCTGTAAGGCACAAAATTGTCTATAACAGATGCCCCCTAAAGTATGAGGTCGTTTATCGGGTGAAATGCTTTATTGAGAGGATCCGAAGTTCATTCAATCTGCTGAGAAGTGTCCTGTAATAAGATACAGTACAATACATTGTTTTTCATACATTTTCATGATCTAGCTGAGGCGGGCATTCCCATGCTCAGCTTTATAAATACATTTTGGTACATAGAACAGACGATCGTCTGATTGTAGACTGATAATTCTCTGCTGAAATTATCATCCTTTGAGAAGGATGATCATCTGCTGTAATGATGTACATATCAAATGTCTTTATGTCCTGAATATATATCGCAGCCCGGATGGATGAAACTAGATCCGGGGTCTTCAATCTCCTCCGATCTTCACTCGATGTACAAGTCGATCCATGTGAGAATTTCTTGAAGTCGAACATGGAAAGACATCG
Source organism: Pinus tabuliformis (assembly GCA_031772625.1). NCBI lineage: Eukaryota > Viridiplantae > Streptophyta > Pinopsida > Pinales > Pinaceae > Pinus > Pinus tabuliformis. The sequence continues at coordinate 1,881,171,025 of CM062816.1, read as the reverse complement.
CTTGATTACTGGTCAATGATGTAAACCGTTAACAAGCACGAGAGGAATCACCGATAAGGATGATGACCCTCAAGGTACGGCAGTACAATTCACATGGCGGGAATAAAGGACTTGGCGTCGACCACCATGCAAAATCTTCTGGTCGAAGGTCATTGATGTATACCTGTCGCCGGAAGTGAGAAACTTGCCATTGAGGCATGCAAGCTTCAAAGTACTGAAGGGTGTGTTCCTAGATCAACTCCTTGGATAATGAGCTGATGTCGACAAGGAGCGATCCGTCAAAGGAGGGCCTTAATGAATCCCACATCAGTGACACGGAACGGAGCTAGTGATTGTGATGAGGTGAAAACAAACTGTGATGTATGATTCAGGGTGGCGGTCATGAAATGGATGAAGGACAATGTATGGCAGTGGATGGGACACGGTTGACTCTTTGCAGAACAACATCTCTTGAACATATAACGACACTGATGTGATGGATCGGTAGCATTACCCCAAATGTGGATGGTGTGGCGAGGACCATGGTGATGAGACCGGTGAATGAAACAACCCAACCCGATGTGGTACGGAGGACAAAGTGTCATGTTCAAGAGCGACTTGCTACCATTAAAGCTGTGAGGTTCTCCCAATTTTTCCCCAGTCATTGCTGACCAGTACCTCTTTATTTTTATCAAGCTTGAGGAGGATAACATATGCTTGTTCTATAACCTACCCTTCGGGCAAGCCCATCGCTATGTTTTAACGAGCCTAGCGATAGGGAAACTCGTTCTCGTCTAAAGACAAGTTTGTCGCTATTTAATGAATTTAACGAGTCTAACGACAAGGATAACTCGGTCCTTTTCATTTTTAGAGAGTCTGAAAAGATACATAAAGTCAACTCCAAAATTCCTTTTTCGTCATCTAATCCCTTAGGTCCGAAAAAGTATAAAACAATACAGAAGGGATGAATTTTCGATTGCTTTAACGAGCCGAACAAAACAAGCGCTCGATCTTTTTGTGCAATAATCCCTCAGGTCCAAAAAGATTAAAATCTAGAGGAGGGATAGCTTTCCGGTCGCTTTAACGAGCTGGAAGGCCAAAACTCGGCAAACTTTTCATATTTTACGAGTCAGTGAAAAGATCTCAAAGAAGACTCGTCTTTTGAGGAACGAGTGATAAACAGGGATAGCAGCAGATTCCAGGTACAGGTTGGAATTTTCCAATCACGGCAGTGTCACAAGGATGGCTAAGTGAAATCACTCTTCGCAGCTGTTCCTCAAAATGGGTAAACAAACATATGGAGATGAACGATTGGCCAAATGAACGGATGGAGGTGATGGCATATAAACACGACCAATGGCTTTTAATATGGCAGTCAAAGGTTACATTTCTCAAGGTTATTTACCGGTTCATTTTTTCTGGGTGAGCTTGAACTCTAGGGGAAGATTGCTCACAACTTATGTTTATTTTTTAACGAGCATGAACTATGTGCTAAAACTGCTCGGATCTTGCGTTTATTTTTTAACGAGCATGAACTGTGTGCTAAAACTGCTCGATGATACACTTGCATGCCCCCAGCATAATAACGCAAATCGAGGTGCATGCCCCCCAAGCTTCATTGCATTCAACTTTGTTGGTTGGAATGAAGGTTTACCATTGAGATCTGGAAAGGGGATCGTTTCATTTTTTAATGAGGTTGACATAGTAAAAGAACTATCCTCATTGCCCACTGTATTTACAGTACTCGATAGAAAATCGACTACTGAAGGATGATAAAGGTTATTTTGAGTATCTTCCCCACGACCCAGGGGAAGGGAACGATGGTGGGAATCATTCCATGGTGCCCCGTCAATTACCATTGATTGGACTATTCCTTTGTCGGTTCCATGCACTCGTGACCAAGGACTTAAAGGGGTGCCATATTCTCTAGACCTATCTATCCAAACGCTCGATGAGCGTTGATTTGGGGTTGTCCCCCAGGCCAAGAAAATTGATTGCTACAATACTTCCATTGGGCTTGGGGACAAAACCTTTGCATGATCCATGCTGATATCGTTTTCTGACATCTTTTGTGCGGAAGATATCATATTGCAGGTTCCTACTGTCGCCACTTCTCCCACAATGAACGTTGGTGGAAGGGTGAAAGTTCCCATTAATGTAGGATCTTTTAGTAGGCCTACTCCGATATTTTGAAACGAATGGTCGCTTCCATGGATCAGAGGAACGCTTCCTGTAACTTGTGAACCATTAGGGAGGAAATTTTGTTGGTCAATGATCGTAATCCCTCCTTGAAAGGGGAATGCGATTTTCCTAAAATAGGTCGACACAACAGCTTCCATGGCATAAATCCATGGTCTTCCCAGTAGGATGTTATAGTCAAGATTGCCATCGATGACTTCAACATCTATTTCTACTGTTTTGCCCCCTAGTTCAACTTTCAAGTTACTAAGGATACCGTAAGGGGTATATGTCCTTCCGTCGAATGCTTTTAATGTTGTTGATGATCGCGACAAGGTTGGAGATCCTAAAGTTTTCCAGCAACTCATCGACATAATACATGTCGATGCCCCCTCATCAATAATTGTTCGATGAACAGTTTTGTTGAGGGCTTTCACTTGGACGAGGAAAGCTAGTTGAGCTGGTAACTGAGGATCATATCCTTTGTGATCAAAGGATACAAGATTGGAATCTTTAGGATCCACCCCACCAATTGCTGATAACAATGTCTGCCTTTGGGATGGGCAATTTTGTAGTACTTCAAGAGTTGACATAGCAGACGGCGATTGCGCCAAATCTTCCACTATATTATAATGCTGTGCCGCTCTGGCACGAGGATTAAATGTCGACTTGTGTACTACTCCTTTTGGCAGTTTTATTGTTAATTCATGTGTGATGGCGGGTACAACTTCTGCCGAAGTTGTTGTCGAACTGCTAGGTTGATCTTTACCTTTATCGTTCGACACCTGTGGATTCCCGTAATCTTTGTTTCTTGTCGAAATCAAAGCATCATTCTGTTGCTTTGATATCGATAACATAAGCACTTGCGACGGTGAAGCATTTCCACTACCAACCAGATTTTTTCCTCGATCGGGAAACGGATTAGTTAACACAGCTGGAGTTTGCGAAATCTTTAAGAATCTTTTTAGATCAGCTTTGTATGGACATTCTCTCGTCCAGTGATCCTCATCACATATCTGACACCCATAAGGTGGTTTCCTATCTCGAGGAGGGCTTGAAGAAGTTTTTCGAGGAGATGACTCTCCTTGTTTCTTCTTCTTCCCTTTGTTTTGATTTTTCTTGCTTCCTGGTTGATTGGTTTCTTTGCCCTTATCTGTCGATACGGCATTTACTTCCGAAGCAAGAACTTCTTCATGCGCATTTTGATTCGAATCCTTACGGGCCTTCTTTTGATGGGTCCCTTTCGGATTTGCGTTTGCCGTGCCAATCACGCCATCGCCGGCATGAGAGTCACTACTTGATTTAGGAGGAGGAGGGATTGAAAACTCTGGTCTAGGGGCGTCTGGTATTTTGTCATAGAGCGTGCCGGACTGAGTATATACTAAGTCCAAATATTGTGCACGAGCGATAACCTGCTCTTCTGTTACGACTCCCCCCTTTGCCACATCTTCCATTATGGCCGGAAGTAACGACTTTATAAACCACTCAGCTAAAAGCTGATCAGGGACGTATGTTTTAACCATTCTTCGTCGACGTCGCCACTCATGTATATGATCTGATATATGAGTTGCGGTTGTCTGTTTGAAATTGGTCAATATCTCTGTTCCCGTTTCGTACCTTATTGGTAATTGAAAGTGGGTTAAGAATGTCGTGGCAAGGGAGCCAAAATTGTCGAACGAAGCTCTAGGCAATTCTATATACCATTTTGCCGCTGGACCTGTCAATGTCCTCTGAAAGAGGCGAAGCCTTATCGAATCATCATTTAAAGTGTTCGACGAACACCATAGATGAAATGTCATCACATGATTCGACGGGTCTTCACCTGGATTTCCATTGAATTTAGGAATGTCGGATGGAAGTTTGTGCGGAATCACTGGCCACCATGGGGCGTAAGCGATTGGATCATTGGTTAACCGATGTAAATCAGGCAACTCTAAAGTCGCCACGAATGGTAACTGTTGATTCAAGTTAGGTGAAGCGTAACCAGGATACGATGGAATCGCCTGAACAGTTGGTCTTTGCATACCAGCATAATGGAGTTGATGTTGGTATGATTGATACGGTTGGTGGACTTGACCACTATAAAGTGGTTGATTTTGACCATTTTGAATATATGGTTGTCCAGTATTCGCAAAGATTTGCTGCTCAGAACCTTGGTACACTTGTTGGAATTGTGGTTGTTGGTATTGCACTATCCACGGTTGTGACACCATGGGTTGTTGTGCTATACTAACCATTGGACCAAGATGTGGGGTGATTGTACCCGATTGTACTTGTGTCACCCCACCAGTAGGCGATTGTGGTTGGGTCGCAGGGTCAAGGGGCTGTTGCATGAGAACCTGAGAAATCTGAGGTTGACATACAACAGGCATTGTTTGAACTTGCGACACGGTTACAATAGCCGGTGTAGTCGGGATGTTTGTCACAGGTACACACTGTTGCATAGAATATACAACTCTTGGTGGCTGGGATAGCATAGGTACCCAACTACTTGTTGCAATTCCACCATAACTTGAATAAGGTTGAGAACTCCCGTATGGGTACCCTCCCGGAGGGGGTAATGAAAGGGCATACTGCCCCCCATACGGTAGCAATCCAGAACTCAGGGCAATTGATTGTCCTGGAGGACTGGATGGCCTAATTAGATTCCCAAAAGGGTCAATTTGATGAGTCTCACCATGAGAGTTACCAGACATTACTCCGGAACAAACAGGAACAGACCATACTGTCGAGATAGTCTCTTGGTGGACTCCTTCTAGCGACTGAGAGCTAGTTGGGACAGATGGTATGCCGACGAACATTGTTGGATTTGCAGCAGGTAATTCTGCCGCCGCCGTGTCATTTGACACAGTCCTAGATGTCGACGGTTGTTCAGACATTTTTAGTCTATCCAATTGATCGCCTAGTGATTCTACAGGAACTTCCACTGGTGATGGACAAACTTCTGTTGTAGCAGGAAATAGAGTGACCCCTACTCCAAAATGAGTTGGAGTGGATACTTGTGGTTCCTCTATAATTTCCTCTATCGCAATCAGACCAGGTGGAAGAGGAAGACCGTCAGGTCCGTAAAAGATTTCCGGTGCCGAAGAAGGGGTTGTATCAACAGCGATAGATGTTTGAGGAACAAAACTCTCTGGACCAGTTACAGATGGAACTGGTTCAGTTATACAAGTATTTGCCCCCAGACTAGGATCAGTATTACTGTCCTTCTGTGGCGGTTGAAATTCTTCTATAGAGGCAGGGTTTCTGGAAATGTTTGGAGTAACCAGAATCTCAGATGTTGTCGGAACACTTGTTCTAACTTTTAAAGGAGATTTTGAACTGGTTCGACGAGCTCGCTTTGTCCGGATTGTTTTCGATTCCGGAGACAAAGATGGTTGACTCGCAAGCCTCCGAGAACGACGGATATTCAATTGACTTTCTTCCACGATTGCGGATTACTCGATCAACTAAAATATAAAGGGGGAAATTTGTGTTTCTGGTTTGAATGAATTTTATTAGACGCTTTTAAACATAACTTTGCTTTTTCATGTTTTAAGAGTCGAGAAAAAGCTAAAGATGACTCTAGTCTCCTTCGATGTATTAACGAGCCCGAAGTGACAAATGCTCGGTCGGACCTTTTCAGTTATAGAGTTTGAAAAGAGCCAAAAGAAACTGCTCTGGAGATCTAGGCAGAGGGTGTGCCAAACCTTTCACGAAACCACAGAATACGTTTTACGGTACGGGTGGTCGATCTTCGTGAATGCTGTGTTCACTGCATCGCGATCAGTAGGGCGGCCGACACGGCTTCCTAGGGATAAAGGATAATTGCCTATAGGGGTCTCCCAATATATACGCGACGGTACGTGGGAGCACAAGTCTGTATTAGTGCCACCGACTCTCAGGAGGAATCACCCACCTTCGTAGAGATCGACAGTCACTATGTTTAACGACGCCGGAACACGTCTCTACCTAGACCTCTATGTGTTTGCGTTATGTTTCAAATGCGTTGTTAGGTCCATTCAGTATATTTTAAGTTGATCTTTTTTAAAGTTTGCCTTTCAAGGTTCACCACGAGATGTATATGACAAATTCTTAAATGCAGCCTAAGATGAGAAGCAAGCTTTTTCAAATCTTTTTGACTGATGAAAATCTTAACTACTGAGGGAGAAGAAAGGCAAATTCTTTTCACACAGTTCATACAGCACAAACTAATGCACTTTCTCCTAAATCATCATGCAAACTTTTTCAAATGCAAAATGCACAATGCATGTATTTTCTTTTCCCTTTCTTAATGTGGATGGATTACAAAAAGAAAGTGGTCATATAACTTTGATTTCGATTTAAAGCGACAGTAAACAAGTTTGTCCAAAATCAAAAGACACCTTAAGATTCACTTGTTTAATCACTGGAAATACATGAAATCAAACCATATTAATGAAAGTAAAATGACTAATCAGCTATGGACAGCAAACAAGCTAACTCTTTAGACCAGCAAAATGCCTAACACAGGTTCAGATCTAAGAGGCCAAAAGCATGACTAATTTACTTTTTGTTATGGGAAATTGTAAATGAGTAAGAAATACAAAGAACAAGTACAATTTCATTATATAACAGAGGCAGAATGATGGCAAGTAATATTGGTTTCAAAACAGGCACAAGACTGACACCTAGCAGCAAAACTAAGTGAAAACAGGCAAGAGAAAGGAGGAAACCCCAAATGCACTAAGCAAATTTGGGCCAACGCAGGCTCTGCACAGCCAAACTGGCTCTCAGCGCAGGTAGCCCTTTCGGGACCTGCGTTGCAAAGCAGGCAGCCTGTGTACTACCTGCTTTGGAAAACGAGAATTGCGTTTTCACAGTTTCCGGGTCATAATTTTCTCAAAAATGCACGGTTTTTGCTCAAATCAGAAGCAATCAGTCAAGCACACTCAAAGGGGTGATTTAGAAGGTGCAAAGCTATCACTAAGAGCTTACAAGGATCTTTGTAGATCAGTTCTTCAAGTCATGAATTTGCTCAGAAAATGAGCAAGAGTAGCTGCCCTCTACTTCGCTTTTGATATAGTCAAAAGCTTTTCGATTTGGTACTCTTTTGTTCAGGAAATGAATAGAAAAATACTACAAACACAATCAAACATATACGATCCCCAGTGGAGTCGCCAGTTTGTTGTAGGGAAAAGTATCCGACTCGGATGACCCTATCCCACTCTAAGGGTGACAGTTCCTTAGCAACAACTGTAAAACAAACTACTCAAGGTTTTCTTCTTTATGAAAGCAAAAGAGAATGGAGAAATGCACTAACCGTTGCCTTGCGCTTAATGTCGAATCCAAACTCTTCTCTTTGGCTGCTTGCTCCTAGCTCCTTGTCCTTTTGCTCGTCCAGCTACAATGAGATCCTGCACAATAACAAAGAAGGAAACTACAAGAGGCATGCAATCATAACTGGTTCATGGATTAGTGTAAACCAAACATGCAATCATCACAATATATAATTGAAACAAGAGCACATAGAAGAACCTCAATAGCTTTTATTAATGAAGAAATAAAGGTTCTGAGAGTATTACAACCATTGAAGGCTCCAACCCAGCAACACCTCCCAGCAGAAAGAATTGCTCTTCTTCACCTCTCTCAAACAATCACCCAATAACTCAATGATGAAACCAACAGCATATCATTACTTTGCACAAAATTCCAGCCTCCTGAGCTCATAGGAGAGAGCTCAATATATAGATGAATTGAGAAAGGATGAGTCAGCTTGCAACTGATGTGTAGCTGCCTTGTGTCCTCTCTCTCTTCAGTTAATCTTTAGTTGATCTTTAGTTCTTGAGTCCACTTGGTGAACTTTGCTTCCACTTGGAGAAACAGAGCCTCTGACTCATCACAAGGCGAAATCCCTGATCCAAGTGTCATTTTTGGAAGATTCCAAAGCAATGACTCATTGTGCCACTTGTCCCATCTCGCTCAGCGCAGGTGGCCTTTGTCCCACTTGCTTTGCAACGCAGGTACACCATGGAGCAACTGAGTTTCAGCGCAGAAACCTAGTGGAGCACCTGCTTTGATTTCAGGATTGCTTGTTTTTGAGTGTTTTCAGGTGGAGAACTGATCTGAGAGCTGTTGGTTTGCTGACCTTGTTCCTCTAGGGGTAGGAACATCATGTTTAGGGAACTTTGGATCCCTTGGATTATTGACAATTCATGCTTGTTGCTGTAAGGCACAAAATTGTCTATAACACTTGGGGGCCATGGATGTGGCTACAATCTTCCCCTTACTTTGAGAGCGAACCAAAAAGAAAATAAATTTCCTGGTCTGGGAGGTGATCTTACTACATCTGTTGGCATAAATCAAAGAGGTGGCAGTAGCTGGGGCTACCTCTAGTATCCTATATAAGGTATTACCCAAATAAATAATCACAGAGTGGGGTCTAGACTCATATACAACATGTCACTTACACAAGTATGGTTTTCCTAATAATACATCACAAATGTCGAGAGGAGAAACATCACATAATACCACATTTGTGAAGGGCTTGATGCTATAGGGAAGACGACATTGCTGGCTGACTCAGAGATCTCATCCTTGGTGAAGCCACTTAAGGCTGTACGGCTGCAGGTTTGGTATTTTTAGTAGGCCCAGCCACTTCATGACCTCTACTGAAATGAGGTTATTTTGGCTACCACTGTCAAGAATGAATTGTAGTGACGAACCCTTCAACCACATTTTTTAGTGGAAAAGACACTCCCTCTCCTCTGGATCATCAAGCTCATTATTCTAGATCTTAGCGGCGGCAACAGTGGCACTGGGCTCCGAATCAATAGTTTTCTTCCCTTTCTCATTCTTCTTGTTAGGTTCTGACTCAGTGTTGCAACATGCATCTGATTCTGAGGCCTTCAACTCGGCCACTAGCGACTGCTTGGTCTGACACTCACTTGTGTTGTGAGTGGGGCTCTTATGGAACTCACACCACTTTCCTATGTCCTTCTTTGACTTTGTGGTGGTGTTCTTTTCTTGCAGCTTTGAACTTTTTCTTACCACAAAAAATCATAAGACACCTCAAATTGTAGAGGAGGAGTTTACTGCCCCTTTTGTTCTTTGTCCTCCTCCCTTTCCAGTCTTGACGCAAGTGCCTCCTTATGGTGGTTGTAAAACTGGGAATTCTACAAAAGAATTCTACATTCCATCTTCTCATTTTTCTTCTGCTTTTCATGATACAGATTAAGTGGAGGAAATTCTAGAATGGCTCATGAAGCCTAAAATGAAGACTCACTCCTCCATCCTTTAAGATGATGCCACCGTTCACAACTCTAGGCTCAATGCTTATCTGTATTTCTGTTATCCTCTATCATCTACACATCCCGACTCTTTGTACCATGACCCACTTGATCAATCTGCTCCACTGGCTGGCTCTTCACATTCTCTTGATTCTCAAGTTTCCAGCTCAAATTGCGATAAGGTACAAATCGATCACATTACGCAGGTAGCGGAGAAGAAATGTGAAGATGATTTCAATATTTACTCTCTTTTTCAGAATGTTCCATGTCAAGGTATTGCATTTCTATTCTTGAATGAGTCCCAATCTGCTAATCTCAGTAGAGATCCAATGCAATCAATTCCTTCAATGAACCCCCAGCCTTGGGAAGTGATCATTCCAATGATGATAACTCTATTTTCCTATGTTGTGACCAATGCCCAAGCACATCATATGATCTTTCGGTTTCTCGTGAAGATTTTAATTTAGATATAGAATCTGGTTTGGTTAAAGAAGATATTCATATCGAAAATTCCTCTTCACCTCAATATCCCTTGTGTTCTGCCATTTGCAATACATCTACCTGTGATGGTGATACTCCGTGCTCCTTAGTTTCTTCATCCAATGAGTTATCATAAGGCAATTAGGTTATCCATGATGAGATTGAAAACAATCAAATCATAGAGTAACCTTCCCAACCCTCACCATGTCTTCTCCTGCATGAAGACAACTCTTGAAATCAACTTTCTCTTGATATCCTACCAATTCATTTATCTTTGAATTTTCAATCAGAAGAGACTTTCCACTTGAGTAATCTGATGGTTGAAGTTGAAAAATCTATTGAAACCTGTGACACAGATGGATGCCATTCGATGACCAGTATTAAGACCAACAACAATAGCTATCCTGAAACCATGCATGATTTGGTTCAAGCTTCAAAATGTGATTCTACAATCCTGGAAAGTTTCTTGACCTGTCAGGGAGTTGAGGAACTTCAACTTATGTTGATGGTTATCTCAGGATCTCGTGCCTCTGTTAAACCCCCTGAACTAAGTCGGATTTGGTTTCTCTCACACAATCCTTCTTCTTGCATGGTTTCATTCAGTGTAAATCTCTTTCTCAAAGATTTTTGGTATTTCGGATGTAATTTTTCAAATTCTTGAGATTTTACTTCTGATCAGACTCAAGAATATTTTTCAGTTCATTCATCTTCATGCAAATATTTCTCATCAAACTCGAGTTGAGAATGTGCATCTCTGATAGAGTCATGGAAGTGAAAAGTTGATCATCTTAAAGAATATCTTTGCCTGAAGGAATTAGGCTTATCGAATTTATCCCTTAATGGTCAGCTCCTGGGTCTTCTTGCAAATTTGATGTTGCAAATTTGTCCTCTCATCACACCAGAAATCCTCTTGAGTGATAATGAATGCACAAGTTGTCACACGAATCAAGTTCTTCTTCATTCACCATGTCCTAACTGGTCTCATGCATTAGTGGGTGCTAGCATCCTTTTTAAACTCTTTTGATGAATACAATGCTTGTATAATTTGTCACCAGTTGGAGGGAGTTGGTTTGTCATATTTGGCTTGCAAGAAACTTGGTTTTATTGTTCAGAGTGTTCGTGAGATTTTTTAGATTGTTTTTTCTTCATTTATTGCAAACTTGGAATCTTATGCTTCAATTAGCTCATCTGACCATTTCTCTGTTTTTCATGACTTCCATTCAGCTTATCATTTTCTTCCCATGAGAACATCCAATGGTAGTTGTTTCAAACCATATTTTTGTCAATCAAGCGAGGAACTTCAACCTTTGCTGATTGTGATGGCAGGTTCTCACTATCTTGACGTGATTGCTGAATATGATCAGATTTATTTTTCCTCACATGATTCCCATCGTGACCCAACTCTTATAATTGAAAACTAAACTTTTGTAATATTTCAGGGTTTTCAAGAGGGCCATCATGAATTTTACGATCCAATCATTGAATAGATGGAACAATCTTACCTGGAAAGGCTATCGAAAAGAACAAGTTTTGATATTTCTTCGCGCTTGCTAAGGATCTAGGTTTAGATGAAGACACATCTACAAGAAGCTTCCAATATTTGTTGAAAAATGGTATTCATTGAAAAGTTAAGCATGTGTATTGGATGAAAGTAGTGGTTGTGACACACCTTTCTGCCCACAGGTAAGACCTTCCTTTTTGTGTGAAAGTTTTTCAAGTCTTTATATCTTCTATTGCACATCACTTTTTATCTGTTTTAATTGTTCATATATTTATGGATGTAGGTCCAGAACGACTATGGTGGATTTGCTAGAAAATTCATTATACATGACCCCGACCTACTAGCTATTAGGTTGGGAGTAGAATTAGCGGCATCCTAGTTTTCCCTTTCTTGCACTCATTCTACACTCGTTCCCTGTAGTATGTCCTCATTTTCTTATTTTGATTCTACATCATGTTTACTTTACCACTTTTGTTCTCTTGGCTTCTGGTTATATTTCCTTGTTGTGCTTTTTCTTTCTTGTTGAGTTTTTCCCTTTGTTTCATCATGCGAATAAGTGTTGTGGCTGGACATGGTTTGGCTTCTTAGTATGTGTGTGGCCAAACTATAAAGTGTCTTGTGACACTTCAACATTTGGCTAGCCATCTATCCATCTTCCTTCTGTTGGTTACATCTTTTGGATGATGAAGTTTTGAAGAAAAGTACGATATGTTTGTATGGAGAGTTTTGGTCCACCCATGAACCCAGGTCTAGTCCGAAAACCTCCTACCTATTCTCGGTTTTATCTGCTTTGGGGTTCTCAAGCTTATACAACTAGTAGAAATGAAGAAGTGGAAAATATAAATGAGAAAAGCTAAATCAAAGGTCTTTATATGATTCTCTGACGGAAAAACCTCTTCTACTCTCAATAAGTCAGGACCGCTCTTCTCCCAAACATAAATAAGTGCCAATGCACAATTCTCTTCAAATAAATAAATAAAGAAGAAAGAAGATAAATGCTTCCTGCGCAGAGAGGTGAAGTAAGAAACTTTGTTGGGGTATTGTCTAGGTTCACTGGTAGTGGAGCAATGTTTGTGTTCCTACGTGACTCCGTCGGGGTATTTTCCAAGCCTGATCAGTGCTGGTAGTGGCAAAACACCAGAGATGAAAAATTATACTCTAAAAATCTTAATCTTGCGAACTACACTACCCTTCCCAACTCGAAACACTATGATTATGTTGAATCTTATGTTGTGATCGACCGATAAGGTACATAGGGGACCATGCCTAGTCATGGGGTAAGTGGAAAATGCCAAGGTGATCTGCATGATGAATCAATACTCCCTAAAGAACCAAGGCCCTGCACAGAAGGAGTTAACCAAAACAAAGAAGTTGGATTCTATCAGTGTGTCACCAAGTGTTGTAACGACTGCAACACCCTCCAAAAGTTTGGCCTAAAATTGAATTTTGGAGCCTACTGTGGATCCTATGATCGATCGTTACTTATTCACTTATTGTTCAACTAATGAATTCAAGCTCCCTTGTTGGATCTTAAGAGTTTCTCACACTTTTGCCTTTATATAGCAAGTGTCATGTTCGAGCATGGGAATTATCGCTTGTCGTGCAAAGGGGAGTTTTGGTTTGCTTCAAGGGGAAATATTTGTGAAATTTTCCCATCATATATATATGTTTCACACTCATTTTCAAATTTTCACACACTATTACACAAGTGTTGTCATTATCCTCACAAGGTCTATTGTCGGAGCCTCACTTGTTGCAAGTTGTCACAAATGTTTTTGGATTAAGGGAAGTATGTTTTCATATGTTCTAGATTACCTACATTGTGTCAATAAGTGTCCAAGTGTGTGGTCAGAGTCAATTTCTATCACTGTTCATACCGGGTCCACTGATCCCATACTTAGCCAAATTCCAGAGGATTCCTAGAAAAGCTAGCCTCATCCATCCTTTCTAAACTGCACACTTTGCATATTCAACCTTCAAGCATTTCCCTTATCTACTAGAATTGTGCAATGCATAGAAAAATTGGCTTCCCTTGACCTCCAAAACTTCATAGATGATTACTCCAGTGTCATTCCCTCAACCGTTGCTCATTGCCTCCCAAAACTGTGTAGTTTTGTCCCTCAAGCCTCTAAACTTCCTAGTCCCCCTTGCCTCCTGAAACTACGTAGTTTGTCCTCCTAGGGTTGCATCCCACAACAACCAATGTCTTCTTGAACTACACAATTTTTTCCCTCAGTGGGAACTACACAATTTTTTCCCTCGGTGAGGACTGTGGAGAAAGTTTCCTCAGTCTGGCCTGAGTTGCACACTGTGTAGTCTCAGTGATCAAGCTCGACCCTCGGCTACTTGAACTATGCAATTACGCAGTCACTGGGTCTTCTCCCTTGAACTGTCACTCAATCCTGACCTAGTTCATGAATTCAAGTTATTTATCTTAGGCTAGGGGTTTTCAGACTGATGTTGTTGCATCATGAGTGAGTTGCAGATGAAGGTACTCTATTACACTATGGCAAGATGATGAATAAGGAGATGAAAAAGGAGGAAATGCTGTATGACACTTAAGGAGTTGAGGAGAAAATATAATCATCAAATAAGAAGACCAAGGAACCCTAAACTATGATAGAAGATCAGATATCAGGACCCCATGAAGACTCCATGTGATTCACAACCCTTTGGAGGGTAGGTACGAAAATAAAGCACATCTTTCATGAAGTTGAAATGCACCTCTTATTTTAGTATGACGAACATCTTACAATTTAATATCATTATGTCTTGAATTACATGTATGGTTGCATCACTGAAAGTCATTCCATGTGTTTTCACTAAGTGTTTCACTCCCTTTCCCAAGATAGGCAAGATATCATCTTTTTGCATGATGGTTGTTGTACTTTATGCATAAGATCATTCTGGTGGTTCCAACGGTTCATCTTTGCATTTATGAGTTTTCCCAACGATTTAAAAACCTGTCACACTCATTCATAAATATTTGAGCGTTGTCCCACAAGCATTGTCACGGTCGTCATAAAGTCTATCTTAGGTGTCACACTTGTTGTAGTTGCTCATGAAGCGGTCACACACAAGAGAAAGTGTTGTTCATGTGTCACGAGTGATCAATGTGGTTGATTTGTCAAGTATTCTTAGTGTTAGGAAATAGTCGAAGCTGCATCACTTCACTTGTCAGTCTCATTGGTCCAACACTTAGCCTTATCCGAACAAGGTTCCCATCCCTTCAACTTGATTTCACCCAGCCTACCTGGAATGTGTATTGCGTTTTTCTAGTTAGTAGGTTGTGACATTAACCCCTGTATCTTTGTAATGTGTAGTTCTTGTCCCACAGGGTCGTTGCACTGTGAAATTCCTGAGCCCAACACCCAACCTTCCCTTCCAGAATTGCACAATCCTTTTAGTTAGCCTTCCCTTCTAGAACTATGTATAATATTCCTTTAGTGGTCCTCCCTTTATCCTTACCCACTCTCTCTTAGAACTACACAAAATTCATTCATCCTTCCTCTTGAGAACTACGCAGAAATATTTCAGTGGCCCCTCCTTCAGCCAGATTCACTCATCTCTAAAATTGTGCAGAAGACAGCCTCTGAGCCTATCTTGGACTCTACATTGCATAGTTCCAGGCCTAAAGCCTCAACCCTAGCTACTGGGACTATGTAATGTGTAGTCATTGAGCTTCCCTCTCTGACCTACAACTCGATTCTGGCTTAGTCTTTGAAGCTTAATGCACCATCTTATGCTAGGAGGTTTTTAGTTTGATGTCATCTCATCATGAGTGAATTATAGATACAGGATCCTGACAAGATGATGAAGAATGAGATGAATGTGTAAGACATGAAAAAGGAAATTCTTGTAGCTAAGCATGCAATCTAATCTATCAAGGCAAAGCAAAGGGACACCAACTTGCGACCACAACCTAAGACTTGAGATCATTGAAGATTACTTCCACCAAGGCATCAAGAGGTGGAAGACAAGAGTGTTCTCAAGAAAACATAATTCACAACAACAACAGTGGCTTGACATTTCGATGTCACTCAACCAGTTCATATCAGCAGTTCCATGCCATCTCTTGTCACAACCTATCATATACAACATCATCATTGTGGACCATGTATATTGTATTCATTGTAAAGTGGAACTCCAAAGGACACACATGAATATGGAGAGTCATGTAAGTTGAGAATTCATAGGAAGTTGAACAATCATGAGGGTATTCAAAGAGTCACAAAGGGGAAGCATCACCCATTGGTTATATGTACCCCATCATTGTATGAGAAACATACTTTTCACCTTGGCTCCTACCGCAAGGCATTAGAGATATCAACGAGTTCTTTGAGGAGCACGGAGTGGCTCTAATGTCCCACTATTGGGCTAGTGATGTACATTATAAACATGCATCTTGGAACTTTTTCTTAATAACAGAAGACTTTTAAGGCCAACATGTTCTTCATGCATGGACTATGAATGTTTGTGAGACTATTTTGTGGATGTTTATATTTCAAATTTTCTTTCACATGTACTAAGATAGTTGAACTATTTCAGTTATTTTAGTGCTTATCTTATTGAGAATGTGTTACAATGGTTGTTAATGTTGTCCCATCCTTATGGACTATTCCGCGGGATACTAGACAAATCTTTCCTTTTTTGTTGGTCGTAATGACTATCGCATCCGTTGTGGACTATTCCACTAGAGGTTAGACGTAGCTTTCTGGTTCCTGTGTGTCTCTTCCTGGTTAGTAATATTACCTCTCACTTAGAGCCTAACTTTTCTCCCCCATTTTTTAGTAGAGGAACCTTCACACGGTTGCAACTGCACACTCACCAGGCACACCTTCCTTGATTTTTGAAGACACCAATGCATCACTCTCCTGTGATGATAGCTAGAGCCAAGGAAAATATTTAAGTATTTGGAAAATGGACCTTTATACCTGATGGGACCTACACCAAATGATGCGAGGTGTGATTGAGACTTCATATCAATTAGATCCCCTTGGTTTACAGTTTACAACACCATCAACAAATGCTAATTAAACACAAATTTGTTACACACAAAATAAGGGAAAAAGAAGAAATATATCAATTAGTTCATAAATGGTAATTACAAATATAATATTTTCCAAGCTATTTTAATTACATCCCATCCTAAGTATGATTTTCTCTTCATTAAATTCCCTTTGGCCATTACCCACCTAAACTACTATAACCTGTCATGGATCTAAACAAGCAAAAAGTACGTTCAATTATAAAAACATAACTCCAAAGGAACAGGTTTTTAGTAAGACAACCTTAGGAATGAATGAACATCATTTGTCTCTCCCCTTCATCATGTATTTATATCGGAGAATGGTGGCTTTGGCAGAGAGGTTTTCTTGGTAGCAGTTAAAGTGGACACATACAAGTGACATCATCATATTCAACTCACTTTGGGTTTTGAGCCCAAGCATTAAAATCTTCTATATAATCCCTTGAGGGAGCGATCATGGCTTTAAATCATTTGTCAGTATAAATATCATAATTATAGGTTTGGTGGAGGAAATCTACGATTTAAGGTTTGATGAGGGAAATCTACTATTTAGAATTCAACCAAGGTTTTTAAAGGAAACTTTATCTTTGGAAATGACTTAATATGACTTGAAGGTTATATTAGTGATAGGAGCGATTAGTTTGGAAGATGATAATTAGTTATAGTTGTCCTATCAGAAAATTTGGAACAACGTGTCTATAGTATTGTTATAACAGATTCCCTTTAATGTGTGACAATGTGTGAGGTTAAATGTAATATTCTAGTTCGCACCCTTTAGAATTTATTAACTCAAATTATGTACATGTTGTAAATATGCTCGTATGGATTACTAATGAGGATCTCATGGCCAAGGCCCAACTACTGAATGGATAGGCATATATGATGTGAATATACATGTTATGTTCTTGATTAGTAAATTGAAAGATGAAAGGTAGAAATTATTGATTTTACCTAGATTTACTACAAGAATGACAAATTGCAACCACAATAGCCAAATAAGGAACCTAATTAGTACAAAAATGTTATAATTTTATTGATTGAAGAAATTTTTATTTGGCTCTTTAATTGGGAACGTGTTGTCTCTCCAAAATATCATCTTTTTCATTCTCTTTTCTTTCACTTCACTTCAGTTTTTACCATATTCCATGGCTCAATAAACTTACAATAAGACCATTTTCATGATCATACATGGGTTTAGACTTATATTTCCAAATAATTTGTTTTACTATTTTGAATGAATTTATGGTTAAATATTAAAATAATAACGTGTTCACTTATATCTAAAAGTTGGATGAGTTTTGTGATGTTTGTAGGAATATTTTAAGATTCTAACAAAGTCATATTCTGCCACTAAGACTCAAATTCGAATTTCCTCTTCAAAATATTGAAGATTTGAGGAATATTTGAGAATAAATATTCAACACATTTCATGGAGAAGAATCATGGAAGTTTTGATAAGATTTCTTATCAAATATTTTAGAGATTCGTGAGCAGATATGTAGATATGTTACTTGCTAGATGTTAACACATGGTTGTAACTGTTAGGGCTCCAGGAAACTCTCCTAGGTTGTAGCTCAGAGATGCCTGGTAACATATAATCCTCAATATGGTTCTAGGAACTTATTGGCATCGGTGATGGTTTGGTTCAAGCTAGATAACCACTTCTACTTTGTTTTCACTCCAGACATGCATGAACACCCTCAGACTACAAGGCTTTAGAGCACCAATGCTCAACAATTTGGGAATTAGGTGAATAGATAAAGAATACTAACCACACCAGTAGATGCATACAAAATGTATGATGGCCAGCTGCAACTAGTAAATAAACTTGCAAATCTAATCTATCAATGCAAAGATAAGATGACAATTATCTTGCATTAGATACAGAAGAAACCTGAGTGACCTACTCACTGATACATTCAATTGTCCAATCTAGAGATAAGATGACAGTTATCTAGCATTATACATACAAGAAATCATGAATACAACACTTTAGGCACAAGCTTATCACAGAGGAGAAATGGGCATTAAGCAATTAAAAACAAAAGAAGCTTGCATTGCTGAAAATGAAGATGAGACGCTGCAAGTTACAGAATATCTACAGTCTCCATAAGTTGAACTGAAACACAATTTCCAACCTTCATTACATCTTTCTTTACAATGGACCGTAGCCATTTAGGGATGGAGGGCTCTTAATTGACCACCAACTACCATTAACTTTCTGATAGCGTCTTTGAATGTAGTTGCTTTCTCCACTACGAAAACCTGATCAGTTCTGGTACCGTGGTGTCCTTCGGGTGGTCGGATTGATCATGGCAGTGGAGTTCCATGACTGTTTAATTTGGTTGCTAAGTTGTGCTATGTCCTTTTCTCCTCCGGCCATGCTCTTCTCTTAATTCAATCTCATGGTGAGACTGTCACCAGACTGACAGAGTCAACCATCTTCTTCTTCGCATAACAGGCGAGATGTGGGGTATGGAGCGCATGGGCAGATGTATTATCAGGAAATCTAGTGTTTATGCAGAACTGCTAGTCCCACTAAGGCTGGTAGCTACCTTAGAAACAAACAAACTAAAACTACTTTCGTTTTCCTTTATGAGAAATAGATAAGAGGGGAATAAAGGAGACCAACCTCTGTCTTGCGCTTATTTCCTTGTTTGATTCCTCTCCTTTTTGATAGATACTTTCCACTAGCTTCCTCGTCTACCCAGCTTCAAAGAGCTCCTGTAGAATCAAAGCAGCATAACACTATCCAAGAACATAGATCTATTATCATAAACAATATAGGACCAGATATATATTGACCACACAAATGCATATATCATCAATCATATAAGGATGTGGAGGAAAACTTGAATAGCTTTATTGATAATAAAGAAATAGCAAAGAGGATTACAACCAATTGCTTTGACCCAGCATCATCCTCTCAGAAAGAAAGCCCTTATTCACTTCATGAAAAGCTTAGATCATCCAACACTATGATATTGCACCAAGAAACCAACAACACTTCCTTACAAGATACAAAATTCTAGCCCCTGGATCTCTGGGATGAGGGATCCATATATAGATGTTTGCAAGGGGGGTGAGTCAGCTTTTGAGATTTGATTAGTTTCCTCTCTCTGATAGTTCTTGATTCCACTTGGAGATTGATGATCTCTTACTCATCCCTGGGCGAATGGAGAGAGGCAAGTGTCACAGGAGAAGTTTCTGGAAGATTCCATGATCCTCCACCTTGCAGATTGACCCTGCCATTTGTCCACTCTCGCCCATTGCACCCCATAGAAGGGATTTTCAAGATGCATCACACCTCCCGAGTGTATTTAGGTGGGATGCAGTGCACTTTGACCATGGAGTAGGTGAGATGGTCCAGTTTTGACCACTTCTGAGTAGTTTTTCATGGAGAACTTCTAGGAGAAGATGTAATCAGTTGACCTTGTTCTTTTAGAGGTTGGAACAACACTTTTAGGGACTTAAGAGCCCCTGGTTTATGTACATTTATGATTGGGGTTGCAGTGCCCAAAAATGTCTATAACAGTTGCCCCCTAAAGCATGAGGTTGTTAATTTGTTGATGTCAGGTGAAATGCTTTATCATGAGGATCTGAAGTTTTTTTCAAGCTGGAAGGTGACCTGTAATAAGATACAATACAATACATTATCTTCATAATATTTTCATGATCTTGCTGAGGTGGGAATTCCCATGCTTAGCTTTATAAATTCATTTTCATGTACATAAGACAGACAATCGTCTGAGTGTAGACTGATGATTCTGGTAGAGTCATCATCCCTTAGGTTGGATGATTATCTGTGCAGTAATGATGTACATTTGATGTCTTTATTTTCCTGAATATATATCGCAGCCCAGATGGATGAAACTAGATCCGGGGTCTTCAATCTCGTTCGATCTTCACTCAAAGTACAAGTCAATCCATGTGAGAGATGTTCTGGAGTCGAACATGGAAAAACATCACCTGATTACCAGCCAATGATGTAAGCTATTAACAGGCATGAGAAGAATCACCGATAATGATGATGACCCTCAAGGTACTACAATACAATTCATGTGGTGTGAAAAAGGGACTTGGCGTCGAACACCACGCAAAATCTTTCGATCGAAGGCCATTGATGTAAACCTGTCGTCGGAACTGAGAAACTTGCCATTGAAGAATGCAAGCTTCAAAGTACTAAAAGGGTTGTTCCTAGATCGACTTCTTGGATAATGAGATGATGTCGACAAGAAGCGATCCGTCATAGGAGGGCCTTAGTGAATCCCACATCAATGACATGGAATGGAGCAAATGATTTTAATGGAGGTGAAAACGATCTGGTGATATAAGGTTCAGGGTGGTGGTCATGAAAGAGTGGAGCGTAAATGTATTGTAGTGGGTGAGACACAGGTGAATTCTCTGAGCGACTTCTCTTGAATATATCGGTGACACTGACATGATGGACGGTGTGATGAAACCATGGTGATGTCACCAGTGAATGGAACAACCCAACCCGACTCAGATGCGGAGTGAAAGTGTCATGTTCAAGAGCGACTTGCTACCGATAAAGTTTCTTGAAGTTTTCTTCCCAATTTTTCCCTAGTCATTGCTGACCAGTACCTCTTTATTTTTGTCAAGCTTGAGGAGGATAACATATGCTTGTTCTATAATTTTCCCTTCGGGAAAACCCATCGCTATGTTTTAACGAGCCTAGCGATAGTCAAACTCGTTCTTGTCTGTATGGACAAGTTTGTCGCTATTCGGTTTTAACGAGTTTAATGACAAGGATAACTCGGTCCTTTTCAACTTTAGAGAGTCTGAGAAAGGGACACAAAGAAAACTCTAATAATCCTTTTTAGTCATATAATCCCTTGAGTCCGAAAAAGTATAAAACAATACAAAAGGGATGAATTTTCGGTACTTTTAACGAGCCGAACAAGACAAGTGCTCGATCTTTTTGTGTAATAATCGCTAAAGTCCAAAAAGATTAAAATCTAAAGGAGGGATAGAACTTCCAGTCCCTTTAACGAGCTGGAAAGGCCAATGGCTCGACAATCTTTTTATATTTTACGAGTCAGTTGAAAAGAGCTTAAAGGAGACTCATTTTTTGAGGAACGAGTGATAAATTCGCGTAGTCGCTGATTCCAGGTAAGGTTTGGAATTTTCCAATCATGGAAGTGTCACAAGGATGGCTAACAAGATCACTCTTCGCAGCTGTTCCTCAAAAAGGGTAAACAATCAAATGGAGGTGAATGATCGGCCAATACAGAGTGGAGATGATGATGAGAACACGACCAAGGCTTCAAAGGCTGATGATAATACATTCACGATGGTTATTTACCGGAAATTGGTTCATTTTTTAATGAGCTTAAACTCTGGGGGAACATTTTCTCATTGCTTATGTTTATTTTTTAACGAGTTTGAATTCCGCGTTAAAACTACTCGATTAATCCAGTCGTATAATAAGGATGTCTCATATATAAACAACATCTTTTTCAAAGCTTTGCCCCGCATCCTTTCTTTATGCAAGTTAGGAAACGACCAAGCCTACGAGTTTAAAGGGTTAGAGAACCTATAAATTTAAAAAATAAATGGTCGCTCTTTGCTTGCACGCCAAAAGGTTTGCATGCCCCCAGGTATAGCGAAGTAGAGTTTCCAGGTTACCCCTCAATTTGCAGACAAAACATTTGTTTTATTGGGAAAGGCCTACCTTTTCAGGTTACCCCTCAATTTGCAGACAAAACATTTGTTCTATCGGGAAAGGCCTACCTTAACAGAGGTATCTTATTCCGGTCTAATCCCATTTTCCAAAATGGATTGGTGTGTCAGGCCAGTCATATACTCTCCGTGGAAACCCACCCTATACCCAAGGTTTTCCTGTCGAAACAGGCGAGGGTGCATGCCCCCTGGGTTTCAGTCATATCCTCCGAATCACTCGCGCTCATCAGGAGGATGGACTGGGGATTGATGAGACATTCCTTGCGTGAAAAGACCATTCAGGGTTGGTATATGACTATTTTCTATGTGAGAACTGGGGAATGAAAGCTGGTCTACGAACTTGACCACTCTTCCTTCGTGCAGAAAACACATTATTCTAAAGAGTGATGAGACAATGGCTCCCATGCAATAAATATAGTCGCGTCCAAGGAGTAGATTATAATCCAGGGGTCCTTGGACTACCATTACGCTCATGTGAACGGTTTTCCTTCTCAATGTTATCGGCACATTGGGAAGGATCCCTAACGGTCGACTAGTTCCTTTGTCAAAGCCTGTTAGATTTCTCATCTCAGGCAAAAGTGATGGTGAACCAAGCGCTTTCCAAGAAGTTGAGGAAAGGATACTCACAGAAGCCCCTTCATCTATTATGGTATCGGCCATGACCATTTTGTATATTTGAGCAATGATTCGAAATGGTACACTAGCCGGTAAACGGGGTCTGCCTAGTAGATTCCAATCAAAGGAAACAACCAGGTTGCTTGGAGGTGGGACCGAATAGACAGTTGGATATGACTCTGACGAACTTCCTTCTTGCAGTAAAGGAACGGGTAGACTACCCCCATGTTCATCGGAGTCTGTGCTTACGAAGAGAATTTGAACACTGTCGTTCTTGTTCTCTTCGGTGGCTGTATCATCTGAAGATTGATCCTCTGAAGGCAAGACCGGGTCAACTGCCACCTCAACCTTTTGACTTTCGTCTGGTGTGGAATCAGATGGTTTATCTTCAATGATAGACGCTTCGGCCGACCATAAGGGCGTGTCAGCAGGATTTTCAGCTAGTGATGGACTTGGCAAGAGCTTCTTATATCCAGGAGGAAGCCGTAACGGTGAAATCGGACGGTCATCCAAAAATCTTTTAGCCTCGTCTAAGAAGGGACAACGGTGGACGGTGTGATCGCCTTCACACAATTTACAAGGAAATTTACATCTTCCTTTTTGTCCAGGGGCTTCACTTTCACTAGTTGACGGTTTATTTTCAACATGATCATCAGAGGTTGATGACACCGGATTGTGCAAACGAGGAGATCAGTCCCTTAAGATCTGAGGGATGCAAGGACAATCTCGATGACAGTGGTCTCCTTTACAAATGACACATGGCGATTTAAGCCTGGTCGGTGCAGTGTGTGGATTTTCGCTAGACGATGCTTGGTTGCCCCTTTTTTCCTTTGGCTCCTTCTTCTTCTTCTCTTTCTTCTTCTTCTCCTTCTTCTTCTCAGTTAATTGATTTTTGGCTTTACCAGCTTCATCAAGTGAAGAGGAAGGAGGAGAGGAAGAATTGGACGAAGTAGAGGGTTGGGGGGTAACTCTGGTATCGTTTATTTTCTGGCTTGATTGTTCAAGAATCACGGTGTTCTGAACGATAGTGGTTGAGAAGAGCCATATGGGCAAGCCGATTGTCAATCCTGGAAGTGACAATGTGGCCATATGGGGTGCGCCAACATCTCCCCAAGAGGAGAAAGGACTAGGATTTCCCCCAAGGGGAACTCCTTGGTTGGTGGACTCCATTTTTCTCAACCTAAGACCAACGTAGGAAAGGTGATATTTATTCCGATTAAAATAAATTTTAGATGCTTTGACAGAACTTGTTTTTTCAATTTTTAAGAGTCGAGAAAAAACAAAAGATGACTCTAGTCACCTTCGATTTTTAATGAGCTTGAAGTGACAAGTGCTCAGATGGACCTTTTCTTTTAAGGAGTCTGAAAAGGAAAGAAAGAGACTGATCTAGAAATCTAGACAGAGGGATTACCAAACCAATCGCAAAACTGCAGAATACTTTTTATGGTACGGTAGTCAATCTTCCCGAATGCTGTGTTCAGTGCATTTCGATCGATAGGGCGGCAGACACGACTTCCTATGGATAAAGGATAAAGCCTATTGTGGTCTCCCAATATATACTCGACGGTACGTGGGAGCACAAGTCCATACTGGCACTTATCATCTCAAAGTGGAGGAATCACCCAACCAACAATGAAAACAATAGTTACCAGGCTTTACGATGCCGGAATACGTCTCTAGCCTAGACTTTTAAATGTTGTGTGTTAGGTTCCAAAGCGTTTTTAGATTCATTAAATTTATTTTACAGTTGATCTTGTTTAAGAAATTTGCCTTTTAGGTTCACTTCGTGATGTAGATGTACAATTCCTAAAATGAAATCTAAGATGATAAACAATCGTTTAATCTTCTTTTTGCAATGAAAATCCTAGCTACTATGGAAAGAGAGATGGCGTTCTTTCAACATAGAGCAGAGAGCACACACTATATGCACTGTCCTAAATCAAACCAACAAACAATCTAAATACAAATGCACATGCATGTATTTTTTTTCAGCCTTCTTAATGTGTGAATGATAAAAAGAAAGCTAAGCGCAAATCTGAATTATTTTTCAAAGCGACTTTACTAACAAGTTTCTTTTCAAGACAAAATGAGGACAATGACAACACTTTGCGATTTGGAATTGAAAACTTGCTTTCGACACTTGAAAAACTACTAATTCAAATCAAATACAAGAGTAACAGTGTAATCGACTATCAAGAACAATCAGATTCCCTTCTATGACTGAAAACGACACTTGCGACACTTTCAAATCAAGAAACGACAGTACGATTACGCTACTTCTTTGTAAAAGAGAACTGAAAATGGCTCAAAATACATAAAAACATCTACATTTCTTTGCACAATGGAGGTGGAATAATGGCATGGAAGGGGGTTTCAACAGAGGTGTACTGACTACAGGCAGCAAAACTCTTGAATAGAGTTGAAAAGAGTGAACACAGAAACCAAAATCTAGGAGCAGGAAAGGCCTTGTCTGATCAGCGCACCTGTAACACAGTGAAAAAGAGATGCAGTGCACCTACTACACTCGGGAAGTGCGATACATCTAGAATTCACAGAAGAGACAGTGCACTGGACTAGGAACGAGACTTTAACTGGGTTCTGGGTCACAGTTTGCAGCTCAGTTCAGGGACTTAGGCCGAGCAAGTGGTAATCAGTAAATCAATCACAGGGTAGATCTAAAGAGGTTACTAGAGTCACCGCAAGGGAAATTAGAGAGCTTGTAAATCAATTTTTTAGTTCATAAACAAAACTCGGAGATAGACTGAAGTAGCATTGATCTACTTTACACTTGCATTGCAAATGCAGTTCGAAGGCTAGCTGGCTTAACTTCAGGTTCCGTCTGTAAGTTTGTAAAGTAAACAAATGTAGATAAACAAACAATCTATTCGGTCCCTAGTGGAGTATCCATTTTGTTATCGGGAAATCTAGTGTCTATGCAGAACTGCTAGTCCCACTAAGGCTGGCAGCTACCTTAGAAACAAATAAACTAAAACTACTTTCATTTTCCTTTATGAGAAATAGATAAGAGGGGAATAAAGGAGACCAACCTCTGTCTTGCGCTTGTTTCCTTGTTTGATTCCTCTCCTTTCTGATAGATACTTGCCACTAGCTTCCTCGTCTACCCAACTTCAAAGAGCTCCTGTAGAATCAAAGCAGCATAACACTATCCAAGAACATAGATCTATTATCATAAACAATATAGAACCAGATATATATTGACCACACAAATGCATATATCATCAATCATACAAGAATGTGGAGGAAAACTTGAATAGCTTTATTGATAATCAAGAAATAGCAAAGAGGATTACAACCAATTGTTCTAACCCAGCATCATCCTCTCAGCAAGAAAGCCCTTCTTCACCTCATGAAAAGCTTAGATCACCCAACACTATGATATTGCACCAAGAAACCAACAACACTTCCTTACAAGATACAAAATTCCAGCCCCTGGATCTCTGGGATGAGGGATCCATATATAAATGTTTGCAAGGGGGGTGAGTCAGCTTTTGAGATTTGATTAGTGTCTTCTCTCTGATAGTTCTTGTTTCCACTTGGAGATCGATGATCTCTTACTCATCCCTGGGCGAATGTAGAGAGGCAAGTGTCACAGGAGAAGTTTCTGGAAGATCCCATGATCCTCCACCTTGCAGATTGACCCTGCCATTTGTCCACTCCCACCCATCGCACCCCATAGAAGTGCTTTTCAAGATGCATTGCACCTCCCAAGTTTATTTAGGTGGGATGCAACGCACATTGACCATGGAGCAGGTGAGATGGTCCAGTTTTGACCAGTTCTGAGCAGATTTTCATGGAGAAATTCTGGGAGAATATGTAATCAGTTGACCTTGTTCTTTTAGAGGTTGGAACAACACTTTTAGGGACTTAAGAGCCCTTGGTTTATGGACATTTATGATTGGGGTTGAAGTGCCCAAAAATGTCTATAACAAGATGAGAGGTGGAGAGTGATCGCGAATGGTGGCCGTCGGATCAAGGGGGGTGTGCAGTGGAGATTGCTTTTTGGAGGATAGCGGTCATGGAAGGAGCGGAATATGTCCAAGTCATTGGATCTCTAGGCAGGCAGATCAGACGGTTATCGGGTGGCTGAGATGTGCAGATAGTAACGTGCGGGGTGGTTTGATTTGAGTGGTTATGGTTTTTATCAGGCGGGCATTAGGTGGTAAACGGTAAGTGTCAGAACTCGCCCGATGCCATTCAGTGGATGACACATAGCAGTGGGGAAAAAGAAAAATCGCCCTCATCAGGCGGGTACTTATCATGCTTGTTGTCCGCACGATATGGGCACTGACCGTTAGATCCGGTGGGGATGATCTAATGGTGGAGGAGTGTCGGACAAGTTGGTGTATCAGATGGGACATGGACAGTTGGATTCGCGGGGAGAAATCAATGGCAAAGATGCGGTGAAGGTACGAGATGTCTTCGGGAAATGTGTTGTAGGCGCATAAGGCATATGGGTGAGGTTTTATGGGGATTTTGGCTATTGCGCTTAGGACTAAGGCCAAAGAGGAATTCATCGGGGCACGAAGGTTAAATTAGGAAAGAGAAAGGGTAAAGTGTGAGCGGGGTAAGGAAAGAAGAGGAATAATGGCCATGTGGGACCCGTTTAAGGACAGTGAAGCAAACCGAACCTTTCCTTCAACCTTCAAAAAGTCAGCACTGCATCTTAAGGCTAACACTGGATCCTTCTGGGGATGAAATCCTCCCTATGAGGTTTCAAGAACCGTAGACCACTACCTTTTACATAAGAAATAAGATTATAAATATTGCCTAGTATTCCATTAGGCATGGAGTCTATCTAAGCCTACACTAAAACTTTGAAAAATAACATTTTTGGAATACTGAGGCCTGAAAGCCTTAAACAAAATAAACTTTCAAAAACCGCCCATTGACTGGGCCATCAAAAACAGTTTCTCCCTCCGAAATTTGCAACATGAAAGTATTGTTTCCCTGGACCTCAGAGATGACAAATGGTCCTGTCCATAGAGCATCAAATTTACCATGATTGCCTTTCTTTTCCTTCAGTGCATCCCATTTGAGGATCCCGTCACCAACCTAAAAATTTTCCATCTTTGCCTTTCTATCAAAAGCTTCCTTGATTTTCCTTTGATGTATTGTAGTCCTCTCAATAAGTTGATCTCTGATCTGATGAACTTCAGCCAAGTCACTCATCCTCCTTGCCATGTCACTTTCCTCGTTCTGCTCTTCTTGCAAGAATTTGGCCGCAGGGAGGATCAATTGGATTTGGAAAACAACCTCAGTGACATATACCAGCTTGAATGGAGAATTCACTGTGGAATTCTTGGTGGTAACCCTGTTAGCCCACAATGCAAACTTCAGTATGGAATCCCAGCTCCGCTTTGTGTCTTCCAGTAGCTTTTTGATTATCCTTACTAGGCTTTTATTGGATGATTCTTCTAGGCCATTACCTTTGAGGATAATATGAGGTGTAATGTACTAGTTTAATGCCCATTGAGTCACACATGTCCACCAATTCTTTCACCCTGAAAGCTGTTGCATTATCTGTAACCAATTTGGTTGGGCAACCAAACCTGGTGAAAATGTTTTTTGTCAAGAATTTCATGACAACCTGGTGATAAGCTTTCTTAGTGGGGATGGCCTCAATCCATTTGGTAAAATAATCAGTGGCTACTGAAATTCATCTATTTTGGCCACTGGAATGTGGATTAATCTCCCCTATGAAATCCAAACCCCACTGCTGGAAAGGGCCATTAGGGTGTATTCGTTTCAGGGACAAAGATTTTAGTTGCTGTCTTCCTGCAAATCTTTAGCATTTGTCACAAGACTTCACAAATGAAAATACATTAGAGAATAGAGTAGGCCAATAATACCCAACCATTAGGATCTTGTGGGCTGTGGTTTTCCAATAATGATGTCCTCCATAGATGTTGGAATGAAACTGGTGCAAGACTTCCATAGATTGCTCTTTGTCTAAGCCTCTTAAGAGGATTCCGGATGGGTCCCTCCAATAAAGCAGGTTCTTATTAATACAAAACTTGGCTGCTCTGAGCTTGATGGTTCTGGCTTGACTTGAGCTAAGACTTGGAGGGAATTATAGCTTCAATAGGAAATGAGCTATCCTAGAATACCAGTCACAAGAAGCCAAATTCTCAGCTAGTGACTGGTTCTTCTTTTGTTCCTCTGTTGCCTCCCCTGCTTGTTCAACCTCTGAATCTGCACCTATGCAATTTATGTCTAGAAGACTACAATTTTCCTCAACCATAAGCTTAGCCAAGCCCTGGCCTTTGATAAGCTTGGTAGGCTTTAGCTCTATGCTGAACTCTGTGAGTTTTGCAATCCATTTGGCCCTTCTTCCATCAACATCTGGCTGCATTAAGATATCCTTTACTGAAGCTGAAGGTACATAGGCAATCACCTTAGAGTGCAGAATGTAGATTCGAAATGCCTTTAAAGACTTAATAAGAGCATAAGCCTATTTTTCAATAATGTCATATCTTAATTCAACATCCCTTAAAGTTTTGCTGAAAAAGGCCACTGGGTGCTCTGCATCTTCATCATCCTTCTGCAACAGGACTACTGCAAGGATTTCACAGGAAGAAAAAGAGAAGATATGGAACTCCTTCTTATAGTCTGGGCTAACTAAGGTGGTAGACTCCATGATAACGTTTTTGATGGCTTCAAAATATCTCCTTGCAGCCTTTGTCCATTTCATCTCTGACCCCTTCTTTAACATGGAGGTGATGTGCTTTACTAGTTCTACAAAATTTGGAATGAACCTTCTCACAAAGTTAATCTTTCCCAGAAAAGATTGAATTTCCTTTCTCGATCTTGGGATGGACAATGTTTGTATTTCTTGAACTCTTTCTGGGTCGATCTTGACACCTGTAGCAAAAACAACGTGTCCTAAAAGCTTGCCTTCTTCTAAAGCGAATTGTGACTTCTTAGGATTTACTGAAATCCCAAACCTTCTGCACTTCAGAAACACTTTCTTCAAATGCTGCAAATGATCCTGATGACTGCTGGAGTAAACTGTTATATCATCTAGGTAAACTAGGAAAAACTTGTCCTTCTCTCCTACAAAAGCTATATCCATGGCCCTTTGAAAGGTGGCCCCAACATTCATCATTCCAAAGGGCATCTTGGAGTACATAAAAGTGCCCCAAGGAGTGGTGAAGGCAGTCTTTTCTTGGTCCTCTAGATGTACAACAACTTGGTTGTACCTTGAAAATCCATCCAAGAAATACATGACTGTAGCACCTGAAACCTTTTGCAGCAAAGTTCCATCTTGGGCAGGTGATAGTTGTCTTTCTTAGAGCATTTGTTTAGGTTCCTGAATTCAACACACAGCCTGATTTCCCCACTTTTCTTCCTCATGACTACCAGGTTGGCTACCCACTTCGAATACCTTAGGGGAACTTTGATCCTGGCAGCCAACAATTTCTTAATTTCCTTTTCAATCAAAGGGAGTAGTAGAGGGTTTATGGCTCTCAGTTTCTGCTTGAAAGGTATGGTGTCTTTCTCTAGTGGGATCTTATGCTGAATGATTTTTTTGTCATAAGTCTTTAGGTCAGTGTATTCCTAGGCAAAGACATCGGCAAATTTCTTCATTAGGGTGAAATATTCAGAACTTTGGGAAGTAGACAAGTGGGTGGACAGATTTATATACTTTGGGTGATCTGGGCTCCCTATGTTATGCCTATGGACTGCAGACTTATCTTCTTTTTGGGTAGTCTTATAGGGTACATCATTATGGTCAAACAAATTCTCTAGAGACACCAACCCTTTAGGTATATGGTTACTAGGCAATTGTACAATGCTGTCTTGGCCAATTTCATTTCTTAGCTAAGACTAGTGACATTCCTCCATGGCTTCATTCTCTTGATCAATTTGCATTTCAGAGAATTCATCAATGACTTGCAGAAACCTATTGACTTCATCATCATCCTCAAAAACTTTCCAGTATTTGATATTATCAGGCAGAGATGGTCTACATTTCACCTGAACTTCATAAGCCAATTTAGGGGGCATGGGAGTGATGAACATGCTAGCAGACACAACCAGGGAGTCAACAAGCAGATTTTTGACTCTGGGAATGTATGAGATACAAAAGATATTAAAAGAATCGTTGAGCCTCCATACCTCATCTCTCTATGCTTTTAGCCTGGGGTGCTTTGCTTGGAACGTTTTGTTTACTTGTTGAATGATGAGATCAGCATCTCCAAACACCTTTATGTCTCTAATTCCCATTTCTTTAGCAGCATTTAAACCCAATATCAAAGCCTCATACTCTGCTATATTGTTGGTGACCTGGAAAGTCAGCTTGAAAGACAGATATATGCATTCCTCTGTTGGAGATACCATCACTACACCTGCTCCTGCAGTTTCCCTAGAGCAAGCTCCATCAA
Organism: Pinus tabuliformis; assembly: GCA_031772625.1. Taxonomy (NCBI): domain Eukaryota; kingdom Viridiplantae; phylum Streptophyta; class Pinopsida; order Pinales; family Pinaceae; genus Pinus; species Pinus tabuliformis. Next base: position 1,881,139,888 of record CM062816.1, on the reverse strand, counting down.
AAAACATATCCCAAATCTGTGACCCTTCCTTCTCCATGACCTGGCATACTGGTTTATTGAGCTGCATTGAGGCCAGCTAGGATTCTTCAATTTGGAGAATACATGGTCCAAAATCAGTGTCCACAACATAAATGGGATGATTAGTGGGATTCTTTTCATCACTGATGATATATGCCAGCTAGGCTTCCCTGTACAACCTTCTGCTTTCTCCCCCAAAAACTAGGATAGTGGCATAGGACAGGTCATTTTACAATGTCCCACCCAACCTCTTCATCCATCCTCTGGAATGTAGCATGCCAAACTTAGGGGGGACATATGCTACTACAATATCCATCATCATGCTCTTCATGGGCAGCTGAGATAAGGTGATGGCCAAGTCTTTGATCAACCCTAGACATTTCACTTTTCTGGAATCGAAAGAGAACAAGTCATGATAATGTCTAGTGATATCAAGGCGTAACTCATCCATGACAACCTTGGGCATTAGATTATGACTGGCGCCTATGTCTAGTAGGCAATTGTGAAGGATTTTGTCATGAATGGTCAAGGAGACATAAAATGATGGGGAATTGTCATCAGCAGGTTCAGTCATGGTACTAAGAACAATAGGAGGTTTATCATCTTGCAAATTGACATAGTCATTTGATGCTTGTGTGGCTTTGAGCTCAAGGGCATCAAGGATGAGTTTCTTAAAGGCATCATTCTTTACTAGTTCTATCAAAGGTACAGATATTTCAACTTCTGTACTTTTGATTCAAAACTGAAAGGGGAAGGGGACTTGTCAGGACCTCTTACCTCTTGAGTTGGTGCTTTGAGGATGTTGGGATCAGCTACTGGTCACTTTTGCTTTCTAATCTGTTGCTTTGTGGGGACAATAGCTCTTTGGACAAGGCTTTCTTTGCCATTACTCATCCTTGACCTCAGGTTATATCTCTGTTGATCTTCAGTTTGCAAAACAACTTCTCTGTCCCACCCTTGGCTAGGTTGGTGTTATTAGGAAATCTAGTGTCTATGTAGAGCTGCTAGTCCCACTAAGACTGGTAGCTATCTTAGAAACAAACAGATTAAAGTTACTTTCGTTTTCCTTTATGAGAAGTAGATAGGAGAGGATCAAAGAATACCAACCTCGATCTTTCACTCGGTTCTTCGCTTGTCCCTTCTCCTCACTGACAGGTCTTTGCCACTTCTCCCTTGACCACTCCGCTTCAAAGAGTACCTGTAAAGTCAAAGCAGCATAATACCTTCAAAGTGCAGAGATCTACAATCATAAACAATATAGGACCAGATATATATTGACCACACAAATGCATATACTATCAGACATACAAGAATGTGGAGGAAAACTTGAATAACTTTATTGATATAAAGATTAGAAGAGAGGATTACAACCCACTAATCTGACCCAGCATCATCCTCCCAGCATGAAAGCCCTTCTTCACCTCATGAAAATCTTAGATCACCCAACACTATGATATTCCACCAAGAAACCAACAGCACTTCCTTATAAGATACAAAATTCCAGCCTCTGGATCTCTGTGATGAGGGATCCATATATAGATGATTGCAGGGGGTGAGTCAGCTTCTGGGATTTTGATTAGTGACCTCTCTCTGATAGTTCTTGTTTCCACTTGGAGATTGATGATCTCTTACTCATCCCTGGGAAAATTCCGAGAGGCAAGTGTCATAAGAGAAGTTTCTGGAATATTCCATGACGATCCACCTTGCAAACTTTCTCTGCCATTTGTCTACTCTCTCCCATCGCACCGTACAGAAGGGCTTTCTAGTATGCATCGCACCCTTTACACTGAGCAGGTGAGATGCATCGCACCCTTTGCACTGGGCAGTCTGTATGGTCCAGCTTTTACCAGTTCTGAGCAATTTTCTGTGGAGAACTTCTGGGAGATGATGTAATCATCTGACCTTGTTCCTTTAGGGTGTGAAGAAACACTTTTAGGGACTTAGGAGCCCTTGGTTTATGGACATGTATGATTGGGGTTACAGTGCCCAAAAATGTCTATAACAGCTGGTCCTTGAGTAATGACTCCTCATAGGCAGCTAATGTCAAAAAGGAAGCATTGCCTTTGTCTTCCATGCAGTGGATCTCAACCTCTTCATCAAACTGCTCCTCTTCCATGACTATGTTCTGGAAAGGAGTCTTCACCTTTTGTTCTTCACTGGCCTCTTTGCCCCTTTGCATGATCTGAAATTGTTCATTTGCTCTTCTATATGGATTTGGGTTTCTAGGAGCAAATGTATTAGGACCCCTTCCTTTCCCCGAATGCTGCTCAACCTTCAGCTTGGAGATTTCAGAGGCTAATGACTCTATCATCTTGGTCATTTTGTCTATCTTGGGATCTGAAGATGAAGAAGATTCACCCCCCTATCTCCTTTGATCAGCCTATCCTTTGAGTTTCTCTGCAGCCATTCTATTAGATTCTACCTCCAAGGCTGCATCCTGCATCTCAGCCAGAGAAGCACATCTTCTTTCTCTCAATAGCAAGTAGAAGTCAGAATCAAAGGCATTTTCATAGGTGATCTTGGCAGAGGTGGGAGTAGGTTTCAATTTAGCTGGTATCTTGCTATACATGCGGTTGAAACTTTTATTGAAATCGGACAATGACTCCCCATTTCCCCTTTTAGGTTGCCAAACTCAGTATGATAATAGAGCAGATATTTCTTATCCCCCTAATGCTTTAAGAACACATCATCTAAGGCCTCAATGTCTATTATAGACCTAGGGGTTAATTCTCTGAACCATTTTCTAGCCTCTCCATCTAGGCTTTGGACGAATACTCTCATCCACACTTCATCTTCACTAATGTCTAGGTTATCAGCATAGCTATAGAATGACTCAAGATGTTCTTTTGTTGTGATTCCTTCTGTCCTAGTGAACTTAGGCATTTACTTATGATATTCTCCTATATGCATGGCATTCCAAGGAGTAGGCAATACCAAGGGCGCATACCTAGCAGTTATGATTCTTTCCATTTTGGTGGGTGTTTGTGGGCCTGCCATGAATGGGGTAGAAGAAAGAGTGCTGGCAGTCTAGATGGTAGGGAGTTGAGAAATGACTGACAGGGTTAAAGGAATATGAAGGACAGGATGGGAGGTTTCCTTTGGGCTGAAATCCAAAGGAGGACCTAAAGAATAAGGATCACTATGAATCTCTGAAAATTTCTCTTCACTGCTAGTGCTAGAGGCTATATTCTCAATATGTATGTGCTCTATTACAGGCCTTTCTTGCAGAGATGCATAAGATTGTTTAGGTTTACCTGATCATGATGCTCCCTTTTGTGATGTCTTTCTTTCCTTGATAATCTTTTCACGGTTAGGTACTGGGTCAGCTAGTGATTTCTGAGGATTTCTCCGGGTGTGCCTCACAAACTGATCCAAGAGTTTCGACCTCTAGTAGAGTCGCCAGATAGATGATTACAACCAGAAATGTGTCCAGACTTTGTCTATCATCAAAGCTAGATCTGTGTCGTTCTCCCAGGGAAGCTAAGCCTCAATCTCCTCTCCCCGGTAACGACACTAAGTATGTTAGGGCTCCAGGAAACTCTCCTAGGCTGTAGCTCGGAGATGCCTGGTAACATATAATCCTCAATATGGTTCTAGGAACTTATTGGGATGGGTGATGGTTTGGTTCAAGCCAGATAACCACTTCTACTCTATTTTCACTCCAGACATGCATGAACACCCTCAAACTGTAAGGCTTTAGACCACCAATGCTCAACAATTTTGGAATTAGGTGAATAGACGAAGAATACTAATCACACTAGCAGATGCATACAAAATGTATGATGTCCAGCTACAACTAGTAAAGAAACTTGCAAATCTAATCTATCAATGTAGAGATAAGATGACAGTTATCTTGCATTAGATACAGAAGAAACCTGAGTGATCTACTCACTGATACATTCAATTGTCCAATCCAGAAAAAAGATGACAGTTATCTAGCATTATACGTAGAAGAAATCATGAATACAACACTTCAGACACAAGATTAGAACAGAGGAGAAATGGGCATTGAGCAATTAACAGCAAAAGAACCTTGCATTGCTAAAAATGAATATGAGACGCTGCAAGTTACAGAATATCTACAGTCTCCAGAAGTTGAACCAAACTAAAATTGCCAACCTTCGCTACATCTTTCTTCCAACTATTTATAATCTATCATTAAAATGGCCCTTAGCCATTTAGGGATGGAGGGGTCTTAATTGACCACCAACTACCATTAACTATCTGATAGCGTCTTTGAACGTAGTTGCTTTCTCCACTACGAAAACCTGATCAGTTCTGGTATCGTGCTATCCTCCAGGTGGTCGAATTGATCATGGCAGTGGAGTTCCATGACTATTTAATTCGGTTGCTGAGTTGTGTTGTGTCCTTTTCTCCTCTAGCCATGCTCTTCTTTTAATTCAGTTTCATGGTCAGACTGTCGCCAGACTGACAGAGTCGGCCATCTTCTTCTTCACGTAACAGACAGGACGTGGGGTATGGAGTGCATGGGTAGATGAATGGTGGAGAGTGATCACGAATGGTGGCTATCAGATCAAGGGGGGGTGTGTGGTGGAGATCGCTTTTTGGAGGATAGTGGTTGTGGTAGGAGCGGAATATGTTTGGGCCGTTGGATCTTCAAGCAGGCGGATCGGACGGTTATTAGGCGGCAGAGATGCGCAGACGGTAATGTGCGGGGTTGTTTGATTTGAGTGGTTATGGTTTCTATTGGGTGGGCATCAGGCAGTAAACAGTAAGTGTCAGAACTTGCCTGATGCCATTCAGTGGATGACACATAGCAACGGGGAAAAAGAAAAACTGCCCTCATTGGGCGGGTACTTATCGCGCTTGTTGTCTGCGTGATATGGGCACTCATTTTTAGATTTGGTGGGGGTGATCTAACACTGGAGGAGTGTCGAACAAGTTGGTGTATCAGATGGGACATGGACCATTGGATTGGTGGGGAGAGATCAACAGCGAAGATGTGGTGAAGGTACGAGATGTCTTCGAGAAATGTGCTGTAGGCGCGTAAGGCATATGGGTGAGATTTTATGGGGATTTTGGCTATTGCGCTCAGGGATAAGTCCAAAGAGGAATTCGTCGGGGCACGAAGGTTAAGTTAGGAAAGAGAAAGGGTAAAGTGTGAGCGGGGTAAGGGAAGAAGATGAATAATGGCTGTTGAGCCTCAAACCTGCACTCATTTACCCATCCTCCCAATAGCCTTTTCCTACTCATTTCCTTCTTTTGTCATCATTTCCTTCATCTAACTTGTTCAATTCATTGCATTATAGGACTTTTTAGCATGATTTGCTAATCGTGCTAATGATTGACTGTTGGTTTAGATTTTTGGTTTAAGTGCTGCAATTCCGCAGCTTATACAGGGTTTCCGCAGCCGGTCTCTGATTCCACAGCCGATCCCAGATTCCGCAGCCATTTTCTTGTTTGCTATACTCCAGGTGTCCTCCAGAGGAAAGAGCCACATGGGCAAGTTTGTATGACTGTGTACATGGTGCGTGTGCTGTCAGCTCAGCCAAACTGGCCGTCTACACCCCTGGTCAACGCGGAAGTAACTCTGGTCAAACGGCAAGGTTGCAAACGGTGGCACGGCTCTGCGTGTTCAGGTGGAGCACGGAACTCACAGTTGGCCTCCTCTTTAGCCACGAAGACTGCAGGGGACAAGAATCCAACAACGGATTTATCATCCACGATGATCGTTTCCTAAATCCGTGCACGGTGCTGCTGAACGTGTCTTTTGCATAGCTCTTAGTTAGCTTAGTTTACGCACAGAACAGTTTGTGTTCCTGCTATAAATAAAGCGTTTGCACACGCTGATTAGTTAGCTTGGAAGTTAGTCTTTTGCTATTGTTATTCAGTTTGTAAAACTCTGTTTTAAATAGTGTTTACGCTCCCCACTGTATTTTGTTATGTGCTGATTTAATACCAAGAAGACAGTTCTGTTCCTACCTGCGTAGCTGATCTTTTTAATTGGTTGAGTGGATGGAGGGCCCCTGTCTGCTACAACCATTGTACAGTAGCTTTTAGATTTATTTTCCTGCATTTCTCTTTTCTGATTTACCATGTATATTAATGTACAGTTTGATTTCTGCAATTTCGATTTCTTTTGACATGTATATTAATGTACAGTTTGAATTATGCTGCTTTACGTTTCTGTACTTTTCATGACTGATCAGTGTATGTTTTTGCAGCTTTGTTAGGAGCCCGGGACAGTGTGCTTTTCCTTCTTTTTATCACTAGTGGCATTTGAAGTTGTCTTATCTAAACTGCTGACTTTTGCTTTGATTTTCATTAGTTTCCTTGCTTAGTTAGTTTTCTTGACTAGTTACTTTATCAGGTTTTGTCAAGTTGATAATCTCTTGATGGTTCTTTTTATCATAATTCACTAACTTTTATGGGACCAAAACATCATTTAATTGCAGCTTGGTTTATTTTAGTTTTAGACTCATATTACTAATTCACTCCTAACTCTTTTTCACATGATCAATTTAGCTAAAGGCAGAATGTTAAGGGAGAATTAAGTAGTGTGATTTGTCACTTAATTTTTGCATTGCTTTAGAGGAGTTAGCGTAGTGTTCTTGCTTTCAATTGAGTTAATGTAGATGTCATTTTCATTCTTATCAGCAGTAAAGGTATTGGACTAGTGCCATTGGTCTTCTTGTTTGATGCTTTACTTTCATTTGAGAGTTTTAATTTCATTCCAAGTTATTGTTCAAGTTTTTCCTTTAAATTTCAAGAAGCATTTAGAAATCGCCACATACACACACATTCACTCACTTGTTTATAACTCCATCGCATCACATTAGGAAGATAAGTCAAACATGAACTAAAAACGACAAAAAGAACTAGGAAAGGCTGCTTAAGTATATATTGTACACTTCACTTCATCAGCTTACGAGCCCCGGGTTGACAATTTATGATAGCAATTTAGACAACACTAAATTGACCAAACATTTTGGCGCCGCTGTCGGGGAAGTGAAATTAGGTAGCCAATTTCTAAAAAAAAAAAAAAAAATTTAGAAAATTTCAAGAAAGGGAAATTGATAACCTCTCAAAGTATGCTCTCCTCTTGCACCTAGAGTGATCTGGAGGATCAGAAAAGAGAAAGTTATTGGTTTAATAGTTTCTTAAGTATGCTCTCTTCTTGCACCTAGAGTGACCTGGAAGATCAGAAAGAGAATTATTAGCCTGACTTGAAGAAAAATAAACAAAAAAATGACATGCATAGAGCTAGAGATTCTAGGGGAAGGTTTTTAGCTAGAGCCAAGAGTTCGATTTTTACAAGTCCATCTACTTCAAGGAATAGACAAGAGACACCTCCCTCATCTCCAACTGACACTCCTAGCCCTAGGATTCCTGGAATTCAAGAGGCAAGAATTGACTCTCCCACACCTTCTATTGAATTTGAATCAGAAAGAGATCCTTTCCTTCCTTCTACAGAAAGACCAATTGTAATTGAAGAAGTAGAATCATCTGAAGAAGAGGGAGAAATTCCTTCTCATTCACCCTTTGTAGAAGAACCAGAAGACTCTGAAGTCTCTATGGAAACCATTATGACAGAGGAAAGAGGTGGTAGAGGTAGAGGTAGAGGAGGAGGAGGAGGAAACAATGGAGGAGGTAGAGGTCACATTGGAGGAAATAGAGATGGGGATAACTCATTTGGGTTTCCTATCGTTGATGAGGATTCCCGAGCCACTATGAAAAACATATCACCATCTGTCCTCCCAAACTTCCATGGGTTAAGAACTGAGGACCCTGAAACATTTCTATTCGATTTTGAAGTCGTGTGTCGAATTTATGACTATTTGGATGACTCTCAAAAAATCAAATTGTTCCCTTCAACATTGAAAGGACAAGCTTTGAAATGGTTCATGGGGTTACTCACTCAATCCATTAGGTCTTGGAATGATATGAAACAGACATTTTTGGATAGGTATCTGGACTATTGTATGCCTACCAATCACAAGGATGAGGTATTTGAAATGGTTCAAAGAGAAGATGAGAACTTAGAGGATTTACTCAAAAGATTTCAATATAACCCGAAAAGAGAAAAAATGAGTAACTTGGATGAGGAGACCTTGAAAGCCCTCCTATTAAAAGCCATTAGAGATGAATGGATAGACATTCTGAACATGATGGGGAAAGGAGATATATCTCAACTTTCACTCAATGATATAGCAGGGCTATGTATCCATCTCTCAAGGGGCAAATCAAAAACTCAAAAAGGGCCTAGAGATCCTTCTCTCCTTAGAGCAAATAAATCTACAACTGGATTAGTAAGTAGGGCTGAGATCGGCAATATGCTTGATGAATTCAAAATTGACATCTTAGGGAGTCTTAGTGAACAATTAGACACCCTTAAGATCCATAATAAACAGAAAGCAGAAGCCGAGGCCTTGGCCATCTTTTGCCCGAAATGTAGGAAGAAACATGCTTTAAGGGAATGTCCCTTGGAAGCACAAGTTGTGGAAACATGTGTAATTTGCTCAGAAAACCATGAGACCAAGGATTGTCCTTCAATCCCTGGGCTCAAAGAATTCTTTCAAGAAGATCCAAATACACTTGAATCTCTCTGTTTTGTTGCAAGGAGACCTTGGCAGGGGCAACAAAATCAAGGGTTTAACAACTCTATGAATTTTCAACCCCAACCAAATTGGAATCCTTGGCAACAACCTTGGCCTCAACCTCAAAATCCTTTTCAATCATGGATGCAAAGCATGCAAAATCCTTATGGGAGATTTGCTCAATTCTATCAATATCCTCCATCTTTTCAAAACCAGCAAGCTCCACAACTTCCAAATCAAAGTCCACAACTATCATTGCCATTCCCTCAACAACAACAACCTTCTCCACAAAATCAAAATTCTCAACTCTTGCTTCCATCCCAACAGAAGTCAAATCAACTTCCTTCTCAGCCATTGCCAAACCCCAATAACAGGAACCCTCAAAATGCTTACATGATGGAAGGTCAACCATTCCCTACCTATATGATTGTTCCTCTCAATGAAGTACAACTCAGATCAGGTAGAATCCTAGATCAACCTTCTATAAATGTTCAACAGCCAAGAATTTCTGAGGAAGAATCTCTTAAAGCTAATAAGGGTTCTGAAGCATCCCTTCAAAACCCAAACACTCAAAAAGAAAAAGAAAAAGAATCAACCCCCACAACTCCCATAGTTGAACAACCTACATCTTTGGCCACACCTCCTTTTCCTAAAAGGTTACAAGTTGACAAAGGAGTGGAAAAACAAATTTGGTTGCCTGACTATAATTTTCTAGATGTATTGAAGAATGTCTGTATCAAGATTCCCTTGTTACAAGCCATTAAAGAGATTCCCATTCTAGAAAAAAAAATAAAGGAGTTGAGTCTTAAAAGACCAGGAAGGAAACCAAGAGATACCAGAAGGATCCACCTGGTAGGAAAAATTGCAGATATCATGATGGGAAAGATTACCATGCAGAAATATGTAGATCCCGGTAGTCCAATTGTCAAAACACATATCAATGGGGTAGAAATACCAAATACTTTGATTGATTTAGGGGCTGCTATCAACATTATGAGTAGACAGACCATGGACCAGTTAAAACTTCCTAACCTTCTCTTTACACCTACTTTACTGCAACTTGCAGATAGATCAATCATTAAACCTGATGGTGTATTGGAAGACATTCCAGTCTCCCTAGACTCTTGGGAATATCCAGTTGATTTTATGATTTTAACTCCCAAGAACAATCTAGGAGGACATCCTCTTATTTTAGGAAGACCTTGGCTAGCCACAGCTGATGCTTTCATAAGTTGTAGGTCTGGGGATATGTATATTTCTGATGGCAATTCAACAAAGAAGTTCAATCTGTATCCTCCAGCGAAAGACATTACAGAAATAGGAGATAATGGGTGGGTTGATGATGAAGATACTATACAACCTGTCTTTACCATTTCTGAGATTAGTGAAGATAGTCAAATTCTGAACACATTAGAAAATTTTGAACCATCTTCAGAATATGACTCTACACAATTTCAGTTGGATTCTGACATAGAGTGTCTATCATCTAGACAAATGTCTCTTTTCTCTATGGAAGAATTTGGTAGTTCTGCCATTGAGATCTTTCCAGGAAAAACATTAAACATTAACAAAAACTTGGAAAAATCCCAACAGGAAGAGCTAACCAAAGTCTTGCAAAGACATTCTACTGCATTTGCATGGGAGTATACCGACATGAAAGGTATTGACCCTAAGACTTGCATTCATCACATCTACATTGAGGAAAACAGTAGACCAATCAGACAACCTCAAAGAAGGATGAATCCAAACCTTAGGGAGATAGTGAAAGAAGAGCTCCAAAAGTTACTCAATGTAAACTTCATTTACCCCATTTCAGATAGCCGATGGGTTTCTCCCTTGGTTATAGTACCTAAAAAGAATGGTAAATGGAGGGTTTGCATTGATTACAGAGAATTGAACAAAGCAACCTTGAAGGATCATTTTCCTTTGCCCTTTATTGATCAAGTATTAGATACTTTAGCAGGCAAAAAGTATTTCTCATTTTTGGATGGTTTTAGTGGTTACAATCAAATTCAGGTAGCACCTGAAGATCAGGACAAAACCACATTTACTTGTCCATGGGGAACTTTTGCTTACCGAGTACTTCCTTTTGGATTATGGAATGCAACTGCTACATTTCAAAGGGCTGTACTAGGAATCTTTTCAGATCCAATTCATGATTGTGTAGAGGTCTACATGGATGATTTCACAGTTTATGGTAACACATTTGAAGAAGCATTAGAAAATTTGGAAAAAGTCCTAATTAGATGTAAAGAAACAAATCTTTCATTAAGTCATGAAAAATGTTTTATGATGTTTACTGAAGGGATTGTTTTAGGACATCATATTTCAGGAGATGGAATTAACGTTGATAGATCCAAAGTTGAAGTCATCTCCAAGTTACCTGTTCCAAATTGCCAGAAAGATGTTAGAAGTTTTCTTGGGTTTACTGGATATTATAGAAGATTTATTGAAAACTTCACCAAGATAGCATCTCTGCTCTTCAAATTACTTACAAAAGACTGTGAATTCAAATGGGATCCTGAATGTTAGTCTGCATTTGAAACTTTAAAGACTAGAATATCTGAAGCACCCATTTTGAGAGGGCCAAATTGGAAACTCCCTTTCCACATTTCTACTGATGCTTCAATACAGCTCTAGGAGCTGTCTTGGGACAAAAGGATTTGGTCCCTTATGCCATTTATTACACCAGTAAAAATTTGACTCCCACTGAGTTAAATTATACTGTGACTGAAAAAGAATTCTTAGCCGTTGTTCATGCAATCAACAAGTTTAGACATTATATAACTGGCTATGAAACTTTTGTCCATACTGATCATTCTGCAATTAGATATCTTATGAACAAACCTGTTACTAATGGCAGAGTTACAAGGTGGCTTTTACTTTTACAAGAATTCAATATTACTGTGTTAGATAGACCAGGGAAACAAAACACAGTAGCTGATTTCTTGTCTAGAATCCAAAATACTAACGAAGATTCTCCTGTAGAGGATAAGTTTCCGTATGAATACTTGTTTGCAGTAACTACCAAAACTCCTTGGTATGCTGATATTGCCAACTATTTAGTTACAGGGAAGCTACCTCCACACTTATTTCCTAATGAGAAAAGGAAAATCATTCAGGAGAGTTCACATTATTCTTGGATTTCTAATGAATTGTTCAAAATAGGGCCAGATTGTATGATCAGAAGATGTGTTCGGGAAGATGAAATGCCTGACATCCTTAAGGCATGTCATGATGAACCGTGCGGCGGACACTTTGCTGACAAGAGGATGGCCTATAAAATCCTTTCTTTAGGATATTATTGGCCTTCTCTCTTTAAAGATGCAAAGCAATATGTTAGAAGGTGTGACAGCTGCCAAAGAGTTGGGAGACCAACTCCTTCAAATGAAATGCCACTACAGCCACAGGAATGCATCGAACCCTTTGAGAAATGGGCTCTAGATTTCGTTGGACCTATTAATCCACCATCTAAGCAAAAGAAGTATATATTGGTTTGCATTGATTATGTTACTAAGTGGGTAGAAGCCAAGGCATTGCCTTCTGCCACTGAAAATTCAGTTGTTCAATTTCTTTTTGAGGATATTTTTACTCGTTTTGGTGTCCCAAGAGAAATTGTGACAGATCAGGGAAGTCAATTTACATCTAAATTGATGGAGAAGCTGATGGAGGAATACAAAATCAAGCACAGAACATCTACTCCATACCATCCGCAAGCAAATGGTCAAGTGGAATCTACAAATAAAGTTCTTGAAAGCATCATCACCAAGACTGTTCATCTTCACAGAAGAGATTGGGCAGAAAGGCTTCCTGAAGCCTTATGGGCCTATAGAACTACATGGAGGAACACAACAGGACATTCTCCCTATGAACTTGTTTATGGGAAAGAAGTCCTGCTCCCCATTGAGTTCCAAGTCAAGACCTTCACGATGGCAGTTCAATTGGGGATGAGCCTATCAGAAGCCCAAAAACACAGAATGGACCAGCTAAATGAGCTAGATGAAATAAGACAAGATGCAATTCTAAGGACCGATCTAGTTCAGCACCAAAGAACTAAGTGGCATGATCGACACATCAAAGAAAGAAAGTTTCAGAAGGGAGATTGGGCACTATTGTTTGATTCCAAGTTTAAGGACTTCAAAGGAAAATTTCAAACTCATTGGCTTGGGCCATATGAGATTGATGAAGTCTTTAACAATGGAGCAGTTCGAGTAAAGACCATTGATGAGTTTCAGACTCCTCTCATTGTGAATGGCCACCGATTGAAAGTCTACCACAAGCCACTCTCAAAGGAGGAATTTGTTAAATTGTTCCAAGAAGATTCTGCAATGAGGCTGGTGGAGAAGAATTCTTCTCCTCCATCAGCCTAGTCTTTGTTCCTTTCAGTTAAAAAAAAAAAAAAAAAAAAAAAAAAAAAAAAAAAAAAGAAAAAAAAAAAAAAAAAAAGAAAAAAGAAAAAAAAGAGTCTCTTGTATAAGCCTGAAAACCAATCTTGGATTGGCGGTCTTTTGCAGAAAATATAAAGTGAAAATCAGGGTCACCTGACACTTTATATTTTCCAAAAAAAAATCTCTTTCTCTTTCTCTTTCCACCTCATCCGCCATTTTTTCCATCTCATCCGCCATTTCATCCATCTCATCATCTTCATTCCACTTCATTTTTCTTCCAGATCATTCATTCCATCTCATTTCCACCAATAAAGTCCCTCTTAGGACTATTCCATTCAGTTAAGTTTGTTCTAATCATCTTTGTGCAGGCAGAAAAGTGTTGTTGCAATTTCCGCAGCTCATACCAAGTTTCCGCAGATCATACACTCTGTCTCTGCAATCAAAGCAATTCTGTTTCAAAAAGGAAAATTTACAGTCAGAGGTATCATCATCAAAGATTCGCAAGGATACATAGCACCTACAAGGCTAGAAAGCAATCAAGAGTTAGCCACCATAATCAACAAAGGGATCAAATGCAAACGTATGAAGGTATATTCCAAAATTTTAACCAACAGTTTAATGTCATTTATGCATGGTTTTCAAATCGTGGTAGGAGTCACTTAATGCAATGATTGACAAGATTATCCCACTTCTCGTCCACTCCTCGTCCATGATCACGCCTAATCCACCTCATCACCCTCTTAACGGTCCCCTAATTACTATTGATTCGAACTTAACATGAGCTGCTCTTCCATTAATTACTCGTACCTCAGTGACGTATACCAGTGTACTACGGCTCTACATATGATCATTTCCGCAGCCAAATGTATGTAGCCACCCGACGCTTACGGATTTGGCCGTTGCTTCATCTATTCATATCTCCATTTCCCGCATGCATAAACTCATTGCCGTATTGTTCTCTACACTCTCGTTTTTACTGTAAATCTCTCTCTGTTCTTTTTCCTCACCTCTCTGTTCAAAACCCCGATCATAAGTTCTGCACCATACTGTTTATTACATTACGGTTACTCTGTTACAACCGTAATTCCTCTGTTTTCCCCGTGAGCATTCTCCTCAAGCGTCCATATCCCACTGTCAGAGCTTCAAGAAAAACTGAGAGCCGAAAATGGGGAAATTGTTAAGAGCAGAACCGGAGGGTTCGAAATTTTTAGAGGGTTACCCACAGATAAAGGAAGCACTGCAGAAAGCCAAATGGTTGAAGTTCATCCAGAAATTTAAAGGGTACAATAAAGAGGTGACAAAGGCATTTGCCCGGTCATTTAATGGAAATACCGTGGAGGTAGGAGACCTGCAGTTCACCATAACAGAGAGCACCTTGGCCACAGCAACCGATTTGCCTCAAAAAGGAGAACGCTGGTTCAAAAACAGAAAAGTTGAAGATCAAGAGTGGAAAAATATGCTCAAGAATCCAGGTATGGATACCTCCATTTTTACTAAGGGAATCCCTGTACGTGTCATTAAGGAAGAGTGGACTTCATTACTGTTGCTTGTTCAAAAATTTTTAACATGTGAAGGCCGCTTCGGTGTCATGTATGTATACCATGCAAGAATCTGTTGGAAATAATACTGAGAGGGGGGGTGAATCAGTATTATCAGATTAATCAAACCTTTTAAATGCTCAGAAACATATACGCTACTTCAGTTAAGTGAACCAGCGTGTACACGCTACTGTGACGAAGTAAAACAGCGTATAAGAAGAAAACTCACAATTTAGTTAACTTATTCTTCAATTAAGTGCATCAGGACATTATTCACCACATTAACAGTAAACATGTGCAGTATAACAGAACAGATAAAAAGCCACACACATGAACACCAAGATATAAGGTGGAAACCCAATGTGGGTGAAAACCACCTGCTGCAAGTTGTCTCTATCTTTCTTTAATATGAAACTTCAGTTTACAATCTTTTGTACTGGTGCAGCCTTATACCAGTACGCAGGCTACAACCTGCAGAAGGCTACAACCTTCTCTCGTTCTCCAAACTTCCTTGGAAGGGAGCTCCAACCCCCTTTGCTCTTGTACTAGCCAAGATACTAGTACGTAGGTGCTGACCTACAATCTTCCTTCTTTCAGGTATCACTTTTCATACATTTTCAGACTTGGATATTCCTGAAGCACAACATTACAATCTGAAGACCACAATTCATTCAATTTCCACAACAGATCATTGAAGCATAAAACAACCAAACTTTGAATCACTGAACCACTGAACCCTGTCAATCACCAGTTACCAGAACACAGAGCAGACTACAGAACTCTGCAATAACAGTCAGACCCCACTGTAAACCCAAAATCAAGCTTCAAAAGATATACGCTACTTTAATGAGCAAAACCCACGTATACACGCGCTTTTACCGAAGCCAACCTGCGTACAGATCTAAAAATAAACTTTCTCAATTTGCAGCTGTACCAGACATTAGTTAGACCCAGAACGTAACATTGCGACAATATGCAGATCTAGAAATACGCATAATCAACCATATCATGATAGTGCATTTCAAACCATTAGATCCCGATCTATCCTTAGATCTAGTCTTCCATTAACCGATGTGATCTCTCCTTAGATCAAGCAACTCAGAACCTGCATATCAGATCTCTTTCACTCTTAGATATTCAAGCCTTGTCGAAAGATGATTTTGCCTAATGATCTTCTTCTCCTTATATAGTCTTAGGCCTAGCTCAATACCAAGAGCCAAAACCATAGTAACACAATACCATCAACTTCAAAACTAGGGATCGACACGCCCGTCGAGACATAATGGTCCGAAATCATAGGCACAACTTCCAAGGACTAACCACCATGGACCAAAGGAACCTTTCCACATACACGCGCTTTTTATGAATCTAACTAGCGTGTACACGCGACTTGGGCTTAACGAAACGGCGTGTATGAGCTTCCTTGGCATGCTGTACTGAGATCTGTCTTCTGATTAAGTTGCCATCACCTGTACCAACCTCTGAGCACCTGTACCATCCTCTGAGTGAGTTGCCATCAAGGACAACACTTGAATCATAATGCCAACAATCTCCCCCTTTGGACTTGATGGCAACCACCACACCAAGTCACTCTCCCCCTTTGACATCAAGGGCAAAGGGCTGTGCTCCCCCTGAGGACATGCTGATACCTCTGCTTGGCTGTGCTGACTCGTGCTCCCCCTGACAGTAGGCCAGATCTGAAAAAGATGTTCTTCAACAAGAACCAAGACTTATACACCATAAGGGACCTTCCTATCACCAAAAGACTCAATACATACATCCATACTCCCTACCAAGAGGGGACATATCAGAAACAACCAATTATATTACAGCATTCATCCCAGGCATAGTGGGGAAACCAACATAGGCCGTTACATGACCTTGACACCATAAAAGAGATATGACAAGAGAGATACATGACATAGAGACAACAGATCTAGACCAAGACTTAGGAAAGACACCAGCAGCATCTGATAAACATCTTGTTAGATCAGCAACCAGAATTTCTTTCTGAGCTCCTTCTCCTGAAACCAACAACCAAAACATCTGAATGCCAACAATGCTTTATGAGACTTTTGAGCTGCTCCCCCTGAACCTGTGCCTGTTGCACTCCCTGAAACTGTGCCTGAAGAATTCTGACATTCCTATTGCTGTTCAGAACTTCAGAGTTTTCCCTTGCTGTTCAGAACTTCATATACGCGTTTTATCCTGTATAAAACAGCGTATGTACGCGGATATTCTTTCTGCAACAAGCGTCCAGCATACACGCGACTTACCCAGCATGAATCCGCGTGTATACGCTCATATCCCTTCCGTAACCTGCGTATACCAACTTTTCTGTAGAACAAACAAACTTCAACAACAGGATGAAGCATCAACTACTCCCAGCTTTTGTCTGAGATATTCAAAAGTTTCCCTGGGCAGTGGTTTTGTGAGAATATCAGCAACTTGCTCCTTAGAAGGAACATACTCCAACTTGACCTTCTGCTCAAGCACTTGTTCCCGAAGAAAATGGTACTTGATTGGTATGTGCTTGGTCTTTGAGTGCATGACTGGATTCTTTGAAATGCTGATTGCACTTGTATTATCACATAAGATAGAGACAGGTGGAGTGCAAGTGATTTGAAAGTCCTGCAAGGTCTGCATCATCCAAAGAAGTTGTGTGCAACAAGATGCTGCAGCCACATATTCTGCTTCAGCTGTAGATAAGGCAATCGAACTTTGTTTCTTGCTGAACCAAGATACTAATCTGGAACCCATGAAGAAAGCACCTCCACTTGTGCTTTTCCTATCATCCACACTTCCAGCCCAATCTGCATCTGTGTAAGCATGAAGAGTGAGATCTGTATTTCTAGGATACCATAAGCCATAGTTTTGGGTCCCTTGAAGATATTTGAAGATTCTTTTGACTGCCTGAAGATGAGTTTCCTTTGGGTTGGCTTGAAATCTTCCAACCATTCCTACTGCATGTGTAATATCTGGTCGAGTACCTGTCAAATAAAGCAAACTCCCAATCATGGATCTATAAGTGGGTTGGTGAACTGCTGCTGATTCATCATTTGCACTGAGGCTGCATCCTGTAACCATGGGTGTACATACTGGCTTTGACTCTTCCATGCCATACTTCTTCAAGATCTGCTTGAGGTATTTGGTTTGAGACAAGAAGATACCTCCTTCATTTTGTTGGATTTGCAATCCAAGAAAATATGTCAATTCTCCAAGAAGTGACATTTCGAATTCTTTCTGCATAACCAAGGCAAAGTTTTGACTCATGGTCTCTTCATTGCTGCCAAAAATAATATCATCTACATAAACAACAAGAATTAGCAATTTGTTATTTTCAACTTTTATATAGAGATTGCTATCTGCTGATCCTTTTGAAAAGCCTTGTTGGTGAAGATATTTGTCCAACCGATAGTACCAAGCCCTTGGAGCTTGTTTGAGCCCATAGAGTGCCTTTTTCAATCTGCATACAAGGTTTGGATCATTCCCAAGAATGAACCCATCTGGCTGCTCAATATATACTTCTTCTTCTAAGTCTCCATTCAGGAAGGCTGATTTCACGTCCATTTGAAATACCTTGAAGTTTTGAAAGCTTGAGAGAGCAAGGAACATTCGGATGGCCTCTAGTCTTGCCACAGGAGCAAAGGTCTCTTCAAAATCTATTCCTTCTTGCTGTGCATACCCTTTACAAACAAGTCTGGCCTTGTTTCTAATTACTTCTCCATTTTCATTTAACTTATTCTTGAAGACCCATTTTGTTCCTATTACATTCTTATCTTTTGGTCTAGGAACTAATTCCCAAGTGTTGTTCCTTTCGATTTGCTCAAGTTCTTCATCCATTGCTTTGACCCAACATTCATCTTTGCATGCTTCTTTCACATTTTGTGGTTCAATGGAGGAGAGTAGAGCCAAGTAGCTTGAAGCTTCTGCAAGTGTCCTTCTTGTTTGTACTCCTGCTTCTTTCTGCCCCACAATCTGAGTTTCTGGATGATTCTTTTGGACATATCTGGATGGAGTCTTCTCTTCTATTCTTGTCTGCTCCTCTGGTTCTTCTTGAGATTCTTCTTCTTCTTGAGGTTCTTCTTCTTCATCATTTCGCCTTTGAGAGTAACCTTCATCTTCTTCAATGTCTTCATGATGAACTTGCCTAGGAATATATCCCTTCTCATCAACCACTATATCAATACTGTCAACAATTCTGCCAAGTCTTTTATTGTAGCACTTGTATGCTTTGCTATGTGGAGAATAACCAAGAAGAATGCCCTCATCTGCTCTAGGTTCAAGTTTGCCAAGTTGCTCATCAGTATTCTTAATATAACATTTGCTCCCAAAGATTTTGAAGTGCTTCACGGAAGGAGTTTTACCACTCCAAAGCTCATGAGGTGTTTGAGTGCTGTTTACTCGGACATTTGTTTTGTTAAGAATAATAACAGCAGCATGTGCAGCTTCACCCCAGAAGGTTGCAGGAGTACCTGATTCATCGAGCATAGCACGAGCCATTTGTTGGATAGTTCTGTTCATTCTTTCCACAACCCCATTTTGCTGAGGAGTTCTAGCTGTAGAGAATTCTCTTCTTATCCCATGTTCATCGCAGAAATCGAAAAATTCATTTGATGTGAACTCCCCACCTCTGTCAGATCTGAGGCACTTAATTTTGTGTCCTGATTCATTTTCAGCCAATGCTTTGAAGGATTTGAATTTTTCGAATGCTTCATCTTTGTGCTTCATAAGCCCTAACCAAACAAACCTTGAGAAATCATCAATGAATAATATCAGATATTCTTCTCCTCGAGGTGTCCTTTTCCTAAATGGACCACATACATCTGTATGGACTAGCTCAAGAGGCAAGCTAGCTGATCCTTCCTTCTCTGGAAAGTTAGTTCTGGTTTGCTTTCCAAACTGACAAGATTTGCATATGGTGTTGTCTGGAATTTTGATATCTGGAAGATCGCGAACTGCCTGATATTTGCATGCTTTCCTTATTTGTGAGAAGCTTAGATGTCCCAACCTTCGATGCCATAACCAGTGCTCTTCATCCTTGCTAAGATAGCATTGTTGTTGTCCTTCTTCAAATATGTACAGATTATTTGGAGTTCTTTTGCCTTTGAGAACTGTTTTACCTGTATCAAGATCACGAACAAGACATCCATTCGATCTAAAAATAACCTCGGTTTTTTGATCACACATCTGGCTGACACTTAGAAGATTATGCTTCAATCCATCAACATACAAAACATTTCCAGCCTTGACCTTTTCTTTCAAAGGAGCAATACCTTTTCCTTTTATAGTTGCAGGAGTATCATTTCCAAAAGAAACTTTCTTTCCCTTTTCTAAAGTAGAATAAGATTCAAGTTTTTCTTTATCACCTGTCATATGTTTCGAACATCCACTGTCAATGTACCATAGATTTTCCTGTCCTTCTGCATAAAATGCTATCCCACATCTTTCTGTTTGAGGTTCCTTTATTCTCCATGTTTTGGTGCTTGTGGCTTGTTCCTTTTTCTCCTGAAACCTGCTCCTGCATTCAGAGTCTTTATGACCAAAATTATTGCAAATAGAACATTCAACTTCATTTTCAAGACCCGAAAAGTTGTTATAGGTCCTTTTTGTAATCCCTGTCATACTTCTTTGTTTTTGAGCTTCCCTAGTCATGATTGTTTTATATGCAACACATTGAGCTGCTCTGTGACCAAAGTTGTGGCAAGAAAAGCATTGTCCATTGAAGAAGCTTCTGCGGTTATTGAATCTACCAGCCAACTGATTGTAATTTCTATTTTCATCTATTCTTGAGCCAAACTGAGAAGATTTTACCTGTGGTTGGTTGTAGCTTTTGTTCATCCTTAAGGAGGATTGTCCCTGATAGTTTCTGTTTGTAATTCGTCCCTGCTTTACCTGATTATCTTCATTGTTCTTCCGCTCATTTCTTCTTGCTGCATCAAGATAACTTTTTGAGGTGGATGCTTGAGAGGTTTCTCCATTATAGCCCAAACCTGTCTTGTTTAGAGGAGACCGCTGCACACTGATAATCTCATCCAAAGTTTCAGATCCTTTGACAAATTTAAGATTAATAGCTTTTGTTTTCTCAATTTCTTTTCTGAGACCAACAATTTCACCTTCTAGTTTTTCAAGATGTTTTTCTTTTTCATCAATTTGAAATTGCAAAGTATCAATGATCACATTCTTTTCTTCTATGCCTCTCTTGAGTCTAGTGATTTCATTATAGAGATTATCCACATCTACAGCATCCTCATAATCATCATCTTCAAATGCCATTAACAGCTTATATTTATTACCTTGTTCATCTTCATCACTGTTTGATAAGCCATCACTATCTTCATGGGTGTAGTAGCTTTTCTTATTTGCACTTTGTTTCTTGTTCCATCTAGCAGGTTCTTTTCCTTTATCCTTATAAGGACATTTTGCAGCATAATGACCTACTCTTCCACAAGCAAAGCATTTGAAAGGTAGCTTACCTCTGAACCTTCCAGCACCCCTTTGAAGATTTCTGACAAAATTTGATTCTTCTTCCTCTTCTTCTGGAACATGGCTTGCTTCATAGTAATCTTCTTTTCTTGATGCCTTAAAAGCAGCTTCCCTTCTGTCTGATGGACCTCCCTTTCTCATTTCATAAGCAGTTAGAATTCCATGTAACTGAGACATAGTGAGAACTTTGAGATTTTCCTTTTCTTCTATTGCAGATACTTTAGATTCAAACTTGGGGGATAATGATCTTAGAATCTTTTGAACTACTATAGTCTCTTTTATTTCTTCACCCAAATTTTTCATACAATTAACAATCTCATCTACCCGAAGAAAATAATTAGCCACACTTTCATCATTATACATCTTGAGGGTCTCATATTGAATCCTGAGAGTTTGAAGTTTAGCTTGCTTTACCTGTTCATCTCCTTCATAGCTAGTGATCATTTTGTCCCATATCTCTTTTGCTGATTTGAAGTGCATGACCTTCATGAATTCTGTTTGAGATATACTTCCTAATAGAGTACTGACTGCTTTTGCATTTGTTTCATATGCCTTTTTCTCAGCTGGATCTGTAGGAGTAGCTGAAGGAAAAGCATAGCCTGTTTCTACAATGTCCCAAACTTCTGTACCAAGAGATTGAAGATATGCAGTAACTCTTACCTTCCAATAATTGAAATTTGTTCCATCAAAAACCGGTGGCCTGATTGATGCTTCTTTCTCGTAGTTGCTCATGATGAATGATCTTCCTTCAAGCGATCAAGCTTCTCTGAAGGACCTGCTCTGATACCAATTGTTGGAAATAATACTGAGAGGGGGGGTGAATCAGTATTATCAGATTAATCAAACTTTTTAAATGCTCAGAAACATATACGCTACTTCAGTTAAGTGAACCAGCGTGTACACGCTACTGTGACGAAGTAAAACAGCGTATAAGAAGAAAACTCACAATTTAGTTAGCTTATTCTTCAATTAAGTGCATCAGGACATTATTCACCACATTAACAGTAAACATGTGCAGTATAACAGAACAGATAAAAAGCCACACACATGAACACCAAGATATAAGGTGGAAACCCAATGTGGGTGAAAACCACCTGCTGCAAGTTGTCTCTATCTTTCTTTAATATGAAACTTCAGTTTACAATCTTTTGTACTGGTGCAGCCTTATACCAGTACGCAGGCTACAACCTGCAGAAGGCTACAACCTTCTCTCGTTCTCCAAACTTCCTTGGAAGGGAGCTCCAACCCCCTTTGCTCTTGTACTAGCCAAGATACTAGTACGTAGGTGCTGACCTACAATCTTCCTTCTTTCAGGTATCACTTTTCATACATTTTCAGACTTGGATATTCCTGAAGCACAACATTACAATCTGAAGACCACAATTCATTCAATTTCCACAACAGATCATTGAAGCATAAAACAACCAAACTTTGAATCACTGAACCACTGAACCCTGTCAATCACCAGTTACCAGAACACAGAGCAGACTACAGAACTCTGCAATAACAGTCAGACCCCACTGTAAACCCAAAATCAAGCTTCAAAAGATATACGCTACTTTAATGAGCAAAACCCGCGTATACACGCGCTTTTACCGAAGCCAACCTGCGTACAGATCTAAAAATAAACTTTCTCAATTTGCAGCTGTACCAGACATTAGTTAGACCCAGAACGTAACATTGCGACAATATGCAGATCTAGAAATACGCATAATCAACCATATCATGATAGTGCATTTCAAACCATTAGATCCCGATCTATCCTTAGATCTAGTCTTCCATTAACCGATGTGATCTCTCCTTAGATCAAGCAACTCAGAACCTGCATATCAGATCTCTTTCACTCTTAGATATTCAAGCCTTGTCGAAAGATGATTTTGTCTAATGATCTTCTTCTCCTTATATAGTCTTAGGCCTAGTTCAATACCAAGACCCAAAACCATAGTAATACAATACCATCAACTTCAAAACTAGGGATCGACACGCCCGTCGAGACATAATGGTCCGAAATCATAGGCACAGCTTCCAAGGACTAACCACCATGGACCAAAGGAACCTTTCCACATACACGCGCTTTTTATGAATCTAACTAGCGTGTACACGCGACTTGGGCTTAACGAAACGGCGTGTATGAGCTTCCTTGGCATGCTGTACTGAGATCTGTCTTCTGATTAAGTTGCCATCACCTGTACCAACCCTTGAGCACCTGTACCATCCTCTGAGTGAGTTGCCATCAAGGACAACACTTGAATCATAATGCCAACAGAATCATGATGCACTTTATGGATGACCATGCTATCAACCTACCTTATTTCTTGTTAGCTAGTCTAAAGAAGATGAGTGAAACTATTCAGAAACACGTGGGAAACATTGAACCCCACTTGTCTCATCATGGACTCGTTAGAATTTTAATTGAGGAGCAGTTGAAAACTAAAAATGATACGTGGGAGAAGTTTCTAGTTAGAAACCATTTTCAAGAGGTAGCTGAAGCCTCTAGCAGCTCTCCTAGGATACCAAAGCAAAGTAGGAAAAGAGGGAAAGAAATTACTGCCCAAGAAACTGCTGAAGAAACTGTTCAAGAAACTGCCCAAGAAATTGCTCAAGAAGAAAGGAAAAAGGGAGGCAGAACTAAAAGACAAAAGAGGGATAAAGGGAAAGCCATTATGCAAGAGTCATACCCTTCACCTGAGCCCTCAATGGAAGAAGACTCCCAAACACTAGCTGATAGACTTACGCAACTCCATGCTACTGCCCTCTCAAAGAAGAAATAAAAGGAAAAACAAAGTACCTTGCAAAAGCAAAAGAGCACTAGTGCCGTGAGAAGGAGCAGCAGACTACAAAGGAAAATGAGGGTCACTGAAGACAAACAGCCACATTTTATTGACTTAAGAGGAAGTACACCTGAAAAGGTTGCTACCCAACTTGATTTTGAATCAAGTTCCCCAAGTGCTGAGGTCACTCCTCCACATGAAGAAAGCCCATTCCAGCAAGACCCTCAAACAGAGCTTGAATATGAACCAAGTCCAAGAAGATCACCTAACATTGACCCTGACCAGCAAAAGGTGTACAATTATTTGGAAACCTTAGAGCAATCAGCTGCCGGTCCTAGCTCTATCTTGCCTCTTGATCAACAGGTTCAATCTCTAAAACAAGAAGTGTTCGAGCTAGAAGTTCTGAATCACCATATTAAACAGGAAAATGAAGCATTGAGAGAACAGAGCAAGGTGGAAAAAATTGTCCACGACAACACAATGCTTCACTTGGGTCTTTGGCAGAAAAAGAATAAGAAGTTGAAGAGGAAATGCAAGAAATTGAGCAAGGCCTTGATTAACTTGAAATTTAGGTGTTTGGTTATAAAACCAAAAACAAATTTGGCAGCAAGAAGAAAAAGGAGAAGATTGGATGTCTTGGCAGAGGCATCTGAGCATATGGATTGAAAAATCATGAAAAAGTTTTGGTTGCATGAGGACATGCAACACCTTCACAGTGGGGGTATGTTGAGCCTCAAACCTGCACTCATTTACCCATCTTCCCAATAGCCTTTTCCTACAGATTTCCTTCTTTTGTCATCATTTCCTTCATCAAACTTGTTCAATTCATTGCATTATAGTACTTTTTAACATGATTTTCTAATCGTGCTAATGATTGACTGTTGGTTTAGATTTTTGGTTTAAGTGCTGCAATTCCACAGCTTATACAGGGTTTCCGCAGCCGATCTCTGATTCCGCAGCCGATCCCAGATTCCGCAGCCATTTTCTTGTTTGCTATACTCCAGGTGTCCTCCAGAGGAAAGAGCCACATGGGCAAGTTTGTATGACTGTGTACATGGTGCGTGTGCTGTCAGCTCAGCCAAACTGGCCGTCTACACCCCTGGTCAACGCGGAAGTAACTCTGGTCAAACGACAAGGTTGCAAACGGTGGCACGGCTCTGCGTGTTCAGGTGGAGCACAGAACTCACAGTTGGCCTCCTCTTTAGCCACGAAGACTGCAGGGGACAAGAATCCAACAGCGGATTTATCATCCACGATGACCGTTTCCTAAATCCGTGCACGGTGCTGCTGAACGTGTCTTTTGCATAGCTCTTAGTTAGCTTAGTTTACGCACAGAACAGTTTGTGTTCCTGCTATAAATAAAGCGTTTGCACACGCTGATTAGTTAGCTTGGAAGTTAGTCTTTTGCTGTTGTTATTCAGTTTGTAAAACTCTGTTTTAAATAGCGTTTACGCTCCCCACTGTATTTTGTTATGTGCTGATTTAATACCAAGAAGACAGTTCTGTTCCTACCTGCGTAGCTGATCTTTTTAATTGGTTGAGTGGATGGAGGGCCCCTGTCTGCTACAACCATTGTACAGTAGCTTTTAGATTTATTTTCCTGCATTTCTCTTTTCTGATTTACCATGTATATTAATGTACAGTTTGATTTCTGCAATTTCGATTTCTTTTGACATGTATATTAATGTACAGTTTGAATTATGCTGCTTTACGTTTCTGTACTTTTCATGACTGATCAGTGTATGTTTTTGCAGCTTTGTTAGGAGCCCGGGATAGTGTGCTTTTCCTTCTTTTTATCACTAGTGGCATTTGAAGTTGTCTTATCTAAACTGCTGACTTTTGCTTTGATTTTCATTAGTTTCCTTGCTTAGTTAGTTTCCTTGCCTAGTTACTTTATCAGGTTTTGTCAAGTTGCTAATCTCTTGATGGTTCTTTTTATCATAATTCACTAACTTTTATGGGACCAAAACATCATTTAATTGCAGCTTGGTTTATTTAGTTTTAGACTCATATTACTAATTCACTCCTAACTCTTTTTCACATGATCAATTTGGCTAAAGGCAGAATGTTAAGGGAGAATTAAGTAGTGTGATTTGTCACTTAATTTTTGCATTGCTTTAGAGGAGTTAGCGTAGTGTTCTTGCTTTCAATTGAGTTAATGTAGATGTCATTTTCATTCTTATCAGCAGTAAAGGTATTGGACTAGTGCCATTGGTCTTCTTGTTTGATGCTTTACTTTCATTTGAGAGCTTTAATTTCATTCCAAGTTATTGTTCAAGTTTTTCCTTTAAATTTCAAGAAGCATTTATAAATCGCCACATACACACACATTCACTCACTTGTTTATAACTCCATCACATCACATTAGGAAGATAAGTCAAACATGAACTAAAAACGACAAAAAGAACTAGGAAAGGTTGCTTAAGTATATATTGTACACTTCACTTCATCAGCTTACGAGCCCTGGGTTGACAATTTATGATAGCAATTTAGACAACACTAAATTGACCAAACAATGGCCCATGTGGGACCCCTTTAAGGATAACGAAGTAGACCAAACCTTTCCTTCAACCTTAAAAAAGTCAGCACTGCATCTCAGGGCTAACAGTAACCACATGAGATATTTGTGTATCTAGGAGAGATTTGTGGATCTACATTTATTATTTATCTTATTTTTTCTATAAATAGAAGTGATTTCTCCATTGAGAGGGGAGGAAGGCAGAAGGAATTTAGAATTTGTAATTAGAATACTTGAAGAGATACCTTTGTAGATATGTTGCTCCAAACCTATTCCATTTAGTATATGATGTTGTTATAATTTAAACTTCTACTGTGTTTGTTGAACATTATAGGGCCCCCCTTTGCAAAGTATGTTCATTGTTTCCTTTATTTGTTCACAGACTAGATTTAAATGGTTTTCATAGACTAGATTTACATGCCTTCCTATAATTACTTTATATGATTTCATAAAAATAGTTTTCAATTGCTTTCTAAATTAAATTTACAAACTTTCATAGATTAAATTTACTTGCTTTTCTAAATTAAATATGTACATGCTTTCATATATTACGTTTATTTGATTTCATAGATTAAATTTTCTTGCTTTAATAGATTAATTTTCCAATGCTTTCCTAGATTAAATTTTCAATGCTTTATTAGCTTATTTTTCCAATGCATTTCCAGATTAAATTCTAATGTTTTCCCAAATTAATTTTCCATCGCTTTCCTAGATTAAGAATTCTATTTGTTTTCTAGTTTATATTTCCGTTACTTTTGTAGATTAAAATTTCCTTTCATATCAATTTACATTTGGTAGAATTAGAAAATGAATCTTTGCATGTATTTTGTTGCGCAATTTGTAAGTTAACAAAGTCGAATTGGTAATTTAATGTAATGGAATTTAAAGCAAAATTAAATTGGCTGACAGTTTTGGAATCGTTGTTGGGGAAGTGTACATAGGATTTAGTTTCCAATCTAGGTTTCTCTTTAATTTACACAATTTTGGAAAGGAGAAATAGTAAGATGAGAGGTAAGAATGTGTGCATCACATTGTGAAGTTTCTCCTATCCTTATTCATTGAATTGGATCTCATTTTTAGCTGCATCCATTTGTAGTTGCATAAGTTTAACATCATTCATTTTAGAGGGAATTCTACAAGAAGATTTGGTAGAGGACAAACTTCAAGAAATTCAATTATGCAATTAGTTTAAAATTCAAGTTTTTGATTGTTCCTTCCATGCATATGTGGTATGTTATTCCATTATGCAATTAGTTTAAAATTCAAAATTTTCAATTATTTCATTTGGTTGTTGTAAGAGTCTCAATACTAATCCATTTATCGGCAAGAGATCTAGATCAACAAAATGGCTTTCAAGCATTTCTTGGAGAGCGAGGATTACATTGAAGATTGTTTTCAAATAGTTACTAAGCCATAACATTCCTTCATTCTTTAACAAATCTTAGCAACAAATCCAAATGTACTATCGGTCTCTCATATCTTGATGGACATTGAGGTGTTGTTTTAAAAAATGGATATGAGCAAAATAGAGATCTTTATCCATCTTACACTTACAAAAATATAATATTTTTTAAAATAGAGTAGGATAGAATAAAGAAATAAAACCAAGCTTGGTGATGCTTTTGAGTTTTTCTTTTTGAGTTCTTGTTTGGAAATTTGTTTTCATTTAGTTTTTGGAATTTTCATTTGGTGGTGAAGTAAGAACCACCTTATTCACTAAACATTGGCAAGGAGATCTACAAAATACAAGATATTTGTGAAGGAGAAAAAAATAGAGTTTCTAGAGCCAAAAATTTGAGGTTCGAGTTAAATTCTTTTTATTATGTTTTTCAAATATCAGATTTCAAATGTATAAATAATTTCTAAAATTAATAAGTATGCTCTCTTCTCTCACCTTGATGTGAAGTAGAAGATAGAAAGGAAAATTGGATAATTTATATTTTTAATATCTACTCTACAATAAAATTCATAGATGTTTATGATATGAAAAGAATTGACTAGGAGATCTAAATTTACTATTGATTTAAAAAATGCTTAAATTTTAATCTCCAACTTATTTTTTTATCGAAATATGTTAAAAGAATTTATATTTCTTTATTTAAAAAAAGAAAACTAATTAGATTTTTCTCAAAAATTTCTAAATTGTAAAAAAATTAATACATTAAAACAAAATCATTTAAAAAAAATATTAAGCAATAAAAAAACAAAAATAAATGTCTACTGTGTCTTAGATAAACAATGATTGGTGTGCTGTCAAGACACACCTAGATGTTAAGTCAAGAGTTCAATTTCAATTCAGATTATTCTTCAACATGACCATGATATAGCCTCACCATTACCAAACTTACAATAAATAAATAAATAATAAAATATATATATATATATATATGTATATATATATATATATATATATATATATATATATATATATATATATTCATATATATTAAAAAATTAATAAAAACATAATAAACCAAAAAACACACCACAAAATAAAATAATAATAAAAAATAACCAACTGAGAAAACAAAACAAATACAAAGAGAACAAACATATATCAAAACCCAAAAAAATAAATTGTTCCATGGTGGAATGACATACAACTTAAATAGGGTAAATTGCAGGCTCTAATCTAGTTGTTCACTACTTGGGTGTTTGCCACGATCAAAACGTCCACACAAGAATTTCCACCATTTATTATGAGCATAATATAGAGCACTCTTTAATATTTCTTGAAACTGATCCGGATTTAAACCAGAACGCAACAAATTATAGATATAACCATACATATAGAGATGCAACATAAATATTATTTCATTTCATTACTGTAAAATATTGAAATATGCTTACAAACAGAAATGGAAATAAACTAGCTAGGGCGATGGTAGCTTATCTCTAAGAAGAGATGTGGCAGCTACATGCATCCGAACTGTATTTTTTTTGTTTGTTGTAAAGGTTCAACAGGACTTTATATTAATATGATACAGTAGAATACATGATGCAGAGTGGGAGTCGGGGGGACCTCCCTATGTCTGCCTTTTTATAACTGAGCTGGTCTAGTCTCTGTTGTTTTTTTTTTTGATTAGAACATGTACAGCCTGTAGAATTATCGATAGATGCATTCTTGGGAGAATCAAAGGAACATCGCGCCTGTTATGCTCGATGGTCTGCAATGTTTATGGTGTTGCACTTTTCTTTGAGTTCCCCCTCCTCCAGGTCTTGCCAGAGGATGTGATAATCTTCAAGATTGGATTGAACGCCAGCATTGGCCATGGCATCGGCCAGCTTGTTTGCTGTTCTTCGAACCACTTGAAAGGTTATACCTTGGATGTTGCTGAGATGGCCCTGTAGATCCTTCAGGATTGCCGAGAGCCTCCAGCTGGGTGTTAGCTTGTCCACCTGAGTGTCGTTTTGGAGTTTTCGCATCATCTTGATGACAATCTCCGAATCTCCTTCCACCACCAGCGGTAGAAATTTGTAGCGATCAGCCAAGGTGATGCCTTTGATGAGAGCGATTAGCTCTGCAACATTGTTGGTGTTCGTGCCCAGATTGCCATGGTAGATGAGATGGATGTTCCCGGCGTGGTCCCTGATTGCTCCACCGTAACCAGCTTTTCCGGGGTTTTTCTTTGACACCCCGTCAAAATTTAATTTGAACGATTGACATGGAGGCATACCCCATTTTTCCTGCTTCAGCATAGTGGAGGCCTGGTTTCTGCCTGTAGGAGTGGGCTTGGCTTTGAGATTTAGGATCTGGATTATCCTTTGGTCATTCGGAGACGTGTTCCCTTCTTGCTGCATTATATCCATGGCATGGATCGATTCTGTGATTAGCTGTCGCGTCTTTCCTGTTAGCCTTTCCACTGTCATCGCCGAGTTCTTGAAGATTCTTGCATTACGCTCTTTCCAGATGATCCAAACTATGGCTCCCGGAATGAGATTCCATGCCCTGTTGACCAGATTGTTGGAGGATATGGAGGATCTCCAATTGCTCAGTGTAAGACAGATAGAGTTCCTGTTTCTGTCGGATTGTCTGAAAACAATGGCCATGTCATCCCACAGAGAGCAGGCAGTGGGGCAGGTGTTGAGAATATGATTGAGAGATTCCTGATCATTTTCACAGAGGACGCAGTGGGAGGGCTCAATGAAACCCCGTCTCTGAAGATTGTCCCAAGTGAGTGCTCTATTATGCAGGACCAGCCAGGAGAACAGGGTTATTTTGGGCCATGTTCCTCTATTCCATAGAGCGTGCCATTTGGGGTCCGGTTGCCAGTCAGGAGAAGCCGCTATGATTTTGTATGCTTCTTTGAGGCTGAAAGTTCCTTTAGGATTATTTCCCCACTGAAGAATATCTTCTCTATTCGATGTGAGGATTCTGCGCTGGTCTAGTTCATGTAAGAGAGGGTATATATTCTCATTGTGGCCTTGGGATAGCCATTGCTCTCTAGTTAGCCATTTTTTCCATGTAGTAGCCGATGTTCGAGGTTGCCAGTAGTCTGCTACCTTCCTCAACCCTGCCTCTTGCATGTCACTTTTAAGAGTAGTCCATTCTGGTTGGTCCAGGGGGGGGAGTTGTTGCCAAGCATCCTCCCAGAAGAGGGCGGTGTTGCCTTGGTGCACTTCCCAGAAGCTGTGCTTCTGAACAATATGTCGATTTTCCCATACTTTGTTCCATAGGGGGGATCCTTGAGTGTTACCAGTGAGCCTTATAAGGTCTTTGTCTTGGACTTGATTTGTATACTTTGCTTTCCATAAGGTGCCCCAGAGGGAATTAGGATTTTCCACCCATCTCCACCAGATTTTCACTGCCACAGCCTTGCTTAGGATTTCAGGATCTCTTAAGCCCAGTCCTCCCGCCAATTTTGGTTTACATATGTCTGTCCACTTGAGGAGGGCCCATTTGGTTTTCTTAGAATCTCCATTCCAGAGGAAGGATCGTTGGATGTTTCGAATGGATTTATACACTGTTTTAGGTGCTGCTAGGGCCAAGAGCATGTAGGCCGGCATTGTTTGAAGAACTGATTTGACCAGCACCAGTCTGCTGGCCATGTTTAGGGCTCTGTGAGTCCAGCTACTTAATCTGGCCTTCATTTTGTTAAGGAGGTCTTCCCAGTTTGCAGCTTTGGGGGCATATTCTGAAAGAGGGATGCCAAGGTATTTGGTTGGAAGGGAGTTCTTCTGAATTTTGAGAATTTTGCTGAGATTTCTCTGCACAGGAATAGAAGTATTGAAGAAAAAAAGTTTGGATTTTGTGAGGTTAATTTCCATACCTGAGGCCTCCGTGAATGTCCTTAGCACCTTGCTGAAGGTTCGAGCTTCCTTCACCGTGGGGGTGCCCATGAGCATTGTGTCATCTACGAATTGCTGATGCGTTACTGTGGGGCCTTGATGTGCAGCTCTGATGCCTTTGAGCTGATTCTTTTGGATTGCTTGGGATAGAGATCTTCCCAGACCCTCTACCATGATGACAAAGAGAAAAGGTGACAGGGGATCTCCTTGTCTAATACCTCTGGACGGGAGGAAAGGTTGTAGGGGGGCGCCATTCAGCATGATTGAAAAGAATGCTCCTGAGACCATTTCCATTATCCAATTTATCCAAATCTGACTAAAGCCGAAAGCCTGGAGGATTGCTCTGATGTAGGTCCAGCTAATTTTATCAAAGGCCTTGGAGAGGTCAAGCTGAATGAGCATACCTGGAATCCTTTGTGTTTTGATAGAATGCAGCATTTCCTGGGTGAGAATTATGTTGTCTGTTATCTGCCTGCCTTCAACATAGCCTGACTGTTCAGGAGATATGATAGAGGGAAGGATGGGCTTGAGTTTGTTGGCCATCAGTTTTGATAGGATTTTATAGAGGACGTTGCAAAGGGCTATGGGTCTGAACTTGTCAGGGGAGTCAGCATGATCCGTTTTTGGAATTAGGGTGAGGAAGGTGGCATTGATGGCTGGCAGCACTCTCTTGGTTCTGTGAAAGTTCTTAATCAGAGTGAAGAGGTCGGCTTTGATAATGGGCCAGCAAGCTTTGAAGAATTCAATTGTGAAGCCGTCTGGTCCAGGGGCTTTGTCAGTGGCCATGGTAAAGACAACTTCTTCAATCTCCTGCTCCATGAACTCTCTTAAGAGAAGGGAATTTTTCTCCTCCGTGACTAAGGGGGGAATAACATCAATGATGTTATTGATAGCTTGGGTTCTATCATGATTGGGATCAGAGAGAAGCGAATTGAAGTATGAGCGAAGTTCAGATCCTATTTGCTCACGGGTAAAAACTTTATCTCCATCAGATTTTGTGAGGGATAGAATACGGTTGTTGGCTCTATGCTGAATGGTTGACTTGTGGAAGAAGCTTGTATTGCGTTCCCCATGTTTTAACCATTGCACCCGAGATTTTTGTTTCCAGAGCAACTCTTCTTGTCTTAGCCTTTCTTCCCATTGCTTTTGAAGGTTTGATTCCTGAGTTAACCTTTCCTCATTGGGTCCTTCCATGATCATTGTTTGTTGGAGGCTCGCCATTTTCCCCTCGAGCTCTCTTTTGGCTTGAAAGATGTTACCAAAGGTGTTCTTGTTCCAGCGCTTGAGATTAGCCTTGATGATCTTGAGCTTTTGCTGGAAGATGTACATGATGTTGTCGCTCTCTATGGTGGTTTGAGTCCACCAGCTCTGTATATTTTGCATGAAGGTTGGATGATCTATCCAAAAACCTTCGAATCTGAAAGGCCTGTTTTGAGGCTTGTCCATATTGGTGAAGTGCATCTGCACTGGCCAGTGATCGGATCCCCCAATAGGCAGAATGCTGGCTTCCATGTCTAGATTTTGGAGCATGATGGACTCTGAGATAAGGAACCTATCGAGCCTTGATGCAACCTGCCTATTTCCCCCTTGCTTATTGTTCCAAGTATACAGACCATTGACCGTGGGAACATCTATGAGTTTAGATGCAGCTATGAAGGTGTTGAATGCTTCCGCATCTTTATCCAGTCTTCTTAAGCCTCCTTTCTTCTCCTCTAGGGTGGTGATCATGTTGAAATCACCACCTAGGATCCAGTGGTTGGCTCCATGGTGTTGTCGGATCTCATCCAGGTCTTCCAGCATCTTGAATTTTTCTTGGATTCGCTGAGGTCCATACACATTGGTAATGCATATCGTTTGCTTTGATTCTGGCATGTTAAAGATGACTGATAACGAGTGCTTAGTGGACAGAGCATTCTGCATGAAGAACTTGTTTTTATTCCAAAACATGAGAAGCCCTCCTGCCTGCCCAATGGCTTCTGTGCTTATGCAATGATAGCCTTTTGCAAAGAGTTTCTTAAGCGTCTCTATGCCGTTGGAGGAGCATTTGGATTCTTGAAGAAGGATAAGGTCTGGTGATTGCATGAAAAGACGGTTTTTTAAGATTCGTCTCTTGGAGGTGCCATTTAGCCCTCTGATGTTCCAGGTTGTAATCTTCATTGAGTAACCTTTGGTGTGGATAGGACCAGAGCCCTAATTTTGCCTTCATTGATTAGGCGCCTACCGAGTTCTTGTATTTGTTGTTTTGTCGATTTTCTCCCCCTTTTCCTTCCCGGACCTTTCGGCTTGTATTGGTCCAGATCCAGGTTGGCTTGGATGCCTGTTTGGCTGTTGTTTCCCCATTGCTTTTTAGCTGCATTCTGATTGATATATTCTAACTGCAGATATGCCATTTCGATTTTCTCCAGGTGTTCCTGGGGAATGGCATCCACTCCCTGTTTGGACCATTGCTCGTTGACCGCTTGGAGATCTAGGTCACCTAGGATCTCTTCCAGGGGATTGGAAGGAGTGGTTGAGGGTGGCTGGTCTGAATGTGTTTCTATGCAGGGAGGGGCTTGTAATGAGATATGGCTTGTATCATTCTGGATGGTATTGGGTTGTGGGTTTTGTTGTTGTGGCTGGGCTTGGAGTGAGTCCAGGTTTGGGATGGAGGTGTTTGTAGGGTTTGATGACTGAACATGCATGGGTGGAGCTTGAGCAGAGGGGGCGGGGGGTTCCAGAGGGTTCTCATTTGGATCAAGGTTGCCCAGCACTTCAAAGCTATTCGGCTGGGTGGGGGTCCGGTTGGAGGAGTATTTCAGAGGATTTTTGCCCTTTTGCTTTTTGTTTTTCCTGGAAACTGGGATGAACTCTGGGGGCGGGTTATCCACCTTGTCCGCTTGGGTTTGAGGTGGGGGTTGATTCAGGGGGCACCCATGACTGAGATGTCCATGCTGTCGGCATTTCCTGCATCTAAAAGGGATGTTTTCATAGTCGATGGATTGCTTCCAATGAATTTCTTTGTGGATCAGATCAATATGACCTGGGAGGGGTCCTGAGACGTCCATGTAAACGCAGATTCTAGCATAGGCAGTGTATTTACCTTGAGATGTGAGATCTGAGGTTTTGATGAAGATGCCCAGCTGATTCCCGATGGCTTCCAAGATGCGCTTATTCCAGTAATCAACAGGCAGGGAGTAGAGTCTGAGCCAAACTGGAACCTTTTTGAAGTCTTCCTATTCAGGAGCAAAGTTGGGTCTCCAGAACGTCATGTATAGTCCTGCCGAGTTGTAAAAGTATGGGCCTCCTTCAAAAGTGCGATCTCTGTCATCCCTGTGAGCGAAGATGACTGTGAAAAAACTTCTTGCCCCCAACTGAAGTTCATAGTTCCCTTTGGGCTTCCATTTCTGGTTTATCCACCAGCAAAGAGCCTTTTCATTGAGTCGCACTCCCATGAAATGGCATATTAGGGCATGTTTACTCATGTGATCTCTATATTCTTCGATCCAGGGGTCTTCGATGATCAAAGATGGTGTTTCCTCCGATAACGGTTTGTAGGGGGATGGGCCTGTTGCCCTGTTCTGGCTGGTAGTGTTCCCCGCGGCCGTGGATCCATTGGCATTTGAAGTAAGGTTTGCAGCCGGATCTTTGCCATTGGCCCTAGATCGGGAGCCTGATGGGGTATTGGCGGGCGAAGAAGGAAAGCTGCCGAAGACGAAGGGGCCGAAGGCTGGGGGGGTCGATCCCCCCCCAAAGGTGGTCATGGAGCAATGCGGCTAGGGTTTGCTTCAGGGTTTGTAATGCTTTAGGACCAGTTTCCTCAGTCACCTGCAATCTTCTGGATTTGGCTTAAGCTTGCTTGTGAGCTAAAGATTGATTTTACTGAGTGTTGCGATTGTTCTTATGAGAAGAAGCATTATATTATCATCTTGGATTTCTGATTAATGCAATACATATAATCACCTCTGAACTGTGTTACAATGAGGCTCGAAGGCCTATTTATTGTTGAGAAACAATGGAAAACCCTAAGCATCCAAAAACCTAACCCTAGGAGATGAAACACCAAATTGTTTGCCCCATTTAGGTAAATTGGTACATCAACTTCCCGAGGTCGTAACTTTGGCATACGATCTCCTTTTGACGCACACAATAGCTCGTTAGAAAGATCTATCCGATGAATACAACTTTCGGAAGAATATCATGGGTGGCTGCTCCCAGATTTCCCAAAAAACGTCGTTTCGGGCCTCAAAAATGGCTTCGAAAGTTCAGGTCCCGAAAAACTGCTAAAAAGAGTAAACTGTGCTACAATTAAGTAAACTGAAAAATTGAAAGAGATAGTTGTGGGGGTCCAAGTGAGATAGGTGGGTGGCCACCAACATCCACCTGGATCATTCCTCCCCCCTTAGGAAGAAATGGTCACCATTGCGTTGAGTTCCTCCATGAGATGAGGAAACTACTACTGAACTCGATGCTTGGTGAGCTGTTCTGCAACCTCTGATGTGTTCAGTAATGGTGGGAAGCATGGTCTAGGGCTGTCCACATTGAACACTTGGTGAAAGCGTGTTGGGTTGTGTTATATTCTTTCCACGACTAGCCCATGTAGTTAACCGGGGGGTTAGAGGGGGGGAGGATCCCCCCCTTCATTGCATCAATTTCGCAGTGGGTGGGTAGCCTCCCTCTACGGGGTCTGGGGCAGCGCCCTGGGAAAAATGTTTTTGGACCCTATATTAGGTTGGGTGGACCTACCTATGGTTTTTTGCATGGTTTTCGTACATGGTTTTGGATGCGATGGTTTTTGGTCCATGGTATTGGATGCTTTGGCCTGTATAAATATATATTGTAACAATGAAAGGAATATAGTGAAAAATCAAGTTGGTAGTCCCGGTTTTGGGATGCAGGGGAAAATATCTACATATATGTGTTTTATGTGTTATGCTCTTGCATTTTTTATTTTCTATGTTTTAGAATTCATATGCAGGTAATTTTTGTATGGGGTTAAAACCTACATTTGGTGTCAGAGAAGTTTTGGCTTCAAGTGGGTGCCTTTGTTGCTGAGGGGTTTTGCTCAGGCCTGTGGTAGACCTTGTTCAGTGGGAGATCTGTGGGATCGATTCTGGTGGTGAATGAAGATGGCAAGCAGTGGAAAGATAGAAATCAAGAAACTTAATTGTTAGAGTTTTAAGTTGTGGAACGTCAAGATGGAAGATATGTTGGTGGATAAAGATCAGTGGATCGCAGTAGATCCAGGTACTAAACCAATGGGAGTGTCCGATGAAGAATGGAAGAAGTTGGATCGGAAGGCAAAGAGCACAATATGATTGTGTATGTTAGATTCAGTATTGCTGAATGTATCAGGGGAAGCTACAGCTAAGGCTTTGTGGGACAAGTTAGGGACTTTGTATCAGTCTCAGTCTCTCGTGAATAAAATGTTCCTACGAAAAAAGTTGTATAACCTAAGGATGAAAGATGGAGACTCGGTGAGAGAGCATTTGAACTAATTTAATACTGTGGTAAGTCAGTTATTATCTGTTGATATTAAAATTTTAGATGAAGATAAGTGCATCATCTTGTTGTGTTCTCTACCAGATTCGTGGGATAGTCTGGTTATTGCAATAGGTAGCAATGAAACTACCTTACAGTTTGATGAAATAGTATCATCCTTGCTAATGGAGGAGATGAGATGGAAAAATATGGAGAGCCACAATGGTGATGCCTTGTCTGTATGAGGACGGTCCCAGAACAAAAAGAAAAATAAGTCATCGAGTGGGAGATATAAATCTAGAGGAAGATCTAAATCTCCAGGAAAACCTGTAAAGGTAGTTTGCTAGAAATGCGGAAAGGAAGGGTACTACAAAAGGGACTGTAAATCTAAAGCTCCTGACAAAGGAAAGGGATCTAATGATGCTCCTTCTACAGAGGCAAAAACCACCTCAGATGAAGGTGGGGATGTGTACTTGGCTTCTTCAAGTACACATGTAGTTGATGAGGCATGGTTGATTGACTCAGATGCATCCTTTCACTTCACTCCCCATAGAGAGTGGTTCTGCTTATATGAGAAATATGATGGTGGTGATATCTTCTTAGGGGATGATAGGAAGGATGGAATCGTTGGTCGTAGAAAAGTAAAGTTGAAGTTGCTAGGTGGAAGGGTTAGAACAATTCTGAGTGTTCTACATATTCCTGCATTAGCCAAAAATTTAACTTATGTAAGCAAGTTGGATGATGCAGGTGTAAAAATAGTGTTTGAGAAGGATACCTACAAGATAGTTCAGGGAGCACTGGTATTGATGTGGGGAGTTCGGATTGGAATTCTATACAAGCTTCAAGGTATTGTTGATGAGTGCAACAGTTCTATGGTTCCTGAAAATGGAGCAGAAAATCTAGTGGTCTCTAGAGAGAAGACCATGTTCTGGCATCAAAGGCTTCGACATATTGGAGAGAAGGGCCTTCAAATACTTCATGGTAAAGGTATGGTAGAAGGTATCAGTAATAGCTCTCTTGGTTTTGATTTATGTGAAAATTTTGTATATGAGAATTAGAATCATGTGAGTTTCCCCTCTCATGGTAAGAGGGCAAGACAAATATTACAGCTTGTGCACAGTGATGTGTTTGACCCTATGAAGGTTCCATCACTGGGTAATTCTATGTACTATGTATCATTTATAGATGACTTCTCAAGGGATATATGGATATATTTCCTTAAGAAGAAATCTGAAGTCTTTGAAAGGTTTAAAGAATTTAAGGCTCTGGTGGAAAACCAGACAGAGAAGAAGATAAAGGGGTGGAGGTCAGATAACGGTGGAGAGTTTTGTAGCAAGGAATTTGAAGAATTATGTAAGAAGTGTGGTATAGCATGCTAGAAGACTACTCCATACACACTTGAGTAAAATGGAGTTGTAGAAAGAATGAACAAGACATTGATGGAAAGGGTATGAAGCATGCTCAGTGGTGCCGTGTTAGGATAGGAATTCTAGGTAGAGGCGATGGAGATAGCATGTTACCTAGTCAACAAATCACCTTCATCAACGTTGAAGGATAAGACTCCACAAGAGGTATGGACTGGTAAGAAACCCTCGCTTTCACATCTGAGGGTATTTAGATTTGATACATATGTACATGTTCCAAAGGATAAAAGAACCAAGTTGGATAGTAAATTTGAAAAGTGCATCTTTATTGGGTATAAGGATGGTTTAAGGGGTTATAAGCTTTGGAACTGAGTAACAAGAAAGGTTGTGTATAGCCGAGATGTGGTCTTCAGAGAGGTGAAAGATGTTATTAAACATGAAGTCCAACCAAAATAACCTAAGAAGATAGAGTTTGAGCTTAAGGAGGAAGATTCAGACTCTACAACAGAGGAGGAATCAGATTAAGAGCCATAAACTTTGGGTGTGAGAATATTAGTTTGAGAAAGAAGGCATCCAGAAAGGTATAGTCCATCTACTTTCTATTCAAATTTTGCTTTATCTATAACTGATGATGATCCCAGAACTGTGAAGGAACTAGTAGATTCATAGGATGGCAAACTCTATAAAGAGGCCATGCTTGATGAAATGACATCTTTGCACAAAAATGAGGCTTGGGATCTAGTGTAGTTGTCGGCTGGAAGGAAACCCATTGGTAGTAAACCGGTGTTCAAAAAGAAGACAAATGCAGAAGGAAAGGTGGAGAAATACAAAGCTTGGTTGGTAGCAAAAGGTTATTCCCAGGTGCAGGTAATTTATTTTGGTGATATTTTTTCTCCTGTTGCCAAGGTAGCTTCTATTAGATTACTTTTATCTATCGCTGCTGCTTCTGATTTTGAGGTAGAATAGATGGATGTGAAGACAATATTTCTTCACATGGATCTGGAAGAGAAGATCTACATGAAGCAACCTGAAGCCTTTGCGATGAAGGGTAAGAAAGAACTGGTATACAAGTTAAATAAGTCTTTGTATGGGTTAAAACAGTCACCAAGGATGTGGTACCAGAAATTTGATACATTTATACGGGGAATTGGCTTCACCAAAAGAAAAGTAGATCACTGTGTGTATTTTAAATTAATTGGTGACCATGTTATCTATCTAGTCTTGTATGTGGATGATATGTTGCTAGTTGGAAATGACAAAGAAATTATCCAGGATTTGAAGACCCAATTGTCCTCCAAATTCAACATGAAAGATATTGGTGCTGCAAACTATATTTTGGGCATGGAAATTAAAAGAGATTGGGCAAAGAGGAAGCTCTGGTTAAAGCAGAGGAAGTATGTTGAGACAATACTGCAAAGGTTTAATATGTAGGATAGTAAACCGGTGAAGGTTCCTATTCTTATAGGTGTGAAGTTATCTATTGAATAGTGTCCCTAGACACAAGAAGAGGAAGAGGACATGTCTTGTGTTCCATATGAAAGTGCAGTCGGTAGCTTGATGTACGCAATGGTCTGTACTAGACCAAACATTGCACATGTAATGGGAGTATTGAGCAGGTTTATGTCAAAACTAGGAAAGGAGCATTAGATAGCAGTGAAGCGGGTTTTCAAGTATTTGCATGGCACTAGTGCTTATGGTTTGTGCTACCACGGAAGACGAGGATTGTATAGAGTGTTGGATATTCGTGGCTTTGTTGATGTAGAATGGGAAGGAGATCTGGATCAGAGAAGATCTACAAGTGGGTATGTGTTTAACCTATTTGGAGTTGCAATCAGTTGGATGAGTATGAAACAATATGTAGTGGCACTATCAACTACAGAGGAAGAATACATGGCAGCCACTCATGCAAGCAAGGAAGTAGTTTGGTTGCAGAGATTGTGTTCAAGTATGGGGTTAGTATAGGGAGCTATAAGGATAGACTATGACAGCCAAAGTGCAATTTTCTTGGCAAAGGACCCTACTTATTATTCAAAGACAAAAGACATTGATTTTTAGTATCACTTTGTGAGGGATATGACAGAAGACAAAAAGGTGTTGCTGGTAAAGGTGGACACTTTGAAGAATACTGCAGATGCATTGAAAAAATCTGTGAGCTCTGAGAAGTTCTCTTGGTGTAGAGAAACAATGGGTGTTGCAGGGTTGGATAAATGACTAAGCTCTCTTGTGGCCCCTGTGGAAAGAAAACAACAAGTGGGAGAATGTTGGGTTGTGTTATATTCTTTCCACGACTAGCCCACGTAGTTAACCGGGGGGTTAGAGGGGGGGCAGAGCCCCCCCTTCGTTGCGCTGATTGTGCAGTGGGGGGGGGGGGGTGACAAGGGGGGTTTGAGGGGGGCAGGTAGCCCCCCTCTATAGGGTCCGGGGCAATGCCCCTTGCAAAATGTTTTTGGACCCTATATTAGGTTGGGCAGACCTACCTATGGTTTTGTGCATGGTTTTCACACATGGTTTTGGATGCAATTGTTTTTGGTCCATGTTTTTGGACGCAATGGTTTTCAGTCCATCGTATTGGATGCTTCAACGTGTATAAATATGTATTGTAACATTAAAAGGAATATAATGAGAAATCAAGCTAGTAGTCCCGGTTTTGGTATCCAGGGGAAAATCTCTGTGTATATGTGTTTTATGTGTTATGCTCTTGCATTGTTTATTTTCTGTGTTTTACAATTCATATGCAGGTAATTTTTGTATGGGGTTAAAACCTACAAAGCGAAGGAATGGAGGAATGTTGTGCTGCAAAGCATTGTTTCCCACAACCTTGGTAATGGTGTAAGGACCATGTCGGAGTGGTCTGAGCTTCTGATGGGCTATTGTCAGGCATTCTTTCTGCATATGCAACTAGACTTTGTCGCCCACTTGAAAATTGTGTGGTGCCAGATGCTGATCATGTCACTGCTTGTACTTGTCATTTTTCAGAATGGAGTAGTGATATATCGACCTGTTGGGTAGAGATTGTCTGGGAGTCAGATCAAATGAATGCTTGACGGGTGAGGAGAAGTTGTTCCTGTGTTCTTTCATCACCATATCCCTCTGCTGTCGCTACTACATGGAGGAACCCTTCGCAGGGGTCATGGATGTGGCAATGATCTTCCCCTTACTTTGGGAGCGAACTAGATAGAAAATGACTTTCCTAGTCTGGGAGATGATCTTGCTGCATTTCTTAGCAGAGATAAAAGAGGTGGCGATAGGTGGGGCTACCTCCAGTATCTTGTATAATGAAATACATAATGAGATAATAACAACACGAGGGCTTGACTCATACATAGCATGTCGCCTCCATAAGTATGGTTGGCCTAATAGTACATCATAAACATCAAGAGGTAAAACATCACACAATACCTCATCTCTGAAGGGCTTAATGTTATAGGGAAGGTGGCACTGCTGGTGGACTCAGAGATCTCGTGCTTTGTGAAGCCACCCAATACTGTACGGCTCTGTGTGGGGTGTAGTCGATAGGCTCAACTGCTTCATGACCTCTACTAAAATGAGGTTCTTTTGGATGCCACTGTGGACAATGAATTGTAGTGGCGAACCCTTCACCGACATTTGTGAGTGGAAAAGGCGCTCCCCCTCTTTTGGATCTTCAGGCTCATTCTTTTGGATCTTGGCAGTGACAACTATGGCACTGGGCTCCGCGCCAATGATTTGCTTCCCTTTACCATTCCCCTTGTCGAGTTCTGACTCAAGGTTGGAACATGCATCTGATTCTGAACCCTTTGACTCACCCACCAGCGACTGCTTGGTCCGACACTCACTTGTGTTGTGAGTGGGGCTCTTAAGGAACTCACATCACTTTCCTATGTCCTTCTTTGACATCGTGGTGTTTTTATTTTCTTTTGGCTTTGACGAGTTGTCTTGGGTCACCCCGCCTTGGCTTTGTCCTTTTTTCTTTGGATTCGCAGATCCAAAGTCTCGCTTCTTTTGTTTAAACTTCTGCTCGATTTTGACAACGTATCGATATGCCGTGCCAAGTGAGGAGATGTTCAGGAACTCCATCTCATCTTGGATGTATCTGTATAGGCAGATGCAGTATTCAAATACCAAATGTAGCTTAGAATCCTTCATACCCAACTGTGTGCGAAGGGTATGAAAAATATTTGTGAATTCCGACACATCTTGGTGCCTTCCTTGCTGTAGCGTGGTCCACTTTATGTATTTGTATTCATAGCTCTTGATAGGGTAGTACTACTCCTTGATGTCATCTTGGAATGAATTCCAAGTGGGTGTGGCTGAAAACAGTGAGTTCATATTTTCATCCTTCTACTCACAGTAGGTTTACCACCATTCCTTGACGTGGGGGGTTGCTTTGAGAAGAGTGAAAATAATCTTTTCCTTACTGGAAAAACCATGAATAGAAAAATAACCCTCTAGCATATTTAACCATTTATCTACAATATCTGTGTCTATCTGACCCTCGAATATGGGGATTTCAAAGTTAACTTGTACCTTAAAGGGTATGGCATTTCCAGAGTAGCTGTTGGAAGACGATGCATCACCTCTAAGTAGTCGCTAAAGGATCTGGGCAAAGTTTTCCATCACCACATTCCTTTGTCACTCAAGGGCTTCTTCGAGCAAGATTTTGATAGTATCTCTTGCCCCCTCATCTTTATTTTCATCCACCATGGGAGGCCATCAGGATTTGCGAGGCTGGTCTTGCAAAGGTTCGACTAGTTCAAGCCCTAACTCCTTATATCTCGACCTCGTTGGGGACATGCAAAGAAAAACAAAGATAGAGAAGACCGCTTTGATACCACTGATCCATATTTAAACAGGAAGACAACAAATTACAAATATAACCATACATACAAAGATGCAACAAAAATAATGCTTCATTTCATTACTGTAAAATACTGAAATATGCTTACAAAAAGAAATGGAAATAAACTAGCTAGGGCGATGGTAGCTTATCTCTGAGAAGAAATGTGGCTGCTACATGCCTCTAAACTGTGTTACAATGAGGCTCGAAGGTGTATTTATTGTTGAGGAACAATGAAAAGCCCTAAACATCCAAAAACCTAACCCTAGGAGATGAAACACCAAATGGTTGGCCCCATTGGGGTAAATTGGTACATCAACTTCTCGGGGTTGTAACTTTGGCATACAATCTCCGTTTGACGCACACAATAGCTCGTTAGAAATATCTATCTGAGGACTACATAATTGGGAAGAGAAACATGGGTCCATTGACCCATGTTTCTCCCATATTTCCCAAAAACCGTTGTTTAAGGCCTCAAAACAGCTCCGAAAGTTCATGTCCCGTAAAATTGCTGAAAATAATAAACTGTTCTACAATTAAGTAAACTGAAAAATTGAAAGAGACAGTGTGGGGGTCCAAGTGAGATAGGTGGGTGGCCACTAGCATCCACTTGGATCAGAAACATTGTTAGCGAAATATGTAAATGTAATGTTTTACAGTCTATATTGGTGGCGGGATGGTAGTGATTTTGGTAGGAGAAATGGAGCAGTTGAGAGTGTGGATTGCAATTGTTGTTGCAATGGTAATGATGGCTTTGCCATATAATTGCATGGCGATGAACTACACCATTGGGGACAGTTAGAGCAACAACCCTTATCCCCATTGCAGATTCACATAACATACATACGTGCCTATTTTGGCGCACATTTCTGTCTTTATTTGCAAATATAGATGTTGATATTCATTATCGGAATTGTCTATTGTCAGAAATATTTCGTAGATGGAAGCCTGTGTTATGGCTAACATCTTTCATTGTAACCATGTCACCTAGGGCATGGAATTCAATTCAAGGTACAGTGCTACAGAGCCTCGCTGATGCCAGTTTGTGTAAAGGAATAAATG
The DNA here is from genome assembly GCA_031772625.1 of Pinus tabuliformis. Classification (NCBI taxonomy): domain Eukaryota; kingdom Viridiplantae; phylum Streptophyta; class Pinopsida; order Pinales; family Pinaceae; genus Pinus; species Pinus tabuliformis. The sequence continues at coordinate 1,881,095,623 of CM062816.1, read as the reverse complement.
CACAACGAAATGGTTAACCCAATGTAATTTAGGTAAAGACATATTGATCATACATGATTAAGTGGATTGGCTCAAGAGAAGTCAATTAATTTATTTTTAATTTTTTGAATTTTTATTGAAAATTTAAATAACCATTAATATTGATTTATGGATGAGTTAGATTTAAAAATAAAATTATAAATATATGAGTACTATTTACATATTTAATTGTTATTAATATTGTAATTAATATTGATAATTATTTGAGAAATTTTATTTATATAATTTATATTTTGAAAATTTGTAAAAAATTATCAATTTATTCATAATTTTTTATAAGTTATTGTTGTGTGGCATTTTACATCGAGGAAAATGTGTAATATATATATTTTTAAATAAAAGTAAAATATTTTCTAAATAAAAATCATTGTTAACCATAATTAAAAACAAAAATGAATATACCTCTTAGATTGGATGTTGAAATCACATAGAAAATTAGGGTCTACGCATTTTGAACCCCTATCCCAATAATCCCACTCACATTGTGCTTTCTCGATTTGTTAATGATATTACAACTCAGAAGATGCTATAAGAAAGAAAGAAGAAAGAAAGAAATTATTTTAATGTCCACGAGGCTAAAGATAGCCTATGGGATAGATTGCTTCTTCATCTACTTGATGTATTCAACCCTTTTCTGTGAAGCTTCAAAATAAATGCTCCTAACTTCTCGATAAACCCCTCGCTAAATAGATTATCCCAAGAGCTAATTGCCAGCGTATCTACATAATTTTTCCTATTGTCTTTGAAGGCCTCACATTCTAAAATGAAATGTTTTTCTATTTCCACTTTTCCAGAAGAACAAAAAATGCATACTCTTTCCTCCCACACTTCTTTTTTCCTTTTCTAGCGCCCTGTTTCACAACGGAGTTGGTGAGAATTAGTCCTTCACTGAGCAATAAGAATTTTGGCTCTCCAAGAGATATTTGCCTCTCCAAGAGATATTTGCCTCTGTGTATGCTTTTGGTTGATGAACATGAGTGGGATTAAACATTTCAATACAGTACCTTTTCTTTCTTCCTAGCTCCTTATCCCAAGGATGCTTATGGAACTTTTCAAGAAAATATCCCATTAACTAAACCATTTGTTATGTTGTTCCATCCAAATTTTTTTCCTCTTGCACAATCTATCATTAAATAAAACCTTAGGCCATCTACCCTCTTCCATTTGCTCAATTGTTTTTAAATACCTTATGACTCTCACCATAGCAACTACTTCAACACGAGCAGTTCCCATTTCACTTAACTAGATAGCATAAAAAACTGCACTTTTAAACATGAATTTGTTCATAATCAAATGCTTCTGAAGTTTCCCAGTTTGTCTCCACTGCATGTCGAATGTGCTACTGGCGCAAAGTTCACAACCATAGAGAATCACTGGAATCACTAGAAGCCCAAAAAGAGTTTGAGTGGTTTTCCAGTCCCATAACTTTGCCTCTCTACACCTATTTTGAAAAGCATAAAATGCTTTCCAACCCCCCAAAGTTCTTTTCTTTCTACAACCATTCCAGGATAGATTTTTATTGAAGTCAATTACGAGGTATTTGTAAGCCACAACTTCTTCCAGAATGTTGCCTTCAATGTAGAACTTATGTTGGTTATCTTTTCTTTTCTTAGAGGAAACAATTACTTTCGTTTTGCTAATATTGGCGTGCATCCCCACACTTCTACAAAAATTCTCAAGGGATAGTAAGTGATCTTGCAAACCAAGAGTCGATTTAGCAATCAAAATAAAGTTGTATTCATACAAAAGAATCCTTATAACAAACTTGCCCAAATAAATACCATCACCCCCCTGCGAATTTAACCACTCCTAAGGCTTGTCAATATATAAACCAAAAAGGGTAGGAGACAATGGGCAACCTTGCTTGACCCCAATATCACTTCTAAAACTTTCATAAATGCCTGATGAAGTTCTAATTTGACTTTCACCTATTCATGCAACCTATGCACAACTTCTCTCAAATGTTTAGGAACCCCAAGTTCCTCCATTCTGTGCCAAAGCTTATCCCTGGAACCGAGTCAAACACTTTTCTGAAATCAACAAAGCAACAAAAGACTTCTTCGTTTTTCTCCCAAACTGTCTCAATGATGTTCCTTAAAGTTATACAATGATCATTTGTGGAATGTTTAGGTCTAATACCTACTTGCCCTTTAACACACTTATCTCTTTCTTCTGCCCACTCTCACTCTCAACCATAAATAAAGTATTTGGATGTTCATGTGAAATCACATAATTTTATATCAATTTAAAGAAAAAAAATAAAACTAAAAAAAATATATTGTTGTGGGGAGAGGTGCATTTTATAGTCCAATATGAGAGAGATGTGTATCAATTTGACACTTGTCCCTTTTAAAATAAAAATAAAATATTTTCTAAATTAAAAAACAATGTCTGCTATAATTAAAAACAAGAATGAAGATATCCCTTTTGGTTACTTTAAATTAACCACATTATAAACTCAGAAGATGTAAAAATATTTCACTCTCACTCTCAACCATAAATAAAATATTATAATTTTTTAATCAATTTTAAAAAATAAAATTATTAAAAATATAGAAAAAACTATATTTCCAGTTTTGAGTGTGGAAAATATATAATTTTTATACTTGTTAAAAATATTTCAATACAATATTTAGATAAACTATCTATCTATCTATCTATCTATCTATCTATATATATATATATATATATATATATATATATATATATATATATATATATATATATATATATATATATATATATATATATATATATATATATATATATATATATATTTCCTAACCATAACTCCTAATAAGAATAATATGCTTTCCTTTATGCTTTCCTTTACTTTGAGATGGTAGTCGTCACACAATTAATTCAATTGTTTAAATTCAATTACATTCATTTGTCAATTTGTTCTCATAAAGTTATAAAAACCAACATTGTATGTGTCAAACTAATACATAAATGATTCTCAAGCTATGAAAGAATTTTTACAACCTAATGCTCTAAGACATGCACTCGCAATAAAAATCTATCATCATGAAAATAAAGGGTCACAAAAGTTTTTTGGATCACTGAGATTATGTTTTCAAGTGCACTTTGTGAACTAAAATAATGGTCCCTTTTTTGGTACTAGAGGCATTAAATGGTTCTATGATTCCTTAAGAATCACTTTTGTTCTTCAAATTTCAGTGACAAACTTTTGTAGGGGGAATCCACACTTTACACTTAATAGATAAAATTCAACCAGGAACAAAGTAAAATGTTATAAGTTTGTTGGATCACTAGGATTATGTTTACAAGAGCATTTTATGAGCTTTAATCACAATAATTTTTTTTCATTGAAGGCATAAAATAGTTTTTCAATTCCTTAAAACTCACTTTTGTTCTCAACCTTTAGTGCCTAGACTCTATAGGGAATTAACACTTTTGAAATTGACATACAAAATTTCAAGAACTAAAATGATAGTGATTTAAAATATTGATTTACAGAATAAAAATAGAAATAGAAATATATCTAATATAACTAAGAAATAAATGAATTTGCAGCACAAACTACGTAGGGGGCCCTACCTATTGACTTGTGCTACAAAGGAAAACTATAGTATAAGTACTTTGATATGAAATAAACGCATAATAACATCATTATATTAAAAGAGGAATACAAAAGTTCACATTACAACTATAAACACAGTCTAGATAGAATCAACATGGATCCACATATACTTTGTCATCAAACAATAATATACACCAACAAATGGCCTTCAGATTGGACCATTTGAAAACTTTGTAATAAACATATTGATTTATTTCTTGGTGAATCCTTTAATATTACAAGAATCATCCTTTAACTTTTACTTTTTATAGATGTTATATAATATGGGGGATGGTGTATTGAACTATGAATAGCTCGTGAGGACTTACAAACTTGGTACTTGGTTACAACCAAAAAATAGAGTAGGGAGTAGTTCCATTAACATATACAACTTACAGTGACATGCGTAACTGCATGCATGTTGGAATAAGATATTTACATGACATGGCATGCATGAAAATATCCATCGCACTTTCCAAAACCTTGAAATCGATTAACTATTCAATTGTTGTTGTGTTGTATATATTTCCACCCTATGTTTGACTTGATTATTCACTATGAGTTGGTGCCTTCCTTGTCTAACCTAGGAGCAATCTAACCAACACTAATCCATCACGATCCACCTAGAAATGAAAACAATATGGCATATTTCACCTTTCAGTGCATAGATATGACAACTAATGATGTGGATTACTAGGTTTTGACTAGTGTTACATGATCTGATACTCACATTAGAAAAGGAAAGGTATAGATAAAATAAATTATTAAAAATAAGGGGAAAACATTGAATTTAGCAACATCACTCCTCATCAGCATTTAATTATGATAATGCAATTGATTGTGAAAAAACGGGAATGATAATATGCTATATGAGGGAGTAAAAAGGGCAAAACTCACACTTATGATAATAGTAAATTCCTCAAAATGAAGGCCCAATTTCTCCCCCACATCTGAGACTTTGCAATTGCTTATGCAATATTGGGTGAATAACTAAAGAAATATCCAGAAAGGTCCCTCAAAATGGATGAAAACTATGTCACCAACACCTCCCCTAATTATCATAATACAAGGGTATATTTCACATATCTCATCACACTTGTCACTTTAATCTAGTTTATTAGATTTATAATATTCGTAAACATGATTTACATTTTAGATCTGTGGGTTATGGAACACTACACATAACAAGAGAAAAAACTAACCAAATCATAATTGAACAAAACCATTATATAGTGGGAACTGAAGGATGATAAAGCCCTTATCTGTGTAAGGACCGAATACTCATGTCCCTATTGTGTAAAAAATCTTATTCATGTCCATATCAATCTTGTATGAAAAAGATACATTTTAAAGAATCCATGTTGTGTTCATGACCTTGATCATGGTGCTTTAGCTCAAGAAACTCAAGTTAGTGTCCCTCAATTTCTTTCTATACCATGGTCTCAAAATGATCCCTAACACAAAGATTTAGATTATCCCTAGTGCACAAAACCCCATATCAATTCCCATATCCCACATTAAGAATGATGATATCCTATACAAGGTATATTTTTTGGTTTGAGGCCTTATTCATGTCCCTTGGTCCCTAGATACTTCATCTAGAGCCCAAGGGCCTTATTTTTCTCCCATGCCCATTAGAAAATATTTGAAACTCATTTCTACAATCCAATGCATTTTAGGAGCTACCATATTCCACTTAAAGGCCATATATCCTCATTTTCGAAACTTGCCCAATGAACACCACCACTAGTATACATAGATAATATGCATTCAATATATGTATGGTGGTATATATACTAGGTATAACTATCAATATATATGCTATAATATACCAGAATAATATGTGAGTATATATACCAATGTATATATTGACATATTTCTAGGTGAATGTGTCATATATATATATATATATATATATATATATATATATATATATATATATATATATATATATATATATATATATATATATATATATATAAACCAACATATTATGTAGGTATATATGTTTGCGTATGTACCTATAGATATATCAATACTATGTTCATATATATGTCAGCACATATCCACAAATATATGTATAAGTGTATATACTAGTATATCTACACCAACATATACAAATATATATATATATATATATATATATATATATATATATATATATATATATATATATATATATATATATATATATATATATATATATATATATATATATATATATATATATATATATATATATATATATTATGTTGGTATATATATCAATATCTATACTCACATATTATGTTGATATTTATACTAGTATATGTACCAACATAAATGTAGTAGTAATATATATATTGAATACATAATGTGTTGGTATAGTAGTGGTGGTCCTCAATGGGTAAGAAGAATACATATATAGATTAAGAGATTAATACTTTAGTTTAGGGTTGTAAAAGCATCCTAAATTTGTATATTTCAATCATTTTATCATTATATTAATTCATATATTAAGAAAATGTTATGTGGTTGTCCCTAATATGGTAGTGATTTTCCTTACACCATGGTTGGGGCCCTAATACAAATCCCTTACATGCCAAACCTCTAATAATGTCCATATTATACTTGTAGGATAAATATTCCATTGTTTGCGTCGTGTAGGATCACCATTAGTACATCGACATTATCTCTCTCTCTCTCTCTCTCTCTCTCTCTCTCTCTCTCTCTCTCTCTCTCTCTGTATATATATATATATATATATATATATATATATATACGTTGACAAATCAACCAACATAATATCAATATATCTATAGGTATATGCATGGACATATATACCTAATATATGCCTACATAATATGTTTCTCTCATCTCCTTATGAAAGCGTCACTTAGACCATTTGGCAAAATACAAGATATGTTCATATTGATTTCCATTTTTATTACTTTGCACAATAAGTCTATGATAGTTTTTAAGTAACTTCCCTACAATTCCTTCTACCAAAATGTAAAATTTCATCTATAAATGACAAGTTGGTTGCCTTAATTGATTCCTTCACTTGTATATCTCTCAATATTTGATTTTGTTTTGCTTCGACAATCAATATACTAAGTGTTTCTTCTTCCAAGAGGAACACAAATGGTGACAAGGGGAATCCTTGCTTCAGACCCCTAAATATCATGGAGAACCAAAAAGGAGATCCATTTATTGACACTTCAAATTTTGTAGATTCCACACTCCCCATAATCGAAATAATAAATTGAAGTGATAAACCTACTTGAAGAAAAACTAGTATGAGAAAGATCCTTTTCACTTTGTGAAGTTCCTTTGAACGATCAACTTTCATAACTATTATGGGATTTTTTTATAGTTTCTATTGAATGAAACCCATCCTATGTTTCCCAAAAACATCAGGAATTTTCTTATTAAAAATAAATCTAAATTTTTCCTCTAAAATGGAATTAGATAGTGTTTGTTTCATTTTGTTTCCTGTGGTATTCGAGAAAATATTTTAGATAATATTGCAAAGGGATATTGCTATGAAATCATAAAAGGTGAAAGGCCATTCTTTTTTAAATAAGTGTTATAAAATCCCCTAATACCTTTCCATATATTATTCCTTCCTAAATCACCCTAAGAAACTTATCCTGTAAGAAGTCGTAGAATCATGAGAAGAATTCCACAATCCAAGCATCAAGGTGTGGAATTTTGGCCATCTAAAGAGTATTGAGAACATCTTTTAATTCTTATATTATTACTTATAACTCTATAAATTCATTCATATCATCATTACAGAATAGAGGAAACAATCTAGCTACTTTCATAATATACCCTATATAGCTACATCACACTCCATAAACAAGGATTGGAAGTGTTGTTTACTTACATGGGAAATATTCTTAAAGTATGAGACCTATGAACCATATAGACCTATCAAATCCAAAATATGGTTAAATTTCCTTCAATAGGAAACATATTTTTGAAAAAAAATCATATTATTATCTCCTTAAAAAACCATATTAGATGGATTTTAAATATCCACTTAATTTCTTCTAGCTTCAGAAGGACTTTATTTTTATTTTAAAGGTATTTTAACCATTCATCCTCATCGTCATTAAAAATACCATTGTTATTTTGGTCAAAAATATCCTATTTCATTACATCTACAACATTCAAGTCTTTTTGGTATTCTTTTGCTTCTGCCTTTTCCCAAAATGTAGACACCTTCTTAACTCTAATCAAGTTGTTAGAGAACTAAAGCATTGTAGATTCACCAATGAAAATTTTATACTTTATCCAATTGTTGAGAATCATAAGTATAAATTTTCCTCCAAGAGCCAAGAGTTACTAAACTTAAATGGAAATGAGGCATTTTGATTCTCCACCTCAAATTAAAATAGGGTAAGTAGATGGTTATGGTTCCCATCAAAAACTTCCAAGTGATTTTTATTTACAAATCTCCTCAAGGGTCTTCTTGGAAATAAGAAAATGATCCAATTTCTCCAAAAAACCAATCTTGCTACTTTTGGAATTTCACCAAGTTGAAACTATAATAATTGATTTAACATCCATTAATATTAAGTCTTAAAATACATGAGTGAAATGATTTTATAGTGGATCTGATCTAGGAACCTCACCTTAGTATTCTCTTGAATCTATAGTAGGATTTAAGTAAACTCCTATCATCACAAACTCAAGATTCATTGATATTTTAAATTGTTCTAGATCCGTAACCATTTTTTATATCGAGCCTACAAGTTCACCAGTTTGAATAGCTCATCTATGCCCTTGTCCCTTCCTTCAACCATAATTATAGAAATGAGATAGATAAAATTATTAGCCTCAAATATATCATTCTAACCAATTACTAAACTATTAGAGAACCCTTGTACATCCATACCTCAAATTTTTTTCTCCATCAAGATAGGTGAAATAAAATCAATTGATTTAGTCCCCTCATACATTACCTCTTCGAACATAATCACATCCAACCTATACATAGAAAGAAACATTATGAGGGATAGATTCAATAGGGAAATCCCCTATCCTGCTAATGTTAAAGGGTAAAGAAATCACGATGTAGCAACCTTCCTAGGGTTTTGTAATCTAATTATCCCTTATATGGTCAAATATTTTCCTACCTTTAACTCCCTTTAGTCCTTCAAATTTTTGTTTGAGATAAATGATTTTCTCCCCAATTGATCCAGTTTATAGCGCATCAAACCTAAAGCACCCTTGATCCTTCCTCCATTTTCCAGGTTATATTTCCTATAGGAAAAATGACATAGGAGAAATATAATTTGATTATTTAAATATCCAAAACTTGTGAAACATCATTGAGTGGCCACCCTTAATGAAACTCTAAAGAATTATTCAAAACCATAATAAAAACAATTGGTAATTATCCAACTTCCATTAATGAAACACCACTAGGTGTAAAAACTATTTGAATCTTCCCCTCCTGAATCTCTCCTTTAGGAGATATGAACTCTTCATTAAAAAAAATAGAGGTTGTATATCAAAAGAAAGAGATTCTTTGCATTTTTGTGCACCAATTGAAGTTGACTCCTTATGGGACTCCCCCTTTTTAGTTGAAAAGTCTTGTCTCTAGTTAGGGGTAGCTAGGTTGATGTCAACCCCTCGAATGGGTGGAATTATTCCTTTTGGTTCTTATTAATCCAATGGAGTCTAATAATTGATGAACACTTGTCTTCTAATCCACCAGTTATTCTTAGGTTACCATGAAGGTTTTCATATTACACACTCCCTCCATAAAGGGTCTTCCCAATGACACATTAACTAATGAAACAATTCTAGTAGTCTAATGATTAAATCACTAATAATGCCCCCCTTAAAAAGTAAGCTTGTGTTGACAATCTATTTGTAATATCAATTTTAATGAGCAATTTCTCCATTCATTTCTCAAAGGAGTCCTAGAGATTTTCTTCCACCATAATGAAACACCCAATGTTACCTCTGTTGGGTTGTGTTATATTCTTTCCATGACTAACCGATGTAGTGAACCGGGGGCTTAGACCGGGGGGGCGCAGAGCCCCCCCTTCATTGCGCCAATTGCGTAGCGGCTGGTGGGTAGCCCCCCTCTACAGGGTCCAGGGAAGCGCCTCGAGAAATTTTTTTTTGGACCCTATATTAGGTTGGGTGAACCTACCTATGGTTTTTGGTCCATGGTTTTGGACGCGATGGTTTTCAGTCCATGGTATTGGATGCTTCCACATGTATAAATATGTATTGTAACATTGAAAGGAACATAATGAAAAATCAAGCTGGTAGTCCCGATTTTGGGATCCAGGGGAAAATATTTGTGTATACGTGTTATGCTCTTGCATTGTTTATTTTCTGTGTTTTAAGATTTGTATGCAGGTAATTTCTGTACAGGGTTAAAACCTACATTTGGTATTGGAGTTGTTTTGGCCTCAAGGGGATGCCTTTGTTGCTGAGGGGTTTCGCTCGGGCCTGTGGTAGACCCTGTTCAGTGGGAGATCTGCGAGATCGATTCTGGTGGTGAAAGAAGATGACGAGCAGTGGAAAGATAGAGATTGAGAAATTTAATGGTCAGAGTTTTGAGTTGTGGAAACTCAAGATGGAGGACCTGTTGGTGGATAAAGATCAATGGATCGAGGTAGATCCGGGTACTAAACCAATGGGAGTGTCCGATGAAGAATGGAAGAAGTTGGATTGGAAGGCAAAGAGCACAATACAATTGTGTGTCTTAGATTCAGTATTGTTAAATGTATCAGGGGAAGCTACGATGAAGGCCTTGTGGGATAAGTTAGGGGCTTTGTACCAATCTAAGTCTCTGATGAATAAATTGTTCCTGCGAGAAAAGATGTATAACCTGAGGATGAAAGATGGAGACTTGGTGATAGAGCATATGAATGCATTTAATACTATGGTAAGTCAATTAGCATCTGTTGATATTAAAATTTTAGATGAAGATAAGTGCATTAGTTTGTTGTGTTCTCGACTAGATTCGTGGGATAGTCTGGTTATTGCAATAGGTAGCAATGAAACTGCCTTGCAGTTTGATGAAACAGTCTCATCCTTGCTGATGGAGGAGATGAGACAGAAAGATATGGAGAGCCACAATGGTGATGCCTTGTCTGTACAAGGATGGTCCCAGAACAGAAACAAAAATAAGTCATCGAGTGGGAGATCTAAATCTAGAGGAAGATCTAAATCTCCAGGAAAACCTGTAAAGGTGGTGTGCTAGAAATGTAGAAAGGAAGGGCACTATAAAAGGGATTGTAAATATAAAGCTCTTGATAAAGGAAAGGGATCTAATGATGCTCCTTTTGCAGAGGCGAAAACCACCTTAGATGAAGGTGGGGATGTGTACTTGGCTTCTTCAAGTACACATGTAGATCACGAGGCATGGTTGATTGACTCAAGTGCATCCTTTCACTTCACTCCCCATAGAGAGTGGTTCTATGAGTATGAGAAATACGATGGTGGTGATGTCTTCTTAGGGGATGATAGGAAGGCTAGAACTGTTGGTTGCGGAAAATTAAAGTTGAAGTTGTAAGGTGGAAGGGTTAGAACACTTCCAGGTGTTCTGCATATTCCTGCATTAGGCAGAAATCTGATTTCTGTAAGCAAGTTGGATGATGCAGGTGTAAAAACAGTGTTCGAGAAGGATACCTACAAGATGGTTCAGGGAGCACTGGTATTGATGCAGGGAGTTTGAATTGGAACTCTGTATAAGCTACAAGGTAGTACTATTGTTGATGGGTGCAATAGTTCTGTGGTTCCTAAAAGTGGAGAAGAAAATCTAGTGGTCTCTGGAGAGAAGACCATGCTGTGGCATCAAAGGCTTCGACATATTGGAGAGAAGGGCCTTTGAATACTTCATGGTAAAGGTATGGTAGAAGGTATGAGTAATAGCTATCTGGATTTTGATTTATGTGAAAATTGTGTATATGGGAAGCAGAATCAAGTGAGTTTGGCCTCGGTGGTAAGAGGGTGAAACATATATTAGAGGTTGTGCACAGTGATGTGTTTGGACCTGTGAAGGTCCATCACTGGGTAAGTCTGTGTACTATGTATCATTTATAGATGACTTCTCAACGAATAAATGGATATATTTCCTTAAGAAGAAATCTGAAGTCTTTGAGAGGTTTAAATAATTTAAGGCTTTGGTGGAAAACCAGACAGAGAAGAAGATAAAGGTGCTAAGGACAAATAATGGTGGAGAGTTTTGTAGTAAGGAATTTGAAGAATTATGTAAGAAGTGTGGTATAGAACGACAGAAGACTGCTCCATATACACCTAAGTAAAATGGAGTTGCAGAAAGAATGAACAAGATGTTGATCGAAAGGGCAAGAAGCATGCTCAGTGGTGTCGGGTTAGGACAAAAATTCTAGGCAGAGGTAGTGGAGATAGCATGTTACCTAGTCAATAGATCACCTTCATCAGCGTTGGAGGATAAGACTCCACAAGAGGTATGGACTGGTAAGAAACCCTCTCTTTCACATCTGAGGGCATTTGGATGTGATGCATATGTACATGTTCCAAAGGAGAAACGAACCAAGTTGGATAGTAAATATGAAAAGTGCATCTTTATTGGGTATAAGGATGGTTTAAAGGGTTATAAGCTTGGAACCCAGCAACAAGGAAGGTTGTGTACAACCAAGATGTGGTGTTTAGAGAGGTGAAAGATGTTATTAAACATGAAGTCCAATCAAAGGAACCTGAGAAGATAGAGTTTGAGATAAAGGAGGAAGATTTAGACTCTACAGTAGAGGAGGAATCAGAAGATGAAGAGCCACAAACTCCGGATGTAAGAAGATTAGTTCGAGAAAGAAGACAACTAGAAATATAGTCCATCTGCTTTCTGTTCAAATTTTGTTTTATCTATTACTGATGATGATCCCAGAACTGTGAAGGAAGCAGTAGATCCAGAGGATGGAAAACTCTAGAAAGAGGCAATGGTTGATGAAATGGCATCTTTCTCAAAATGAGGCTTGGGATCTGATGGAGTTGCCAGATGGAAGGAAACCCATTGGCAGAAAATGGGTGTTCAAGAAGAAGACAAATGTAGAAGGAAAGGTGGAGAAATACAAAGCTCGGTTGGTAGAAAAAGGTTATTCCCAGGTGCCGGGAATTGATTTTGGTGATATTTTTTCTCCTCTTGCCAAGGTAACTTCTATTAGATTAATTTTATCTGTTGCTGCTACTTTTGATTTTGAGGTAGAAAAGATGGATGTGAAGACAACATTTCTTCATGGGGATCTGGAAGAGGATATCTACATGAAGCAACCTGAAGGCTTTGTGGTGAAGGGTAAGAAAGAATTGGTATGCAAGTTAAAGAAGTATTTGTATGGGTTAAAACAGTCACCAAGGATGTGGTATCAGAAATTTGATACATTTATACGGGGACTTGGCTCAACTAGAAGCAAAGCATACCACTGTGTGTATTTTAAATTAATTGATGACCGTGTTATTTATTTGGTCTTGTATGTGGATGATATGTCGCTGGTTGGAAATGGAAAAGAAATTATCCAAGATTTGAAGATCCAATTATTGTCCAAATTCGACATGAAAGATCTTGGTGCTGCAAACTATATTTTGGGCATGGAAATTAAAAGAGATCGGGTAAAGAGGAAGCTATCGTTAAACCAAAGGAAGTATGTCGAGACAATACTGCAGAGGTTTAATATGCAGGATAGTAAACTGGTGAAGGTTCCTATTCCTGTAGGTGTAAAGTTATCTGCTGAATAGTGTCCCAAGACACAAGAAGAGGAAGAGTATATGTCTTGTGTTCCATATACAAGTGCAGTTGGTAGCCTGATGTATGCAATGGTCTGTACTAGACTAGACATTGCACATGCAACAGGAGTATTGAGCAGGTTTATGTGAAATCTAGGGAAGGAGCAGTGGATAGCTGTGAAGCGGGGTTTCAGGTATTTGCGTGGCACTGATGATTATGGTTTGTGCTACTAAGGAAGACCAGGATTGGATAGAATTTTGGATATTCGTGGCTTTGTTGATGCAGACTAGGCTGGAGATTTGAATCAGAGAAGATCTACAAGTGGGCATGTGTTTAACCTATTTAGAGGTGCAGTCAGTTAGACGAGTAAGAAGCAATCTAGAGTGGCACTATCAACTACAGAGGCAGAATACATGGCATCCACTCATGCAAGTAAGGAAGAAATTTGGTTGCAGAGATTGTGTTCAAGTATGGGGTTAGTATAGGGAGATATAAGGATAGGCTGTGACAACCAAAGTGCAATTTTCTTGACAAAGAACCCTGCTTATCATTAAAAGAAAAAGCACATTGATGTTCAGTATCACTTTGTGAGGGATATGATAGAAGAAAAAAAGGTGTTGCTGGTAAAGGTGGCACTTTGAAGAATACTGCAGATGCATTGAAAAAATCTGTGAGCTCTAAGAATTTCTCCTGGTGTAGAGAAACAATGGGTGTGTCAAGGCTGGAAAAATGACTAAGCTCTCTTGTGACCCCCTGTGGAAAGAAAAAAACAAGTGGGAGAATGTTGGGTTGTGTTATATTCTTTCCAAGACTAATCGACGTAGTGAACCAGGGGGTTAGAGGGGGGGCGGAGCCTCCCCTTCGTTGCGTTGATTGCATAGCGGGGTGGTCACAGGGGGGTTTGAGGGGGGCGGGTAGCGGCCCTCTATGGGGTCCGGTGTAGCGCCCCAGGAATTTTTTTTTTGGACCCTATATTAGGTTGGGCGAACCTACCTATGGTTTTTTGTCCATGGTTTTGGATGCAATGGTTTTTGGTCCATGGTATTGGATGCTTCAGCATGTATAAATATGTATTGTAACATTGAAAGCAACATAATGAAAAATCAAGCTGGTAGTCCCAGTTTTGGGATCCAGGGAAAAATCTCTGTGTATATGTGTTTTATGTGTTATGCTCTCACATTGTTTATTTTCTCTATTTTAGAATTCGTATGCAGGTAATTTCTGTACAGGGTTAAAACCTACAACCTCCAATCAGTTCTAAAATTGCTTCATTCTATAATTCTAGTGTTATCCCAGGGAGAAGTATCCAAACATGTTGGATACTCATTAGTTCACAATGGGGTCAAACCCTAGCTTCCAACTATGCAGTAGCGAAGTGGAAGGGATCCATAACTAGTCAATTTTAAAGATTATAGTATTATCCTTTGATCTGTTGAATTTGAAGGATATACATGCGATGACCATCAACTTATATTGGGCGGGATATCTAAAAATATTTCACCATATTTCTTCTAACCAAATTATCATAGAGTCTTCTATTACTAGTTTTCCAATAATCTTGTTGATCAAGGGTTAGTTCATAAAGACTTCGATCCTATCCATACTACATCATGTTTCAGCACTAGTTTCACCTCATCCTTTCTATATATAATACATTTTTTTTTTCTAAGTGTTAATGCAAATTGGATTGACTTTGTATCTAAGATGCATGCTTTAGGATTTGATCTTAACTCTATCCCTGATAGCACCTCTCTCACTCCTTCCACAACCTGACTAGGGTTAAGGAATTTAAACTTCACAACATGATCTATACTCAAAATTATAGATATGAAAGGCTCCAACACCTGTAGTGCATCAATATTTGTTTGATTTCATTTATGGTTGGAGTGAGATGACCTTATCTCATGATCTCTATCATTGATCAATGGAAATTCTAGCTTAACCATTGGCTTGCAATATGTCACTATATATCTAGGAATTCAAGGCATCACCAAATAGACTAGGTCCTCCTTAAATGCTTGTTCATTTATCTAGATTTTAACCAACTAATTATGGATCTAAATGATGAATAACAGATTCCATGAGTCATCCTTCCCATTGAATACAGTGTCTAAAATGTGAGTCGTGGCTTTGACAATAGAGTAGGCCAAAACTCTAGAGTTTAAATACCTAGAAAATCAACCATGCAAAACATTAGGATGACCCATTACCTTCATTAGAAGCCTCCAAACATATCCCCTAATTATTTCATTCTTAAAATGGCCACCACCATCTAATATAATATACCCATAAAAGATAACATAATAAATGATATAACAATATATTTAGTACTAACATAATATTTACTATTAACGCAACATATTATATCATTTAATAAATTAATAATTCTTTAGTTATATCTTTACTGGATTCTCATAACTTTAGTTTTACTGATAATTTTAACATTGTCATTTTATTATTAGCAAGACAACTCTTTTTAGTCTTTCACAATTTCTTGGTTTACTTATTAAATGTAAGTATCTTCCATCCTAATGATACATATTCATTATTTATTTATCAAATCTGTTATCTTATTCTTTAAATATCTTAATGATGAAGCTTAGTATGGATTTCAAATGCCAAGACTATGGCTACTGTCATGCAGAAAGAGTCAATTTTGCGAACAAAACCGACCTCCCTAAAAAACAAGGCTTTTCTAGTGACAAACAAAACAATCAAGCACTATCTTTCCCTAAATATGCATTTAAAATAAAAGCAACCAGGTGTTTAAGGCTTACCTTTAGTCCAACGCTGTTTGTAGCAGCCAAGCCTCTTGGATCCAGATGAGCTCCTCTCCTTGAAACCTGCATACACAAACAAGCAAATGATTACATAGCACCTGAATAACTCATATAATAAAACATATTCATCATAAAGACCAAGGAGTTTATGAAACAAATTATATATAACAACTTGTTGAGAAAAATGAACTCAATTGTATTAATTGGAAACAAAAGAAACCTTACAACCAGTGCCTTGGTGTTGTGCAGGTCCCTCCCAGGGTCCAGCAAGAGTTCTCCTCTACTTCGATCAGCTCACCCACTTCCAAATGAAGCTAAGAAAGGAATGTAATCTCTCCTCTCAATCTCTATAAGGGAGTCCTAATTTCAGCAGCATCTACCCTTAGGAATGTTCAGCTTTCAACCTCCTTTGCCTCTAGCCCAATGCCTATATTTATAATGATTTGGAGGAAGTTAAACAGGTCCACCATCAATGGGATAAGCCCCTCTTTCAAAGGGATAGCTCCCCTCTTCATGGGATAAGTTCCTCTTTCATTGGGATGCATGAACCATCTAGAGGCGCTCAATCCACCTCAAACCATCTTCTAGAATGCTCTAGAATCGACCGCAAGTAAGTTTTTTGAAGTAAAACTTGCACCTTTTGACATTTACAGGGGTACGCACCCACCCCTTTACAGACAGAGCGTACAAGTATGCAGGTATTATGTACTTGAGGTGTGTGCCCACAGGTAAGAGTAAGAGAAAGTGCGGAACCAGAGTTATATTGATTTTTTAAAGGCTTTCTCTCTTTTTTGGAGTTTGACATGAGGAGCAGAGGTATAAGACTTGCCAAGGAGGACAGTATGGTTATTGATGGAGCCATACTGACTGCAAATAGTCATGGTGACAAATTTTAGTGTAATAGATTGCCCCCTAAAGTGCGAGGTCTATAGTAGATTAGGGTTTTATATCATTTAGGAAGGGTGAAGCACTTTATCATTTCGAGGATTATCTTGTGGAGAGCCTAGTCGGAACCTGCAAATATTCAACAAAAAATACATATATGAGATCATATCATCGCTGAGGTAGGAATTCCCATACTTAGATCAAAAACTTAACTAACAAACTAACTACTGCTCCGATATAGGAATGATTTTGCAATACATCATAATCATAGACACATGTAGACACAGTATGGACGCAACCATCTGTTTATAATTAGTCTACTGTATAATGAATACAAAACTCCTCGCAGCCTAGATGGCGGGAACTAGATCCAGGGTCTTCATTTCTGCTTCCTGAAATAGTACGATTCTATCCATGCGAATAAATGAGTTGATGTCGAACATGGTAGAAACCACTTGATTACCAGTCAATGATGTAAACTGTTAACAAGTGTGAGAGAAACCACCAGTGATGTCAATGGTTCTCAAAGTACCCAGTACAATCCGTGAGATGTGAATGAATGTGTTGATGTCGAACATGTCACAGAATCCCTTGATCGAAGGTCATTGATGTAACCTGTCGTCAAAGGCGAGAAACCTGCCATTGAGGCATGCAGATTTCAAGGTACTGATGATTCCTAGATCATCTTTCTAGATAATGTGTTGAAGTAGATAGAAAGTGATCCATTGCGGGGCAAGCCCACAACACGAAATCATAGATCAAGTCGAAGAAATGTAGCTGTAAGGACTGACTCAGGGATGGTCAAGATGGATGACAGATATTTTGCAGATGAATGGCTTATTGGCAGTGACCTCTTAAACACATAACGACACAACAGATGGCTTGGTGACAATTGACCCAAAGTTAATACCCAGAAACCGGCTGAAGACTTTCAATGTGGTTTGATCAACTATTAGGCAAAGGATTTCCCAACCCAGGTGAATAAAAGTGTCGTGTTCAAGAGTGGTGATAAGGTTTTTCCGAGACAGAGTATAACAAATGGGCTCATTTTCCTCTCTTTTCCCCCACCATTTCTGGCAAGTACCTCTTTATTTTTTACAAGCTTGAGGATGATAACATTTTCTTGATTATAAGCTCATCCTTCGGATGAGTCCAACTTAGTTTAGATTCGAACCCTAAGAAGGAGTGGTCCGTTTCTGTTTGTAATCAAACAGGTCCTTTACTGTGAAATTTTAACGAGTCCAGTATAGGAGAAACTCGGTGTTTTTCAATTTTAGAGAGTCTGAAAAAACTTAAGAAGACTCCAGGGTTGACCTTTTTCGTAAATTTGTGTCTCCCAAGCCCGAAAAAGTATAAAATAATACCTGAGAGAACCGCTTTATCTTTACGACCAAGGAGTACTTTCATGATTAGTGTCTCTGATTTGAAAAGTAGAAAGCGATCAAGGACACGTCGTTTTATTTCCAATATCGAATTTGAAACGACAAAAATCCAACAATCTTTTCATGTTTTTATGGTCAAAAAAGGGTTGTAAGAGGACCGTCTTTTAATTCCGTTTTAACGAGTGTAAAAGAAATGCTCGGCAATATTTTCATGTTTTAGGAGTTAGAAAAGGGCTTAAAGATGACTCTAAGGTTTCACTTTTTCGTAAGTTTTAACGAGTTCGAAAAAATGATAAAAATGTACTCATGGTTTTCATTTTTTCGTAAGTTTTAATGAGTTCGAAAAAATGACAAAAATGTACTCATATGGCCGACTTTCAATTTAATTTACGAGCAGGAAAAGACGGAAAGAACTCGACATTTTCATTTGTTTTACGAGAATGAAAGATAGCAAAATAATCTTAGGATTTTCATGAGTTTAACGAGTCTTGAAAATAACTGAAATTGACTCGAGATAGGTTTCATTTTTACAAAAGCTTGAAACAGAGAAAAACTATGCTTCAAAATAGTTTCATTTTTACACAAGCTTGAAACAGAGAAAAACTATGCTTCAGAGTAGTTTCATTTTTACACAAGCTTGAAACAGAGAGAAAACTGTGCTTGATGCCCCCTAAGCGTAACTGCTAGAGCGCATGCCCCCCAACTTCATTTCATTCAACCAGTTGGATGAAATGAAGGTTCAGTGACGAGATCATTTGAAAGACTCGACCTAAAACTATAAGAAAATTATGCAAAAAACTGAAATAACTAACCTAAATATACAACTTAACATTTATGAGATCTAGTCAAACTCTCGACTTAATTAAAGGAGGATTTGTTTCATTTTTTAACGAGCTTGACACAGGAAAAGAACTATGCTCGGATTCGGTTTCATGTTTACGCAAGCTTGAAACGAAAAACCATGCTTGTTATAAGTTCGCATGCCCCCAGCATAATGATGCAAATCAAGGTACATATTTTGTCATGCAGAAAGAGTCAATTTTGCGGACAAAACCGACTTCCCTAAAAAACAAGGCTTTTCTAGTGACAAACAAAACAATCAAGCACTATCTTTCCCTAAATATGCATTTAAAATAAAAGCAATCAGGTGTTTAAGGGTTACCTTTAGTCCAACGCTGTTTGTAGCAGCCAAGCCTCTTGGATCCAGATGAGCTCCTCTCCTTGAAACCTGCATACACAAACAAGAAAACGATTACATAGCACCTGAATAACTCATATAATAAAACATATTCATCATAAAGACCAAGGAGTTTATGAAACAAATTATATATAACAACTTGTTGAGAAAAATGAACTTAATTGTATTAATTGGAAACAAAAGAAACCTTACAACCAGTGCCTTGGTGTTGTGTAGGTCCCTCCCAGGGTCCAGCAAGAGTTCTCCTTTACTTTGATCAGCTCACCCACTTCCAAATGAAGCTACGAAAGGAATGTAATCTCTCCTCTCAAGCTCTATAAGGGAGTCCTAATTTCAGCAGCATCTACCCTTAGGAATGTTCAGCTTTCAACCTCCTTTGCCTCTGGCCCAATGCCTGTATTTATAATGCTTTGGAGGAAGTTAAACAGGTCCACCATCAATGGGATAAGCCCCTCTTTCAAAGGGATAGCTCCCCTCTTCATGGGATAAGTTCCTCTTTCATTGGGATGCATGAACCATCTGGAGGCGCTCAATCCACGTCAAACCATCTTCTAGAATGCTCTAGAATCGACCGCAAGTAAGTTTTTTTGAAGTAAAACTTGCGCCTTTTGACTTTTACAGGGGTACGCACCCACCCCTTTACTGTACAAGTACGCAGGTATTATGTACTTGAGGTGCGTGCCTGCAGGTAAGAGTAAGAGAAAGTGCGGAACCAGAGTTATATTGATTTTTTAAAGGCTTTATCCCTTTTTTGGAGTTTGACATGAGGAGCAAAGGTATAAGACTTGCCAAGGAGGATAGTATGGTTATTGATGGAGCCATACTGACTGAAAATAGTCATGGTGACAAATTTTAGTGTAACAGATTGCCCCCTAAAGTGCGAGGTCTGTAGTAGATTAGGGTTTTATCTCATCTAGGAAGGGTGAAGCACTTTATCATTTCCAGGATTATCTTGTGGAGAGCCCAGTCAGAACCTGCATATATTCAACACAAAATACATATATGAGATCATATCATTGCTGAGGTAGGCATTCCCATACTCAGATCAAAAACTTAACTAACAAACTAACTACTGCTCCGATATAGGAATGATTTTGCAATACATCATAATCATAGACACATGTAGACACAGTATGGACGCAGCCATCTGTTTATAATTAGTATACTGTATAATGAATACAAAACTCCTCGCAGCCTGGATGGCGGGAACTAGATCCAAGGTCTTCATTTCTGCTTCCCGAAATAGTACGATTCTATCCATGCGAATAAATGAGTTGATGTCGAACATGGTAGAAACCACTTGATTACCAGTCAATGATGTAAACTGTTAACAAGTGTGAGAGAAACCACCAGTGATGTCAATGGTTCTCAAAGTACCCAGTACAATCCGTGAGATGTGAATGAATGTGTTGATTTCGAACATGTCACAGAATCCCTTGATCGAAGGTCATTGATGTAACCTGTTGTCAAAGGCGAGAAACCTGCCATTGAGGCATGAAGATTTCAAGGTACTGATGATTCCTAGATCATCTTTCTAGATAATGTGCTGAAGTTGATAGAAATCGATTTGTTGCGGGGCAAGCCCACAACACGAAATCATAGATCAAGTCGAAGAAATGTAGCTGTAAGGACTGACTCAGGGATGGTCAAGATGGATGACAGATATTTTGCAGATGAATGGCTTATTGGCAGTGACCTCTTGTACACATAACGACACAACAGATGGCTTGGTAACAATTGACCCAAAGTTAATACCCAGAAACCGGTTGAAGAATTTCAATGTGGTTTGATCAAGTGTTAGGCAAAGGATTTCCCAACCCAGGTGAATAAAAGTGTCGTGTTCAAGAGTGGTGATAAGGTTTTTCCGAGACAGAGTATAACAAATGGGCTCATTTTCCTCTCTTTTCCCCCACCATTTCTGGCAAGTACCTCTTTATTTTTTACAAGCTTAAGGAGGATAACATTTGCTTGATTATAAGCTTATCCTTCGGATGAGTCCAACTTAGTTTAGATTCGAACCCTAAGAAGGAGTGGTCCGTTTCTGTTTATAATCGAACAGGTCCTTTACTGTGAAATTTTAACGAGTCCATTATAGGAGAAACTCGGTGTTTTTCAATTTTAGAGAGTCTAAAAAAACTTAAGAAGACTCCAGGGTTGACCTTTTTCATAAATTTGTGTCTCCCAAGCCTGAAAAAGTATAAAATAATACCTGAGAGAACCGCTTGATCTTTACGACCAAGGAGTACTTTCATGATTAGTGTCTCTGATCTGAAAAGTAGAAAGCGATCAAGGACACGTCGTTTTATCTCCAATATCGAATTTGAAACGACAAAAATCCGGCAATCTTTTCATGTTTTTATGGTCAGAAAAGGGTTGTAAGAGGACCGTCTTTTAATTCTGTTTTAACGAGTGTAAAAGAAACGCTCGGTAATCTTTTCATGTTTTAGGAGTTAGAAAAGGGCTTAAAGATGACTCTAAGGTTTCACTTTTTCGTAAGTTTTAACGAGTTCGAAAAAATGATAAAAATGTACTCATGGTTTTCATTTTTTCGTAAGTTTTAATGAGTTCGAAAAAATGACAAAAATGTACTCATATGGCCGACTTTCAATTTAATTTACGAGCAGGAAAAGACAGAAAGAACTCGGCATTTTCATTTGTTTTACGAGAATGAAAGATAGCAAAATAATATTGGGATTTTCATGAGTTTAACGAGTCTTGAAAATAACTGAAATTGACTCGAGATAGGTTTCATTTTTACAAAAGCTTGAAACAGAGAAAAACTATGCTTCAAAATAGTTTCATTTTTACACAAGCTTGAAACAGAGAAAAACTATGCTTCAGAGTAGTTTCATTTTTACACAAGCTTGAAACAGAGAGAAAACTGTGCTTGATGCCCCCTAAGCGTAACTGCTAGAGCGCATGCCCCCCAGATTCATTTCATTCAACCAGTTGGATGAAATGAAGGTTCAGTGACGAGATCATTTGAAAGACTCGACCTAAAACTATAAGAAAATTATGCAAAAAACTGAAATAACTAACCTAAATATACAACTTAACATTTATGAGATCTTGTTGGGTCCCTATAATACTAGTGATTACCCCATTACTATTGTAATTATACCCCTTATTTATATTGTTGTGCCCCCATTACCCCCATATTGTTATTAATGTGCCCATAGAATCCCTCTATTGTTATTTTTGTGGCTTTATATTATTATTGTTAGGTCGGCTGGATTATATTGTGACTCCTTAGACTCCTATATATAGAAAGGAGGTTTTTTCATTTGTATCATCCAAGAATTGTTCATTTATGTAATGTAAAGGAGGTTGCCCCCTCGAAGAGGCTGAATTCTAAGGCGTTGATCTCTCTTTTCTATCTTTTTTTGAGCTGGTTTCATAACATTTGGTATCAGAGCTTTGGATTCTAGGGTTTCGCTGCTCCAAACAGGTCATCGTGGAATTTTCGCTATAAATTTTTTTCTGTGACGTTTCAAAAGTCGCAAAAAAAACCCATTTGAGAAGAAATCGCGCTGAACCTTGGGTCCGAATTTCAGAGCTTTTCGCACAATATTTTCGGAGATATGATCTGAGGAAGTTGGTCTTTTTGCAGACTCCTGAATTACATTCAAAACAGGTGACCTGGGGAAAATCGTCATAACTTTCTTTCTGAGCATCGGATTGAAATTTCGTAAGAAGGTACAGAAAGAGGACGGACTGTAGTTTTCGTTTATATATTTTTCAGAGTCAAAGGTTGAAACAGTGACACGTGGCACTTCATACAAGTTCGCTCTACTGAACTAGTCTATAATCAGGTCACTGCGGGAGATTGGGCATAACTCTTTCTTGGAGAATCCAATTTGGTTCAGACTAGTGGCATTGGAAAGAGGACATAGAAGGCTACTACAGATCACAATTTCAGAACTGGATGATTCGAAATTACAGAGATACATCAGATTCAATATCAGGCTTCTACAAAGTAAAAAAGGTGTGTAGTTTTTTTTTTTATTTTTGCATAAGCTTGGTTTGAAGGAATTCAAAGGGCATAGTAAAGCATTATTATCGGTAACTGATGCCCCGAGGAAAGAAAATGCAAACACCTAGTAAGGAACCTGAAAGCTCTAGCATGACTCATGAAGAAGAGGAAGAAATGCTACATGATATATCAAAATTACAAGAACAAGTGCAACAAATGTCCCTTGCACAAAAGGGAACAAAATCTAAGATGGATGGTTTAAAGAAAGATGTAGAAGCTAAGATGGATGGTTTAAAGAAAGGTGTAGAAGCTAAGATGGCCTGTTTAAAGAAAGGCGTAGAATCTAAGATGATTGACGTGGAAGCTAAGATGGATGATTTGAAGATAGATTTGAAGACAGACATGGACGAATTGAAGATAAATATGAATAAGTTGCTACAAGAAATGGTCACTAATGGTGAAAGGGTAGTAAAGGAAACTCATGATGAGAACAAAAGAAATGTTAATCATGATTCCATAGATCTAATGTTGGATCGAAGAATCACCATATTCCAAAAATCGATATGAGGAAGTTTGATGGCAAGGATCCCGCCACATGGATATTACAGATGGAGCAATTCTTCGATCTCAATAATGTGCAAAAACACAAAAGGTACGTATGGCAACTTTATATTTGGAACCAAATCAGTTTGTATGGTATCAATGGCTTTGCTCTCGTAAACAATTTATCACTTGGGCAATTTTTACGGAAGAATTGATAGCACATTATGAGGATACAAAAAGCAACACTTTTTTTAGCCAATTGATAAGTCTCAAACAAAAGGGTTCAATAATGGAGCACATTGAGGAGTTCCAAAAATTGAACATAAGGGTAAAAGATATTCCAGAGGAGCATAGGATTGATGTGTTCATAGGGTCTTTAAAGGATAATATCCAACATGATGTTCGCCTTTGGGAACCTGATTCATTAGAGAAGGCATTCAGGTTAGCAAGAAAAATGGAAAGCAAAATTATGGCAACCAGGAAGCATACCACTCACAACTATAAAGACGGAAGTGTTGTTGCCCCTAGTCTTCCACAACCTATAAGGTTGACACCACAACAATTGGAAGAAAAAAGAGCAAAAGGGCTTTGTTACAGTTGTGATAGCAAATACACTAAAGGTCATAAGTGTGCTGAGAAGAAATTATTCTACATAGATTGTGAAGAGGAAGAAGAAAAGGAGCAAGAAAGGTCAAAAGAAGAGGATATACTCCAGGAACAAAGCCTAGATGAAGAACAAATAAATCCGACCATATCTTGTAATGCATTGGCGGGAATTACCACTCCTCAAACCATCAAGATAGAAGGACAAATCAAGAAGAAAAAGGTAATAGTGTTGATTGATTCAGGAAGCACCCACAATTTTATTCATTGTAGGGTAGCAAAAGAATTGAATTGCTTCCTATATCCAGCACCAGAGTGTCAAGTGATGATTGCAAATGGAGGAACAATAAATTGCTCTGGAAAGTGCCATAATATCAAGCTATCCATGGGAGAATATGTATTGACTAGCCCAATGCTTTCCATTCCAATGGGAGGTGCTGATGTTGTACTAGGAGTCCAATGGCTACAATCCTTGGGTACAATAGCTTTTAATTTTCAAGAACTTTTCATGAAATTTTCTGTGGAAGGAAAGGAAGTTGAATTAAGGGGTATTGCAGGGAAACCAGGAAAGATAATCAGCTCTAATGGTATGACAAAGCTTCTAAAAAAGGAGCAAAGAGGTGTAATTGCACAATTATGTTCGCTAGATGTTTCCACATTGGAATCATCTATTTCTCCAGATCTCCAAAAAGTCCTGGACAATCATTCCAAGGTATTTGAGACTCCCAAAGGTCTCCCACCTATGCGTGATCATGATCATGCTATTCATCTGATTCCAGGAAGTGTTCCTCCAAACATCAGGCCGTACAGATATCCCTATGTCCAAAAAAGTGAAATTGAACGTATGGTTGCAGAAATGCTAGAGGCTGGTATAATTCAACCGAGTCAAAGTTCTTTCTCTGCTCCAGTAGTATTGGTGCACAAGAAGGATGGATCATGGCGCATGTGTCCGGATTATAGGGAGCTCAACAAGCTCACTATTAAAGATAAGTTCCCCATTCCTGTCATTGATGAATTACTGGATGAATTGCATGGATCAATTTACTTCACCAAGTTGGATCTTCGTTCAGGATATCATCAAATCAGAATGAAGATTGAAGACATTCCGAAAACAGCATTTAGAACTCATGAGGGTCATTATGAATTTTTGGTCATGCCTTTTGGCCTTACCAATGCACCTTCAACATTTCAAGGTTTGATGAATTCAATTTTCAAACCATTCCTTAGAAAATTTGTGTTAGTATTTTTTGATGATATACTAATCTACAGCAAGTCTTGGAAGGATCATGTTGAACATGTTGACAGGGTGCTACAACTATTGGAGGAGAAACAATTATATGCAAAAAGATCCAAATGTTTCTTTGGAGTCCAGGAGGTGGAATATTTGGGTCATATTGTATCTCATGAAGGAGTTAAGGTAGACCCTAGCAAAATTAAAGCCATTAAGGAATGGAAAATCCCCACATCCATAAAGCATCTGCGAGGATTTCTTGGGTTGACAGGGTATTATCGCAAGTTTGTTAAGAATTATGGGAGAATAGCAGCACCTCTAACAACATTATTGAAGAAAGATGCATTTTCATGGACTCCGGAAGCAACAAAGGCCTTTGAACATCTTAAAGAGGCAATGTGCCAAGCACCGGTCTTAGCTACACCGACTTCACAAAAACCTTTATTGTGGAATGTGATGCTTCAGGAAATGGAATTGGTGCTGTTCTAATGCAAGATGAAAGACCCATTGCTTTTGAAAGTCGTCCAATCAAGGGAAAGTTTTTAAGCAAAGCTATTTATGAGAAGGAAATGTTGGCAATACTCCATGCACTTAAGAAATGGCGACCCTACCTAATGGGAAGACACTTCAAGGTAAAAACGGATCATGATAGCCTTAAATACTTTTTAGAACAAAGATTATCCTCTGAAGAGCAACAAAAGTGGGTCACAAAGATGTTGGGTTATGACTTTGAAATCATCTACAAAAAAGGGAAGCAAAATGTGGTGGCAGATGCACTCTCAAGAAAGGATGAGGATGTGGAAGCATTGTTGTGCGCCATTTCTATTATCCAACCAGATTGGATAAACGAAGCAAGGGAGGAATGGAAGAATGACGAAGAAGTGTGGGCACTTATTCGAAAGCTACAACAAGATTCCAGTACGTCTGATACATTTAGCTGGAAAAATGATTCGTTATGGTACAAAGATCGCTTATACCTCTGTAAGAATTCCCAGCTAAAACAAAAGATTCTTATGGAATTGCACACTTCTCCCTTAGGAGGGCACTCAGGATTTTTAAAAACTTACCACAGGGTTAAGAAGGAATTTTTTTGGGATGGCCTTAAATCAGATATTCAAAAGTTTGTGGCGGAATGTTTGGTTTGCCAACAAAATAAAGTTGAAACAATTAAGACACCGGGTCTATTACAACCTTTATCCATTCCAAGCCAACGTTGGGAGGAGGTTTCAATGGATTTTATCACAGGTTTACCCAAGTCTGAGGGAAAGAGTGTCATCATGGTGGTAGTTGACAGACTTACCAAGTATGCACACTTTTGTGCATTATCACATCCATTTAAAGCCAGTACAGTTTCTACTGCATTTATGGAAACAATTCAAAAGCTACATGGAAACCCAAAGATTATTGTAAGTGACAGAGATCCCATTTTCACTGGAAATTTTTGGACAGAATTATTTTCTTGTCTTGGTACTCAGTTAGCTCATAGCTCATCTTATCATCCTCAATCTGATGGGCAAACTGAGATAGTAAACAAATGTTTGGAAGGATATCTTCGTTGCTTTGTATCTGATAAACAGACACAATGGGTCAAATGGTTGCCTCTGGCTGAATGGTGGTATAACACTTCCTTCCATACAGCAACAAAAATGACCCCATTTATGGCACTTTATGGGTATCAACCACCATCCATCACATCATATTTAAGAGAAAATTCTAAGGTTCAGGCAGTGGAACATCACATCGAACATCAACAACAAGTCCTCCAACTCTTAAAGGATAACCTCGTGTTGGCACAGAATAGAATGAAACAACAGGCAGATCAACATCGCAGTGAAAGAAGTTTTGATGTAGGTGATTGGGTATTCCTACGGCTACAACCATATAAGCAAATGTCCCTCAAGCAAGCTAAGAAGGATAATAAATTATCACCAAAGTATTATGGTCCGTACAAGGTGTTGCAAAAGATTGGTACTATGGCATACAAATTGGAGCTTCCTGCAGCTTCTCGATTGCACCCAGTTTTCCATGTTTCATGTTTAAAGAAGGTTATAGGCGACAAGCTCCCAGTTCAAACAATATTGCCAGAACTTGACGAGGAAGGAAAAATTATATTGGAACCGGAAGCAGTCACAGAAACAAGAACTCGACAGCTACGAAATCGATCAATTTCAGAGTATCTTATCAAGTGGAAGAACTTATCCGCTGAAGATTCCACATGGGAGGATGAGAATTTTATGCAGAAGTATCCAGAACTACTCAAGCGTTGAGGACAACACTTTTTTGAAGGAGAGGGGCATGTTGGGTCCCTATAATACTAGTGATTACCCCATTACTATTGTAGTTATACCCCTTATTTATATTGTTGTGCCCCCATTACCCCCATATTGTTATTAATGTGCCCATAGAATCCCTCTATTGTTATTTTTGTGGCTTTATATTATTATTGTTAGGTCGGCTGGATTATATTGTGACTCCATAGACTCCTATATATAGAAAGGAGGTTTTGTCATTTGTATCATCCAAGAATTGTTCATTTATGTAATGTAAAGGAGGTTGCCCCCTCGAAGAGGCTGAATTCTAAGGCGTGGATCTCTCTTTTCTATCTTTTTGTGAGCTGGTTTCATAACAGATCTAGTCAAACTCTCGACTTAATTAAAGGAGGATTTGTTTCATTTTTTAACGAGCTTGACACAGGAAAAGAACTATGCTCGGATTCGGTTTCTTGTTTACGCAAGCTTGAAACGAAAAACCATGCTTGTTATAAGTTCACATGCCCCCAGCATAATGATGTAAATCAAGGTACATGCCCCCCAGGCTTCATTGCATTCAACTAGGTGGATGAAATGAAGGTTTACTTTCGAAATATTGGAAAGACTAGTGGGAGTTGTTTCATTTTTTAGTGAGGTTGACACAGGAAAAGAACTATCCTCAAAACCCATGTTTCATTTTTTAAACGAGCTTGACACAAGATAAGGAACTATGCTCATAACTACTCTCTACAATCTACCTATATAACCTATCCTTGTTTCATCTTTTAACGAGGTTGACACAAGACAAGGAACTATCCTCGAACCTGATTCATTTTTTAACGAGGTTGACTCAGTAACAGGAACTTTCCTCAAAACATCCAATTTCATTTTTTAACGAGGTTGAGAGAGGAACAAACTATCCTCGCTTCTACTCTCTACAATCTACCTAACTAAAACTCTACTCTAAAAACCTTGATTCATTTTTTAACGAGCTTGACACAAGACAAGGAACTATGCTCATGACGCCTTGTTTCTTTTTTTAACGAGCTTGACACAAGACAAGGAACTATGCTCTAAAATCCTTGTTTCATTTTTTAATGAGCTTGACACAAGACAAGGAACTATGCTCTAAAAACCTTGATTCATTTTTTAACGAGCTTGACACAAGACAAGGAACTATGGTCATGACGCCTTGTTTCTTTTTTTAACGAGCTTGACACAAGACAAGGAAGTATGCTCTAAAATCCTTGTTTCATTTTTTAATGAGCTTGACACAAGACAAGGAACTATGCTCTAAAATCCTTGATTCATTTTTTAACGAGGTTGACTCAGTAACAGGAACTATCCTCTAAACTTCATTGATCATGGCTTCCAACTGGAAGAAAGACATGTCAATGGACACACCTTGATCATGGCTTCCAAGAGGTCTTCATCAGAAGGAAGAATAGTTCTCTGGAAAGAACATATGTCAAGGGACTCAAAAGGGATAAGAACATCATGTTCAAGTAATCCCATAGAGTTTTCCATGTCAATTACTGTATCTAAATCAAAGGAAGATGAGAAAACAGTGGGAGGCTCACTTACATTAGTAACTGAAAACATGGGACCAGTTTCCACATAATTAACCCGTGGCGGGGTAGATACCACTTTAGAATCAGGAACATTTAGGGGTGTCATATTATTGGTAGTTGAAACAAGACTAGGGAATGAAAGCTGGTCTACAGTCACAATACTGCCATTGTGAGGGAAAGACATCACGCGAAAGAGTGTCGATACGACAGCTTTCATTGCATAAACATAGTCTCGCCCAAGGAGTAAATTGAAATCCAAGGGACCTCGAACTACCATAAGATCAATATAGACAGTTTTACCTTCCAAGGTAATAGAAAACTTAGGAAGGATCCCTAAAGGTTCACTAATGGTTCTGTTAAAAGCTTTCAGATTCTGTGTAATAGGTGCAAGCTGAGGGGAACCCAAAGCTTTCCAAGCAGTTGAGGATAAAATACTAACAGAAGCACCTTCATCTACCTGTGTGTGGTGCATGTCCCTACCATCAGCCTTGAGAATGATTTGGAAAGGGATGGAGGAGGGAAGAAGAGGTTCTATCAGTCTATTCCAATCAAAGGAAAATACCTCAGTACCTGGAGGGGGTTTTGTAGAAACAGGTGAAATGCCCCCTGGCATAGAAGAATCTGATGTAACACAAAGAACCTGAGCGGTATGAAGTTCACTCTCTAAAGGGAAAGTGGGATCGATCGAATGTGAAATTGAATCGACCACTTGATCAACTAACGGATCATCAACCTGGGTGACATGAGTTTCACTCTCCAATGGAAGAGTGTGATCGACTGTACTTGAAATTAGATCAATCACTCCGTCAGTTGACGGTAGGTTGGGAGAAAGTTTACGGTAACCAGTTGGAAATTCTTGCTGTGGAACAATAAGGTTTTCCAACAATTTTGAGGCTTCATCCATGTGAGGGAAAATGTGAGTTTGATGACTCTCTTTGCATAACTTACAAGGAAACCTAACTTTACCCTTTTTCCCAGGAACCTGACTATCACTGGTTGTGGATCAATGGAAAGTTGATGAGATTTTTCTGACCATACTTCCAAAACCGTTGGAATACCAGGACAATTGATAAGGAAGTGGTCACCCTTACAAAGCCTGCAAGGGTATTTGGGTTTACAATGCATGTCGGAGTTTTCCTCAACACAACTAACACTTACAGTCGTGGTTGGTTGGTTGACTTCTTTCTTATCTTTCTTCTTCTTCTTCTTTTTCTTCTTCCCTTTCTTCTTCTTCTTAGCCACCTGGTTACTAGCATCAAGGCTTTTACCAAGCGGAGAGGAAGAAATGGAGGAAGAAAAATTAGGCGAAGAAGGTAAAGGGTCAACAGAAGGTTGGTGATGTTGAGATGGTGAACTCTATTGAGGTAAAGCATTCGGTTGAGGTGGAAAAATTGGAGTATTTGGGGCCAACGAAGTTGAAAATAACCATATCGGTAAACCTATTGTAAATCCAGGTAAGGACAAAGTAGCCATGTAAGGCAGACCAACATTTCCAAAGTAAGGAAAAGTACTAGGATTCTCGTCAAGAGGGATTCCTTGGCTGGTAAATTCCGGAACAGTTGCCATTATATTCAACTTCAGTGAATTTTATTAACAATTTAAAACTAAAATTAACAATTCACAATTCACACCTATGGTCTCTAAAAGTAAAAACCGACAAATTAACACGTGCTATCAAAACTAGGGGTCAAACCAGACACAAACAGTAACTTTCCGTACTGAAAACACTAGTTGGTGATGAAATCCAACGTCGCAGAATTCAATACAGAAATAGCGGTTGGAACAGTTACCCCGGCAACCTGCTTAATGAATAGACTGGCACAAGTTTCTCCACTAAACCGTCTCAAGTGAAGAAAACCCCCCAGAAAATCCAAGTGAGTCTAGCCGACGTCTGCTCTAGGTACAGTGGGATCTTCCCACCACTGTCACCTCAGGAAGAGTCCTAAAGAATATGGTCACTAAGGTTACCAACTGAGACAAATATACCTGGGGGAACAGTCTACGATCCGATACGCACGCAAGGGCAGAGTAGCAAGCTCAATCCCCTTGAAGGCTCCTTGACATAATCCAAGGTTTACCAACAAGTGACCCCAGGCTCCTTGACAATGGTTAATCCGAGGTTTACCGTTTTTAATACGTGAATATCTGGCGTCGTTCCCAATGAGGAAGGATTGATTCCCACACTGGTTCAGACACAATCTCGTGCTTCTCCTTTAAGAGGAGCTTTCCCAAATCATAAATGCAACAGTTGGATTTCTTCCTACCACAAGATACAGCTGCTTGTTTGTTTTACTATCTTGGAGAGTTAATTACTCCCTACTCCAAGACACTAGCCTAAGCTATGTTGGTGTATCAGAGCCCTAGAAAATAAAAATATTACTAGATGAATTTTAATTAAGCGTTGTGTTATTAAGGCTGTTATTACTCAAATGGGTAAATGGATACGAAACCAATGGTGTTATGACCCGACTCAAAACTGAATGCAATCGAATATGATAATGTAATCCTTTCAATTCGATGAATCCTAACTAAAGTAAGGAGAGAGTTTCCATTCACTTCCAACAATGCAAAAAATTGATCACTAAGAGAAAATATAACAAATTCTCTAATGCACTAATTTCATCAAGAAAAACTAATGCAAATCAATTCCAAAATAGTTTTTTTATTTTTATTTTTGTGTAAATTCAAATCAAAGAAAACTGATCTAAATCTACGATTGATTTTTCAGAATGTAAACTATGCAATTGTAATCTATGCACAATTCACTTGAAAAGTATGCAAATGTAATCTATGCACGTTTTTCATTCATATTCCGAAAATGAGAATTCTAATTATGCAAATGTGATCTATGCAAGAGAATTCTCAAACACAAGATGATTCTAATGTAATCTAAGAACCAATCAAGTGCAAGTCAAGAAAATTGGGTGAGAGTTCCAAAGATCAAAAAATAAAAACACTCAAAGGTGATTAACACTCATACACAATTTAGCCCCCCCCCCCCGGCGAATGAGGGGGAATTTTTTTTGCAAAAACAAAAGCAAAAAGATGCAAAATTGTGAAAAGACTGAGACAAACCTCCAAGTAATGACCAAAGGAAATCAAATTAAGAATTTCTCAAAAAAGAGACTCAAAACACCCAATTGATAAAAGCTTAAAGTAGGAATGCCAATGAAATTAACCAAGGAAAGTTTTTTGACAGGGAACAAGCAGGTATGGGTAATGGCTAAAACCTATAAACAAATTCTAAACTGATAAAAGAGAGAAAAATTTAAAATTTTTCAGATTTTTGACAGGGTACATAGGCAACCTGTTTACACAAGTGCGTCCACGCTCTGTGTTCAAAGCAAAAGTGCGTACAGGTACGCACTGTGCTTAACTCAGAGGGTGCGTACCTCTCCCAAAACTATGAAAAATGAAAACTAACTCAAAATTAACTAAATCCACCCAATCCCACAATCATCAAGTCAAAAACAGAAACAGAAAATACAGTTTCTCTGGTCAAAGTATCAATCAAAAGAGAAATCAATCAAATC
Source organism: Pinus tabuliformis (assembly GCA_031772625.1). Taxonomy (NCBI): domain Eukaryota; kingdom Viridiplantae; phylum Streptophyta; class Pinopsida; order Pinales; family Pinaceae; genus Pinus; species Pinus tabuliformis. Next base: position 1,881,062,341 of record CM062816.1, on the reverse strand, counting down.
CATGGATTCCCCAGCGGAGTCGCCATTTTGCCATGCGGAAAGAGTCAATTTTGCGGAAAAAATAGACCTCCCTAGAAAACAAGGCTTTTCTAGTGAAAAACAAAACAATCAAGCAATATCTTTCCCTAAATATGCATTTAAAATAAAAGCAACCAGGTGTTTAAGGCTTACCTTTAGTCCAACGCTGTTTGTAGCAGCCAAGCCTCTTGGATCCAGATGAGCTCCTCTCCTTGAAACCTGCATACACAAACAAGCAAACGATTACATAACACCTGAATAACTCATATAATAAAACATATTCATCATAAAGACCAAGGAGTTTATGAAACAAATTATATATAACAACTTGTTGAGAAAAATGAACTTAATTGTATTAATTGGAAACAAAAGAAACCTTACAACCAGTGCCTTGGTGTTGTGCAGGTCCCTCCCAGGGTCCAGCAAGAGTTCTCCTCTACTTTGATCAGCTCACCCACTTCCAAATGAAGTTAAGAAAGGAATGTAATCTCTCCTCTCAAGCTCTATAAGGGAGTCCTAATTTCAGCAGCATCTACCCTTAGGAATGTTCAGCTTTCAACCTCCTTTGCCTCTGGCCCAATGCCTATATTTATAATGCTTTGGAGGAAGTTAAACAGGTCCACCATCAATGGGATAAGCCCCTCTTTCAAAGGGATAACTCCTCTCTTCATGGGATAAGTTCCTCTTTCATTGGGATGCATGAACCATCTGGAGGCGCTCAATCCACGTCAAACCATCTTCTAGAATGCTCTGGAATCGACTGCAAGTAAGTTTTTTGAAGTAAAACTTGTGCCTTTTGACTTTTACAGGGGTACACACCCACCCCTTTACAGACAGAGCATACAAGTATGCAGGTATTATGTACTTGAGGTGCGTGCCTGCAGGTAAGAGTAAGAGAAAGTGCGGAACTAGAGTTATATTGATTTTTTAAAGGTTTTCTCTCTTTTTTGGAGTTTGACATGAGGAGCAGAGGTATAAGACTTGCCAAGGAGGACAGTATGGTTATTGATGGAGCCATACTCACTGCAAATAGTCATGGTGAAAAATTTTAGTGTAACAGGTACCAATGTGGATAATTTATAAGTCTTACATTATGTTATCACCAAACCCTCCCTACCTCTTAAGTCTAAAATTTTAATACACCTTTATGATAGATTAACTCTTATTATAACTTTTAAGTAACCCATCCTTATATAGTTAGAGCATAGATAGTCAATGGGTGATGTTTTAAATCTAATCACGCTCTAGGAGATCAAAGGTCCATAGTTACTCATTGGGTTGAAACTTGCATATTATTTAATCTCACTCTTTTCCCGGATGACTTATCCTTTCCCCTTTTTCTCAGCTATTAGATCATTTCTAATCCAAACGATGGCCCTGATTGCAGCATCTGGCGTTTAGCCACAGGGACATTAAGCATTCAGTCAGTTCTCTATGCATCGCCACCATCCACTTAAATTTAATTGAAGGATCAAATTGCTTCATTAGTATTAAATATGCGAGCACGTTAGCACACCACTTACCCCTAATGAAATCACAGTTTTGTATTCTAATACATTCAATGGTTATTAGGCCCCAACTTACATGAACTTTAACCCTTCTTTCATGCCCATGTAGAAAATTCTGCAAATTCTCTACAAATCTACCTCTGAGATCTATGTAGAAAATCTGATTGTAGATTAACTCGATAATGCAATATACCAAAGAAAAATACAATAATCTACTTCTACTATCAAACTTGTAGAAGCTTAAAAGATTTAAGCAAGATCAAGCTGAACACATATAAATAGAAGAAGAATCAATGCAGATGAAACACAGAAGAATACTCAGAGAAAATCCTAAGCTTAAAACCCCATAATATGTATTATCATACAAGGTGGAAATACATCAAGATTACACAAAGCCTTAGCTCTCAGTACAATCCTCCTAGATGCTCACAGGCAATCAAAGCTTCTCACAAGCCTTCTCCTCTATCCTCCAAGCCTCCTATTTCCTTGCGTTGTTTCTCCTAGGTGATCCTACTGTTACCAAGTGTAACACTGATCACTCACACTGATCCCACACCCTGTAAAGCTACACAATCCTCAAGGAACCTTGTTCCTTCTTCATGGATGAGTTCCTTTATAGGAAAATTCCTCCAACTGATAGTACAATGTCCCTGTCTTTAATCTCAACTAGGTCTTTTTCTGAACTGACATGGATGAGTTATTTATGAGAGAATCCTCAATTATCCGGAGTACACTAGTTTCATGCATGCATGTATTAACTGACTAAACTCATAATTATTTCCTCAAACTATTTGAACTAATTTAATTGGACATAACTCAGTTAACTGAGCTAACTAATTACAACTCAAATATAACTCATCCTTATCTCCTTAATTAAGGGATAATCTCCTTAATTCAAGGGATAACGGTTGCATGACTTCACAAAGACTTCTAGCTTGAATTTCGCCAACTAATTAATCCACAATGAATTAATTAATTATTTTTGAAGCAGCTAGTGAGACTAAATTCAAATTTTAATTCAAGGAAAAATTAAAATTGAAATATATTGAATGATATTTTTAGCATTTCTTGTTGCTATTCTCAACACTCCCTCTCAACAAGAAAGGAATTCACCTTGATCCCGATCCTGAACCTTTGGAATGTTCTACATGCAACACTTCTCTCTAGTGTTGTTGCTCCAACAAATCTAGAAACAAAAACATCCAACCTGAATCAATATGATGCATCTTTCATCAAAGTCTCTGACTGCTATTGCCTTTGTCAAATAAAAACTCTGCACTTCTGTTGACTCTACCTTTCTACACTGTTGTAAATCCTTCTCTACGCTCTTCAATATCTGACTGCTCTAGCCTCTATCACTTTGATCTCTGACTGCATCAATCCCATTGATTCCTCCTGCTACTATGTACTTTGGGCTCCTATAGCAAGGTACGATCCATGAGATAAAACCTCTCTATGGACCCTGCCCAATTTCAGCCTTCATGGGACTATCACTTCACATAACCCCACCTCACACCTAGAGGTATGGCTGCATGTGATCCCTCTGCCCACTTCTCCAATTGCGGCTCCTCCACAATTGTTTGAGGCTTCTTTTGGGGCTGCATGTTGAGAGGTAATTTACTCTCCATCTCAACCACCAAGTCTCTAACATTTTCCTTGCTCCTCAAGGCTTTGCATGCATCTTGAACCTCAAGAGCATACAAGTTCTTGGCTTGTGAACCGATCTATTTCACCTGTCTCGTGGTGATGTGTCTAAGGAAAACCTTTCCCTTAATAAAAACAACATCATAGCCTTTGTCCTCCAACATCGCGATTGATGCCAAGTTCTTCTTCAATCCAGGCACATAATTCACATATGTGAAGGTGATAAGAGCTCCATGCTCCCTTTGAAAAGCAACTATGCCCACTCCTGAAACACTGTACCTTTCATCGTCATCCATCTCTATGCACATCTTGAGGCCTTTCTCCTCCAAGGTATAAACTTTTATCGCCGGTCATGTGGAATGAGGCTCCACTGTCAAGAAACCAACCACAACCCATCATCGATGACACCATGCATGTAATGAGGGTGAATTCCATTTCGAACTGAGAGGCTAATGCCTCACCTTCCGATCCATCCGAGGATCCATTCTTGGACTTCATCTATGGGCAATTAGTCGCATAATGACCCATCTCATGATAATTAAAGCATCTCACTTGAGATTTGTCACCCTTCTTCCCTCCATGAGAAGAATTTGATTTGGGATGAGAATCCTTCTCCTTCCATTTCCTTGCCTTACTTGCTAAGGCTAGATTTTATTCATCCTCCTTGGATGAAGAACCATCTCGTGTGCTCCTCTTGATCTCCTCCTGCATGAGATTTGACCACAGTCGTTCCCAATCCGACAGTTTCTCCCTTCCATTCATAAAGTCCTAGTAGCTATGCCAGCGCTTTGGAAGGCAAAGGAGAGCAAGGCTCACCATATCATCATTGGCAGTAGTTATTCCCACACTTCCAAGCTCATCTATATAAGTGGTGAGCTTGTTCAGATATGTGGAAATAGTATCACTGTTCTCCATCTTGATTCTTCGAAGCTTATCCTTGAGCACCAATTTGCTCTGGTTGGTACTGTTCTGGTAGAGGTCCTTCAATGTCTTCCACATTGAATATGGAGTATCCTTTTGATGGAGACTCGAGACAATATGGTCTCGAACTCCCTCAAGGATGATCTGTCTCACCCTCACCACACACTTCTTCCACTCAACCAACTCTTATGCATTAGTTGAACCTGGATTTGGGATTTCTTGATCAATGAAATCCTTCAAGCCATTATCTTCTAATACAACCTCCATGCGATCTTTCCATGCTATGTAATTTGAGCTGCCTTCCAAGGCATACTCAAGTCTCAAGCCATAGAATACCATTGGCCAACCTTGAAGTATGATAAGAATTTGATTTACACCAGCAACCATGAACTTCAAACTTCGAATTCTCTTCTCCGTATACTGTTCACAGCTTTGATAAACTTGGCTCTAATACCATGTAGAAAATTCTGCAAATTCTCTACAAATCTACCTCTGAGATCTATGTAGAAAATCTGACTGTAGATTAACTCAATAATGCAATATAGCAAAGAAAAATACAATAATCTACTTCTACTATCAAACTTGCAGAATCTTAAAAGATTTGAGCAAGATCAAGCTGAACACATATAACTAGAAGAAGAATCAATGCACATGAAACATAGAAGAATACTGGGGGAAAGCCTCAGCTAAAAACCCCACTATCTATATTATCATACAAGGTAGAAATACATCAAGATTACACAAAGCCTTAGCTCTCATAGCTAGCCAGCTCTCAGTACAATCCTCCTAGATGCTCATAGGCAATCAAATCTTCTCACAATCCTTCTCCTCTGCCCTCCAAGCCTCCTATTTCCTTGCGTTGTTTCTCCTGGGTGATCCTACTATTACCAAGTGTAACAGTGATCACTCACACTGATATCACACCCTGTAAAACTGCACAATCCTCAAGGAACCTTGTTCCTTCTGCATGGATGAGTTTCCTTTATAGGAAAATTCCTCCAACTAATAGTACAATTTCCCTATCTTTAATATCAACTGGGTCTTTGTCTACACTAACATGCATGAGTTATTTATGAGAGAATCCTCAGTTATCTGGAGTACACTAGTTTCATGCATGCATGCATTAACTGATTGAACTCATAATTAGTTCCTCAAACTGTTTGGAACTAAGTTAACTAGACATAACTTAGTTAACTGAGCTAACTAGTTACAACTCAATTATCACTCATCCTTATCTCATTAATTAAGGGATAATCTCCTTAATTCAAGGGATAACTATTGCATGACTTCACAAAGACTTCTAGCTTGAATTTATCCAACTAATTAATCCATAATGAATTAATTAATTATTTTTCAAGCAGCTGGTGAGACTAAATTCAAATTTTAATTCTCAATTTTAACTCAAGGATAAATTAAAATTGGAATATAATGAATGTTATTTTTAGCATTTTTTGTTGCTATTCTCAACAACCCAATGGATGGGACCCGTATCCGAATCCTGAGCTAATTAATCAAGATGTAATGCCTTTTCCAACTATCATTAAGATCCATCATATTCTAATTAACACTCTCCTCCGCCAACTTTTCAATGTTCTCTCCCTCGTGTTTGTGTTGATTCTCCTGCATGTCATTGTGAAACACACAAGCAATTGTAGACGTTATTCCCATGAAAGTATAGAATATGAACTCGACCTATTATCATTTTGTCGAGTAAGTTCTCTTTCACATTTCTATCTCTTTCTTTATAGCTCTCTGCCTAGCTCACCATAGAGAGGAAATAAATCTCTATGGAATTGTATGAAGAATCACTCATTAATGAGTTAGTCAGTATCAAAGGTAGTCAAACTTATCTTATGGATGTCCTTGCTTTAAATAAAACCCTAAATTCCCTCTCATGTAGCTCTCAAGAACACAAGTTTCTCAACACCTCTGGGGTTTTAACCACTACACTTCCTCCCATATATTTTGACCTAGATTGAATTATCTTGCTTGCTAAATATTTTGACTCTAATGCTCAAACCATCACGTCTTCTATAGATCTAAATATATTTATCCAAATTAATGAGGAAATTATGTCAAAAATGTTAGGGATACCAACTTTTTGGATATATATCACTGATAATGGGTTAGACCAAGAGTTTATCACGTGGGTCAAGGAAGAGAAAGCCGAATTCCTTAAAAGCTTACTCCAAATCCCTAACCCAAGCTTGAAACTAGAATTCCCTCTGCATGCTGACATATTGAAACCATTTTATTAAACTTTAGCATCACTTTTGGTTATTATTTTTTTGCCTATTTGATGACTTAAAAATCCATGAATATATTTTTCTAGACATTCAACTTGTTACTCTAAATCATGATAGACTAGGGATTAATTTCCTGAAATATTTGTCTACGCCAGTTATAGTTGACCTCATGACTACCATTCCATTTAAATCTCACTTCCATTATACATATCTTGTCCAGATAGTTTTATTTAAATAACCTGATTATCTTCTATCTACTAAGCTCCTCACTAATGTCAAGGATGAGAATGAAATTAAGAAGGAAGTTTTGTAGGTTTTAACCCTGTACAGAAATTACCTACATACGAATTCTAAAACACAGAAAATAAACAATGTGAGAGCATAACACATAAAACACATATACACAGAGATTTTCCCCTGGATCCAAAAATAGGGACTACCAGCTTGATTTTTCATTATGTTCCTTTCAATTTTACAATACATATTTATACATGCCGAAGCATACAATACCATGGAACAAAAATCATCGCATCCAAAACCATGTACGAAAATCATGCACAAAACCATAGGTAGATCCGCCCAACCTAATATAGGGTCCAAAAACAAAATTTTCCAAGACGCTACCCCAAACCCCATAAAGGGGAATTACCTGCACCCCTCAAACCTCTTGTGACCCCCCACCATGCAATTGGCACAACGAAGGGGGGCCTTTGCCCCCCCTCTAACCCCCCGGTTAACTACATGGGCTAGTCGTGGAAAGAATATAACACAAACCAACATTCCCCCACTTGTTGTTTTCTTTCCATAGGGGGCCACAAGAGAGCTTAGTCATTTATCTAGCCCTGCGTTTCTCTACACCAAGAGAACTTCTCAGAGCTCACATATTTTGTTAATGCATCTGCAGTATTCTTCAAAGTGTCCATCTTTACCAGCAACACCTTTTTGTCTTCTATCATATCCCTCACAAAGTGATACTAAACATCAATGTGCTTTGTCTTTGAATGATATGCATGGTTATTTGCCAAGAAAATTGCACTTTGGCTGTCACAGTCTATCCTTATAGCTCCCTGTACTAACCCCATACTTGAACACAATCTCTGCAACTAAACTGCTTCCTTGCTTGCATTACTGGCTGTCATGTATTCTAAATCTGTAGTTGATAGTGCCACTATAGATTGTTTCTTACTCATCCAACTGACTGCACCTCCAAATAGGTTAAATACATACCCACTTGTAGATCTTTCTGATCCAGATCTCCAGCCCAGTCTACATCAACAAAGCCATGAATATCCAACACTCTCTCCAATCCTGGTCTTCCTTGGTAGCACAAACCATAATCACTAGTGCCACACAAATGCCTGAAAACTTGCTTCACTGTTGTCCAGTGCTCCTTCCTTGGTTTTGACATAAACCTGCTCAATACTCCCATTGCATGTGCAATGTTTGGTCTAGTACAGACCATTGCATACATCAGGCTACTGATTGAACTTGCATATGGAACATGGGACATGTCCTCTTCCTCTTCTTGTGTCTTGGGACACTGTTCAGCAGATAACTTCACACCTACAGGCATAGGAACCTTCAACGTTTTACTATCTTGCATATTAAACCTCTGTAGTATTGTCTCAACATACTTCCTTTGGTTTAACCAGAGCTTCCTCTTTTCCCGATCTCTTTTAACTTCCATGCCCAAAATATAGTTTTCAACTCCAAGATCTTTCATGTCGAATTTGGAGGACAATTGGGTCTTCAAATCCTAGATAATTTCTTTGTCATTTCCAACCAGCAACATATCATCGACATACAAGATCAGATAAATAACACAGACACCAATTAATTTAAAATACACATAGTGATCTGCTTTGCTTCTGGTGAAGCCAAGTCCCCGTATAAATGTATCAAATTTCTGATACCAAATCCTTGGTGACTGTTTTAACTGATACAGAGACTTCTTTAACTTGCATACCAGTTCTTGCTTACCCTTCAATGAAAATCCTTCAGGTTGCATGTAGATTTCCTCTTCCAAATCCCCATGAAGAAATGTTTTCTTTACATCCATCTGTTCTACCTCAAGATCAAACATAGCAACAACAGATAAAAGTAATCTAATAGAAGTTACCTTGGAAACAGGAGAAAAAATATCACCAAAATCAATTCTCAACACCTGGGAATAACCTTTTGCTACCAACCGAGCTTTGTATTTCTCCACCTTTCCTTTTGCATTTGTCTTCTTCTTGAACACCCATTTTATGCCAATGGGTTTCCTTCCAGCCGGCAAATCCGCCAGATCCCAAGCCTCATTTTTGTGAAAATATGCCATTTCATCAACCATGGCCTCTTTCCAGAGTTTTCCATCCTTTGAGTCTACTGCTTCCTTCACAATTCTAGGATCGTCGTCAGTAATAGATAAAGAAAAATTTGAACAAAAAGCAGATGGACTATACCTTTCTAGCTGCCTTCTTTCTTGAACAGATCTTCTCACACTCGGATTTTTTGGCTCTTCATCTTCTAATTCCTCCTTTGTTGTAGAGTTTGATTCTTCCTCATTAAGCTCAAACTCTATCTTCTTAGGTTCCTTTGGTTTGAATTCATGTTTAATAACATCTTTTACCTCTCTGAACACCACATCTCAGTTGTACACAACCTTCCTTGTTATTGGGTTCCAAAGCTTATAACCCTATAAACCATCCTTATACCCAATAAAGATGCACTTTTCAGATTTACTATCCAACTTGGTTTGTTTCTCCTTTGGAAAATGTACATATGCATCACATCCAAATATCCTCAAATGTGAAAGAGAAGGTTTATTACCACTCCATACCTCTTGTGGAGTCTTATCTTCTAACGCTGATGAAGGTGATCTGTAGACTAGGTAACATGCTATCTCCACCGCCTCTGCCCATAATTCCTGTCCTAATCTAGCACCACTTAGCATGCTTCTTGCCCTTTCCATCAACGTCTTGTTCATTCTTTCTGCAACTCCATTTTTCTTAGGTGTGTATGGAGTAGTCTTATGCCGCGCTATACCACACTTCCTACAGAATTCTTCAAATTCCTTTCTGCAAAACTCTCCACCGTTATCTGTCCTCAACACCTTTATCTTCTTCTATGTCTGGTTTTTCTAAAAGAGCCTTAAATTCTTTAAACCTATCAAAGACTTCAAATTTGTTCTTAAGGAAATATATCCATGTATTCCTTGAGAAGTCATCTATAAATGATACATAGTACATAGACTTACCTAGTGATGGAACCTTCACAGGTTCAAACACATCACTATGCACAAGTTCTAATATTTGTTTCGCCTTCTTACCACCATAGGGGAAATTCACCCGATTCTACTTCCCATATACACAATTTTCATAGAAATCAAAATCTAGAGAGATATTACTCATACCTTCTACCATACCTTTACCATGAAGTATTCGAAGGTCCTTCTCTCCAATATGTCCAAGCCTTTGATTCCACAACATGGTCTTCTCTCCAGAGACCACTAGATTTTCTGCTCCACTTTCAGGAACCACAAAGCTATTGCACCCATCAACAATAGTGCTACCTTGCAGCTTGTATAGAGTTGTAATCTGAATTCAACACATCAATAGCAGTGCTCCCCGAACCATCTTGTAGGTATCCTTATCAAACATTGTTTTTACGCCTGCATCATCCAACTTGCTTACAGAAATCAGATTTCTAGCCAATGTAGGAGTATGTAGAACACAAGGAATTGTTCTAACCCTTCCACCTTGCAACTTCAACTCTAGTTTTCCGCAACCAACGATTCTATCCTTCTTATCATCCCCTAAGAAGACATCACCACCATCATATTTCTCATACTCACAAAACCACTCTCTATGGGGAGTGAAGTGAAAGGATGCACCTGAGTCAGTCAACCATGCCTCATGATCTACATGTGTACTTGAAGAAGCCATGTACACATCCCCACCTTCATCTAAGGTGGCTTTCACCTCTGCAGAAGGGGCATCATCAAATTCCTTTCCTTTATCAAGAGCTTTAGATTTACAGTCCCTTTTCTAGTGCCCTTCCTTTTCACATTTCCAACACACCACCTTTATAGGTTTTCTTGGAGATTGTTATGAAACCAGCTCAAGAAAAGATAGAAAAGATAGATCAACGCCTTAGAATTTAGCTTCTTCGAGGGGGAAACCTACTTTACATTACATAAATGAACAATTATTGGATGATACAAATGAAAAGACCTCCTTTCTATATATAGGAGTCTAAGGGATCATAACATAATCAGAGCCGACATAACAATAATAATGTAAGGGCACAATAATAACAATATGGGCACTACATGGGTACAACGATATAATAAGTGGGTTATACTAATAACAATAAGGGGTTACACTAGTAGTATAGGGGCCTAACATGCCCCTCTCCTTCAAAAAGCGTTGTCCTCAACGCTTGAGTAGTTCTTGATGCTTCTGTATAAAATTCTTGTCCTTCCATGTGGAATCTTCAGCGGGTAAGTTCTTCCACTTGATGAGATACTCTGAAATTGATCGATTTCGTAGCTATCGGGTTCTTGTTTCTGTGATTGCTCCAGGTTCCAATATGATTTTTCCTTCCTCTTCAATTTCTGGCAATATTGTTTGAATTCGGATCTTTTGCAACTTTTGAATAAGTGGCCATACTTCTTCGTCCTTCTTCCATTCATCCCTTGCTTCGTTTATCCAATCTGGTTGGATAATATAAATAGCACAAAACAATGCTTCCACATCCTCATCCTTGAAGAGTCTTCCCATTCGGTAAGGTCGCCATTTTTTAAGTGCATGTAGTATTGCCAACATTTCCTTCTCATAAATAGCTTGCTTGAGATGTAGCAGTAAAAATACCCAATCACCTACATCAAAACATTTTTCACTATAATGTTTATCTACCTGTTGTTTCATTTGATTTTGCACCGAAGTGGCGTTATCCTTTAAAATTTGGAGAACTTGTTGTTGATACTCGATGTGATCTTTCACTGCTTGAACCTTTTTCTTCTTGATATGTCCTTCTATCTCTAGAGTTTGAGGAGTGGTAATTTCTTCCAATCCTTTACAAGATATGGTTGGATTCATTTCTTGATGCTCGATGTGATCTTTCACTTCTTGAACATTTTTCTTCTTGATAGTTTGAGGAGTGGTAATTTCGAACAATGAATTACAAGATATGGTTGGATTCATTTCTTATTTCTCGATGTGATCTTTCACTTCTTGCACATTTTCTTCTTGATATGTCCTTCTATCTTGAGAGTAATTCTTGCCAATGCTTTACAAGATATGGTCTGATTCATTTCTTCTTTCTCTGGGGTGGGGTCCTGGCATATATCTTCTTCTTTTGATGTTTCTTGATCCTTTTCTTCCTCCTCTTCATATTCTATGTAAAATAATTTCTTCTCAGCACAGTTATGACCTTTAGTGCATTTGCTATCACAATTGTAACAAAGCCTTTTTTCTCTTTTTTCTTCCAATTGTTGTGGTGTAACCCTTGTAGGTTGTGGAAGGATAGGAGAAACAACACTTCCATCTTTATAGTTGTGAGGGGTACACTTCCTGGTTTCCATAATTTTTCTTTCCACTATGTCACAAAGCCCTTTTACTCTTTCCAATTGTTGTGGTGTTGCTCTAAAGAAGGTGTTGCTCTTTGTATCCTCATAATGTGCTATCATTTCCTTCGTGAAAATTGACCACGTAACAAGTTGTTTACGAGAACAAAGCCCTTCGTACCATAAAAATTGATCTGGTTCTAAATATGAAGATGCAATACATACCTTTTGTAACAGTTATACACCATGTAGATCAAAATATTGCTCCATCTGAAGTATCCAATTTACCGAATCCTTGCCATCAAACTTTCTCATCTTGCTTTTTCTTGATTTTAGGAGCTCGACCTTGAAACGACTATAACTCTGTACTTTCAGATCTTTAAGTTCTAAAATTGCAACCTGTAGTAGCCCTCTGTGTCCCCTTTCCAATGCCACCAGTCTGATCCAAATTGAATTCACTAAGAAAGAGTTATGCACAATCTCCCAAGATGACCTTGTTATAGACCTTTCCAGAAGAGCGAACTTGTATGAAGTGCCACGTGTCACTGTTTTGACCTTTGGATATGAAAAAGATATACAAAAAACTATAGTCCGTCCTCTTTCTGTACCTTCTTACGAAATTTCAATCCGATCCCCAGAGAGAAAGTTATGACGATTTTCCCTAGGTCACATGTTTGGAATGTAATTCAGGAGTCTGCAAAAAGACCAACTTCCTCAAATCATATCTCCGCAAATATAGCACTAAAAGCTCTAAAATTTGGACCGAGGTTCAGCGCGATTTCTTCTCAAATGGGTTTTTTTTGCAACTTCTGAAACATCACAGAAAAAACATTATAGTGAAAATGCCACGATGACCTATTTGGAGCAGCGAAACCCTAGAATCCAAAGCTCTGATACCAAATGTTATGAAACCAGCTCAAGAAAAGATAGAAAAGATAGATCAACGCCTTAGAATTCAGCCTCTTCGAGGGGGAAACCTCCTTTACATTACATAAATGAACAATTATTGGATGATACAAATGAAAAGACCTCCTTTCTATATATAGGAGTCTAAGGGGTCATAACATAATCAGAGCCGACATAACAATAATAATGTAAGGGAACAATAATAACAATAGTGGGCTTCTATGGGGAAAAATAGTAACAATATGGGCACTACATGGGTACAAAAATATAATAAGTGGGTTATACTAATAACAATAAGGGGTTACACTAGTAGTATAGGAGCCTAACAGAGATTTAGATCTCCCTCTAGATTTAGGTCTCCCACTCGATGACTTATTTTTGTTTCTATTCTGGGACCGTCCTCGTATAGACAAGACATCACCATTCTGGCTCTCCATATTTTTCCATCTCATCTCCTTTGTCAGCAAGGATGAGACTATTTCATCAAAGTGCAAGGCAGTTGTATTGCTACCTATTGCAATAACCAAACTATCCCATGAATCTGGTAGAGAACACAACAAACCGATGCACTTATCTTCATCTGAAATTTTAATATCAACAGATAATAACTGACTTACCACAGTATTAAATGCGTTCAGATGCTCTGTCACTGAGTCTCCATCTTTCATGCTCAGGTTATACAACTTTTTATGCAGGGACAATTTATTCCCTAGAGACTTAGATTGGTACAAAGTCCCTAACTTGTCCCACAAAGGCTTCATCGTAGCATCCCATGATACATTCAGCAATATTGAATCTGAGACACACAATCGTATTGTGCTCTTTGACTTCTGATCCAACATCTTCCATTCTTCATCGGACACTCCCGTTGGTTTAGTACCTAGATCTACCGTGATCCACTAATCTTTATCCACCAATAGATCCTGCATATTGAGTTTCCACAACTAAAAACTCTGACCATTAAATTTCTCGATCTCTGTCTTTCCACTACTCGCCATCTTCTTTCACCATCAGAATTGACTTCACAGATCTCGCACTGAATAGGGTCTACCACAGGCCCGAGCAAAACCCCTAAGCAAAAAAGGCATCCCCTTGAAGCCAAAACAACTTTGATACAAAATGTAGTTTTTAACCTTGTACAAAAATTACCTGCATACGAATTCTAAAACACAGAAAATAAACAATGCGAGAGCATAACACATGAAATACATATACACAGAGATTTTCCCCTAGATCCGAAAACTGGGACTACCAGCTTGATTTTTCATTATGTTCATTTCAATGTTACAATACATATTTATACATTCCGAAGCATCCAATACCATGGACCAAAAACCATTGCGTCCAAAACCATGTGCGAAAATCATGCACAAAACCATAGATAGGTCCGCCCAACCTAATATAGGGTCCTAAAACAAAATTTTATGGGTGCTGCCTCGGACCCCATAGAGGGGGGTTACCTGCACCCCTCAAACTCCCTATGACCCCCCCGCTACACAATTGGCACAAGAAAGGGGGCTCCGCCCCCCCTCTAACCCCTCGGTTAACTACGTGGGCTAGTCTTGGAAAGAATATAACACAACCCAACAAGTTTGTCAATGGACATACATAATTTACATAGGATGTATCCTCAATTATTATATGCAATACGTCAACCATTTTTTTTTTTACCTAAAAGTTAAACTGGTCGGAGAAGTCTCTGATAGAATTTGTGAGGAATAGCGAAGAATTTTGAGGCTTATTCAAGAGTAGAGTATAGGAAGTTGGTTCCTTTACCTAAGTTTTTCCTTGATTAGACTGTATGGGTTTGAGAGGGATCCTTTTCAGTTGACCAATTTTATTACCCCATTAATATTTTGTTGTGAAGTATTATGACAAATAATAGTAGTCAATGAATCTCACTTTGCATCAAGGAAAAAAAGAGCATTATTTAGTTATCCATAATTCTATTCCACCACTCATTGCTAAAAATAAAAACACAATATATGTAATTGAAAGAGAAATGTTATCATTTAGATTATTCCATGATGAATGTTGGAATTATGACATGCTTGCTATACTTTTTGCGATAAGAAAATACATAGGGCTATCAACATACACTCATGAGAGCATACTAGAGATGGAAAAACTAATAAAAGCTCTCTGCCCACCATTTGGTCATATTCAAGTAATGATGCCTATAGTTGTGGAACAAAGTTAGGTACCAACTGATGACAAGGAAGCACAAAGCCAGGATGTGATATTTGCTGAGGTTTGTGTTATGTAAAAAGAACCTATGTAATCTCAGAAAACCACACTTTCTCTAGTTATAAAAGGAAAATATGATGTTTTGGATCTAGAAGGAACCTATTGAGAAATAGAACGAATCTAGATTAGGTGATTTCTCTTACTTTGATAATTGCTTGTGATGTATTTAATTTACTTGATTACCTTCTTCTTTCATTTTATTATTATTAGTGTTCTTTATCATTAAATAACTACCAAACAATGAAGAAAAATGAGACAAGAGGACACAAGATATAGGTAATAAACCAAGGCCAAAACCTTTCCTCTGGAGAGGAAAACATACAAGAAATATTATACTCTTATATAACTTCAACTATTGAATTCCAAGACTTATGACCCTTGACCAAGACCCCTCCAAGACCAGGTCAAACGTCTCATGGATGATCTCCTCTTTCACAAATTCAATGATAGTCAATCTAGCCTTCCAATAATTGCATGCAACCTTTTTGACCCCAATTTCAGACTTGTACTTTTGACTGTGATTCTTGCCCCCCCTACAATGATCCTAACTCAATTGTGTGATAGGAATATGGTGAAGATGGTTTCTATTCTCCTTTTCTTGGGCAAATGTTCATTCTTGTATATAGATGCTTATTTAACCCTTTACTTGGATTCTTAACCTGACTATAATTCAGTCTCGCTGTAGTTGAGAATATGCCCTAATTATATTCCACACATGTAAGAGATTACCTGAAAACAGACCTTAAAAATCTGAATTCTTCTTCCTTTTGTCTTCTCCTTTCGTTGTAGGATCTTCTAGTATTTTATGTGCTTCAGATCAAACTAATTTATGTTGTTACAAATGAGGTCAAGCTCTTTATTTACAGGCCTCCTATCCTAGCTTGAAGGCCATCTTGTCACTGTCTTTAGGCTGACTTGAAACTTGTGAAGGACGCCTTGTCTTGAAGCATTATGACAAGGTCTTTGGGGCTATTTTAATCTAAAAAAGTTTTCTTTACAATATAAATCATGCCAAAAAGGGTCTTCCATACATGACAATGAACCAATTGACTTGTAGACTCAATGAAAATCCCTAGAAGCACTCAATGGATAATTGACCTATAAAAATAAATTGTCCTTGAGCATGAAACCCATGCCTCAGGAATGAAAATAAAAAAAATATTTTTCTTTTTACATCAAATACATAAAATCATGATTACATATGTCATTATGAAGATCAAACCTAGAAACACTTTCCAACACTCCCTCTTAACTAGGGAGATATTCATAATTCATACAAGGTACTTGGACATTCTTAAACTGAAGAATTCTCATAAGAAGAGTCAAATTGGTAAGCCATCTCATAAGCTATATTATTAGCTTATATTAGAGCATCTCATCATTTCAACCAACATTTTCACATAGAAATGCCTTGACTAACAACTGTATCTCTCCACCAGATCATAGCACAATGTTGGCAAGACCAAGGCACATACCCCACTTGAGTGTTCACAGGGTATGCCCTTTTAGGACAATTCATATCTTGGAATAACACATCCTCAAGGAATTTCCTCTTTGACTACTCTTGGCTATTGGATGCCCTACCACATCCTCCAAGAGTATTGAAGTCAATCTCATATGCTTACCCGATCATCCATTCCTTATTCATAACATGAAGAGAAGAACGATGTGTCTCTATATCCCTATCAACTAGGGAGGATATACTCATTCCTATAAAAGGAATATACTCATTCTCGATCTTAACCAGGGACTTTCCCAAGCTCCCTCTCAACTAGAGACTTGATTCCAACAACAACTATCTTCTCTTTGGTGGAGATCATGATACTATTAGGTGCTAGTAGGGATCCTCCTTTCAATGTCATGGAATTCAAATTTTTCATAATGGAGCCTTCATCCTTTTAGACCTTCCTGTGTAGGGAATTGACCATCCATCACTTTCCTTCAATGAACCATAGGTCTGAACCAATATTCATGTCATCCTCTTCATTGGAAAGTTGTTTTCTAGTTCACATATGGCTTTTCCTTTGTACAACTACCTTTTCCAATTCATGCTTCTTTCAGGATCTTCTTATCCACTCTCATGAGTGATAGTTGTAGGTGACATATTTACCTCTCTCTCAGTAGCCTTGTTTCAACAGAACCAACTATTTTCAAAAATAAAAATGAAAATCAAATCAAAGTTACCTTATTTTGATGGCCTTTCATCATGACATTTTCTTCTTACAACATCAACATCCTGCACATTCCAAAAACACATCTCCAATACTTTCAATGTTAAGGGTCTCCTTCCTTTATTGACTTTATCAAGTTGTTCGTATCTTTTTCTATGAAGATGTCATATCTAGTTCTTACAATCATCATATGTTGATATCTTATCTTATCTTGTGTCACAATAATTGCATCTTTCACAAACTCTTCTTCCTTTATTCACATATTTCTTTCCCAGGAATTTCTATACATAGTTCCTTCATCTTGTCATCCACCTCACATTCCATATGCAGACATATTATGTTCATTTCATCTTATCAATATGTGAACTAGTCGAAGGTATATGCCTGCATACATCTTTCTAAAGGAAGAGATCATTATTCTTTGATCATGCTCATGAGATAGAGCATTTAACCATGCTATCTACAACTATATGATGACATGACTTAATATATCAAATATATACATACCTCTTCCTTCATGTGGTCATCTAGACTTCCTTCAGAAACTTCCTTTGCTTGAAGATGAAAGTACTTCAAACAACTCATCATGTTTCACATATTCATCATCATCACTTACCAGTGGATCCCATACTAGGTGGACAGTAGAATATTAGTGAGACATTTTCTTCTTCCAAGTGAATCTTTTGATTAAGATTCTAGTAGAGGAACTCGATGATCCTCATCCTGCAAATGCTCCTCCCTAATGACAATGATGTATGACTTATATTTATATAATGATATATGACATTCTTCCAACCATATATACTATTACTTTGGTTGTCTTTTCAATGAGGATATATGTTGACTTGTACTTTAGTTATCCTTTCAATCTTCCATAATGATGTCATGAGCTCTTTTCAGCTTCAATCATATGCTTAATATGATGCCTTCTTCTAATAGATGCATCCTATCATACTTACAATTATTTTTGTTCAGATCATATTCTTTAAACATAGTAGGGGTATTTTCACCTCCTACTCTTCCTTTTTGTGTACCCCCGAGAGACCTTAATAGTGTCTATCTATTCCTCCTTATTTTCTAGATTTCTTCTCATCAAATTCTTCTACTTCTTTGGTGACATGGGATTCATTATTTTCTGTCCTTCTTGATTTTAGGACAATTTCTCTTGAAATTCCCATATTCCTGACATCCATAGCATTGGATCTTTGAAATATCAATGTTTTTCTTTTTATGAGGACCAAACTTTCCAAACGTTCTTTTTCTCCTAGCCATGGCAGTAGGTGCTTCGACTTGTTCATTTGATCCCACATCGCTTTTTTCCTTCAACCTAGTTTCTTCAATATTGCATAATGACCAAAGTTCACTTAATAGGGTAGCTTCCTTCTTTCCATAAATACTTGATACAAATTTACCCCATTCATCAAGTAATGCATTTAGCAAAATTGTTCTCATATCTTTCTTAGACATTATTTCCCCCAACTCTTCTAGTTGGTCTCTTACTTGTGACACCTTCATAAGATATGAGGATATTCCTTCTTCCTTCGATACCATCATTTTTTATAGCTTGATTCTTGAAGATATGACTTCTCTAATAGTGATTATGGAGAACAATTCTATTAGCTTATCATAGATTTCTTTTTATGTCTCCAACATTGCTACATAAGGGATGATGGATCCTTGATTGATTGCATAAGGATTATTTAAGCCCTTACCTCCCATTTCATATAATTTGATAGTGCCTGAGTTTTCTCTTGGGATGCTTTGGATATTGAACTCTTAACATTCCCAATAACTTCATTCTCTATGAGGATCTTCTTCCATGCAAGGATGTTTTATGACCTAACCAATTTGTTGATTTCCTTGTAGAATGAAGTCATTTTGATAATAGATTCAAACATAGATATAAACATACTTAACTGTCAAGTGAAGATGCTCCTTTGATGATGATACCTTCAAATTGATTCCTTCTTGATGATGTTGATAATAGAATATGTCTTCCTTCAAGTATTCTTTGAAAAGTGATACTTTCTTCAATGAGGGGGAGATCACCTTGATTTCCTTGATGATGATTATCACAATGCTTATTCCTTATTCCCTTGGATGTAGAGACTTAAATATGCATTAATGTGTAGTGATTATTTGAGTTGAGGTAGGGTCCTTGAGATATTATTTTGCTTGTGATGATGATTGTGAGCTTCCTAAGAATGCTTCAAGTGTAGAGCCCTTCTTTGAATGAGATAGGGTTTTGAGGTATTCTTTGATACTCCTTAGTTCCTTCCAATAATATGATGAGTGGGTTATTCCTTGATGATTTCCTTGTGCTAGGAACTAATGTCTCATTCTTCAATAAGGATCTTCATGCTGCTTTTTATCCTTGTCTTAGTCATATTAGCTTTGATAGCATGTTGAGAAATTGAGGGTCGCTAGATTAGGTGATTTCTATTACTTTGATAACTGCTTGTGATGTATTTTAATCAAATTGTTTAGCTTCTTCTTTAATTTTATTATTATTAGTGTTCTTGATCATCTAACATCTATCAAATAGTGAAGAAAAATGAGACAAGAGGATACAAGATATGGGTGATTAACCAATACCAAAACCTCTCCTCTTGAGAGGAAAACCCACAAGAACTCTTCCCTTCTTATAGATATTCAAATGATGAATTCCAAGACCTATGAACCTTAACCAAGACCCCTCCAAGACCAAGTCAAACCTCTCATGGATGAGCTCCTCTTTTGATCTTCTATACAAACTTGAACGTGATAGGAAAATTTACAGTTAAAATTTTATATCTTCTAGGAAATGGATCACTTTGAAAAGGAACATAAAATAATGCTTTTAAAACTCAGCTAGAAACATAAAAAAAGGGACAAATATACCATATCAGAAACACAAGACAACAAAATGATAAAGGAGTTCACCCCTGGGCTACATCTTCTGGTCCAGCTTCCAATGTCGGGCCTCTCTCATTAAGTGATAAAATTTATGTTCACATGGTTTTATGGTGCTTAGAATCTAAAAATTATGTCTCCAATGGCTCCAGAACAGTCAAAAACCCCAAGTTGGGCTCTTGTTGGGCTCAATTTGGCCAAAAAATGAAGAAGTTATGCTATAGAGAATTTTTTCTGCTAATTGCTCTACAAATTGGATCGCTCTGCTAACTATTCTATGAATTCCGCCATTCCAGGACCACCGAGTGCCATTTTTTCCCAGTTCCCGCAAGATTCCTTCCAATTTGGGTGCAAATTATTGGGTTGTTTAAATGCCCAATGACGCCTTTTGGTAGAAAATCTGGGTCACATGGGGCCAAGCACCTAAGGGCAGGGGCTAACTATCCATCCCATCAGCATAGTCCCCTAGTCTATTGGCATATGTTTACATTGTGTCATATAAGCTAGGGTTGGTCCTGAAATTTCCGCACTTGTCTTCCATCACTTTGATTTGATCGCCTTCGATTACATGGTATACAATAGGACTTTGTGCTAGGGTTAAGCCCCAAGCCCTTGGTCTCTCCTCTCGTGGTCTCATGGGTAGTTTAGTGACCAGGGACCAGGGGCTTAGCCCCGACCCCCTTCCCAAACTTCAAACCGCTAAAAGTTTAAATACATGTTCGTTGCTATATGGGTTAGGTAACACCCTGCGGTCTATTACTAAGGTGTTGTGCTGCAAAGCTTCAGGTCCCACGTTTGAATCTGATCAGGCCTCTGGCCGACCCATATCAAATTTTTGTTGACCCCTAGGGTGCCACGTGGTAGCCCATGACTAGGCCACGTGGTGACCCATCATTGGTCCAAATAAAATATGCCACAACCAATCAAATGTGCCCATAATCAAAATAATCACATGAGGCCTATTGGTAGCTATTGGGTGTGGTTTTTTACCTATTTTCTGCACATTCTTTCCCCAGTTTTGACCTTTATGTCCCCCAGGCCCATGACTTTATATGACCAAATTCCTTGTTTTCTTACCTTTTTAACCTATTATACTGTCATGTTACTTTGTTGTATTTTACCAAATAATATGAGGCTTTATTCCTTTTTGTGGCTAACTGGGAGAGTATTGAAGAAGTATTTTGGGAAGTCCTTCTTTTTAGGTGATGGCTCGCGAGAACAAAGCTATGAAGCAGACAACTGTTATAGGTTGCTGCTACACATTAGATGTTGTTACAGGTTGTTGTTACACATTAGATGCTGTTACAGGTTGTTGTTACACATTGGATACTATTACAGGATGTTGTTACACCACGCGTTGATCTGTCGTCACAGTAATAGTGCTATCACCAGTAATGCCGCATCATTCCGAACCGCCATTCACTTGATGTTGTTGCTCCAAATCAAGGAAATGTGGGTACTATTCCACATAACAGTTTTCGGCAGTAGGGATTGTTTATTTTTTAAGGAACAAGACTCAAGAAGTTGCAATCATAACTGATGGATATTTGTATTTAGCAATAGGTTGTAAGTACTTTTATTTTTTATCAGCATGAGAATCGTGAGATTCTCATGACTGATCTGTTTCTAATTTTGGGTTGTAATAACTATAAAAGACATGATTTTTCATGTAAAAGGATACATCATATAGAGAAGTATTGTTACTCTGCTTCTATAATTCTGAATTTATTTTTAATATCAATTAGCATGGTGATGTTGTTACTCTTCTTCAACTGATTCGTTAATCACTTATGTGTTCTTTTTTTTCCCTCCTAAGGAGGAAGGGCCCTCCTCTTTGGCAGGGATTAGATTGATATAGGTAGTGTACATTCTAGTTTAGTTAATTGATTTATGGTTTCTCGTTGTGTTGTACAAATCGTGGATTACATTTGTTGTTGTTTCTATTTATATTATGTTGTTACACTGAGTTAATCAACAGAATGGTAGTAACCAATTGGAGTAGATATTAGTTCCTGTGTGATGCGCCTTTACTTTGATAGCTACAAGTTGTGATTTAATTCTGTAGAGTGTTTTTATGTCTACACGCATGATTTGATTCAACAATTTAGATCAACGACATCTTTTATAGTTTTCTGCATTTTCTTATGCTTGGTTGGTGTGTATCGGCATAGATAATGCGAACTCCATTGAAACAACAAGACCTACCTTGGGTTGACAATGAATGTTTCAAACTTAGTCAATTGTAGTGTCCTATTTTTCTAGTATAGTTTTGTCACTCCTATCAAGGGTTATATATATATGATAAGTTGATCACTTGATTGAGGAATAATGTTTTACATACATAGTTAAATTTCCTTTTATGTTTATGTATGATAGATTGATCATTGGATTGGGGAACAATGTTTTATATAGTTATATTTCCTCTTATATGTGGCATCATTGATTATCTGTATTAGATGGGTTTTATTAAGTAAAATGTTATACATATGTTTTTCTGTTTGTATCTGATTTATGAAGCAGGTGTATGACATGGATGGTGATCCAAGATTGAGACACATATACTCATGGATTCTCATGGTTATGAGGAATAGATGGTTAATTATGATTTAGGGATGATAAATGATTTGTGTGATTATATATGTCTAATATTGTACTAAGAAGTATGTGGTGGAGTATCTGGTCATTTTCCAACAAGGATGTTCAATTATGAATGATTATGGAAGTCATGCATGATTCTTGGTAAAATGTGATTAATTTAATTTCATTATGAAATTCATTTGATTCCTTTGATCTATGAGATTGTAATGTGTACAAGTCTTTGAACAAGGCCTTACCAAGTGATCTGAAAATGGGGCACTAAAGGCTTCTTGTCAGCTTACAAGAACCTCTTCCACTTCCAAAGCTTAAATATTTCCCAGATCTTATGATTAACCAATTGTAGAATTAAAAATACTTGCAAAGAGGTGTATGCTTGTGTTTGTTCTTAACTATTTATGTGTTTTGAGTTCATTTTCTTATGATGAAATAAATCTCAGATAATAGTAAATAAAAGCAGCAAATAAGCAAACACATGAGATGACAATGTAATATGGAGTTCACCTTGATATCTTGGGCTACATCTCCTTGAGCTCTAATAAACTCGACTAGGCTCTTTGGGATTATGGCTTAAATTCTTTTACAATCTCCACGCTCAACTCCATTGGTTTACACTGAACCTATGGGTTTATAAATACCATCTTATCCCTTGGATGTCCATACTCTGCAAACAGATCTAGGCTTCTCTAGACTTGACTCCTTCAGTCAATGCTCTAATCTTCTTGAGCTTCTGGCCTCTCTGACTCCCTCAGAATTCTTTCAATTGTCTCTGGAATGCCTTCTTCTGTCTTCATCACACTTCACACACCAGCAACAACTGGATCATTTGATCTCTTTGCTATTCCGCAGGTTCACTACAGCATCATGGCTCTTACAAGCCTGCTTTGAGCTCTTTGGCTCTGAGGCTCTGCCTCCAACCTCTAGTGGCTATGCGTCTATCAAGCACTCTGGCTCTACGGCTCTAGTGCTCTCGCTCTCAGCTCTGGCTCTGGCTCTTGGCTCTAGCTCTGGCTCTCACGATCTTCTCTCGGCCTCTGTGTGCCTCTTTAGTTCGCTCGACCTCCAAGCGACTCTCAACAACCTTCCAGTGACCTCCAAAACTCTCTGTGCTACCTCTCAACAGTTCTCTCTGGCTTTTGTGAGGCCTCCTTTGACACTGCGGCTTCCACAGCTGTTCCTTTGTCCCTTCGATCATGAGGAATCATTATTTTTCCCGGCTCTGCCTCTTCGTGCTTCAAAAACGCATCCATGTTACAGAAATGCCCGCTTGTAGTGTGGCACAAGGAATTATGGTTGTTTGCAATGGAAAAATGAACTGGTGGTTTCTTTCCAAACGAAATCCACGAAATAATGCATTTCTAGCTCGTAATGGAAATACATAGGAAAAAAACTATCGGGCGCAAAAATTGGACTTCAAAATATATGAAATCATGCTCATTATCCCTATCAGGTCTGCCTTTAGTCACAATATCGCAATCGCATCGTCGCATGGCCAAACCCCAAATACACGGGAGTAAATTGAAAATCCCTAATTCCCAGATTTCAAAACTTATGAAATTGGGTCTATAATTCCATCGGGTGTGCCCCTTATCGGCATGTCGCAATCGCATGTAACGACCCTTTGTATCGGGGATCCACTGATCGCCCGATTGTTGATCACCTTGATCAGATCCTGACCATTGATCCTGCTCATCGATTCGACGGCTGGCGTGCAATCGCACATCGGCCCATATCGCAATATCGCTATCGCAACGGCCCCGGGGGTCTTCCCTTTGACCATGCCGATTGCCATGTCGCATATCGCATCGGCATATCGCATTGGTAATGACCCGGGGGTTCTTTCCATAAACCATGGACTGTGCTGACCCGATCCGCCGATCCGATCCTGCTTTATCGCAATCGGTCCTGCCTGGGTCCCAATACTGCCTGCAACCTACCTCCGACCCGATATATCAGAGATCGTCGATCGAGGACCCTTCCAACCTTGCGTCAAGTCCTCCTTTTAACCCTCCGATGTGATTTTTCTCAATGAGCCTTTTAGGCCATTTTTATAAGAATTTGCCTCCTTTTCAAAGGACAATGGCAAACTTCTTTCTGTAATAAATTCTTCGTCCGAAGTCCATTTTAGCCGATTCAAATTGCATTAGATTTAGATTGAAAATTTCTATGCAATGGGACTATTTTCATAAGCATCCTTTGACTTCCATTTTTGAGTGAAAAGTCATCTAGGATCATTTTCTGATCACGCCTTCCCACTAAAAAGCTTTTGGTCTCCAAAAGAATGATATACTGATCTGAACAGTAAATGAGAGTAATAGCACCCTCTTCTTTCAACCTCCATACACTTTTCTACATAGTGCCTCTGAACCAAAGCCTTTGACCACTCTCCTTCCTGGATGTGCTGGTCCTCTTGGGAAGAACTATTTTCCTCCTTGACTTCATGCAAAACTCCTGCTGAGAAGGTTACAGAAGGTAGTTTGAACTTCTTTGCCTTGATCATTGATCCAAGGTAGCTCAAATCAATGTGAAGTTACATCTACTTCACAAAAATTTACATTTGTACCTGTTTGACATACTGTCAACAACAATTGTTAACAACAACAGGATCACAGACAACAGCTGGATGGCCTAAACTCCTGCTTCAATGAAAGAAACAGATTTCACATCTTGTGAACACCTCCATGTCTTTATATCTGCATACAAATGATGGAATAGTTAACAAGCCAACAAAACATGCCTTTAAAACAAATGACCCTTCAAGTCAAGCATGTAGAAAAGATCTCAAGGATTCTTTTCAAAAGATGAAACACTTCATCATTGTCTCCATCTTGGAGACCAAATAAACTTTTCTCAAGTCAAAATTAACATTACATGCATGCCAAAGAAATCAACCCTTCAAGTTAATTGCACATACATGTTTAAATACAAGAAAATCATCAACATACCTGTGTTCATGCATCTCAAGCTTATGCATGCATTTCATCCTTCAACTTTCACTTAAGTACACTGTACTTTCAAAGCTAAAATGAAATATAATGTTGCAGCAATAAAGTGAGTCTCCTACTCAACTTTTTCCATTCACCTTCTTGGTAAAAACCTGCAACTTGCATTCCATTAACAAATAAATGCAAACAAATGCGTTATATCAATAGACATGCAATCTTAATTGCATAATAACTCTAACCATTTCTTACCAATCCATTTCAAAGGTAGGACCTTTGTCTGCACATCAGCATCAACATGTGAATCATCTTGAAACACGTCATTCATGGAATGTTTCTTTCCATTCCTGCCATTTTCTCTTTCCACCTTCTTCAACGTTTGTGGAAGCATTGTTGGATTCAGATTCCAACACTTTTCAGCAATGTATCCTTGCTTATGGTAGTAGGTGCAACACGTGTGCATCCTCTTGATAGAATGATTTGCCTTGTCCAATGGACCTTTGGCTTCTTGCTTCCTTTCCTTCAAAAGTTCCTTGTATGTGGCCATTCTCTTCCAACATCTAGAAACATTATGGTTAACCAAACCACAAAAGGAACATGCGACTCTTTTCCAATGCTTACATGGAAATTTATCATGCTTTGCATAATCAAAAGGAAAATGGTTAGAACCAGATTTATACCTTTCTCTTTCACCTTTATTTCCTTCATGAGGAGGTGAATTGAATGAAGAAGTGGCTCCCCTTGGAACACCATCAATATCTTCAAGGCTTTCACAGTTTCCACAACTCTCTGGATCAAGTGTATGCTGATGAACACCTGCATCTTGCAAATGATGTTTCAAGCTATTGCATTCTCCACAAATACAATCTTCACACTCTTGAGGTAGAGGACCTGCAATGAAACTCCTTCTTGGAACTGTTTCAATGGCCTTCATGGTAGTTTTGGAACTTTCTCCATAAGATTGTCCATAGCCAAGACCCAAATACCTAGGCCTTTCCTCAACCATTATTGGTTCAACAATACCTTGTGCATGTTTTCCCCAACCTTTTCCTTCATAGCCCATCTTGGACATTAGCTTGGAACCTATGCCTCTGGTATGTTTTTCAAAAGAACCAATCTAAGCATTCTTGGAAGAATTTGAAGACAAAAAGGATTTGTTTACCTCTTCTTCAAGCTGATACTTGACTAAGGCTTCTTTCCTTTTTAGGTTCATATTCGCAATATGAAGTTGCCTCTCCATTTCCTGCAATTTGTCAGAAAGCAACTGCTTGTCTTCCTTCATGGAATTCAGCTGCTCTCTAAGTATGTTGCTCTTCCTTCCCTCCTCATACATTTCTCTCGTCATATCCATCATGGTGAACAGGTATTGCTTCATGTCTTCATCAAAGAATCTTGTGAAGAAAGCAGAATTTGAGGACTCACTTGTAGAAGTTGTCATTATCAGAATGAACAAAAGAACTTCAAACAAGATTAACAAAGTGCTTATCCAAGCAACCTTTTGCAACAAACCTCTTGTGCTTCAAGGATTTCTTTGACATCCTTTGGGATAAGAATAATGATTTCAACCCTTCTTCCTTTCTGTCCTCTCCTGGACTGAGCTATCAATATCTTTCCCTTCACCTCTGCAAACTCAAACAATAGTCAGTCTGCAAACAAGCATACAATCAACCTCTAACTGTTTAAACACCTTTCAGACAAGCAATCTTTGCTCTGTTAATCAAGCATTCTGACATGATACCGCTTGCTCTGTTATAACCAGCTTTAATATAATAGCTATAACCTCTCTGATACCACCTGATCTGAAAATGGGGTACTAAAGGCTTCTTGTTAGCTTACAAGAACCTCTCCCACTTCCAAAGCTTAAATATTTCCTAGATCTTACAATTAACCAATTGTGGAATTAAAAATACTTGAAAATAGGTGTACGCTTGTGTTTGTTCTTAACTGTTTATGTGTTTTGATTTCATTTGCTTATGCTGAAATAAAACTCAGATAAAAGTGAATAAAAGAAAAAAATAAGCAAACACATGAGACAACAATGTAATATGGAGTTCACCCTGATATCTTGGGCTACGTCTCCTTGAGCTCTAATCAACTCGACTAGGCTCTTTGGGATTATGGCTTAAATTATTTTACAAGCTCCACGCTCAACTCCATTGGTTTACACTGAACCTATGGGTTTAGAAATACCATCTTATCCCGTTGGCTGTCCATACTCTGCAGACAGATCTAGGCTTCTCTGGACTTGACTCCTTCAATCAATGCTCTGAGCTTCTTAAGCTTCTGGCCTCTCTGACTCCCTCAGAATTCTTTCAACTGTCTCTGGAATGCCTTCTTCTGTCTTCAGCACACTTCAGACACCAGCAACAGCTGGATCATTTGATCTCTTTGCTGTTCTGCAGCTTCACTACAACATCATGGCTCTTAGAAGTCTGCTTTGAGCTCTTTGGCTCTGAGGCTCTGCCTCCAACCTCTGGTGGCTATGCCTCTGTCAAGCACTCTGTCTTTGCGGCTCTCGTGCTCTCACTCTCAGCTCTGGCTCTGGCTCTGGCTCTTGGATCTGGCTCTAGCTCTCACAAGCTTCTCTTGGCCTCTGCGTGCCTCGGTAGTTTGCTCGACCTCCAAGTGACTCTCAACAACCTTCCAGCGACCTCCAAAACTCTCTGCGCTACCTCTCAATCATGCTCTCTGGCTTTTGTGAGGCCTCCTTTGACTCTGTGGCTTCCACAGTCGTTCCTCTATCCCTTCGATCATGAGGAATCATTCTTTTTCATGGCTCTGCCTCTTTGCGCTTCAAAAATTCATCCTTGTTATAGAAATGCCCGCCTATAGCGTGGCACAAGGAATGATGGTTGTTTCCAATGGAAAAATGAACCGACGGCCTCTTTCCAAACGAAATCCACGAAATAACACATTTCTGGCTCGTAACGGAAATACACAGGAAAAACACTATTGGGCACAAAAACTCGACTTCAAAATCTATGAAATCGTGCTCATAATCCCTATCGGGTCTGCCTTCGGTCACAATATCGCAATCGCATCGTCGCATGGCCAAATCCCAAATACATGGGAATACATTGAAAATCCTGAATTCCCAGATTTCAAAACTTATGAAATTAGGTCTATAATTCCATCGGGTCTGCCCCTTATCGAGATGTCACAATCGCAAGTTGTAATCGCATGTAACGACCCTTTGTATCAGGGATTTGCCAATCACCCGATCAACGATCACCCTAATTAGATCCTGACCATTGATCCTACTCATCAATCTGATGGTTGGCATGCGATCGCAAATCAACCCATCGCTTTATCGCATAACACGATATCGCTGTCGCAACAGCCCCGAGGGTCTTCCCTTTGACCATGCCGATCACCGATCCGCCGATCCACCGATATCACATGTCGCATATTGCATCAGAATATCACATTGGTAATGGCCCGGGGGTTCTTTCCATAAACCGTGGACTGTGGCGACCCGATTCGCCGATCCGATCCCGCTTTATCACAATCGGTCTATCTTGGGTCCCGATATCGCCTACAGCCTACCTCTGACCCGATATATCAGAGATCACTGATCAGGGGTCCTTCCGCCCTTGTGTTAAGTCCTCCTTTTAACCCTCCAATGTGATTTTTCTAAATGAGCCTTTTAGGCCATTTTTATAAGAATTTGCCTCCTTTTCAAAGGATAATGGCAAACTTCTTTCTGTGATAATTTCTTCATCCGAAGTCCATTTTAGCCCATTCAAATTGCATTAGATTCAGATTGAAAAGATCTATGTAATGGGAATATTTTCAGAAGCATCCTTTGACTTTCATTTTTGAGTGAAAAGTCATCTAAGATCATTTTCTGATCACCAGGGAACCATCAGATGGGTAAAATCTCACAATCAGTACCACAAGGAGAAAAACAAAGTTTCAAAGCACGGTAGATGAAAGGGCATGGAAATTATGGCGTGGAGTCCTAAATCCAAGAAATATAAAGACGTGGAGTCTTGTGTATTTAGGGCGCGGAGTCGTGAATATTTAAAAAGATCAAGTTGTGGAATCTTAGATCTTTAGAGTAGATTAGGGTGCAGAGTCCTCAATCTACTAAGGCAGGGAGACGCATGAAATAGGGGTGCAGAATTTCTATTCTCTAGAATGAAAATACCACTCATGGATGAATTTCCTTAAATAAAATTTTATTCTCACAATTATGGAATGACTTTCTAAAAATAGAAAGTCATGTCCAGCATCTCAAGCATGACTTTCCAAAAATAGTAAATCACTTTACGTAAATTGGTAATCAAGTGGAGTTGAAGAAAAATGAATTAACTTATCATTAATCAATCCTAATAGTTCAATCTTGATTGAATCCTCAATATTATTAATATTATTATTATCTTATTATTAAAAAGGAATTACAAGTCAATTTTATCTACTCAATTAATTCAAACATCTCCTTCATGACTCTCATGGCTCTCTCTCTCTCTCTCTCTCTCTCTCTTAAATAATTCATTATACTCTATTTTATTCTCTCATCGAAGAATGGCATATTTCTTTTCACTCATTAAAAATATGTGATAAAATATTCCTCTTACGCTCTCTTTAATGCATACCTCTCCTTAATGGCATAAGTTACACTCCTCTAAATGGAATCCAATACACTCACATTACTCCTCCTTTATGACAATAATTGGTTGCTCCTCCTATATATGAGTCTCATGTATTCTCACTTGGGGAGGAGGAGGCCAAGAGTGGAAGAGACTTGAGGAAAATAGTGAGAGGGAGAGATATGGAGAGTAGCCATTTTCTTCCATAATAAATCTGAAATTATTGTTAAAATCCTAAGATCTCTAGCTATTGAGGTTGGCCATGAGTGGTATTGAGAGGAAGTGAAAATTTGCTTCCTTAGTTTGCCTTGCAAATCTCTCTACTGTTGTCTTTTGGTACTGTTTGTGAGCTTTTGCAACTTGGGGGTTCTAGGGGGAGAAGTTCTTCCTAGATATGGTTGGGAGGAAAACCAGGTGGTTCACAATGAGTTGGTAAGGATATTAGAGTTGGAGCATACTTCCATTCTTTTGAGTTGTATAAATTCACTGCCAGGTATGTTGAAAACATTATATTGTGTTTCTTTTTGTAGTTCATTACATGGTTTTTCTGATTTGATTCTTGACTGAAACTTAGATGTATATCAAATGCTACACACTAAATGTTGAAGGAATTTTGCAATAACTATAGTTTATTTTATGTAAGTTTCTTTTTTTTTAGAGTTTCATTGCAACTTGATTTGCATCATGTCTTAATGGCCGAAGCATTCAGGCTGCCATGATTTTTATGAAAACATGTTAATAGCATAAATTTGGTCTTTCCTTCTCTTTTTACAGCTATAGATAAGTTTGCACAGTATACGTTTGACAAAAGGGATAATTGATATAGTATGAATTTGTTTTGGGTTGTGGTTTTAAATAATTGCATTTTGGTTTCGATTTATTTCAACTTCAGGGGTTATTTGTACCTTTTGGCCATGTCGCTCCAACTTTGATTTCAAAAAACAAAGTTTCAGAATCCAGTTCTGTAATCTTCTATATTTTACATATTTGTCGTTGATGCCTGGTGGTTTGTCTTGCTACTTTTTTTTGGTAGCTATGATTTACCTGGTAATCTCTTTTTATGAAACCAGTGTGTTATATAAACTTGGAATTATTATTTTAAAGTATCAATGGTCAATACATTGATAGTTTAATAAACTTGTGACTGCTTGTTTGATAGTTTAATAGCTAGCAGCTTGTTTTGTGACTGTTAACCATTGTTCAAATTTCCCAATGGCTGTAGCTACATCGCTGCAAGCTATTTGTAAAATTTCTTAAATATTTATAGTCATTATGTGCCTAATTTTTGTATATGCAGCAATCTAGATGGACGACAGTTCTACTTATGTATTAGGTTCACTTCTTGGCATTATTGACAAAGGAAAAGAAATTATGTAATCTTAGATTCATGTTAGTTAATTTTGGTCAAATTGCCTTAAGGGTTATGGTTGTAAGTGTTTGAAAAAATGCCTCAATGGCTATACATTTCATTCTTGCAAACTATTTGACATAATGCTTCAATGGTTGTAGCTAATTACATCTATGAATTGTCTATGAAAACGACTAAGTAAATTTAGGATCTGCAACCAAGCTGTTTCTGGAAATATCTCAAAGAATAAGCATGATGATTCCATTGAATTAAAAATCCATGGAAGGCAAATTGGTTAGGTGAAATGTTATAATTGTTAGCTCACATATGAATTCATAATAATTGGAAACCACTCCTTTAGAAGTTGAGTTATCTTGTTTTTCTTCCCTTTGTTTTACCAAAGAATTCATAGGCATATTATCTAGAACAAAATCAAATTAGTCACTCTTAAACACTCTTAATTGCAATAGAATGAACAATTAGCTTATTGGAAATTGTGGTTTGTAAATATTGATATTATTTAGCCCACTAAAGACTCTATCATTTAAATGTGATTTTAAGACTTGTGGTTGTAAGTTTTGGATCTTGCGGAACCATGACCTGGTAGCCTTAATGAGAAGTTTAATATTACCATGGGTTAGTTGGTTAGTAGAAATTAGTATGTAGTGTAAAGAATACCAATAAAAATAAAAATAAAATTATAGATATATAACCTTGCATTAATGTTTTAAACTTAAATCACATTTTGAGTCAGCCTTAGTATAATACTGATGGTTGGTAAGGTGGGACCTTACATATGGTATCAGAGCCAAGTTAAAACTCTAGGACCTAGGGCTTTCCTACTAATATTTATTTACTTACCTAAATTTTTCCTTGGCTAGGTTAAGTAATCATGGAGAGAACATCAAGGAGGAGGAAGGAAGTCTCATCTCCACCTCCCCAAGATAAAGAATCTGAGCAAATATCCATCAGGGAAGTAAGGGATATGATGTTATCTTTCCAAAAGATGACTAAAGTCTTGATTAGTAGGGTTGGCAGAAATCGTTCAGTCCCTGGTTCTTCATCTCAATTAGAAAGGCAAGAAATACCATCTGATGGAGATGTACATAGAGAGTTGGAAAAATTTAAGCTTCCTATCTTTAAGGGTACCATAAAAGGGGAGGTAGCAGAAGCTTGGTTGGAAAACATGCACCTATGTTTTGAGTTGCAGAATTATTCTAGCAACCAAAAGGCAAAGTTGGCTATATACCAACTTAAGGAGAGTGCACTATTATGGTGGAGGAACTTAGAATCCCAATTGGGATACTCCATGTCTACCTTGACATGGGAATGATTTGAAGAGGAATTTTGAGCAAAGTACCTTTCTACTGAATACTTGGAGAGGAAATTGAATGAGTTCCATGATCTTAAGCAAGGAACTAAGACAATCCTTGAATATGAAGCACGATTCATGGAGTTGCTTAGATATGCTACCCATATAAATATTGAAGCCCTCAAGGTAAACAAGTTTTTGTATGGATTGAATCCTATTATAAAGGAAAAGGTGTGCATTTTGAGGCCTACTATGTTGCATGAGGTAGTGAAACAAACAATTATAGCCGAGGAAGAATTGTTGGGGAAAAAAGGGGGGGATAAAACCCCAAATCTATCATTCCATGGGAAACCTCCTGGAAGGGGAGGAAAATTTGTAAGACATAAGTTAGGTGGTTCACATCATCAGGGATTTCAAAAGAATCATACTTTTAAGAACCAAAGAAATAACCCAAGGAAACATCTTCAACAAAGTAATGCTCGCACTCAAGAATCACCTAATAAAAGGGTCAAATTTATGAAAACTGCTCCCACTAATGGATGTTGGACTTGTGGAGGACCTCATTATGAGTGAGATTTCCCTGAAAAGAATATTGGAGCGCAACTAGATCAGGAACAAGCCACTCTTAGAGATATGGGCAAAGCCCATTGGATTCATGTAGTTGTGCAAAATCGCTAGGTCGAGCATCAGTCTACAGTGCTTGAAGCATCATGTAAGCTAAATGGTATGTTTATTACAATTTTGATTGATCCTGGTGCAACTGAAAGTTTTATTTCTCCTAATGCTTTATTGACATGTAAATTGGTGGCGCTAGAGCAAAATGATTTTGACCAGGTTCAGATGGCCTCAGGGCAATCTCAAAAGGTTGAATTCTTAGTGCAAGAGTGCCCTTTAAACTTAGGAGTGTGTGTCACAAATGTGAATCTTTATGTGATGCCACTTGGTCACTATGATGTGATAATTGGGATGGAATGGCTTGAAGCCCACTGGGTTGTGCTTAGTTGTCGAAGAAAAACACTTCATTTTTTGAGTGATGAGGGCCAATCTATGGTTATCCATGGGGAAAGGAGACATGTTTCTTTAAGACTTATCTCATTCTTGCAGATGAAGAGAAGTCTTAGGAAACGATGTCAAATGTATGCTGTAATGAATTTAAATGAGGGAGATATTTCATCCTTTGAACAATATCCTTTCCTTTCAGAATTCTCTGATGTCTTTCCAGAGGAGTTGCCTGGTTTGCCTCCAAAGCGGGAGATTGACTTCTCCATAGAGCTAAAGCCTGGTACCGAACCTATATCCAAAGCTCCCTACCGAATGTCTATTGTTGAACTTCGTGAGTTGCAAGTGAAACTTCAAGAGTTATTGGACAAGGGTATGATTAGACCTAGTGTTTCACCTTGGGGAGCTCCAGTGATATTTGTAAAGAAGAAGGATGGATCCCTTCGGCTCTGTGTTGACTACAAGCAATTGAATCGAGTAACTATTAGAAATCAATATCCTTTGCCTTGCATTGATGATCTATTTGATCAAATGAAGGGAGCCACCATATTCTCCAAGATCGATCTTCGATCTGGATATCATCAACTCAGAGTTAAAGAAGAGGATATTTCCAAAACTGCTTTTCAAACTCGTTTTGGTCATTATGAGTTCGTGGTTGTTCCTTTTGGGTTATCTAATGCCCCAGGAGTGTTTATGAGTCTAATGAATGGTGTATTTAGGAATTACTTAGACAAATTTGTACAAGTGTTCCTCAATGACATCATAATCTATTCAAAGTCCCCAGAAGAGCATGCGCAACACTTGAGATTGGTGTTACAATTCTTAAGAGAAAATAAACTTTATGCAAAAATGTCCAAATGTTCTTTTTTCCAATCAAAAATCCAATATCTTGGACACATTATCTCCAATGAAGGCATTGATGTTGACTAAGCAAAGATCGATGCAATTTTAGAATGGCCAACACCCTCTAATGTGCATGAAGTGCGTAGCTTCATGGGTATGGTAGGATACTATCGGAGATTTGTGGAGGGGTTTTCAAAAATAGCCAACCCTATCACTTCATTGTTTTTCTTTATTGATATCTAGCTAAATCGGCAATGGCGGTGGTATCGTACTCACGTTACACAGGTTCAAATCCCACCAGCTACGACTATAACAGCTAGGAGGAACCACCCAACCCGCAAGGAACGACCCCTCAGTATAAGACAAGACTTGAACCCATGACCTGCACATCGGCAAGAACGACTTAGCAGACCGTTCACTGACCACGAGACCAAACCCCTGCGAGCTAGCCCTATCACTTCATTGCTTAGGATGGGAGTATGATTTAATTGGACAAATGAGTGTGAGCAAGAATTTTCCAAGCTCAAACAATGTTTGACTACAACTCTGATACTTAAGGTTCCAGATATGGATAGACCATTCATAGTATGTACTGATGCGTCAAAAGATGGAATGGGTGTAGTATTATCATAAGATGGTAGGGTGATTGCATATGCCTCTAGGAAGTTAAGGGCGCATGAAGAAAACTATGCAACCCATGATCTAGAACTAGAAACTATAGTTCATTCCTTACGACTTTGGCGACATTATCTGGTGGGAAAGAAATTTGAATTGAAAACAGATCACAGAGGCTTGCAACATATATTTACTCAAAGTAATCTAAATGCTAGGCAAAGAAGGTGGTCAGAACTCCTAAGTGAATATGATTTTGAAATAACTTACATCAAGGGTACATTGAACAAAGTAGCTGATGCACTCAGTCGAAGGCCATGAATATTTTCAGTAATTCCATTGAAGATTGATTTATGGGAGCGCATCTTGAAGGCACAAGATGTAGATGAATGGTGCAATGAAGTTAAAGTTTCTCTTTTTGGGGAGGGGGCCAAGAAAAATAAGGTAGAAGGGTATTCTTGTGATGATGACGATATGCTAAGATTTATGCAAAAGATTGTAGTTCCAGATCAAGATGGGCTTCATGAGTTCATTTTGAAAGAAGATCACTGTGAAACATATATGGCTTACCAGGGATTCCAGAAGATGTATGCTAATTTAAAGCAAATTTTCTTTTGGACAGGCATGAAGAAGGATTTAGCAAATTTTGTGGCAAAATGTTTGGAATGTCAGCTAGTTAAAGCAGAATATGGTCATCCAGCAAGATTATTACAACCGCATAACATTCCTAAGTCCAAATGGCAAGAAATATCTATGGAATTTATTGTTGAATTACCTGAAACAACGAAAAGGCATAACTCCATTTTGGTGGTGGTAAATAAACTTACTAAGAGTGCCCATTTTATACCCGTTAGGGGTACTTTCAAAGCATCTAAAATAGCACAAGTATTTATCAAGGAGGTGGTTAGACTTCATGGTTTTCCCAAGAAAATCATATCAGATAGGGCCTCTATATTTACAAGAATATTTTGGACTAGTTTCCAGGGAGCCCTTTAGACACAATTAAATTTCAGTACAGCTTATCATCTGGAGACTAATGGCCAAACCAAAGGAGTAAATCAAGTGTTATAGGACATGCTTAGAATGTACGTAATGGATCAACAATCTAAGTGGGAAGATTATCTTCCTCTAGTGGAGTTTGCTTACAATAAAAGTTATCACTGCTCCCTTGGTATGGCACCTTATGAGTTATTGTATGGAAGACCATGTAGAACACCTTTAAGTTGGGATAGATTAGAGGACAGAATCTTGGTAGGTCTTGAAATGCTTCAAGAAATGGAAGAACAAGTGTGTCGTATAAGGCAAAGATTAAAGGAGGCACAAGATAGACAGAAGAGCTATGTTGATATGCATAATGTGGATCGTAGTTTTAAAGAAGGTGAATTTGTTTTTCTTTGAGTAAAACCTAAGAAAACCTCTATTAGGTTTGGAAAAGGATCTAAGCTCTCTCCTCGATTTTATGGGCCTTTTGAGGCCATTGAAAGGGTTGGACCTGTGGCATATCATCTTGCTTTACCACCAGTTTTTCATCATAGGCATGATGTATTTCATATTTCGGTACTAAGTAAGTATGTTCATGATCCTTCTCACATTTCAGATTGGCATCAATTACAGGTAACAGACGAAGGGAATCTTAAGGTAGAGCCAGTTTTCATTTTGGACCATCGCACTTGACAGCTTAGACGTTGCATGGTGGACCAAGTAAAGGTCCAATGGGACCCGTACAGTCCTAGTTTTTCCACTTGGGAAGATGCATGTTATATGCATCTTGAGTTTCCCTTTTTTTTTAGTTAAACTTCGGGCCAAGTTTACTCCAAGAGGGGGAGTATGTAGTGTCCTATTTTTCTAGTATAGTTTTGTCACTCCTATCAAGGGTTATATATATATGATAGGTTGATCACTTGATTGAGGAATAATGTTTTACATACATAGTTATATTTCCTTTTATGTTTATGTATGACAAATTAATCACTGGATTGGGGAACAATGTTTTATATAGTTATATTTCCTCTTATATGTGGCATCATTGATTATCTGTATTAGATGTTTTTTATTAAGTAAAATGTTATACATATGTTTTTCTGTTTGTACCTAATTTATGAAGCAGGTGTATGACATGGATGGTGATCCAATATTGAGACACATATACCCATGGATTCTCATGGTTATGTGGAATAGATGATTAGTTATGATTTATGGATGATACATGATTTGTCTGATTATATATGTCTAATATTGTACTAAGCAAGATGTGGTAGAGTACCTGGTCATTTTCCAACAAGGATGTTCAATTATGAATGACTGTGGAAGTCATGCATCATTCTCGGTAAAATGTGATTAAGTTAATTTCATTATGAAATTCATTTGATTCCTTTGATCTATGAGATTATAATGTGTGCAGGTCTTTGAACGAGGCCTTACCAGGGAACCAACATATGGGTAAAATCTCACAATTAGTAACATAAGGAGAAACACAAATTTTCAAAGCACAGTAGATGAGAGGGCATGGAAATGAGGGTGTGGGGTCCTAAATCCAAGAAAGATAAAGACGTGGAGTCTTGTATATTTAGGGCACAGAGTCTTGAATATTTAAAAAGATCAAGTTGTGGAATCTTAGATCTTTGGAGTAGATCAGGGTGCAGAGTCCTCAATCTACTAGGGCAGGGAGATGCATGAAATAGGGGTGTGGAATCCCTATTCTCTAGCATGAAAATATCACTCATGGATGAATTTCCTTAAATAAAATTTCATTCTCACAATTTGGGAATGACTTTCTAAAAATAGAAAGTCATGTCCAGCATCTCAAGCACGACTTTCCAAAAATAGTAAATCACTTTACATAAATTGGTAATCAAGTGGAGTTGAAGAAAAATGAATTAACTTATCATTAATCAATCCTAATAGTTCAATCTTGATTGAATCCTCAATATTATTAATATTATTATTATCTTATTATTAAAAAGGAATTACAAGTCAATTTTATCTCCTCAATTAATTCACACATCTCCTTCATGACTCTCATGGCTCTATGTAACTCTCTCTCTCTCTCTCTCTTTTAAATAATTCATTATACTCTATTTTATGCACTCATCGAAGAATGGCATATTCCTTTTCACTCATTAAAAATATGTCATAAAATATTCCTCTTACGCTCTCTTTAATGCATACCTCTCCTTAATGGCATAAGTTACACTCCTCTAAATGGAATCCAATGCATTCACATTACTCCTCCTTTATGACAAGAATTGGTTGCTCCTCCTATATATGAGTCTCATGTATTCTCACTTGGGGAGGAGGAGGCCAAGAGTGGAAGAGACTTGAGGAAAATAGTGAGAGGGAGAGATATGGAGAGTAGCCATTTACTTCCATAATAAATCTGAAATTATTGTTTAAATCCTCTAGGTATTGAGGTTGGCCATGAGTGGTATTGAGAGGAAGTGAAAATTTTCTTCCTTAGTTTGCCTTGCAAATCTCTCTATCGTTGTCTTTTGGTACTGTTTGTGAGCTTTTGAAACTCAGGGGTTCTAAGGGTAGAAGTTCTTCCTAGATATGGTTGGGAGGAAAATTGGGTGGTTCACAATGAGTTGGTAAGGATATTGGAGCTGGAGCATACTCTCATTGGAGCTGGAGCATACTCCCATTTTTTTGAGTTGTATAAATTCACTGCCAGGTATGTTGACAACATTATATTGTGTTTCTTTTTGTAGTTCATTACATGGTTTTGCTTATTTGATTGTTGACTGAAACTTAGATGTATATCAAATGTTGCACACTAAATGTTGAAGGAATTTTGCAATAACTGTAGTTTATTTTACGTAAGTTTTTTTTTTTTTTTATAGTTTCATTGCAATTTGATTTACATCATGTCTTAATGGCCGAAGCATTTAGGCTGCCATGATTTTTATGAAAACATGTTAATAGCATAAATTTGGTCTTTCCTTATCCCACGGGGTTTTGGATTGACGGTGAATGGGTGCACTGTTGAGGCATTCCTTGCGATAGGTCACTTGTTCAAATCCCCCGTGGGTGCTTACCTACCAAAAAAAATGGTATTTCCTTAACTTTTTACAGTTGCAGATAAGTTTGCGCAGTATATGTTTGACAAAAGGGATAATTGAGATAGTATGAATTTGTTTTGGGTTGTTGTTTTAAATAATCGCATTTTTGGGCGTTTTTGTTTCGATTTATTTCAACTTCAGGGGGTATCTATACCTTTTGTCCATGTTGCTCCAACTTTGATTTCAAAAAACAGAGTTTCAAAATCAGGTTCTGTAATCTTCTATATTTTACAGATTTGTTGCTACTGCCTGGTGGTTTTTCTTGCTCCTTTTTTTTGTAGCTGTGATTTACCTGGCAATCTCTTTTTATGAAACTAGTGTGTTATATGAACTTGGAATTATTATTTTAAAGTATCAATGGTCAATACATTGATAGTTTAATAAACTTGTGGCTGCTTGTTTGATAGTTTAATAGCTAGTAGCTTGTTTTGTGATTGCTAACCATTGTTCAAATTTCCCAATGGCTATAGCTACATCGTTGCGAGCTATTTGTAAAAATTCTTAAATATTTATAGTCATTATGTGCCTAATTTTTGTATATGCAACAATCTAGATGGATGGCAGTTCTACTTATGTATTAGGTTCACTTCTTGGCATTACTGACAAATAAAAAGAAATTATGTATTCTTAGATTCACGTTAGTTAATTTTGGTGAAATCGCCTTAAGGATTATGGTTATAAGTGTTTGACAAAATGTCTCAATGGCTGTACATTTCATTCTTGCAAACTATTTGACATAATACTTCAATGGTTGGAGCTAATTACATCTACGAATTGTCTATAAAAACGACTAAGTAAATTTAGGATTTGCAACCAAGGTGTTTATGGAAATATCTCAAAGAATAAGCATGATGATTCCATTGAATTAAAATTCCATGGAAGGAAAATTGGTTAGGTGAAATGTTGTAATTGTTAGCTCACATATGAATTCATAATAATTGGAAACCACTCCTTTATAAGTTGAGTTATCTTGTTTTTCTTCCCTTTGTTTTACCAAAGAATTCATAGGCACATTATCTAGAACAAAATCAAATTAGTCCCTCTTAAACACTCTTAATTGCAATAGAATGAACAATTAGCTTATTGGAAATTACGGTTTGTAAATATTAATATTATTTATCCCACTAAATACTCTATCATTTAAATGTGATTTTAAGACTTATGGTTGTAAGTTTTGGATCTTGAGGAACCATGACGCAGTAGCCTTAATGAGAAGTTTAATATTACCATGTGTTAGTTAGTTAGTAGAAATTAGTATGTAGTGTAAAGAATACCAATAAAAATAAAAATAAAAATATAGATATATAACCTTGCATTAATGTTTTAAACTTAAATCACATTTTGAGTCAACCTTAGTATAATACTGATGGTTGGTAAGGTGGGACCTTACATCAATTAAGATTGATTAAAACACCACTACATTTTGGAACTGTTGCCGGGGATGGCAGTTGACGATACAGTCAACCAAGTTGTTTGTTTGGTATAGAGTGTTCCTAGTCCACAGTTTCTCGGTGGTAAGATGAGAGGTAAGAACCTGCGCATCACTCTAACATACCTGTTCGGGCTCACCATTGTAATTACTATGACACTGAGGACATTTTGATGTTTTATTAGTGTGTCTTCAGCTCTTCAGTCGTTGGGCGGTAAGACAAGAGGTAAGAACCTGCACATCGCTCTAACATACCTGTTACACTAAAAAATGTCACCTTGACTACTTACAGTTAGTATGGCTCAAATCAACAGTCATGCTACCCTCTTAGGCAAGTCTTATGCCTCTGTTATCCATCTCAAACTCAAAGAAGAGAGAAAGTCTTGTAAAAAATATGTTTATCTCTGGGGTCGCAGGTTCTCTCTAGCCTTACCTGCGGGGACGCTGACCATGTTCACAAAATCTGCGTCCATGGACGCTCTGTATGTTAAGGGACAGGTGCGTCCCTCTGTAAAAGGCAAAATGCGCGAGTTTTATCTTGAAAAAGTTACTTGTGGTTACTTCTAGAACATTCTAGAGGTCGGTTTGATGAAATGGATGCGCCTCCAGTTGGTTCATGTATCTCTATTAAGAGGGAACTTATCCCATCAATAAGGGAGCTATCCCACCCAAAGAGGGGGATGATCCCATTGATAGTGGACCTGAATAACCTCTTTACAGCACTATAAATAAAGACATTGAGCCAGAGGGAGAGGAGGTTGGAGCTATACATTTTCTTTGGGTAAATGCTGCAGGATTTAGGTCTTCCATTAGAGCCTTTGTGAGGAGAGATTGTCTTTACTTGATTCTACTTGGAAGAGGGTGAGCTTTGTCAAAGTAGAGGAAAACCCTTGATGGACCCTGGGAGGAACTTGCACAACACCAAGGCCAGGTTGTAAGAGTTTCTTTGTTTCGTTATTAATACAAACTGGTTTATTTTTCTCAATAGCTTGTGTTAATGAGTTATTTCATGTGTTCCTTGGTCTGCATGTTGAATATATGTTTTATTATATGAAATGCAAGTGCTTGGTAATTGTTTGATTGTTTGTGGTTGCAGGAATTGACTTGAAGGAGGAGCTCATCTGGATCGTCAAGAACGGACTTCAACAACAGCGTTTTGGAATAAGGTAAGCCTAAACACTTGTAGTTTTCATGTTGTAAAAGGTGTATTTAGAGAAAGATCACTCCATTTTGTCTTGTTTGTCATTAGAATGTCTTAGACTTCTAGGAAGGTCAGCTGTGTCCGCACCCTTGACCAATTTCGTGTGACAAATTGGCGACCATACTGGGGATAGTTTCCATTAATGAGAAAAGTCTTTTCCTTTGAATGAACTTTGCTCTGAGAAAATTGGTTTATTTTTCTGGTTTTTGGCTGTGTGAACTTGTCTCTGGGTGGGTTAGCTTAGGATTAGTTTTATTTTGGTTTTTCTTGAGTTTTTCAGAAGGACGCACCCTCTGAGTGCTGCACAGTGCGTCCCTGGACGCACTTTTGCTGTGTGCACAGAGCGGGCCCGCACCTGTGCTAACGGGTTGCCTGCGTCCCCTGCCAAAATTTAAGAAAATTCCATTTTTTGCCCTTTTTGCTCTTAGATTTTGTTTTTTCTTAGTTTTTTCTGCCCAGATTCATCAGTCCCTTGTCCAGAATCTTCACCTAAGCTTGTTTCATTGGCATTCCTGCTTTAGCTTTCATCAATTGGGTGTTTTGAGTCTCTTTCTTGAGAAATTCTTGATTTGTTTTCCTTTGATCATTACTTGGAGGTTTCTCTCAGTCCTTTCACAATTTTGCATCTTTTTGCTTGTGTTTTTGCAAAAAAAATTCCCCCTCATTCACCGGGGGGGGGGGGGGGGGGGCTAAATTGTGTATGAGTGTTAATCGCCTTTGAGTGTTTTTATGTTTTGATCTTTGGAACTCTCACCCAATTTTCTCGACTTGCACTTGATTGGTTCTTAGATTACATTAGAATCATCTTGTGTTTGAGAATTCTCTTGCATAGATCACATTTGCATAATTAGAATTCTCATTTTCAGAATATTAATGAAAAATGTGCATAGATTACATTTGCATACTTTTCAAGTGAATTGTGCATAGATTACAATTGCATAGTTTACATTCTGAAAAAATCAATTGTAGATTTAGATCAACTTTCTTTGATTTGAATTTACACAAAAATAAAATAAAAAAATGGTTTGGAATTGATTTGCATTAGTTCTTCTTGATGAAATTAGTGCATTAGAGAATTTGTTATATTTTCTCTTAGTGATCAATTTTTTGCATTGTT
This sequence comes from Pinus tabuliformis, assembly GCA_031772625.1. NCBI lineage: Eukaryota > Viridiplantae > Streptophyta > Pinopsida > Pinales > Pinaceae > Pinus > Pinus tabuliformis. The sequence goes on along the minus strand of CM062816.1, from coordinate 1,881,019,192 downwards.
GGAAGTGAATGGAAACTCTCTCCTTACTTTAGTTAGGATTCATCGAATTGAAACGATTACATTATCATATTCGATTGCATTCAGTTGAGTCGGGTCATAACACCATTGGTTTCATATCCATTTACCCATTTGAGTAATAACAGCCTTAATAACACAGCGCTTAATTAAAATTCATCTAGTAATTTTTACATTTCTAAGGCTCTGAAGAACCAACATAGCTTAGGCTAGTGTCTTGGAGTAGGTGAGTACTTAACTCTCCAAGACAGTAAAACCAAACAAGTAGTCGATCTTGTGATAGAATCAAATCCAATTGTTACATTTACACTCTGGGAAAGCTCCTCTTAAAGGAGAAGCACGAGCTCGTGTCCGAACCAGTGAGGGGATCATTCCCCCCTCGTTGGGAACGACGCCAGACAGTACGTATTACAAACGGTAAACCTCGGATTAACCATTGTCGAGGAGCCAGGGGTCACTTATCGGTAAACCTTGGATTACTGTCAAGGAGCCGGTAAGGGGATTGAGCTTGCTACTCTGCCCTTGCGTGCTGTCGGAGTTTAGACTGTTCCCCCAGGTGTACTTGTGGCCGTTGGTAACCTTAGTGACCATAATCTTTAGGATTCTACCCAAGGTGACGGTGGAGGGAAGGTCCCACTGTACCTGGAGCAGACGTCGGCTATACTCACTTGGATTTTCTGGGGGGTTCACTTCACTCGAGACGGTTAAAGTGGAGGAACTTGGTCCAGTCTATTCATTAAACAGGTTGTCGGGGTAACTGTTCCACCCACTATTTCTGTACTGGATTCTGCGAGGTTGGGCTTAATCACCAACTAGTGTTTTCGGTCCAGAGAGCTTACTGTTTGTGTGTGGTTTGACTCCTAGATTTGATAGCGCGTGTTAATTTGTTTGTTTTTACTTTTAGAGACCATAGGTGTGAATTGTGAATTTTAATTGTTAGGTGTAAATTGTGAATTGTTAATTTTAGTTTAAAATTGTTAATAAAATTCACTGAAGTTGAATATAATGGCAAATATTCCGGAATTTATCAACCTAGGAACCCCTCCTAATGAGAATCCTAGTACTTTTCCTTACTTTGGGAATGTTGGTCCTCCTTATATGGCTACTTTGTCATTACCTGGATTTACAATAGGTTTACCGATATGGTTATTTTCAACTTCATTGGCCCAAAATACTCCAATTGTTCAACCTCAACCGAATGCTTCTCCTTCACAGAGTTCACCATCTCAACATCACCAACCTTCTGTTGACCCTTTACCTTCTTCACCTAATTTTTCTTCCTCCATTTCTTCCTCTTCGCCTGGTAAAAGCCTTGTTGCTAGTAACCAGGAGGCTAAGAAGAAGAAGAAAGGGAAGAAGAAGAAGAAGAAGAAGAAGCAAGATAAGAAAGAAGTCAACCAACCAACCATGACTGTAAGTGTTAGTGGTGTTGAGGAAAACTCCAACATGCAACGTAAACCAAAATACCCTTGCAGGCTTTGTAAGGGTGACCACTTCCTTGTCAATTGTCCTGGTATTCCAAAGGTCTTGGAAGTATGGTCAGAAAAATCTCATCAACTTTCCGTTGATCCATCAACCAGTGATAGTCAGGTTCCTGGGAAAAAGGGTAAAGTTAGGTTTCCTTGTAAGTTATGCAAAGGGAGTCATCAAACTCACATTTGCCCTCACATGGATGAAGCCTCGAAATTGTTGGAAAACCTTACTGTTCCACAACAAGAATTTCCAACTGGTTACCGTAAACTTTCTCCCAACCTACCGTCAGCTGACGGAGTGATTGATCTAAATTCAAGTATAGTCGATTACACTCTTCTAGTGGAGAGTGAAACTCATGTCACTCAGGTTGATGATCCATTAGTTGATCAAGTGGTCGATTCAATTTCACATTCGGTCGATCCCACTTTCCCTTTGGAGAGTGAACTTCATACCGCTCAGGTTCTTCTTATTACATCAGATTCTTCTATGCCGGGGGGCATTTCACCTATTCATACAGAACCCCCTCCAAGTACTGAGGTCTTTTCCTTTGATTGGAATCGACTGACAGAACCTCGTCTTCCTTCCTCCATCCCTTTCCAAATCATTGTTAAGGCTGGTGGTAGGGACATACATCGTACTCAGGTAGATGAAGGTGCTTCTGTTAGTATTTTATCCTCAACTGTTTGGAAAGCTTTGGGTTCCCCTCAGCTTGCGCCTATTACGCAGAATCTGAAAGCTTTTAACAGAACCATCAGTGAACCTTTAGGGATCCTTCCTAAGTTTTCTATTACCTTGGAAGGTAAAGCTGTCTGTATTGATCTTATGGTAGTTCGAGGTCCCTTGGATTTCAATTTACTCCTTGGGCGAGACTATGTTTATGCAATGAAAGCTGTCGTATCGACACTCTTTTGCGTGATGTCTTTCCCTCACAATGGCAGTATTGTGACTGTAGACCAGCTTTCGTTCCCTAGTCTTGTTTCAACTACCAATAATATGACACCCCTAAATGTTCCTGATTCTAAAGTGGTATCTACCTCACCACGGGTTAATTATGTGGCAACCGGTCCCATGTTTTCAGTTACCGATGTAAGTGAGCCTCTCACTGTTGATTTAGATCCGGTAATTGACATGGAAAACTCTATGGGATTACTTGAACACGATGTTCTTATCCCTTTCGAGTCCCTTGACATGGATTCCTTCCAGAGAACTATTCTTCCTTCTGATGAAGACCTCTTGGAAGCCATGATCAAGGTGTGTCCATTGACATGTCTTTCTTCCAGTTGGAAGCTATGATCAATGGTACGAGGATGGTTTTGTTCCTGTGTCAACCTCGTTAAAAAATGAAACAGGATGTGTGAGGATAGTTTCTTCTAGTCTCAACCTCGTTAAAAAATGAAACTGGAAGTCATGAGCATAGTTCCTTGCCTTGTGCCAAGCTCATTAAAAAATGAAACAAGGAGTCACGAGGATAGTTTGTTCCTCTCTCAACCTCGTTAAAAAATGAAATTGGACGTTATGAGGAAAGTTCCTTTTACTGTGTCAACCTCATTAAAAAATGAATCAGTTAGCGTGAGGAAAGTTCCTTTTACTGTGTCAACCTCGTTAAAAAATGAATCAGTGTGTACGAGGATAGTTTGTTCCTCTTTCAACCTCATTAAAAAATAAAATTGGATGGACCGAGGAAAGTTCCTTTTACTATGTCAACCTCGTTAAAAAATGAATCAGTTGATGAGGATAGTTCTTTTACTGAGTCAACCTCATTAAAAAATGAATCAGCTAGATTTTAGAGTTTTTGTTAGGTAGATTATAGAAAGTAGTGTGTGCGAGGACAGTTCCTGTTACTGAGTCAACCTCGTTAAAAAATGAATCAGGTATGAGGATAGTTCCTGTTACTGAGTCAACCTCGTTAAAAAATGAATCAGGTATGAGGACAGTTCCTGTTACTGAGTCAACCTCGTTAAAAAATGAATCAGGTATGAGGATAGTTCTTTTCTTGTGTCAACCTCTTTAAAAATGAAACAACTCCCTTTTCAAGTTAAATATTGAAAGTAAACCTTCATTTCATCCAGCCGGTTGAATGCAATGAAGCCTGGGGGGCATGTACCTCATTTCGCATCATTATGCTGGGGGCATGCGAACTTTTTGAGCATAGTTCCTTGTCTTGTGTCAAGCTCGTTAAAAAATGAAACAAGGGTAGGTTAAGTAGGTAGATTGTAGAGAGTAGTCATGAGCATAGTTCTTTGTCTTGTGTCAAGCTCGTTAAAAAATGAAACAAGGATTTTAGAGCATAGTTCCTTGTCTTGTGTCAAGCTCATTAAAAAATGAATCAAGGTTTTTTAGAGCATAGTTCCTTGTCTTGTGTCAAGCTCATTAAAAAATGAATCAAGGTTTTTTAGAGTATAGTTTTTTGTTAGGTAGATTGTAGAAAGTAGTTATGAGCATAGTTCCTTGTCTTGTGTCAAGCTCACTAAAAAATGAAACAACTCCCACGAGTCTTTCCAAGATTTTGAAAGTAAAGCTTCATTCCATCCACCTCATTGAATGCAATGAAGCTTGGGGGGCATGTACCTTGATTTGCATCATTATGCCGGGGGCATGTGAACTTGTAACAAGCATAGTTTTTCGTTTCAAGCTTGTGTAAACATGAAACCGAATCCGAGCATAGTTCTTTTCCTGTGTCAAGCTCGTTAAAAAATGAAACAAATCCTCCTCTACTTGAGTCGAGAGATTGACTAGATCTCGTAAAATGTTAAGTTTTTAGGTTAGTTATTTTAGTTTTGCATCTTTTCTTACAGTTTTAGGTCGAGTCTTTCAAATGATCTCGTAACTCAACCTTCATTTCATCCAAATGGTTGAATGAAATGAAGCTAGGGGGGCATGCACTCTAGCAGTTATGCTTAGGGGGCATCAAGCACAGTTTTATCTCTGTTTCAAGCTTGTGTAAAAATGAAACTACTCTGAAGCATAGTTTTTCTCTGTTTCAAGCTTTTGTAAAAATGAAACCTATCTCGAGTCAATTTCAGTTATTTTCAAGACTCGTTAAACTCATGAAAATACCGAGATTATTTTTCTATCTTTCATTCTCGTAAAACAAATGAAAATGCCGAGATCTTTCCGTCTTTTCCTACTCGTAAATTAAATTGAAAGTCGGCCATGAGTACATTTTTATCCCTTTTTCGAACTCGTTAAAACTTACGAAAAAGTGAAACCTTGGAGTTCTCTTTTAAGCCCTTTTCTGACTCCTAAAATATGAAAAGATCGCCGAGCGTTTCTTTTACACTCGTTAAAACGGAATTAAAAGACGGTCCCCTTTTAGCTCTTTTCTGACCGCAAAATCAGGAAAAGATTGCCGGGTTTTTGTCGTTTCAAACTCGATAAGGAAATAAAACGACGTGTCCTTGATCGCTTTTTACTTTTCAGGTCAACGACACTATTATGAAAGTACTCCTTGGTCGCAAGATCAAGCGGTTCCCCCAGGTATTATTTTATACTTTTTCGGGCTTGAGGGACACAAATATACGAAAAAGTTCAACGTGGAGTCTCCTTTAGTTTTTTCAGACTCTCTAAAATTGAAAAACGCCGAGTTTCTCCTATACTGGGCTCGTTAAACTTTTACAGTAGAGGACCTGTTCAATTACAAACAGGAACGAACCACTCCTTCCTAGGGTTCGAATTTAAACTAGGTTGGACTCGTCCGAAGGATGAGCTTATAATCAAGCATATGTTATCCTCCTCAAGCTTGTTAAAAATAAAGAGGTACTTGCCAGAAATGGTGGGGGAAAAGAGAGAAGAATGAACCTGTTTGTCACCTTTTGTCTCAAAAGAAACTTTATTACCGCTCTTGAACACGACACTTTTTATTCACCTGGGTTGGGAAATCTTTTACCTCACAGTTGACCAAACCACTTTGAAAGTCTTTAACCAGGTTCCGGGAATTAACTTTGAGTTATTCGTCACCAAGCCATCTGTCGTGTCGTTATGTGTTCAAGAGGTCTGCGAGCAAAACTTTCATCTGCAAAATACTTGTCATTCATTTGACCATCCCTGAGTCAGTCCTTACAGCAACATTTCTTCAACTTGAACAATGATTTCGTGTTGCAGGCTTGCCTGCAACGAGTCGCTTTCTATCGACATCGACACATTATCTAGAAAGATGACTTAGGAATCGACAGTACCTTGAAGTCTGCATGCATCAATGGTAGGTTTCTCGCCTTTGACGTCAGTTTACATCATTGACTTTCGATCAAAGGATTCCGTGAAGTGTTCGACATCAAAACATCTATTCACATTTCACGGGTTGTGCTTGGTACTTTGAGAACCATTGACATTACTGGTGGTCTCTCTCATGCTTGTTAACAGTTTACATCATCGACTGGTAATCAAGTGGTTTCTAACATGTTCGACATCGAATCATTTAATCACATGGCTAGAATCGTACCAATTCGGGAAGTAGAAGTGAAGACCCTGGATCTAGTTTCTACCATCCAGGCTGCGAGGAGTTTTGTATTCATTATCTATGTAGACTAATCATAAACAGATGGCTGCGTCCATACTGTGTCTACAAAAGTCTATAAAAATGATGTACTGCAAGATCATTCCTGTATCAGAATAGTTAGTCCATTAGTTAAAGTTTTGAATCTGAGTATGGGAATGCCTACCTCAGTGATGATATAATCTTATCCATGTATTTTGTGTTGAAAATTGCAGGTTCCAACCAGGTCATCCACAAGACAATCCTTGAAATGATAAAGCGCTTCACCCTTCCTAGAATTACAAAACCCTAATCTATTCCAGGCTTCGCACTTTAGGGGGCAATCTGTTACACTAAAAAATGTCACCTTGACTACTTACAGTTAGTATGGCTCAAATCAACAGTCATGCTACCCTCTTAGGCAAGTCTTATGCCTCTGTTATCCATCTCAAACTCAAAGAAGAGAGAAAGTCTTGTAAAAAATATGTTTATCTCTGGGGTCGCAGGTTCTCTCTAGCCTTACCTGCGGGGACGCTGACCATGTTCACAAAATCTGCGTCCATGGACGCTCTGTATGTTAAGGGACAGGTGCGTCCCTCTGTAAAAGGCAAAATGCGCGAGTTTTATCTTGAAAAAGTTACTTGTGGTTACTTCTAGAACATTCTAGAGGTCGGTTTGATGAAATGGATGCGCCTCCAGTTGGTTCATGTATCTCTATTAAGAGGGAACTTATCCCATCAATAAGGGAGCTATCCCACCCAAAGAGGGGGATGATCCCATTGATAGTGGACCTGAATAACCTCTTTACAGCACTATAAATAAAGACATTGAGCCAGAGGGAGAGGAGGTTGGAGCTATACATTTTCTTTGGGTAAATGCTACAGGATTTAGGTCTTCCATTAGAGCCTTTGTGAGGAGAGATTGTCTTTACTTGATTCTACTTGGAAGAGGGTGAGCTTTGTCAAAGTAGAGGAAAACCCTTGATGGACCCTGGGAGGAACTTGCACAACACCAAGGCCAGGTTGTAAGAGTTTCTTTGTTTCGTTATTAATACAGACTGGTTTATTTTTCTCAATAGCTTGTGTTAATGAGTTATTTCATGTGTTCCTTGGTCTGCATGTTGAATATATGTTTTATTATATGAAATGCAAGTGCTTGGTAATTGTTTGATTGTTTGTGGTTGCAGGAATTGACTTGAAGGAGGAGCTCATCTGGATCGTCAAGAACGGACTTCAACAACAGCGTTTTGGAATAAGGTAAACCTAAACACTTGTAGTTTTCATGTTGTAAAAGGTGTATTTAGAGAAAGATCACTCCATTTTGTCTTGTTTGTCATTAGAATGTCTTAGACTTCTAGGAAGGTCAGCTGTGTCCGCACCCTTGACCAATTCCGTGTGACAATACCTGGGCAGGCTCACCACTATCGAAGACTGAGACACTTAGAGTGTGATTTAATACACATAGGGCCCATGTGTGCACTTGTAGGAATTATAGAGACACTGAAATCACCACCACTCTAATAATTCATAGGAACAATGGGTCGTAAAAAGGAAAGGAAGGGTGAAGATTTAGGAAGGAATACATTTATCCAGGAACTAATATCCAAGGCAGAAAAAGAAAAGTCTAGCTCTCAAAGGAATGTAAGGAAAATAGGGTATCTTGGGAAGCAGAAACCTCTAATTCCTGCATCTTGGGACCGTATCATTCTAAAGCTAGCACTCATACCCCCAAGACCAAGGATACGATTCATGAGTAAGAAGGGGAAGCTAGTAGCCAGAATTTGAGGACCGAGGGCAAGGGGAAATTGAGGGGGAACATCGGACACCTGAGATGGAAAAGCACCTGTTGTTTTATCAATATCCAGATATAGGTAGTGCGGTGAAACAACCAGCCCCAAGGGTATTTGAGGCACTAACCACATCTACAGAGCCATCATAAACACAACTCAAAGGACATCTGCTACAACAAGGGTTAGAATAATTAATCATGGGGGATAATAATGATAACAATGCTAAAGAAGATGCCACTATCACCACCTTTGAATTCCCAATCGGGTATATCAGAGGTGAAGCTACTATGAAAAGTATTCCTCTATCATCCTTACCATCCTTTCAGGGTATGACTGTGGAAGATCCAAATACATTTCTATTTGAGTTTGATGTCTTATGTAGAAGTTATGATTATACAGTAGATGCTCAGAAATTAAAGCTATTTCTTGCTACCTTAAAAGGGGCAGCCTTGAGATAGTTCATGGGATTGGGCTCTGCTTCTATTTCAATGTGGAATGATATGAAGGAGATGTTCTTATAAAAGTACTAGGACTATTGTAGGACTAGGGACTTAATTGAAGAGATATTTAGAATGACATAGAATGAGGATGAAAGCCTAGAAGATTATGTGGAACAGTTCCACTATAATCTACAGAGGTCTAAACACAGCGATTTAGACGAGGAAATTTTGAAGACTATATTCATCAAAGGAATGAGCGATGACTGCCTTAACACCTTGAATCTATTGGGAAACAGGGATATATCGCAAGAACCATTCACTAAAATTGTAAGGCTATGCCTAAGATGCTCTCGAAGATCATCCAAAGGAAGGAGTACAATTCGGGATGCCTCTATTCGCATACAAAAATCTACAGGTGGAGGAGTAACTAGAGCGGAGATCGATAATTTGTTTGAAAATTTCAAGACTGATATGCTTAGTACTCTCTCGGCCTCAATAACAATAGCACAGATCAAGAAGACACAAGCATAAGATGACACACCCCTAGCCATGTTCTGTCCGAATTGCTGAAAGAAACATCGTTTCAGGGAATACGAATTGAACAACATCAGCGTGTGTAATATCTACGAGCTGGAGCATTCGACATAGCAATGTATGGAGCTTCCTAGACTAAAGGTAGTACTCAAAGAGTTAAGAGAAGAGGAGCAGTCCTCTTACTTCATCGCACCGAGGAGGTCATGACAGCCGCAACCTCTAGGTATGTCTCAAGACTTTTTCTCTTTCAATACATGGAACAATGCATATAATAACCAGCAATATCCATGGCAATATTTTGCCCCTCCTTCAGCAAAGTTTCCTTCACCTTGGAACCAATGGTCTCCATCTCCTCCTGTTCAATATCCTCAACCTCAACCATACCCTTGGAACCAGAATTGGAGAGGAAATGTCGAGAATTCAGCTTTGTCTAGACCACCCATGCAACAACAGCTGCAGTTACCTCCTTTCTAAGATCCTGCTCCTCAACCACCTGTGTGACCCTAACTACCTATGTGATACGGGTCTATTTGGGCACATCACTCTTGACATTTAGATTAGTACAATTAGGGCTCATCAAACCCTAATTCAGTTACTACATGCCCTGGACAAGTCATCAAATTGAATGCTTCCATCCATGAACGTTTCCTAGCTTGAAACCCTGTTGAAATGCCTCCTTGGGACACGAGCGTAGCCTTGGTCAGGGGTAACTGTGCTGTAGAGAAGGTAGGCCCATTTAGGTCTGTACTATAGTGCACCTAGGCCCACTTTGACCTGCACTAGGCAAGAATGAGTGAAATTGGCATTGGATTCTTGGAATATTCCTTGATTCTAGAGCATTCTAGAAGGATGCCTAGTTCTTATCTCATCCTATGAGGTCAACTTTGCATAGGCTACGGATCAATTATCCCTCTATCCTCTCATCCCTTTCTCCATGGAAACTAACTCCAATTTTGGAAAACCATTCAATGCGCAATTTATGACATAACCACCTGCATTTCCCTATAAATTGACCACTCATCATAGTGATTAGGGAGGATGGAATTTTAATATTGTAGAGAAATACTATTGGTTCAAGATTTGAGTTCATTTCAAGTAATGCTATGCTACTGGATTGATGTGATTTTGGTGTGACGAGGGTTGGACTGAAGCTAGATGAGTGACACAGGATCAAATCACATTGGGTGTAACTCTTCCTTCTACATCAATAAATTTGTTTATTCATTTTCCCATATTCTTGTTCATATCTATGATGATTATATGTTTAAATGTAGTCAATTCCATTTATTTATAGTAGATATATCATGTACTTCGATTATCGTCGTCTTATGTTTCTGTTGATAGCTACTAATTGAGAAAATTCAGTTCGAGTGGGAGCGAAGGGAGCAATTCAAAGGAGATCAAAGGAATCGAAAGATCACAAGTAAGTTCCTTCATCTCATCTATCTATTGTAGGAAAAGGTCAAACCACTTTCTTTCTATTGTTCTAAGTGTAACTACCCACTTAGGGAAATGTACTTATCTGTAGATATAAATTCCATATAACAAATTAGTGACTCCATTGGGGAATGACTATCGTTCCTGGTAGTTTATCCTCATCATATTACATCCTAGTAGACTTTACTTGACTTCATTGATCTCTTTTCAGTCATTTTGAAGTGTTTTTGGTCAAAAAGTGCGCTTGAACGTCTCCTGATTTGAGTCTTTGGGACCAACACAGTGTTGGTCTTGTCACAGTGCACTGCAGAGCAGCTTTAGCTTAGATACAGTGCATTGCAGTGCACTGTCTCCCACTTAGGGTTGTGCTGATCCCTATCAAGCTAAAAACCCATCTTTGGCTTGGTTTTTCCCAAATTTTCTTTTGATGTTGTTTGTTGAAAGATCAATGTGTTCTAAGGTTATGAAATCAGTTTGTATTTCTTCTCCTAGCCCTACTTTGGCCTTGATTATTTAGTGTTTCTTAAGGGATTTCTTTATCATTATCAATTCATTATCAAAGTTAGCTTACATCAATTAGTCTTTTCTGAAAAAGAAGTGTCGTAAAGTCTTCGTTTCTTGTGAAAAGAATTGATTGATTGTATGTACATTTAGTTTCCTATTGTCCATCTAAAGATTAATGGAACTGAAAAGAAAAACATGCATTAGATGTGTTATATTCTCTTTGTTTAAATATTATGATTGCTTTATCCCTTTTAGTTACGGTTTTCATTGTTCAAATAAAATGAAAAGAATGTTTTTCATTTTAGTTTCATTATAGGAGTTTCAGAAACATTACGCGGTGAACCTGAAAGGCAAATTTTTAAACAAGATCAACTAAAATTTATCTCAATTAACCTAATGGATCATTGTAACTTAATGCATAACATTTAGAGGTCTAGGCTAGAGACATGTTCCGGTGTTGTTAAACATAGCAGCTGTCACTAATTGTCTACGATACATTCTGAGTGTGATACCTCATTACATGTACGTAAATATATTGTAGCTCGTCCACGTACCTTCGGGTATATAGGGCAGTGTTATAGTACGAAAAATATAAAGGAATGCTCTCACTATGCGATTTTGCATTAGACAGAGCTAACACGGATTGGGCCTCCACGTACTTTTGGGTATATATGGGAGGACTACATTAGGTTTCTATCCATCCATCAATAACAAGGTCAGCCGCCTTATACACTGTGATACACCGAACACAACATTCGGGGAGATTTCCTACACGTATGTTAAGTCCTTGGTTTACTAAGGTAGTATATTGCAGTTCACAGTTGCTTGGTAATCCTTTTGCCTAGATTACCCTCTTTTTGTTTATTTCGTTTTTTAATAAAATCGATAATCAATTGTGGAGTAAAATCAACCTTTACCCCATCATTCACGGAGGACAATGACTAAAAGGCCTTTACCCCCTGAAGCTACACCTAGTTGGAAAAAGAGGTCTCATTTAACTGAGTCCAGTACATCACAAAATTTTGGTTCTTCATATGATTTACCAGAGTCACCTATACCGGTAAGTAATATGATCCCAATTACTCCTACAATTACTGGTTCATCTGCTACTGAAGTGGAACCTTTACAATTACCTGAGGACACTAAAAGTAAACCTAGTGAAATGGTAACTGAAGTTTTCCAATAGGAAGTTGATCCTCAACCCAAAGTTGTTCAACAAGAAATTACTTCTGAACTTGAATCTATTCAACCGGAAGTTGATCTCAAACTTATCACAGTTCAACCAGAAGTTACTTATGAACCAGAAGTTATTCGAGAAACTCATCCTGAACCTATTGTTCTTTTACCAGAACACTTCGATCTCGAAGTTGAACAATCAAAATTTTTTCCCGTACCAGAAGACGATCGACCGATTTATCTTCAGACATTTGTAACTATTGAGACTTCTCCTTTATCGTAGAGTTAAACATTGGAAATTTATTACGGAACTAATGGTGAAATCCTTACACCTAGTTTGATTGCTATTGAAGAGGAATCTAAAGAAGAAACACCCAAAACTTCAACTCATTTTGGACCAGGTATTTATCTTTATCCTTATTCTCCTCAGTTTACTATTCCTTTTGATCCTGTTTACTTTCAAACTCCCATAGATTCATTAGGACATTTATTGGGTCATTTGACTATGGCTGAAACAACATCCCAGACTGTATCATTTGTTATAGATGCAACATCATCTACTGTCACTAATTATTCGATGTTTACCACAACACCTGAGTCACATCTATATGGTGTGACAGCCCATCTTTCTTTGTCTCTGTAGAGTTTTTCAGTGGCATGTTTTGGTCCTATTCCCCATTACTGAGAAAAAGTAAGCCACCGGTTTGAGTAAAAAATACTATCATTACCACCTAGATGACTAGACATCCAACCCGTAATCGCAACGACCCAATTGCAAGAGCGGAGCTCTACCAACTGAGCTATATCCCCCGTACTTAGACCAAGTGGTCCATACATGAAAAAAAATAATAATAATAAGATGCTTTTTATTTTTCTTCCTACGATTTTCCCTGGCGCAGCTGGGCTATCCTGGACTTGAACCAGAGACCTCGCCCGTGAAGTAAATCCTCGCACCTGCAATACTTTCTGTCCATCCCACCGGGTTACAAATCATTATCTGGAATTCACTCCAGTGTTGCTTCTAGTCCATGGTCTTCACCCATGTCGCCCACAGGAATTTGCCTAGTTCTTCACTTACGGTAACTAAACAGTTTGATCCATCAAGTCAATATCAAGTTGGTCCATCTGGTTACCGTCCAATGTATCCACTTTACACTGGATTACCTCCATATGGAGAAAAAAATTCCCAATCGGCTTATCCTCCATTTTCCGGGAGGCAATCATATGGCAGTATACCATCATCTTTAGGTCCAACTTATTCTGGAATGACTGTTTGTCAGTGGCAACCTACAATGCCCATTCAACCAAGGCTTGTGTATCCATCACAACCAATGCAATCTATTTCATCCATACCTACTATGCCTGTCGTTACGACTTTACCACAGTCGCAAGCTCAGTTGATTGTATCTCAACCTTTGCAAGCTAGTCCTTCAACCTCTGACCCTCAAGTTTCATGTTTACAGACTCAATCTTCTCAAGCCATTTTACAACAATCGTTTGTGTCTAGAATCCAACAACCTTATGCCAGTTTACCATTAACTAGGATGACTCAGACTTATACTGGTCTAATTTATTCACAACTTGGTCAAACTTACATTGGTGGGCAACAACCGTTACATCAACAACCGTGGCAGCCACAATATCAACAACAACAATTCCAACAGTACCAAACTTATCCTGGACTTGGTCAACAAGCCTATGCTGGGTTTGGTCAACAACAAGTTTACCTAGGTCCTAGTCAACAAGCCTATGCTGGGTTTGGACAACAACAAATTTATCCTGGTGCCCAACAACTACCTTATACTAGATTTTCTCAACAAACCTACCCCTATCAAGGTTACCAAAAACAGATTCCTTATGCTGGTATGAAAGGGCTTATTTCCCAGGAAATTCCATCTTAGCCTGGTTATTCTCAACTCGACCTAAACTGACAGTTGCCTTTTTCGTAACACTTGAATTACCAGATTCAAATCGGCTTACCAATGATCCCATTCTTTATGCACATTGGTGGCCAATGATTGCACATAAATCACCTTATGATATTCCTAGGTTCAATGTAAACCCTGGAGAATATCCATCCAATCATGTTATGACTTTTCATCTATTGTGTTCATCCAACTCCTTAAATGATGATTAAGTTAGACTACGTCTTTTCTAGCAAATGCTTACTGGTTTGGCTGCAATTGGTATATTGAATTACCATGAGCTTCATTTGACAACTTCACATCCTTAGCCATTATATTTCTAACCCACTTCCAGTTACCCATTAGATATGAAACTGGAACAAAACTGTTGACCAACTTTAAACAGAACACTACTACTCACATTTCAGATCATATTCATGAGTGGTGTCGTCATCGTCGAATGGTCCAAACTTTTGTTCCTGATCAGATTTTAGCTGAGTAGTTTATCAAATCCTTGTTGCCATCAATCACTGAGGATGTGGCTAAAGGAGGAGTTGTTACTGAAGAGCAAGTATTTTCTCATGCCCAATACTTACACTTGATTTACACGCAGTCTAGCACACTCTATGATAAGATTTCAAATGCACCTAGACTAGCTTTTACTGTTCCACCACATCCATCTAGTAAGGACTCTCATGCCAGTGACGATGTGATAGGTTCTTCAAGAACTCAAACAACAAGTAGACCATCTGGTCAAACACTTGCTATTTCAAATCAAACTTCTAGTGCATCTGATAATAGTACACTTGCTTCCGAAATAAATGACGGGTCATTTGACAAAGGTAAAAATCAAAAGCAACCTGGAAGCAAGAAAAAGGGGAAAACCAAAAAGAAACAAAATCCTCGCCCTCAAGAGAAATCATCTGATTCCTATTCTCCGGCTAGGAAACCTTTTTACCCATGTTTAATCTATAATGAGGATCACTTTACACTACACGAGATTGTCCTAACCACTATGAACTCTCAAAACTTCTTAAGACTTCTAATACATCCATTGTGTTGACAGACCCTTTTCCAAACCCAGAGACTCATTTGGTTGCTATAGATCATGCTTCCACTTCACAAGTGCTTATGGTATTCACTACTAAGCCTAAAACTAATGTTTTGGTGACTACATGATCTAAAAATGGGGCTCTTAGGCTTCTTGTATAACTTACAAGAACCTCTCCCACTTCCAAAGCTTTAAATTTTCCCAAGTATACACCCAAGTATGCTTGTATTTTTTTCTGCTGATTACTTACTTTAAAATCTATTGTTTGTGCGGATATGGGAAGGTACATAAGCTGATAAATAAATGCATATAACAGTAGTTAAAGCAGCAGTTAAAAAAAAACACATAAGAGAACACGATAATATGGAGTTCACCCTGATATCTTGGGCTATGTCTCCTTGAGCTCTAATCAACTCGATTAGGCTCTCTGGGATTATGGCAGAAGTTCCTTTACAAGTTTCACACTCAACTCCAATGTCTTACAGAGGAACACTGGGTTCAGAACACGATCTTATCTCTTGGCTCTTGGAGCTCTTCGGCTTTCCAGCTCTGTCTCTTGGCTCTGGCTCTGGCTCTTGCTCTAGCTCTTGGCTCTGACTCTGGCTCTGGCTCTTTGGCTCTAGCTCTGGTTCTGGCTCTCAGCTCTCACTTCTAGCACTCACTCTAGCTCTTGACTCTGGCTGTTTGCTTTGGCTCTTGGCTCTGACTCTAGCTCTGGCTCTTTAGCTCTGGCTCTCTCCTTTTTCTCCCTTTTTTCTGCCCCCTTTTACTCTTTGTCTGTTCGTGGCTTAGAACCATTCCGTTCCCCGACTGTCCGTTTCAACCTCTGTCTGTTCGGGTCACCTGTTGCTGCTTGCTTGGAGTTCCTTGTCTCTGCGTCTTCATCAACGAATCACAGGAAGTGATGACTTGTCCTCTTATGAACTGCACCAGCTCTTCCTTGTCGGTTCAGTTTTTTGGTTACACTGTGGAATGAGTCATCCACCAACTTAGCGGTCAAATTGGACGTCAAACTTTTCTATGTCGCGGCTTAATCCCCTGTCAAATCCAGTTTATTCATCAGGCATGATCTCAGCCATTAGATCTTGATCCCCTAGATCCTACGACATTCGATCACTTCACGTGGTTGACTTGCTCGACTGTTAGCATGCGATGAGCGGTGGTTTTCTCTCTCCTCTTCCTGCCATGTGTCGGGCGCTGAATGGAATCGCTCACTTTTCTTCAAATCCACTTACTTCCCAAGGGTGCGCCCGATATATACCGCCGATTTTGGAGCTCGGGACTTGCCTGTCACTTTAGCGCTTTTCCCATACTTCTCTGGCTTCCCTTGTGACCGAGTGCTCGAGGCTTTTCCATTTCACGGTGTTGTGCCCAGCGATGCACGATTAGCGCTTTTCACTAATCACGAATCAGAAATAGCCTCCTTTTTCTGATTTGAGCCTCGTAACTACCATTTTTGCACCATGCGTAGTCCCCATGGGCCAACGGTTAATGCGCTTTGACCGAAGGTCCTCGTTGCTCTATGCTAGCTGTAAATTGTCACTGCTCAGAGGTTATTTCTGATAGGCTTTGACATCCATAGGACTTTAAACTTCGGTATGAGTTTTTATGGAGTTCGGGTAGCTTTAAGAGAGTTTGAGGATCCAATTTCGAATCAAGGCTTCCCACTAAAAGAACTTTTGGTCCACAAGATTGATATATTGATTTGAGCAGTAAATGAGAGTAACAACACCCTCTTCTTTCAGCCTCCCTACACTTGCCTTGGCATAGTGACTCTGAACCAAAATCTCTGACCACTTCCCTTCTTGGATGGGTTGGTCATCTCGGGAAGAACTGTTTTCCCCCTTGACTTCATGAAGAACTTTTGTTGTGAAGTTTACAGAAGGTAGTTTTAACTTCTTTGCCTTGATCCTTGATCCAAGGTGGCTCAAATGAATGTGAAGTACATCTGCTCCACAAAACTTTCATTTGTACCTATTTGAAAAGCCTCCAACAAAAACTGTTAACAACAGAAGGCATACAGACAACAACTGCATGGGCTAACTCCTGCTTCAACAAAGAAACATATTTCACATCTTGTGAACCCTTCCATGTCTTATATCTGCATACAAATGATTAGCTAGATAATCAAGCCAATAAAACATGCCTTTACAACAAATGACCCTTCAAGTCAAGCATGTAGGAAAAAGACCTTTAGGACTCTTTTCGAAAAGATGAAACACTTCATCCTCATCTCCATTTTAGAGACCAAGTTAACTTCTCCCAAGCCAACATGGTATCACATGCACGTCAAACCAATCAACCCTACAAGTTAATTACACATACACGTTCAAAAACAAGGAAATCATCAGAATCCCTGTGTACGTGTGCATCATTCTCATGCATGCATTTCGTCCTTCAACTTTCACTTAAGCACACTGTACTTTCGAAGCTGAAATGAACATATTGTTGCAGCCATAAAGTGAGTTTCCACAACTCAACTTCTTTCTATTTACCATTTTGGTAAGATCCCGCAACTTGCATTTATTCTACAAAGAAATTCAAATAGATGCGTCACTAGACAGGCAAGCTTAATTGGATAAGAATTCTAACCATTTCTTACCAATCCATTTCAGAGGTCCCTCCTTTGTTTGCACATCAGCATAAATATGTGAATCATCTTGAACCACATCAATCATGGGATCTTTATTTCCATCCCTGCCATTTTCTTTTTCCACCTTCTTCTTTAGCTTTGGTGGAA
Source organism: Pinus tabuliformis (assembly GCA_031772625.1). Lineage (NCBI taxonomy): Eukaryota > Viridiplantae > Streptophyta > Pinopsida > Pinales > Pinaceae > Pinus > Pinus tabuliformis. Next base: position 1,881,001,658 of record CM062816.1, on the reverse strand, counting down.
GCAGTGCTGGGTTCAAAGTCCAACACCTTTCAACAAGATGCCCCTGCTTATGGCAGTAAGTGCAACACATGTGCATCCTTTTGACAGCATGAGTGGACTTGTCTTGTGGACTTTTGGCTGCTTGCTTCTTTTCCTTCAGAAGTTTCCTATATGTGGCCATCCTCTTCCAACATCTAGAAACATAATGGTTATCCAAATGACAAAAGGAACATGCAATTCTCTTTCCATGCTTTACAAAATGAAAAGGGATGTTTTTAGAACCAGATTTATACCTGCCTCTTGCACCTTTATTGCCTTCATGAGGAGGTGAAACAAATGAAGAAGTAGCTCCCTTTGGAACACTATCACTTTCTTCAAGGCTGTCAGAGTTTCCACAACCCTCTGGTTCAAGTATGTGCTTTTGAACACCTGCATCATGCAAATGATTTTCCGAGCTATTTCATTCCTTCTAAATACAATCCTCACACTTCTGAGGTAGAGGACCTACGATGAAACTCATTTCTAGAACTGTTTCAATGGCCTTCATGGCAGCTTTGGAATTCTCTCCATAAGACTGTCCATAGCCAAGACCTAAATACTTATGCCTTTCCTCAACCATTATTGGCTCAATAATACCTTGTGCATGTTTGCGCAATCCTTTTCCTTCATAGCCCATATTGGACATTAGCTTGGAACCTATGCCTCCGGTATGTTTTTCAAAAGAACCAATATAAGCATTCTTAGAAGAATTTGAAGACAAACAGGAATGGTTTACCTCTTCTTCAAGATGATACTTGGCCAAGGCTTCTTTTGCAACAAAGTGTTGTGACTCCAACTCATGCTTCCTTTTTAGGTTCATATTTGCAATATGAAGTTGCCTCTCCATTTCCTACAATTTGTGAGAAAGCATCTGCTTCTCTTCCTCCATGGAATTCAACTGCTCTCTAAGTATGCTGCTCTTCCTTCCATCCTCATACATTTCTCTCACCATGTCCGTCATGGTGGATAGATCTTGCTTCATGTCTCCATTAAGGGAACTTCAGAGAAAGAAGAATTTGAGAACTCACTTGTAGAAGTTGTCATTTTCAAAATGCACAAAAGAACTTCAAACGAGATTATTCAAGAGCTTATTCAGTAACCTTTTGCAACAAACCTCTTGTGCTTAAATGATTACCTTGAGGTCCTTTGGGATAGAAGAATGCCTTCAGCCCTTCTTCCTTCTTGTCCTTCCTGGACTGAGATATCAATGGCTTTCCCTTTACCTCTGCAAAATCAAACAATAGTCAGTCTGCAACCAAGCATACAATCGATGAGGAAATCAATCCTTGACTGTCCAAACACCTTTCAGACCAGCAATCCTTTCCCTATTAATTAAGCATTCTGATACAACCTTCTTTGAAGATGGGGTTAATCAATCTTAAGCTATGATACCACCTGATCTGAAAATGGGGCTCTTAGGCTTCTTGTCTAACTTACAAGAACCTCTCCCACTTCGAAAGCTTTAAATTTTCCCAAGTCTTAATGATTAACCAATGTGGAATTAAGAAATTCTTGAAAATATAGGTGTATGCTCGTATTTGTTTTCAGTTGATTACTTACTTTAAAATCCGTTGTTTGTGCTGATATGGGAAGGTACTTAAGCTTATGTATAAATGAATATAACAATAGTTAAAGCAATAGTAAAAATAAACACATAAGAGAACATGATAATATGGAGTTCACCCTGATATCTTGGGCTACGTCTCTTTGAGCTCTAATCAACTCAATTAGGCTCTCTGGGATTATGGAAAAATTTCTTTTACAAGTTCCACACTCAACTCCAATGTTTTACACAGGAACACTGGGCTCAGAACACCATCTTATCCCTTGGCTCTTGGAGCTCTTACGCTTTCCAGCTTTGGCTCTTGGCTCTAGCTTTGGCTCTTGCTCTGGCTCTTGGCTCTGACATTAGCTCTGGCTCTTAGCTCTCACTTCTAGTGCTCACTCTGGCCCTTGGCTCTGGCTATTTGCTCTGGCTCTTGGCTCTGACTCTGGCTCTGGCTCTTTGGCTCTGGCTCTCTCTTTTTTCTCCCTTTTTTCTGCCCCCTTTTTACTCTCTGTCTATTCGTGGCTTAGAACCATTCCATTCCCTGACTGTTCGTTTCGTCCTCCGTCTCTTCGAGTCACCTATTACTGCTCGCTTGGAGTTCCATATCTCTATGTCTTCATCAATGGCTCACAAGGAGTGGCTACTTTTCCTCTTATGAACTATGCCAGCTCTTCCTCGTTGGTTCAGTTTTTTGTTTACACTGTGGAACGAGTCATCCGCCAACTCAGCGGTCAAATCAGACGTCAAACTTTTCTTTGTCGCAGCTTAATCCCTTGTCAAATCTGGTTTATTCATCAGGCGTGATCTCATCCATTAGATCTAGAGCCCCCAGATCCTACGACATTCGCTCATTTCACACGGTTGACTTGCTCGACCGTTAGCATGCAATGAGCAGTGGTTTTCTCTCTCCTCCACTTGCCACGCGTCGGGCGCTAAATGGAAGTGCTCACTTTTCTTCAAATCCGCTTACTGCCCAAGGGTGCCCCTGATATATACCACCAATTTTGGAGCGTGGGACTCGCCTGTCACTTTAGCGCTTTTCCCACGGTTCTCTGGCTTCCCTTGTGACCGAGTGCTTGGGGCTTTTCCATTTCGAGGGGTTTTGCCCAACGATGCATGATTAGAAACAGCCTCAGAAACAGCATCTGTTTTCTGATCTAAGCCTCCTAACTACCATTTTTGCACCATGCGCAATCCCCATGGGCCAACAATCATTGCAATTTGACCGAAGGTCCTTGTTGCTCTATGTTGGCTGCAAATTGTCGCTGTTCAGAGGTTATTTCTGATAGGCTTTTATATCCACAGGACTTTAAACTTCGGTATGATTTTTTACAGAATATGGGTAGCTTCAAGAGAGTTTGAGGATCCAATTTCAGATCACTACACCAAGTAAATATTATGGTAATCCATCATCATCGTCGTCGAATAACCAAGCTTCTGATCAACCCAATACTTCGACTTCGACTTCGTCTAATTCCATTCCACCACCCATTTGTTGGAATTATGGCACAGGTTTTGTCCTTGATGGCAACTCTCTTTGGTGACAGATCTCAGTTTAGGCTTTCAGAATGAAGGAAAAGACATATACGCAGGTTCACCTAGACTAAGGTGCGTATACACGCGGGTTAGACGTTACAAAGGCGCGTATGCGTATACACGCACTTTCACGCAAGGAAAAGCACATATATGTTGGAGAACTTACCTTTGGTCCGTGGTAGTTAGTCCTTGGTATTTGAACCTATGGTTTTGGACCATGGTATCTCATCAGAAGTGGTGATCCCAAGTATTGGGTCCATAGTATTGTGTTATTATGGTTTTGGACCGTGGTATTGTGAAAGGCCTAAGACTATAAAAGATGAAGGAGATCATTTGGCAAATGTGCATTTGAATTAATTGAATATCTAATAAGTACTATATCTGAAATATTGGTGATTGGGGTTATGGTGCAGATCTGGATCTGAATGAAGGAGGAACATTAGTGCAAAGAGAAGGATAAGTTCTATTGATGGGTCATAATCTTAAGGCTTGAATGATAGTATCTTTGTATGATTTTGATCTGTTATATGTGGCGCATGCTTGATCTATAAATCTAATACTCTAGGCTAATCAGTGTCTGAATTTTTGAAAGAGTGAATTATCCTTTATAGATCTATACGCAGGTTCAGTGAAGCGAAGGTGCATATACATGCTGTTTTGGTAAGGGAAAGAAGCATATACACACGTTGTCTTTGACACAGAAGCGTATACACACAGGTTTCTGAACAGTGAAGTAGCGTACATCTCTTAATTTATGTTCTAGCTGCTTCTGTTTATTGTTGCAGTGGTCTGGGTTCAGAATTGGTGTGTGGTTACAGTTACTGTGTTCTCGGTACAGCTGTCAGAGAAGTATTTATTTTGATTCAGTTTTGATTGGTCAAAAGTTGATTGGTTGATACAGAAATTCTTGATATTTGATTGATGTGGATCCAGTTTGAAAATTTATGAAACGTGGTCCCTGGAAGAAAGAGAAGGTTGTAGCCTTCTGTAGGCCAGCACCTATGTACTAGTATCTTGGCTAGTGCAAGAGCTAAGGGGGTTGTAGCTCCCTTCCAGGGGAAGCTGGAGAACAAGAGAGGGTTGTAGCTCTCTGCAGGTTGCAGCCTACGTACTGGTAAAGGACTGCACTAGTACATTGTAAAAAGAAGTTTCTAATTAAAAGAAGATAGAGACGAATTGCAGCAGCTGGTTTTCACCCACATTGGGTTTCCACCTTATATCTTGTGTTATTGTGTGTGTGTGATTGTCTTCAGATCTGTTTTACTGTTTCTGGTTACTGTTTATTTGATCCTAATACAAAGATTAATGATCAACATCAGTAAGATAAACTAAATTATAAATTTGCATTGCATACGCGGGATTCCTTCTCTGTAGTTGCATATATACGCGGTTTTATCTAATTGAAGTAGCATATATGATTTGGGTTTGAAAAATAAAATAAGTGACTTGATAATACTGATTCACCTCCCCCTCTCAGTATTATTTCCAACACCATTGCACCATAGTAAACAATAAAACCCCCTAAGGGAGTTGTTCATAGATCTACATTCAACCCTCGAGCTTGAGCAGCGCAAAATTATAACATAGTAGAAGATTTGGCTCAGTCACCTTTTGCTATGTCGACGCTTGAGGTGCTTCAAAATTTTCCCTCCCAAAAGCAAGCTTTATTGTCAGTAATTGATGGAATTGATCCAACGGATTCTGATCTTGTGGTTTTTAACCATGCGGGTTATATGCCACAATTACCAGCACATTTATCATTCTTGATCCAAGTAAAGGCTTTGAATAAATTCGTTCACTGAACCATTTTTTACAAGGGTGCATCTACTTGTATCATGTCAATGAATTCCTGGAAAACACTTGGCTCACCGCCTTTGTCACAATCACCTAAGACGTTAAAAGCTTTTAACAGTCGCACATATACACCTTGTGGAATTTCAAGTAACCTACAGATAGAACTAGGGGGAAAAACTGTAAATATTGAAGTTGAGGTCATTGACAGACCCCTTGACTACAACATTTTACTAGGAAGACCATGGGTTTATGCTATGGATGCTGTGGTTTCGACATAATTTTGTATGATCAATTTCCCTCATAAAAGAAAAATCACAGTAATTGATCAACCTGCCTTCTTCACCTCTAGTTCACAGGCAACTAGAAGCGTTCTGTTAGTTCACAGATTCCCGCTATCTCTTAAGAATGTTGGAGTAGGTCTCTTCAAATATTCTTCCCTAATGGGAACTTTTTTGCTACCGTCACCATCACAAATGGCAGAAGTTACAAAATTTGAGACTTGTAAAATGATATATTCCACTTGATCTAACTCATGGAATATTTCCAGTAATTCCGAAGTTGATATGTGTAATGAAACCATGCCACTGAGCCCCATTGAGCTTGCATAACAATCAATATTTTGGGCTTGTGCGGGAAATCCAAATCCATTATCACCAATTGTATGGGTTGATCATTCGTTAGAATATGGTACTTCCTCTGATCCTTTTTCACGTTCATTTTCTACTGATGAAGGAATCATCCATTCAATGATGACATAAGAAGAACCATGGGCAAATTATCATCATTGATCCCATCTTCCATATCACATAGAAGATATTCCAAATGAACTAAATCACCCTTCAATTGTTGATTTCCTTTTGAATTCTGTATTTATAGACACAGTCGATTCTGAACAAAACTTATCAAATATCGAAGAAACCATTTCTATTGATATTTGGACAAAACCTGGAATTTTAGAAAACATCCATGTCGGAAAATCTTGTTCTTCATCAGAACTTGAAACTTACCGTGCTCTTTTTCATGAATTCCATGATATATTTTCTTCGTCTTATGAGGAAATGCTAGGTATTGATTCTAGTATAGTTGAACACAATATTAAAATGTACCCTGATGTCAAACCGATATGACAATGCCTCCATCCTGTTCATCCGAAGAGGGCTGCTTCCATAAAAGAAGAAGTTGAAAATTTTTTGCATGCTAGTTTCATATACCCCATTCCTCTTACCAATTGGGTTTCCAATATTGTTCCTGTCATGAAGAAACAAGGAAAAATACGAGTGTGCATTGATTATAGGGATGTTAATCATGCTTGTCCCAAAGACAACTATCCCACTACTTTTATTGACCAGATAATTGATGACTGTGTCGGATGTGAAATATTTTCATTTATGGATGGATTTTCTGGCTATAATAAGATGAATATCCACCCAGAAGACCAATTTAAAACTGCCTTTATTTGTCCCTAGGGCACATTCGGATATACTAAACTCCTTTTTGGTTTGATGAACACTGGGAAAATTTTCAAAGGGCAATGAATTATGCCTTCCATGGCATCAAGCACATAGATAAACCCTATCTAGATGATTTACCTACTCATTCACGGAAACGGGCTGATCACCCACAACATTTTAGAGCCATCTTTCTACAGTGCTGACACTACAAAATTCAACTCAATCCACATAAATGTGTGTTTTGTGTTGGTTCTAGTCGCTTGATTGGTTTCATAGTGTCTAAAGAATGAATTCCACTCGACCCTTTGAAGGTTAAGGCAATTCTTGATCTGCCTCCACCTTCCAATTTACTCCAGTTACAGAGACTCCAAGGGAAGGATAACTTTCTAAGGAGATTCATTCCCAACGATGACGAAATGGCTAAAGGATTTACTCGTCTGTTGAAAATAAGGGAATTCCCTTCCATTAGGACTAGGTTGTGCAAACTTCCTTTGATGCTCTCAAAGATACCCTGATTCGAGCATAATTAATGTATGCCCCTAATTATCAAAACGACTATTTCCTATATCTCGCCGCTGCAGATACAACCATTGTTATGGTTTTATTCCAAGAATAAGATGGGACTGAACATCCAATCTATTATTTGAGTCGCAATCTCAATGATACGTAAGTTAAGTATTCACACGTTGAGAAGCTAGCTTTGGCTGCTGTTCGAGATGTACAGAGATTTCGCCATTATATCCTGCTCCTAAAGACCACTGTCATTTCGGATTGCAACCTTATGACATACACCTTATCACTTTAATTGCTGGGGGTCAAATATTCAAAATGGATCATCATTTTGTAGGAATTTGATTTGGAATTCATAAAATCCAAGTAAAATAAATCTCTAGTTTTTTCCGAGCTTCTTTGTGACCTTCCCTCTACCGCCATCGACTCCACAAGGGAACCATGAATTTCGGATGAGTCTCTATTTCTGATATCATCATCTGACCCTTGGTATGGAGATATATTGATCTATCTCCAAACTCAAGCTTTCCGACTCAATACCTCTCGCTCGCAACAACGACGTATTCAATATCAAGCCAAAGATTATCTGATCATTGGCGACGCCTTTTACCATCATGGTATCAATATGATTTTACAGAGGTTCCTCACAAATGAGGAAGCCAAGAAAGTCCTAAATGATTTCCATTTTGGTGCTTTTGGTGGACATTTATCTAGTTATGATACCGAACAGAAGATTCTTCATGCTGGTTACGTCTGGACAACCATATTTAATGATTTCATTATTGTTGTCAAAAGTTGTCACGCATGCCAGGTTTTTGACCGTAAAACTCGATTACCACCTGCACCACTACATCTTGTCATCACTGTTGTACCATTTGCAAAATGGGGCATTGAATTCATGACATGTAACCCTCACTCGACCCAGGGGCATGGATATATTATTGTCGCTGTTGACTATTTTACCAAATGGGCCGAGGTGATGCCTACTTTAAACAATAATGTTGAGATGGCTGCACTTTTTTTCTTCAACCATGTGGTTGCACGGTTTGGTGTACCAAAAGATATAGTTACAGATCACGGTTTGCTTTTTCGCAACCATATGATGACTAAATTAACGTCCACGTTAGGAATTTCACATGATAGTTCTACTCCTTATTATCCATAAGCTAATGGATAAGTTGAAGCCATCAACAAAATCCTTAAGCGAATGCTTCAACGAATGATAGGAGTTCACAAACAAAACTGGCATTTGATCCTATGCTCAACTTTGTGGGCTTACCAAACCTCGGTAAGAAACACAAATGGATTCACACCTTTTCAATTGGTGTATGTTCTGGAGGCAATATTGCCCATACAATGCGAAATTTCGTCACTAAAACTCACAATTGACTTGTTACTTGATATTTCTGATGAACAATCATGTTTCTTAGAACTCATCCATCTAGATGAAACACGTTGTGATTCCGCATTGGCCAATGAAGCACATAAGAAACAAATTAAGGCGCAATATGACCACAATGTCAAGCCTCACATATTCTCAGAAGGAGATCTGGTCTTGCTTTATGATAAGGAAGCTGATAAATTAGGAGTGGGAAAATTTGAACCACTATGGATGGGCCCCTACATTGCCAAGCGTGTTTTGACAAAAGGAACTTACGAGTTGGTTGATTATGATGGAATTCCATTGTCGCAGCCTGAAATGGGTTGTATCTTAAATGTTACTATGCTTGATTATGCATTGTAAAAAACATGGTATATATGCTTTGATTGCATGTGTGTGTCACAGTGTGATTCTTAGAGTTTTTCTGTGGTTAAGTAATCCGCTTTGCATTTGTTGCAGATGTCAGAATCTTTGGAACTATTTGTTGGTTATGCCGATGGTGCTAGTCATAGTATGTAGAATCTATCTTCTGCAGCATGGGCCCTATTCACTCCAAGTGGAATGTTAGTGAGTCTTCAAGGGATTTGTATCAGTCATTCTACAAACAATATCGATGAGTATATCGTATTGATTGAACTCCTCTCTGATGCCATTTCACTTGTCATTCGCTGAATCATCATTAGGCTGGACTCACAACTTTTCATACTGCAACTTACAAATGTTTATACCGTCTGAAATCCAACTATTTATTGTATGCTCCTTAGAGTTCATCTCTTGGAAATAAATTTTGATTATGTTCAATATCAACACATTTCCGCAAACTTTAATACATTGACTGATTATTTAGCAAACTATGTGTCAAACAAACATTTACGACATATGTAAAAAGTAAATTTTCAATTCACATCAACAATTGAAAAGGATTGCACATAACCATATAAAAACATTGAAAGTAAAATAGATATATGTTTAAAGTTTTTACAAAATTTGTGTCCAAGACATGTTGGTCATCTGACCTCAAAACCCAAAATGCATATAGTAAATCATCCTAAGTAGACCTAATGATGCTCATGATAACAGGTCATTGCCTAAGCTATCATGTGTAATAGCCTCATCCAACGGGTAGGTACACCAATAGTATGGTGATGTAGCCTCATCAGTAATTCCTTGATTTGGACATCCAGTATACCTATATGATCTTGCAACTCTGCTAGTGTCTCGGTCAGATCCAAATCCTGAAGAATTGCTCTTCCAACATTTCTCTGTGCTGGTTCAGCTGCCTCCTATTGATGACCCATTATTTGAATAGTGCAAACATATGTATGCATGAGAACATTTTTAGTTTAGTCTTGGAAACATCAAAAAACACAAAAACATGTAAAAAATTAAAAAATCAAAAACACATGGTCAAAAACATTTACCTGTATCACCCCATTGAGCACCCACTTGTAATATCAAATCTGGATCTCCATGAAATTCCATCCCTACATATGGATCTCCATGAAATTCCATCCCTACATATGGATTCTCCTCGATGACAATGTGTTGTCGATGGAGCCAACTGAAGAATGGAGGAGGAAATGAGATTGATAATTGAAAAGCATGTCTAGCCATTAACTTGACCCATCTCTACATCCATGGATCTCTGGGACCACTTAAACTCAGTGACACATGCTGAGGTTGCATCAATGGAGTTTTTTCCAAAGTAAAGGTAATCAGGATCGAACCATAGCTAAATTTTTTTTGTCTTACCGCCCTTTACTTTGGTCAGCTACTCTTTCATCAAAGAGAGAACTGCCTCACACCAGTTGAAAATAATTGGCTCAAGACACTCAAGCACATACTTCATGTATGATTTGTTCACCAGATGAAGTGTTGCATTACCTGCGAACTTTGTGATAGTTAAAAGGATTGTTTGCAAGGGAAAATCACAAACATACCTGATGTTTATCTTCCCATCATTGCTAGGTTGTGTACCTGGCCGACAGAATTGTCGAATGTAGTCCATCACTGGTTCAACCCCACGGGAAGAATGCGAAAGAGATATGGGGGCACCACGTCTTGAAAATCTTGTAAGGAAGTAAATATCATTGATCAATATAAAGAGAACTTTTCCCCCTATGTGAAAATTTTGTTCTGCTGGATCCCATGAATGAACTAAGAACTGCAATAGTTCTAGTTGTTGCCTCATCCCAGATATCCTGAAGTATTTGAGTAACCCACAATCTTTGAGGGCCTCAACAGTACCAGGATCATTTAGGGCAACCATATCCTATTCTTCATGCTTTCTTTCACACCAAGTAATAGCCATTCTGATCTGATCAAAGTCTGAAATCAAACCATAGACTTAGTTAGGATCCATTTCATGCAAAAAACAGAAGAGATTTTGGGTAAAACAAAATAAAAGGTTTTCTAAACTACACCCAATGCAACTCTAGTCTTTAGAAAGTGCATTGCAGAGTAGGTACCCTTTTGCTTGACTACACTGTAGCGCAATTTTCGATGCATTGGGCTGCATTGATCCTAGGGTGAGGTATATTTTCCCTAGGAACCCCAAAACTCTAAAAACTTACCTGAAACTGAAAAAGAGTGACCCTAAATGAAAGAGAAAAGGTAGATCTCCTACCTAGTCCTGATGGCACAAGTAATGATCCACAGAATCTCCCGCAATCAACTGCTGAAGTTCCAGGTAAAAACTGGTTCAGAGCACAAAAACTGAATGGTAAATATGAAATGGTAAAAATGACTTGGTAAATTCTTGTTTTATGGTTATTTAATGTCCATTAAATGAATAAAATATAGTTTTTACCTATTTTTACCTATGAAACATGTATGTTTAATCCGTTTGGTGGTTCTTTGAGTAGGTTTACAGTTGACATAGTGCATTTGACGTGCATGATCGTGAATTGTACTTTTGACCATAGAGCATACTTTTATCTCTTTTTAGAGCTCTATTAAACATTGAAAAAGGAACCCCCTGGAGTCCTCTTTAAGATCTTTTCAGACTCTCAAAATATGAAAATATTTTCGAGCGCTTGTCCTTTTTAGCTCGTAAATGGATTGGAAATGACATCTACTCAGTATAAGTTTAATCCTTTTCCTGACTAAGATAGATTACTTACAAAAAAGGAATATGTTGATCGAACATGGTCAATAGGTTCTGCCTTATATTATTTTATGCCTTTTCGGACTTTAGAGAGAAATTTACGAAAAATAACTTGTGGAGTTTTCTTTTTGTCCCTTGTCAAACTCTCTAAACATGAAAAGGACCGATTTCTCATTTTCGTTGAACTCATTAAAACATCAAATAGCGGAAAACTTGTCCGTCATGACAAGATCGAGTTTCACCTTCGCTAGGCTCGTTAAAACATCACATAGCGATGGATTCACCCAAAGGGTGGAACTATACTACAAGCATATGTTATCCTCCTCAAGCTTGTTAAAAAATAAAGAGGTACTAGTCAGCGATGACTGGGGAAAATGGGAAAAACGATAAATCACTTTATGGTAGCAAGTCGCTCTTGAACATGACACTTTCACTTCATCTCTGTGACTATTTTGGTTGGGTTATCTTCTTGATGGTTATCATACCTATGATCTATCACACCATCCATCACTTTGGTTTTCCGTCATTGATGCCAATTCATTTAGTGTCGCTGACATGTTCAAGAGAAGTCACTCAGTAAACTTCATTCTTTGCAATATTCATAAGCCTTCATTTTCATGACTGCCATTCCTGAACATTGTATCATCATTCACATTCTGTCTTCAAAATCATTACACTCATTTCGTTTTGTTGATGGGGGATAGATCAAGGCCCTCATGGGATGAGTTGCTTCTTTTTGACATTAGCATATTATCCAAGAAGTTGACTTAGAAACACCCTTCTAGTACCTTGAGGCTTGCATACATCAATGGCAAGTTTCTCGCTTCCGATGACAAGTTGACATCACAGGCCTTCGACCAAAAGACTTTGTATGTTGGTCGACATCAAAACATCTATTCACACCATGCATAATGTACTATAGTACCTTGAGAGTCATTATCATTATCGGTGATTTCGCTCACGTCTGTTAAAAAATTACATCATTGGTTGGTAATCAAATGGTGTCTTCCCATGTTCAACTTCAGATCACATTTTCACATGGTTAGACTCGTACTTGAGTGAACGATTAGACAAGATAGAAGACCCCGGGTCTAGTTTCATCCATCCAGGCTACGATTTCAGGAGAGTACTAAATCATCTATATGATGGCTTTACAAAGATGGTCATCCTATCATGGGTCTATATCTATAGATGAATATTTGATTTATGTAAATGTAATGAAAAGTTTATATGTTGAAGTATGGGTATGCCTTCCCTCACCAATTCATGAAAAATTCAAAGATATTATGATACTATGTATTGTAATCGATGCAGATCACTATCCCCTTCAGATCCTCCTTATCACATCATAAAGCACTTCACTCAACATTATCATTTTCAACTTCAAGCTTTAGGGGGCAACTATTACAGGTCTATTTGGGCACATCACTCTTGACATTTAGATCAGTACAATTAGGGCTCATCAAACCGTAATTTAGTTTCTACATGCCCTAGACAAGTCATCAAATTGAATGCTTCCATGCATGAAAGTTTCCTAGCTTGAAACCCTGTTGAAATGCCTCCTTACGACAACAGCGCAACCTCGGTCATGGGTAACTCCGTTTTAGAGTTGTTAGGTCCTTTTAGGTCTACAATGTAGTGCACTTAGGGCTACTTTGGCCTGTGCTGGGCAAGAATGAGTGAAATTGGCATTGGATTCTAGGAATATTCCTTGATTCTAGAGCATTCTAGAAGGATGCCCAACTCTTATATTATCCTATGAGGTCGATTTTGGATAGGAAATGGATCAATTATCCCTCTATGCTCTCATCCCTTTCTCCATGGAAACTAACTCCAATTTTTGAGAACCATTCAATGCCCAATTTATGACATAACCACCTACATTTCCCTATAAATTGACCACTCATCATAGTGATCAGGGAGGTTGGAATTTGAAGATTGTAGAGAAATACTGTTGGTTTGAGATTTGAGTTCATTTCAAGTAATGTTATCCTGGTAGATTGATGTGCTTTTGGTGTGACGAGGGTTGGACTGAAGCTGGATGAGTGACACAGGATCAAACTGCATTATGTGTAACTCTTCCTTCTACATCAATACAGTTGTTTATTCCTTTTCCCATATTCTTGTTCATATCTATGATGATTATATGTTTAAATTTTTTCGATTCCATTTGCTTATAGTAGATAGATTGTGTACTTTGAGCGTTGTCATCTTCTATTTTTGCTTACAGGTACTAATTGAGCCAATTCAATTCAAGTGGGAGCGACGGGAGAAATTCAAAGGAGATCAAAGGAAGTGAAAGATCAGAAGTAAGTTCCTTCATCTCATCTATCTATTGTAGGAAAAGGTCAAACCACTTTCTTTCTATTTTTATAAGTGTAACTACCCACTTAGGGAAGATCTACTTATCCGTAGGTATAAATTCCATATAACATTGTGCAACCTAACCCAAACCCAAACAATAAAGTAGCTCTGGGAATAGAGGCTCCAACGACCTTCCAGGACTACCTTATTACCCCTGTGGGTCTTAATGAAATACAATTTGATCAGCATGGTAATTAACCCTATTCACTCCCCTATCATTAGAGAGGAGGACTGTGAACCATCCAAAGGAGATGCCGAAGGCTCTAAGGTGGCTATTGCGCCTACAACAACTGATATAGAGGAAGTTGTTACATCTATCACAGTCAACTTGTGAAGAACTATTATTGAGGTAACAACCAATTCGGGAAAGGTTGATACACCTGTAACAACATATTCAATTGTTGTAACGTAGGACACCCTGTATCTTCAGAGATTGGCCGAACCTAGGATGACTTCACAACCTAAATCTAACTTTCTTGGAGAGTTGAAAAATTTGTATGTACAAATTCCTCTGCTGCAAGCCCTTAAAGAAGTACCCACCTATGCTAAGACAGTGAGAGATTTGTGCATCAAGAAACCTGGGAGGAAGCCTAAAGAATCTGCCACCATACATGTGATGGGAAAGTTATCTGAATTAATTTCATCTCAGCCTCTCCTTACTAAGTACACTGATCTAGGAAATCGTACAGTCATTGTCTACATTAATGATCAGCCCATAGCCAACACATTGATCGGTCTTGGGGCTACCATTAATATAATGATGAAGGATCTCTTTATCGCTCTTAGGCTACAGGGACTTAGACATACCCCTACTGTGCTTGAATTAGCAGACAAGTCCTGTGTTAAACCCGAGGGGATGTTAGAGGATATAGTGCTTACAATAGCTTCCTAGAGATATCTCGCTGATTTTCTTACCTTACAGCCCAAATCCAATTTGGGGGGGCATCCTTTGATCCTAGGTAGACCTTGGCTAGCCACTGCAGACACATTTATAGGCTGCAATACGGGATCCATAGTGATCTCGGATGGCCAGGCAACACAGAATCTTAATCTTTACCCCCCAAAACCAAATATGGATGTGTAAAACCCTTGGTGGGATGAGTTTGAGTCTGATTCAAATCTTTCCCTACCACTCCTCACTCTAGGGAAAGCCCAATATTTTAAAAATGAGACAAAAGATGATGTCATTAACGATTTTTTATTAATTCACTTTCTGTTGCTTCTGTTAAAAATGCAAATGAGGAATAAGAGGTGGAAGATATAGATTTTGAACAAATGAGGACCACTCCAAATATTTCTAGCAATCCAATTGAGATTGAATCTAGAAAGTTTTTGAATTTTAATCCCAACCTCATTGCTAAACAAAACTAATGGTTGTTACAGCTATTATAGAAGTATAAAAAGGTTTTTGCATTGGATTATATGGATATGAGAGGGATCCACCCTAACCTATGCACTCACCATATTTATTTGAAGGACGACTGCAAACCAGTTAGATAGCCACAACACCGCATGAACCCTGCGCTAAAGGAGGTGGTGAAAGAAGAACTACAAAAACTCCCGAGTGCTAAATTTATTTATCCAATACCTAACAGCCAGTGGGTGTCACGGCTTGTCATCATTCCTAAAAAGAATGGAAAGTGGAGAGTTTGTGTTTATTACAGAGTACTCAATAAGGCCACTTAGAAGGAACATTTTCCCTTACCATTTATAGATCAGGTCCTCTATACTCTCTCCAAAAAGAAATTATTTTCATTTTTGGACAGATTTAATGGCTATAATCAGATATAGATTGCCCCTGAAGACCAGGATAAAACGACCTTTACTTGTCCTTGGGGAATCTACGCATACAGAGTACTTCCTTTTGGGCTCTGTCATGTGCCAACAACCTTTCAAAGGGAAATACTAGGAATTTTCTTTGACTTATTGAATTACTGCTTGGAAATCTTCATGGACGATTTCACACCTTATGGAGATGCTTTTGAAACAACATTAGTCAATTTGGAAAAAGTACTAGAACAGTGTGTACCGACTAATGTTGCCTTGAGCACTGAGAAATGTCATATGATGATGACTGAGGGGATCATGCTTGGGCACTGCATTTCTACTGATGAAATCAAGGTAGACCTTGTAAAAATAGAGGTAATTCTAAAAATCCCAACCCCCAAAATGCAAAAAGAGGTACATAGTTTCTTGGGGCATTCAAGGTACTATAGGATATTTATAGAAAAATTTTCAAAAATTGCATCGCCATTATTTTCCTTGCTCATGAAGGATGTTGATTTCTTGTGGACGGGGAAGTGTGAGTGGGCCTTCTTAAACCTAAAATGTTGTGTTTCAGCAACTTCGGTCTTGCAAGGACCTAATTGGGAACTATCGTTTCACATAGCTACAGATGCAACGGATATTGTTGGAGGTGTTGTTTTGGGCCAACTGGAGGATAAGAAACCTTATGATATTTACTACATAAGAAAAAATCGAACCTCGGTTGAGCTCAAATACATAGTGACTGAGAAGGATTTCTTATCAGTGGTGCATGTTATTAGTGTTGGTATCTTCATCCCTCCATCAGTGATCAAAATTCTCTTGTTGCATTGCATTTTAGGTGTCATCTGATCAGTTTCATTCCATTAGGATCATGGATCATCTGATGGCAGTGGAATATTATTAATTTTCCCTCATGGTCTTTACCTGCTAGCCCATTTTTATACATTCAGGTCATTTATAGTCATTTTTTGTCTTTACATCTGCAAAAGTCATTTTTAGGGTTTTAGGTCTCATTAGGTCTAGGGTTTTGTCAATAAAGTCTTGTAAAAGCTCAATAATGGTCAGCAGGCACATGAGGAGGTCAAATAAAGTCTCAGCAACAAAAATTTCAATAATCACATGCTCAGTGATTGATTTTTCCTTAAAACCCTGTTTTGGGGAAAAATAGAGTTTTACTGTTTTATGTATAAAAATTTCATGTAATTTCATTTTTCCTATATGTAATAAGTCCGAGATGTAGCCCTGGTCACCTTGACAAGCTCTTGCACTCCAGATCCTACAAAAAGTCCAAAATTCAAAGCATTAGTCCATAAAAGGCAAAATGCAAGTCAAACTACCAAAACAGAGTTTTAAAAGACAAGTGAAAAACAAACATTAGAAAGTAGTTTATTTTTAAGTGAAAAATTAAAGTCCTAGGTATATAAAGTCTTTTTCATGTTGAAGAAGTTCATTTGTGTCCAAAGAGTGAAAGAGAACAATAGCCAAGTCGTTTTTAGGCAAAGAAGGCGATTTGCAGCAAAAACTGTGAAAGTTCTTGAGGCGTGGCACACTAGTGGGGCACGGCGCACCAGTCTTCCTAGCTTGAACTTCACTCAAATTGCCTCCTCCAAGCTCCAAACCATGCAAACTTCATTTCACAAGTGAGTTTAACATTCCTAAGTGCCATTGCAAGGGTTTTAGTCAGTTTTCATGGTGTTCCAATAGGTGAAAAATAAAACCCTAGTTTGTTCACAATCATATTGAAAATTTGCCTAGGGTTTGCAAAATTGCCATTTTTTGTTGTCTTATTCTTTTCTACCATTTTCAAATCCCCTCACTAAATTTCCCTCATTCATTTTGCCTCCCCTTTCTCATGCACACTCATTCATTCCCTTATCCCCAAAACTAAAAACCCTAATACCTAATCCCACTACTACTAAACCCTAATTGACATCTCTAAACCCTAATCCTCATTACCCTAACCCTATCACTTCCCAAAAAACTCTACAGTTAGTAGAAAAATCCCACATTCATAGTCCCCATCATCAATCCCTTTCATTTGAACAACAAACACCTATTGTTGATATAAAATCTCTTCATACTCATCATAGAACATCAAACAGTGGCAAACATGGAGACAGATTCACCTTATGAAAGAGATGAAGAAATAGAAAGCGATTCCTCCCAAGAAATTCATGCACCAAGGAAACCTCATAAGGGAGGAAAACACATCCGGGAGGAGCCCACAACACTTACTGAGCTATTGGCTTGCCCTCTTGCTGTAGCATGTTTCGAGCATCAATCTTGCTACCAGTTTTGTGAGATGGTGGAAATAGTCAAATACCACCATGAGCTTGCTAGATTGTTTTTCCTCCATATTCACAATGGTCAGGTCAATTTGGCAGGTGTTACATTCACTTTGACACCTGAAACTATATCTGAAGCAACAGGTATTCCAAATGTAGGTGAATAGTGGAACAAGGGACAGCTGGTGGACAAAGAGCATTATGAGCCTTATATCAAGGCTAGCTTTCAGAGGAATATCAGTAGGGTCTTCCCTTTCAAATACCTACAGGATACATATGCTTCCCTTATGAAACTCATAATTAAATATTTCAGCTGTGAAGGCAACTTTTCTCGCCTATACACCTATCATGTCAGATTATTAATTCATTTCACTAGAGTGAGGATGATGAAAATCCCCTATTTCATATGCCGGAATATTGAGAAAATGACCACATTGGTGCAAAGGAAACCTCCTCATCAGCAGTACAACAACATCTATCATTTTGCATTGATCAAAATTGTGGTTTTGCATCAGTTGAGTTTACTGAATGTTTCATGGGATGATTTCATTTCACATGAGGTCTTCACAAGCCCTCAAGTGACACCATTAGTTTTTCATGAGGCAGGAGGGCCTTCACATCAACAAGAGGTGCATGAGACTCAAACCACCAGTGTGCCAGTGTTTGTCACTTACCAAAAGGGCACAAGGAGATTATTTGCAGCAGCCAAATGAGTATTATCTCCACCCGGGGTGGAAGGGGTCTCGTTTCCTTCAACATAAGAGAAGGTACAGGACAAAGGTAAACAACCATTGCATGATGAGGGGTCTTCTGAAGGTCAAGAGAGGGAGTTCATTCTCATTCAGGATGATGACATTGATTTGGGCTCCCAAAGCTCAAAGCTCAAGGAGATCATCGAAGAATAAGAAGCTGACATTCATGGCTTATCTCTCAATCTGGAAAGAGCCAAGTGGGTAATATACTATCTTGAGCAAAGGAACAAACAGTTGGAATACCAGTAGACTATTATGGAGCTGCAAAACATAAGAGAAAACCGGCAAGTAGCCAAGAGGAGGAAAATCAAGTTGACACCACTAGAGCAAGAGATTGAAGCTAATCGTGAATCTTGTCTTGAAAGGGAAAAAATGCACTTGGAGAAGATGCTGTAGAAGGCCAACAAAGAGAAAAAGATGTTGAGGCACATGGCCTATCACTATTTCGCAAGAAACAAAGTTTGCAAAGCAAGAATAAGGACCTTGAAGGCCAAGTTGAGGAAAAGTTTGAGGAGAAAGAAAGAGCAAGACAAGCTCAGGATTTTGGCTAAGGCTGGCTTAGCTCAACATAGCACTTGATACAGGTCACTCAGCCCAAATTTCAAGAAATTTGGCACACTTTTTGTCAATTTTGAATTTTTGAAGCAAAACACAGATTTTTCTGCCTGGTGCGTAGCGCCACCTAGCGCTCGCTTTTGCTAGGGACCTCCTCTAGAGGAAAACTAAACATTTTTGGATTCCTCATGTAAAATTATGAATACCCAGAAATGGCTCGAAATTGTGTCAAGTTTTGAGCTTCCAAAAGGGTAAAAAACACCTCAAAAATGGCCTTTCTGCCCCTTTTTGGCCACACAGGAAGCAGTGTTGGGAGAACTCACTTTTGGAGGGACAAATAGAAACCAAATTCAGAAATTCCACTTGTTCTGGAAATTAGATAGAAAGAAATTTCCAACAAGCCCACTTAGAGTAAATTTGGTGCACGATAAGGCCTCCAAAATCAGCTGCAAAAAGGCGCTATGCATAGAGACAATGGCGCGGTGCACAGGATGGAAAATTGTCATTTTTTGCAAAAAAAACTCTATTTTTCACCTAGTTTTTTCTCAATTTGACTTTCCTCTCTCTCATGGTAAAAATATTTATGTAAATTGATGTAACTTGATGGAACTTGATGTAAAAATGTTGAAAATTTACTCATGGAGGTAGATACATTATGAAAAGGTAGTTTTGAACTGAATGAATCAGTTTCCTAGGATTTAGAGGCAAGCTGTTCCACTGCCTACTTTTCAGTTCTTAGTTTAGATCTTGTTGAAACAGCTCCTAAACTCATGAATTCGACCCCTAAAGCCTAGGATGAGTTGTTTTTTCCCTATATCTACTAGTTTTTTAGTCATTTGTAGAGGTTGGACTCTTGTGAATGCTTTAAGCATTATTGTACATTCATCTTTGTAGTTTGGCAAAGGAATAGACCAGGGTTTGCAGCATTTTGTGGGATTCTTGTGGCAAGTTGATTTAGTATTGTTTTTCCTTCTATAATTCAAGTTTACATGTGTTTATGTATGCCATCATCTCTTTCTGTTTAGCTTAACTAAATGAATCAAGGATAAAGGTAGAATTCATTGATTTTGCAGTGCTCTACCTAGGGTTTGTTTAGTTATTCATGTTTTCAACTGTTTGAAAAGGATCCCTGAGACATTTATGCCCTCTCCAACTTCTCACCAGTCTTAAGACTCTCCATCTCAATTATTTCAAAGTACTAAGCCATTTTCCTACCTCGCCCCACAAAAGCCTTTGCAAGACTGTGTCCATTCCCCATACCCAAATCTTCCTTTCACATTTGAGCCAAAAAATCAAAATTAAATTCAATCAAACTCTTCTAAGCATATACCTAGCCTAAAATTAGTCTTTATATAAGTCATCTCAAGCTTTATTGATCATATTCTTCTGAGATTGACAAGGAGAGAGCCCTCTCCTGACCTGGTAGGGCTAGCTACCAGGTTAAGCGTGGTTTGATATTACCCTTGATCCTGCCTTTCTCAGCCTGAGGTAGATTTAGGCCATAACACATGCCATCAATAAATTCTGACATTACATCACCAAGTATCAAGTATTTGTACATACTGATCATTCTTCCATTCGTTTTTTAATGAATAAGACAATTACAAATGGTAGGATTACACGCTGGTTATTACGGTTACAAGAATTTGATATCACTATTGTAGATAGGCCTGGAAAAGATAACGTAGTAGCTAAATTTCTTTCTAGGTTAACTATTGATGAAACTTGCACTCCCACTAATGATTCTTTCCCTGATGAATATCTTTTTTCTATTTCTACTTACTCACCTTGGTATGTAGATATAGCCAATTATCTTGCTGCAGGTTAGTTTCCACAGTATTTTTCCTCCAAGGAGCAAAGAAAAATCATACAATAAAGTGTTACATATACCTGGATAGATGGGAACCTCTACCACAATGGACCAAATTTACAGCTCAGACGCCATGTTAGAGAAGATGAGGTCTTTGATATCCTTAAAAATATGTCATGAGGAACCCTTTGGAGGACACTTCGCAGACAAACGGAAAGGATACAAAGTCCTTTCAACAGGGTATTGCTGGCTAAAAATATTTCAGGATGCCAAGAATTTTGTGAAGGAATGTGATAGTTGTCAAAGGATGGGCCAACCACTGTAATCAGATGAGATGTCGTTACAACCCCAAATCATCCTAGAACCTTTTGAGAAGTGGGCTCTAGATTTTGTAGGACCAATTAATCCTTCATCTAGACAAAGATCCTACATCTTGGTCTGCACTGGTCAAGTCACAAAATGGGTTGAGGTGAAGGCACTAACTAGAGCCACAGAGAAAGTTGTCTCAAACTTTCTATTTGAAGACATCTTTGTTCTGTTTGGCATACCTAGGGAGATAGTCACAGACGGAGGGCCCCAATTCAAATCTCATAAGATCGAGGAGTTAGTTGAGAAATGTAAAATCCATCACAGAATCACAACACCTTATCATCCACAAGAAAACGGCCAAGTAGAAAGTACTAAAAAATTCGTTGAGGGGATCGTTACTAAGACTGTGGCCAATCATTGAAGAAATTGGGCTGACAAACTTCCAGAAGTGTTATGGGCATACAGGACTACATGGAGGAATACCACTGGATTCTCACCATATGAACTTGTGTATGGTAAGGACCCTTTATTCCCCATTGAATTTGAAATCGAGACACTAAGGACAACATTGCAGGTCAATTTGGATTTGGCTATAGCATAAAGGTAGAGATTGAACTAGCTCAATGAATTGGAGGAGAAACAGTTGGCTACTATCCAGTAAACAGAGATTATCCAATAGTAGAGAGCTAAGTGGCATGACAGATTTATAAAGAAGAAGAAGTTCTAGAAAGGAGATTGGGCTCTCTTATATGACTCAAGGTTTAAAGACTTCAAGGGTAAGCTCTACACCAGATGGCTAGGTCCTTATGAGGTAGATGCGGTCTTTGACAATGGGATTGTAAATTTGGTGAACATTGATAGTGTAATGACACCATTACTCGCAAATGGGCACCGTCTTTGGTTATATCACAAACCTACCTCGAGGGATTCATTTTTCAACATTGTCACAAATTCAGATCTACAGATTATGGGAATAGGGGAAAGCCCCCCTGTGCTGCAAAAAAATTATTTTTTCCAATAAGTGTAACAACTGAAAATCAACTTCGGTTGGCGGTTGTTACACCTTCAAACTAAATAATAATAATAATAATAATCTGGCTATGAAAACTTTTCCCAGGCGCAGACAGACACTTTTGTGGTAGTTTAAAACCACCTGGTGGTGGCTGTTACACACTCTGTAACGACATTTGTTATTTCAAACCATATCTTACGGTATGTGTTGTTACATGATATTTTCTTCTTTATCTTTTTGTAGAAATTAAAATAATATATATCAGTCGTCTTGGATGTTACACTTATATCAAGCGACGAATTTTCAGGAATAAACGAGATATTTTATTGTAATAAGTAGAAGAATATCACAATGATCCTCGTCATCAGAATTGAGTTCACGCATCTCGTTTCCTAAGGCTGGTTCATGCGTCGAGCCGCCCATTAATTCGCCCCACGTCACCCAGGTACGTCATCAAAAACGTAATATTGAATTCATTTTATTTTGTAATTATGGCAACTTAACATGACTATTGATGGCGAGGACGTTTGTCATAATTAAGCTGGGGGGGGGGGGGGGGCGGGGGGGGGAACAAATCATATGGCGACATGATCGTCACATGACTTGTCATCATTAGAAACATCCCGCAATTAAGGCATGATGACCTAGTAGTTATTGTTACTTAATGTTGGTCATACCAAAAAGGGTAAGTGTACCATCGATGAGACCTCGCCATGACTCATCATTAAGGAAAATTCACTGTGTAGTACAAACCATGCATGCCAAATCCCAATCTGAAATCTTCACCTGCACCACCCTACCACCCTACCATTTACCCCTGCTGGATGCACTGAACCACCATTCAGAGTGTTTGGAGAAGATAAAATAGCAATGCAGGCTAAAACATCTCTATTGTTTGTGGACTACCCCGAAGCACTTAAAGGGAAGGATAAGCAGGTGGAACAACACTGAGTTGCATAAGAAATGGGAGGAGCAGCAATACGACATGAGCAAGGGTCCACAAAAGCCTTGAAAGATTGCCCAGAAGCATGCTAGATTTTCAACGATGCAAGCTATTTTGAATTCTTCCAGAGGTTGGAAGGATCAGACGACAGTGTTTCCATGGATTTTGCAAAGAATCTGGAGAGAAACTAGGCAAAGGTCAGAGGGTTGAAGCTGGAGGTCACGGAAGAGGTGTTTGCTAGAGTAACATGATTGCCAGCGGAAGGGAAGAGATGTTTTAATAGTAAGGTCAATTACCCCTCACTGAAAGGGGTTTTCCTCCAAGAAGAAGAGTCACTGGTAAAGATAGGTAGTGCAATTGATAGACTATCACTCCCACAACCATGGGTGGATGTTTCCCTCTACCTCATCAAGTACATTACTTATGGAGGGAGGGCAACAATTGTGTTTAATTATCATTTTCCATTGTTGAACCACCTCTGGCATCAACAACTGATCAACCTTCCTTATTTCTTGCTGGGAAACATTAGGCACATGGTCGCGGCTGTGAAAACAGTTGCACATCTAGAAATGTGTGTTACCAACCATGGCCTTATCAAACTCATTGTGCTAGATGCTTTGAGCCGACATGGCAAGAATTGGGAAGAATTCATGCGGAAAAGGCCCAAGACCACCCATAGAAGGCAAACCGAGACATCTGAGGAAGCTCCAGAGGTGACAAAGGAGCAACCCCAACCCTGAATAGTAAGGGTCTGAAAGACGTCGGTTGATAAACCAATTGGCGATAGGAGGCTGAAGCAGAGGATAAGGGTTAGAGGTCACCCAGAGTCCCCATCCATGTTAAGAAAGAACAAAGAAGCAATAGAGTAGAAGGACGAGAAGCAAGCTCAGCGAGAAGAACATTCTTCACCTAGCAAGAGCGAAACCCAATCCTTACTGTCAAAAATTGAAATTCTAGAGAAATAAATTAGAGAATTGAGGGAACATCTAGCAGAAGGAAAGGCAGAGCCAAGAGCTCCAGGGCTAGATACTTTGGCAGAGGCCATGGACAGGGCTAGAAGGGGAGAAATCCTAGGCACTCTGTGCGTAGCCTGTGCTGAGAAGTTGGTGGCAACAGGATTCAAAGTTTGTGCAGTAGACACCACCTCGAGGGAGACTCAAACTGAAATCTGGAAAGTTGTTACACAAGAACCTATCGAGGACGTTGTTGTTACACAAGAACTAGCAATTGAGACAACACAATCCACAGGAAGTGACCGGGTAATGGATACACATGAGCCCTTGGATGACATTGCTGTTTCATCAAAACCAACAATGGAGGAGGAAGTCAGCCAAGAGAAGGAAGAGATAGATAATATCCATGAGACTATGATCAACACTGCTGCTACACAACCAATAGTGAGGACCAAAGCCAATTCGGAGAAAAATGATGTACAAAAGTCTGTGGATAACACGACTGCTACACAAGAATCAGCAATGAAAATGGAAGTTGACTAGGAAGATAAAGAAACTGTGACAAAATCCACTAACGAAGCCACTGTTACACAATAACCAACAGTTGAAGTGGAACAATTTCGCCCTCAGGAGGATGCTACATCCTCAATTGATAGTGCATGTGGAAGAACGGTGGGTCCTGATGAAGGATGGAATTCTGAGAGATTGTTGTTGTTGCCACAACTGCAAAAGTGGAAGCATCTAGCTCTCTCTCTACAGGAGGGAGTGATTTCACTCGAAATGCATAAAAGAATGATGGATTCCCTGAGAGAAAAATGGCTAGAGGAAGAATGGGAAAGAGAAGAGGAGGCACGAAGGCACAAGGAAGCTATAAAGAAAAAGGATGAAAAATTGTATCAACTGCATCAACAGGTCTCAGACCTGACATTTGATAAGACCAAACTTCGTGACCTTGCTCTAAACCTGCTAGCATGCAGGCGGCCATCCCCATCATACCCTGTGTTCCTATGGGAACATTACTACTTATTTCAATTAAAGGAAGTTTATGAGAATAGGTCCTATTTGTGTTCTTCAACCCGTACCTTTTTGGAAATTTTCCACTCCTCTGACTTTGATGACTAGAGCTTGCTGTGCGAGCTGTTCCTGCACAATATCATGTGTGAATATGTGAGCATGAAGATGGTGGCGAGAGTCCTCTCCTACATGGGGGACTTGTAGTTGCAGGCCTTCCTTTCATTCATGAGGAATCATATTGAGTGGCACCTGGCCAAGAAAACAACAAAAACCAATGAGGAAAGAACAACATTGTGCATCAGGGATGAACCAGGAATGGCTTACAAAATCCGATGAGAGTTTAGACTATTCTTGAGCACCCAGAAATCATAGAAAAATTGGCCGTCTATAGAAAAAGAAACGTGAGGATTTGCCTCAACCTATTTACAAATATTAGGATCCAAGCGCTAACCGGATGTCTCAAGCGCACCGAGGCCTATAGCACAGAGTTACAAGAAGGGGACCCCTTTGAGTACAGGAACTTCATGGCTGCTATTACACGGGTACCGAAATATACTCGGATTGTACAGACATTGGGGGCATTCTGGATTGGCCTTAGGTTCAAATTTCTTTTGATATGGTTGCCATTGGATGCATATCAACCCAATTACCATTTATGTGACTACGAAGAGGAATCTTGGCCATGTTAGTTAATGGCCATTCAAGGATTCATAGTTTCAGGTGATGATACTACTAGTGCCTATAATTTCATAGATTTTCATCGTGGGTACAGTAGAAGGAACTGAGATTCTACATGGGGACATGCAGTTGCTTCAGTCGAAGGAAGATGTTGGGTGTGGTCTTTTACCTATTTTCTGCACATTCTTTCCCCAGTTTTGACCTTTCTGTCCCCCAGGCCCATGACTTTATATGACCAAATTCCTTATTTTCTTACCTTTTTAACCTATTATACTATCATGTTACTTTGTTGTATTTTACCAAATAATACGAGGCTTTATTCCTTTTTGTGGCTAACTGGAAGAGTATTGAAGAATAATTTTGGGAATTACTTCTTTTCAAGTGATGGCTTGCGAGAACAAAGCTATGAAGAAGACAATTGTTACAGGTTGCTACTACACATTAGATGCTATTACAGGTTGCTATTACACATTATATGTTCTTACAAGTTGCTGTTACACATTGGATGTTGTTATAGGATGCTATTACACCACGCGTTGATCTATCGTCACACCAACAGTGTTGTTGCCAGTAATGCCGCGTCATCCCGAACTGTCATTCACTCGATGCTGTTGCGTCGAAGCAGGGAAATGTGGGTATTCCACATAACATCTGTCAACAGTAGGGATTATTTATTTTTGAAGCAACAAGACTCAAGAAATTGCAATCATAACTGATGGATATTTGTATTTAGCAATAGGTTTTAACTACTTTTATTTTTGATCAGCATGAGAATCATGAGATTCTCATGACTGATCTGTTTCTAATTTTGGGTTGTAATAACTATAAAATACTTGATTTTCCATGTAAAAGGATACGACATATAGAGAATTATTGTTACTCTACTTCTGTAATTCTGAAATTATTTTTAATATCAATCAGCACAGTGATGCTGTTACTATTCTTCAACTGATTCATTAATCACTTTTGTGTTCTTCTTGTGCCCTATTGAGGAGGAAGGGCCCTCCCCTTTGGTACGGATTGCAGTTATATAGGTAGTGTGCATTCTAGTTTAGTTAATTGATTTATGGTTTCTCGCTGTGTTGTAGAAATCGTGGAATACATTTGTTGTCGTTTCTATTTATATTATGCTCTTACACTGAGTTAATCAACATAATGGTAGTAACTAGCTGGAGTAGATATTAGTTCCTGTGTGGCGCGCCTTTACTTTGATAACTGCGAGTTGTGATCTAATTATGTAGAGTGTTTTTATGTCTAACGCACATGATTTGATTCAGCAATTTAGATCAGCGACATCTTTTATAGTTTTCTGCATTTTCTTATGCTTGGTTGGAGTGTGTCGGCATAGATAGTACGAACTCAATTGAAACAGCAAGACCTACCCTGGGTTGACAATGAATGTTGTAGTCTTAATCAATTAAGATTGATTAAAACACCACTACAATAGCCTACCATTGGCCCGAGGTACAGTTAGGTTGTCCCATCAAATTTCCCAGTCAACCTGTCAAGTCATCGTACGGACTGTCCATTCAACAGTCTTGCACACAACCTGCAAAAATTTTACCTGTATGGAAAAATGATCAGAATGAAATATCAGGAGCATACGATATTAGTTTTGAGTGATTCAAATTGTGTTATATTCAGGTCAACAAGCTCTAGGCTTTGCCACTAATTTTGAGCACTTTTAAATGCTTTGAAATTTAAGAACTTTATCGATCTCTTGGACCACTCCTACCCACTAGAAGCTTTTGGACCTCCAAAATACTATTTTTAGCTAACAAAAAGATGAGGGTATAGTTCCCTCACAGTTCCAATCTCCATCCATTTGGATTTTCTTGGATTTGTAGCTTTGAGCCCCACACGAAGGTACTCCACGTTCCCTCTTCTTGAAGTTCTTGTTTTTTGTCAAGGATAATATCCTACTGCAATTCTTCAAGAAATTTAGGAGAGAAATCTTCTATTGAAGTAATCTGAACATTCTCTCCTGGATCTTCAATCAAAGGAGGCTCATATAATCTCAAATTCACAACATTAAAAAATACATACATTTGCATATATGGAGGTAAATCCAACCAGAAGTTATTACCAATGTTTTCTAAAATATTAAAAGGTCCATGCCTTATTGGTTTCAGTTGTTTACCTTCTTCTTTAAGCTTTTCCTTGTTAATGTAAATTCAGACTTCATATCCAACCTGAAAAACTGTCGTCAACACAATTCTTATCATGCCTTCTATTGTACTTCGCTTGAATCTTTTCCAACTGCTCTTGACCCATCTGATGCACCAATTGAACTTTTCCAATGAATCGCTTGGCCTTATCAATGTCACTATGTCCATCAATAGCAAAAACTTTCCCAAAGATAAAATCTAAAGGAGATTTTGGTATGTATCTAAAGCATGCCTCAAATGGATGTGTTTGAGTCGATGAATGATTTTCCCAGTTGTAAGCATGCTGAATGTAGTGTAAGTGTTGATCCCAAAGATTAGGAGTTTTGTTGCAATAGCCATGAAGAATATCTACTACCATTATGTTCAGCACTTCTGTCTCACCATCGGTTTGTGAATGGAGTGTTGCACTCTTCTTCAACTTGGTGTCCATGAGTCCCCATAAGGTTGACCAAAATTTCCCAAAAAACGAGAATATTGATAAAAAATAATAGATGTGGGCAACCTAAAATGGACCCATACATTTTGAAAGGACATTTTTTCACTCTGTTTAGCTATAACCTGCTTCTTACAAGGCATCAAAAAACACATTTTATTGAAATGATCCACCACAACATAAAGATAATCATCATTTTTCATGGACATAGGTAGCCCTCCTACAAAGTCCATAGAAACACTTTCCCAAGGACGTAAAGGAACTATAAGTGGAGTATACAATCCTAACTTTATATTGCTAGGCTTACTAGTAGCACACAAAGAACATCCTCTTACATATCGTGACACACTTTCATTCATATGAGGCCAATAACAATACCTTTGTAATTGTGCCACCGTCTTGCCTACATGAAAATGGTTAGAAATGAAAAAATTATGCGCTTCCTTTATGATGTCGACTCTTTCACCCTATGGAATACATAGCTTTCCAAGATGATACACCATTTTATCATGAAAATGGTAATCTAATTCCTCTATTCGGTTTCCTTAACACAAAGTTGCATATAAATCCTTAAAATCTTCATCTAAAACATATTGTGCAACATAGCTCTCATGCACGATAGAATTATGCTTAAGAATAACTGATGCACTAACAATTGGTCTAGATATAATATCAGCAACTTTGTTATAGATACCTTTATTATACCTTATCACCAAGTGGAATTTCTGCAAGAAACTGATCCATTTGAAATTCCTCGCTTGTTGTAGCTTGATTTATGATTGCAATTATTACAAGGGTTGATGATCAGTGTGAATGATAGTTTCTTTTCCCATTAAATAATGTCTCCATTTTTTCACACTTTGCATCGAAGTATGCAATTATTTTTCATATGTAGGATAGTTAACTACTGCACCATGTTGGGAATCACAACTATCGATACACCAAAGCCCACAGGTGTTAGTCAACAATCACATCGCCATAGATAAGGATTCACGAGAGGCAGTTAGTGGATGTCGCAAAAAAAATGGGGAGAATTGTTTTATCCAATGTACAACAATTTCTCCCCCAACGCGAGCTGGGTGTGTATTGAAATCGTGACCCATGCTCTAATATCACTTGTTTGGAATCACGATTACCGTTAGATGAAAACCTCCATGTGTTAGTCAACGATTTCATTGCTAGAGCTAAGGATCCATGAGAGGCGGTTAGTCCATGTTGTGAAACAGACGGGGAGTGTTGGTTTATCCAATGTCCAACAAACCATTAAAAGTTTCAGAATGGTAACAAATGTACTTACCATGTTGCATCAAGATCACTCCCATAGCATAGTAACTTGCATCAGTTTGCATCTCAAATGGTTGTCTTAAATTAGGAAGTGCAAGAGTTGGTGTTGTACAGATTCTCTTTTTCAATGAATCGAAGGCTTTCTGCTACTTGCCTCCCCACTGAAAAACCTATTTCACACTTTTCAAGGCATGTAATGGAGATATAATTGATTAGAATTTAGAAATTAACTTTCTCCAATATTGAGTTGCTCCCAAAAAGCTCCTAACCTCTGTTACATTATTGGGTTTAGGCCAATCCACAATGACTTTGACCTTTGAGGGATCTATCTTCAATTCACCCCCTCCAACAATATGACCCAAATATACTAACGAGGTTTTTCAAAATTCACATTTAGACATATTTAAAATCACCTTTTCTTTCTTTAAGACATCTAAGACTTTCCTAGCATGCTTGACATACTCTTCACAAGTCTTGTTGTAAATCGTTATGTCATCTAAGTAGACTATCAAAAATTCATCAAGAAAAGGTCTTAAGACATCATTCATAACTCTCATGAATGTTGTAGGAGCATTACAAAGCCCAAATGTCATAACCAATCATTCAAGCAAACATTGGTTTGTTTTGAAATTTTCCTTCCATATGTCTCCTTCAGCAATCCTAATATGATGAGAACCACTCCTTAAGTCCAAATTAGTGAAATAAACAACATCTTTAAACTGATCAAGTAAATCATCAATTTGAGGAAGAGGGTAACGATTATTTACCATGATCTTATTCAAGGCTCTGAAATCCACACACATGCACCATGCACCATATTTCTTTGGTACTAAAACAATTGCAGACCTGCATGGTTATGTGCTTGGTCTGATGACCCCTTTATCAAGAAACTCTTGGATTTGTTACCTGATTTATGCATTGTCCATGACTGACATCCTACACATGCCAATATTTGGAAGAGGAGAGTCTTGCAGAAATTGGATCTCATGTTAGATTCCTCTTTTAGGAGGCAATCCTTTAGGTTCCTGAAACATCTTATCATAGGTGTTAACAACCTCAATCAAATCAGATTTTAATCTTTCATCACATCCTTGGAATGCTTCATTTTCAACATTCTCTTTGGTTTTTATCATCAAGAGTACAAAATAGTTACTATCATTAACAAGCCTTTTCATTTGTCTACCATTTACAAGTGATAAGTTCAACTTCTTTCTATATGCTTTAACAATGTACTCAATATTGTTTTTAAAAAATGATATTTTTTTCTCATGGTGATGAAATATGGCTCTCCTATCATATAGATATGGTCTTCCCAAAACAATACCACAAATTTCAAGTGGAATTACATCAAGCTCTACCTCATCTATAAAGTTAGTAGTGATGGAAAATTTCATTTTACTTCTTTTTGTCACATGCAATTTTGCATTCTCACATATCCATCCTAAAGGATAAGGTTTAGGATGAGGAATGGTTTCCAAGTTTAATTTCTTAACAATGTATTTTGAAATAAGGTTTTCTTTTGATCCACTATCAAGCCAAGTATCTATCTTGGTATGTTTTGAAATGACTCTAATGTGGAAAAACTCTATTCTTTCTTTTTCATGTTGAGTTTCATTGAGGTTACTAGAAGAACTAGTACTTGCAATAGAGTCCTTACCTTTAAATCCCATGGTTGTGATCTTTATTTCATCCTCGGAATCGGATCCTAAATCATGTTATGTAGTTACAATAGTCTTTTGTTTCGCTTTGTTGTTAAATTTTTTGGGTCTCATCTCAGGATGGAGTTTCCAACAGTAGTATTCATCATGTCCTTCTTTTGAACATTGTTTACATGTGAGTTTTTCTCCCTCCATCTTGACTAAAGCATTCTTCTTCCCTTTGCCTTGGAATTTCCCCTTTCCTTTGTCTAAACTCTTGAATGGCTTCTTGCTGCCTTCTTGGGGAACATTCTTTCCTCTTGCTTCTAAATGAGTTGCTTGTACACAAACTTCATCTAGTTTTGTATGGTTAAACATGAGAATTGTGTGTCTCAAATAACTATGTAATCCTCCAATGTATTTTACTAGAGTGTCTTGAGAGGATAAATCTATACCAAATATCAAAGCTCTTTTTCTAAATTCTTGAGTATAGCTTCGCACATTTTTACCCTTAGCTTGTCTAAAGTCTTGCCAATCCATTATAGATTTTTGCATGTAAGCTAATGGAAAAAAATGTCTTCTTATTGCAACAACAAAATTATTCCAAGAGGATAAAACCTTACCACTTTTCTTCATGTCCTGTTGAGTTTTGGCGTCCCACTAAATGAGTGCTACGGTTTCCAACCTAAGAGAAGAAATCTGAATTTTTGTTTCATCATCCTTAATTCTTTGTATCTTGCAATACATTTCAATATGATGAACCCAATTATCTAATTTGTCAACATTTACCTCTGCGTTGTACATAGGAAATTCAAACTATATGTCAAGCTTTAACAAATGAGTTTTACCATGTACCTTTGGATAATTTGGAGGTGTTTTTGAAGGGGTAGAAGTATAAGAATATGAGGATGAGGATGGAGGCGAAAGTGGTGGATTTTCACCATTCCTTCCATTCCCTTTCGGAGGTTTGTCTCCATTTCCTTTAGAGGTTTTGAGCTCTCTCCTTGCAACCTTGAGTTGCTCTCCTCATAAAGAACTTTCACCATTTTAGACATTTCAAAGAAAGGTTTTCTAAACGTTCTTTCATCTTTAGACATTCCTTCATTACCTTCTTCATGTGCCATGACTGCTGAAGCTTGAGATATGCGTGTTCTCCTTGAAAAAAAATGAGACCTTGGCTCCACAGGATCTCCTTCTCTTCTAAGCTTCAACCTTGTAAGAATAAAAAAATACTTGCAAACAAAATCAAACCTTCAAAATAACATTGAGCTCTTATACCAAATTGATCTGTTATACAAACATGAAGGTGATAGGAAAATTTGCAAGTAAAATTTTATGTCTTTTAGGAAATGGATCACTTTGAAAAAACAAATTAAATAATGGTTTTAAAACTCAGTTAACAACATAAAAAAAGAGACAAGTATACCATATCAAAAACACAAGACAAAAAAATGATAAAGGATTTCACCCCTTTCCTGGGCTATATCTCCTGGTCTAGCTTCCAATGTTGGGACTCTTTCATTAAGTGCTAAAATTTGTTTTTACATGGATTACAGTGCTCAAAATGTAAGAATTATGTCTCCAATGGTTCCACAACAGTAAAAAAATCCCAATCTGGGCTCTTGTTGGGCTCAATTTGGCCAAAAATTGAAGAATTTATGCTCTAGAGAAGTTTTTATGCTAATTGCTCTACAAACTTTACTAGCCTGCTAACGTTTCTACGAATTCCGCCATTTCTGGGACCATCGAGCGCCATTTTTTCTCGACGTCGTTGAGATTCATGCCAGTTCAGGTGAAAATTGTTGGGTCGTTTAAATGCCCAATGATGCCCTTCAATGGAAAATCTAGGTGACATGGGGCCATCCACCTAGGGACTGGGGCTAACCACCCACCCCTGTCAACATAGCCCCTCGATTCGTCGGCATATGGTTACATGGCGTCATATAACTCGAGGTCGGTCCCGAAATTTCTTCTCTTGTTTGCTATCTGCCCGATTTGATCGCCTCTGGTTACATGGTATACAATAGGACCTTAAGCTGGGGATATGCCCCAAGACCTTGGTCACACCACCCACGGTCTCATGGGTAGTGTAGTGACCAGGGACAAGGGGCTTAGCCCCATCCCCCTCCCCAAACTTCAAACCACCAAAATTTTAAATACAGGTTCATTTTTATATGGGTTAAGTAACACCCCACGGTTTATTGGTAAGGCATTATACTACAAAGCTTTAGGTCCTACATTTGAATCTAGTCGGGCCTCCGAAAAACCCATATTAAAATTTTAGTTGACCCCCGGGGTGCCACGTGGCAACCCATGATTGGGCCATGTGGTGGCCCATCGTTGGTCCAAATTAAATATGCCATAACCAATCAAATGTACCCATAATTCAAACAATCACATGAGGCCACTTGGCATCTTGTCATTGGCCCAAGGTATAGTCAGCTTATCCAGTCAACCTACCAAATAAACCTACTGAGTCATCGTATGGACTGCCGAGTCAGTAGTCTTACACCCAACCTGCAAAAAATGTACATGTTTGGGAAAACAATCAGAATGTGATATCAGGAGCATATGATATCAGGTTTGAGTGGTTCAAGTTTCATAAATATTTACATTACATTTGACGGTTTTCATTCCACTAATGACACTTGGGATTTAACCTTACATAATGTTCACAAAAATGATACATTTTCCACATATGCCCACGTGGGACAAAAATGGATTGAGTCAACCATACAAGACAACACTAAGACTCAGACGGTTGTGGAAACACTAACTCATCAATCTCCTCTCTGTGATCCTCGGTGACGAACTAATGCCATGCTTGGTAGTGTACAATGGTGTCTGTGTACTCTTTTATGGTGCCTTTCTGGAAATGATCTCTTGCCTCCATTGCTTCCTGGTATACTAATTTGGAACCTCTGTCCAAATTGTCCTGTAACATCTGCAGCTTGGTCCTGAGAAAGGTTGGACCAGTGATGTACATCCGCAAGTTATTTATGCTGACTTACAAATATACACTAATGGCCATGACCATCGACTGATCAAAGTACGCGTCAAGCTATAGTCTAACTTGGTTCTTATCTTTGGCCTCAGTGAGAATAACAATCAATGGGGTGCCATATTTTCTAGCCACTACATCCAATCTCTTGAACATTCGTGCGTATGAAGCCCCAACACTGGTGATGAGCAGCGGGAGTTATTCATAGTTCTGGATCAGACTCCAAATGTGTTCTTTGTCCAACTCTACCTACGGATTCATCATCTTATGCAAGTGAAGCAAGGCTCCCTTGTACCTCATTTTCCATGTATGTACATGATAACCTGCAGAATATATATCTATGAGTGTTTACACTATATTGATGCAGCAATGTTGATGACCATGTAGATGGAAAATTTCCTTGTGCACGATGATGAACCTATTATATAGTCTGTGCATTATTGTCTCAAGAGCCGATACTTTAGTAAGTATGGATTTCTTCATCTCTACTTTGGAGGATCGTGTTTATTGTTCCTCTATTTGTCTGGCTTCTTGCAACTCCTTAGCCATGCACTCATTTTCTACTATCAAGAACTTAACAGTTGAGCTTGTGGCTTCATTATAAGCCTTTGTAGAATCAGAAAAAATAGCTAGATGTATTCGTACATCTGACATAATCAGCCGCTCTTTAAAATGTGCAGGTGTTGCATGCTCGTCCGGGTTGCACACTCTATATTCTTGTACAACTATGTGTTGTGACTCATGAAAGGTTATGTTGTACACATCTGTTCCTAGATTATCCTCAAGGAGAATGGTATCCCCTTGTTCACTCGAGAATTTCTCTACTGTTGGAGGTGGTGAAGCCTGTGGTGTGACCTTGTTTTATTTTAGCATGAGTTTGGTATCTTGATCATGTTCTGGATGTTCCATCTCCATATCCCTTTGTTCTACTATCGGTTCATCCTACGGACCAACTTCCAGTTCTTGCGGCTACTCACCCTATTCCTCATTTGTTGCTGGTTCAGATTATTCAACCTGTATTAGTGTAGTTTGTGCAGTTTGTGTGCCTTGCACTTCCTCTTGTTCCTATTCATGTTGTGCTTCCTTCTCTCTTCTACGCAACTCTTGTTCTTCTTTGAGCTTCCATTGTACTTCCTGCAACTTCCTTTTTGATTCTTCCAGTATTTTCTTCTCCCTCTTTCTTTCTGTTATTCTCCTGTTGTGTTGTCACCTCTTTGCATCTATCTCCAAAGATGATTTTTCGATAAGTTGGTCTTCCTTAAACTTGTAGCTTTGCTCCGTCTCTATGCTTTCGGAAATCTTCCTCTTGCCTTTGTCATGCACATGTTTACTGCTTGCTTCTCTTGTTGTTGCTTCTCCCTACGATGTTGCTACCTTGAGTGCTACTAGCCATTATACTGCCATGTTGATTGGTTCATTGAGCCTAGAGGAGTTATAAAAATATCTCCATGGGTCTTTGTCTATCCAATGACATGCTCCATGGATCCAGGAATATTACTCTCTCTCACAGTGGTCCCTTGATAATCCATGTGGATCATACAGATTGAAACTCTTGGTTCTGAACATAAACTTCTTGAAGTCCTCAACCTCGTCATCCACTTCTTTCAAACTTCAGATCGGATACAACCCAATTCACAAAGGAAGTGTAGGCCATGGTGCCTTCTTCTTCTTGTGCAATCTAGCTGATAACCCTATCGAGATGTGGTTTGCAACCTCCTGCATGACTAGCTTGTTCGTGGAAAACTTCGGCAAAACATGTGGAGCTTTCTCTGCATTGTACATCTTGATGAAGGTGCCATTAGGTGAGGCGTATCCATTTGCAATGTTCAATAACTCCTCCATTACTGCCTGGGACATTCAAGGCATATCTTGTGCAAAGATCATCATGTACAGAGGGGTGATGAAATGGTCAGATAGTCTATCCATGACTCCTCGGTAGCTGCAGTATGAGAGAAATTTGCAATATACATTCACAACATTCTCTGAAGGTGTTGATGC
The DNA here is from genome assembly GCA_031772625.1 of Pinus tabuliformis. Taxonomy (NCBI): domain Eukaryota; kingdom Viridiplantae; phylum Streptophyta; class Pinopsida; order Pinales; family Pinaceae; genus Pinus; species Pinus tabuliformis. The sequence continues at coordinate 1,880,965,350 of CM062816.1, read as the reverse complement.
CCAACCCATGCCAGGAAACTATTGATGAGCACAGATTGCATCGAGCATGTAGGAAGACATGAAGAATCTTGCTCGTTAATAATTGGGCAGACTCCGAGCATTGGATACATGCACCTTTAGTTGGGTATCCAACATATTGGACTAGTTGAATGGTTTGCCTTCACTTTCCAGCAGATCCAACATAGCAACCCAACTCTGCGGGAAGGTCTCCGTACTCTCTTTGCCATACAAGCGACATGTGAAGATGACCAAGAATTGGTAATCCTACTTGAGTGTCTTCATATTGTATATTTGGTTGGATTCCATCCTGAACTTTGATGGCTCCCTTACCCAGCACTTCAAGATGTCTCTTGTATTTGTGCTGCTATTGGGAGTGTAGAATCATGCATCCATCCTACTTACCTTCAGTGGAAAACGGTACATCTACTGATAATCTTCTATCCTAAAGGAAGAAAGCTCTACTTCACTGACATTTTTCAGTATCATTGTCTCAGGATCAGTGAGTGAGACAATCCAATGGACCACGTCTGTGCACAAGAATACATGATACTTGCATGCAACCTTTTACAATCCTAACTTATTGATGTTTACATAGACTTGTCATTCCTCCATATTCTCCTCAAAGCTTCTTGCGAAAATAGCGTTGATGTCTTTCCATGTGATCTTGATGTCTTTCTCAATGAACAGGTTTGTGTCTGTGTACACGAGCAAGCTCATAGACCCCTGCTCAACCACATCCCCGATATTGCTTTCAATTATGTCTTCTGATCCAGCTCTCTTGGAGGCCATGATATCTATACTGTTGAAAAGATGCTCAATAAGTTATTTTACCTGGAGACAGAAAAAACATTCACGATAAGGTAATGTCAGCTAAGAAACATCAAGCAACTTGAGAATCAATTGGGTAACAAATTAGTGACTGTTGGGCAAGATGGCACAATGGGAAGCTGGGAGACTATCACCTAGAACTGCGCATTGCACAGTCTCAGTTGCCAATGAGCTTGATTTCTTACTAGAACTACGCAATGCACAGTCAAGTGAGGATGACTATTGATTGAAACTGCGCAATTCATAGAATAGTCAGGTCGAGTGTTAACGGGAAAAGTGTCTATTCAGAACGACCCTATCCCACTAAGGTGTGACAGTGACCTTAGAAACAAACAGAGAAAACTACTTTCGTATTCTTCTTTATGAACTATAAACGAAGAGGAATAGGATGAACCAACCTGTGTCTTGCGCTAGTCCTTTGATCCAATCTCTCTCCTCTTTGACAGCTTCCAGCTACCTGCTCCCTTACTTTCCCAGCTTCACCAAGTTCCTGTAAGATCACAGAAAAAGAAAACTACACAAAGACATGGATTTATATTCATAAATAGCTTAGGATCATATTTAAGCTAAACATACAAATGTAACAAACATCAATGATACACAAGCATGTAGGAGAAACTCAAATAGTTTTATTGATATAACAAGAAGATCCAGGAGGAGTTACAACCGATGATTCCTGATCCAGCCTCAACCTCCCAGCAAAGAAGCCCCTCTTCACCTCCAACAAAGCATAAATCACCCAATACTCTGATATATATCTCAAAACCAACAGCAATTCTTTGCAATGTACAAAATTCCAGCCTCTGGATCTCTAGGATGAGGGATCCATATATAGATGTATGCAAAGAGGATGAGCTTATGATTTGACTAGTGTCTTCTCTCTGTCAGTTCTTGCTTCCACTTGGAGACTGAGAGCCTCTTACTCATCCTTGGTCGAACTCAGTGAGGCAAGTGTCATTGGAGAAGATTCTGGAAGCTTCCATTGTCTTTCCACCTCGCGGAATGACACTGCCATTTGTCATTTCCCGCTCAACGCACCCTGGTAGTGCATTTAGGTGCGTTGCAACGCACCTAGCTAGTGTATTTGGGTGCTATGCAACGCAACTAGCTAGTGGAGCAGCTGAAATGATCCTGATTTGACTGATTCTGAGTAGTTTCTGGTGGAGAACTTCTGGGAGAAGCTGTAATTTGTTGACCTTGTTCCTTTAGGGGTCGGAACAACACTTTTAGGGACTTAGGATCCCTTGGTTTATGGACATTTCATGCTTAGAGTTGTAAGGCACAAAAATGTTTATAACATCGAGGTGCTGGCTGGAACTGTACATTGTGTAGTTCCAGTCGACAGGGCTGTGACACTGCCTCCTAGGATTACGTAGAGAACCGCTGGGAGCTAGTGTGGGCAGCCTCTGCATGATTCCTGGAGGCAAGGCAAAGCCTTGACTACCAGGAATTCCCAGAGCACGCTAGGAGAGACAAGATCTAGGCCAAGACAACCCGGATCTACCTAATGGCAACCTAAAAACGTGAACTACTGAGTGTGTGTGAAAAGCTGGTGAATATATGAGTGAATAGACATGCATGTAATTCAATAAAGTGCAGAAATCAGTCAAACAACAAAACCACGAAGCTCGTGAAGAGAGTCATTGCCACGATGAATATTAGTGTAGAAACAATTTTATGCATACGAAACTAAGAAAAGGTAATGAAAAACTTGAAACAACACTTCTACAAGCTAAAACACATTGAAACATTAGTGGTCATTCAAGAAAACAAAGGAAACAACACTCATACAAGCCAAGAACTTAAAAGCAACAGAGAAAAGCAGCAAAAGGCATGAAAATCAAAACTTACCTGGAAACGTTGTGTTGACTGTGCCGAAGGTGCTTAGATGCCTTAGGAATTCCAAATATCTAAGATTGAATGTGAAGAATGAGCTTTGAGGCATCATTTAAATAGATTAGGCAAAATTAGGGTTTTTGACATGCATGCCACAAATCTAGGAAAAAGCGACACTTGGCAGGGAGTTTCTAAAAATGATTTTGCATGTAACTCTCGCTGCTAAAAAGAGATCCCTAAAATCTAGAGATGTTTTTTTTCTTTTTTTCTTTTTTCTTTTTTTGGAAAAAGTTGCCCGAAATGTGAGGAAGGATTTCGTAGTTCTAGAGGGAAACTGGCAACCTACCGACACATGCAATGAACAACCACCGAGGGAAAAAAATTTCACTGTTTCTGAGCTAAGTGGCCCTAGCTGGCTAGCCAACTCTGTGCATTTTTCGAAGCAGTGTAGCTGCTCAGTTCTATGCATTTCTAGAGAGTAGTGCAGCTACCCAGTTCTGTGCATTTCTGGAGAGCAATGCAGCTGGCCTGGCCTACTCTGCGCAATTCTAGAGAGAAGTGCACCTGACTGGTTCTATGCATTTCTTTAGAGCAGTGCAGTTGGGCAGTTCTGTGCAATTTCCAGATCAAGGCTAGCTAGCCTGCTCTGCACAATTTCAGAGTGTAGGGCAGTTCTTGGGCTTCTCTATCCAATTTCTGAGTGGAAGACAAACTACCTTCAAGATTGCGTAGTTTTTCCCAACAACCGAGTGACCAGATGTGAACCAAGTGTTGGGTCAGCTTGTGGTTGACTAATAGGACAAGTGAGCGAACACAAGCTATTAAGAAACAGATGAAAGAAAGTAAACAAAAGTACTTGATCGGTGAAGGATAACTGGTATGATTTCGAAGAGGGAGGCTCAAAAATGAAGCGAAGTTCAAATTTTGGAGGGTGGTTGTAGGTGCTACAACAAACCACAAATATTTTTTTATTTATTAAAATATATAATAATTGTAAAGGCTACATTGTGGTGGACAATATGTCCTTTTAAAAAATGTGACTTACTACTTATAGCATTTTTAGTTACAATACCACAGGTAAATTCCATGGGTGGGTAAATACCATGGTGAATGAATAACATGGATTGATGTCACTTACAATACCATGGGTGGATGCCACTTACAATACCATTGGTTAATTCCATGGGTGGATAAATATCATGGGTTGATGAATACCATGGGTGTATGCCACTTACAATAACATGGGTAAATTACACAGGTAGATGAATACCATGGGTGAATGCCATTTTCTGTTCTGAAAAAAAAAAAAAAAAAAAAAAAAGAAGAAGAAAAAAAAAATAAAAATAAAAGAAAGAAAAAAAAGTGCAAGTTTTTCTATATTATTTTTTTTTTCAAAAACATTCTAAAAGTTAACTACACTATCTATATAAAAAACTAAATTATAATTTAAAAAAAAAAACCAAGAAAACAAACATTACAACATAATAAAATAAAATCATAATCAATATTATTGTAAACCTTTTTCCTATAATTTAAAAATATAAATTATTTATAAAAAAAATGAAATTTATTTGAATTTATAATACGCATACTTCATACTTCATTAACATTATAAGCATTAATTGGATGGTAGAGATTTAATTTCCATATAATATTCTAGAATATTTATAGTAGTATTCATTTTTGAAATTAATCTCCAAAGTAGTTATGCGCTTTTCACTCTTTTAATTAAATTTAGTAATTAAAACAAAATGATTTTTCATATATTTTTCCTTATATCAATTTTCATTTTTCAATTTTAATTTTATTTAGTAAACTCAATTTTATTCTTCATCTCTAATTTAGTAATAAATATTTTGACAAGATCCTTGTATTTTCAAAAAAAATTATGATTGTCTCTAATTTAACAAAAATATATTTTGACAAAGTGCTTGTATTTTAAAAAAAGTTATAATGACATAAAATCTCACTTTAATCTTGTTTGTGTTTATGTAGGTTGACAATGCTTGTTATTTCTGCAAGGAATTTGTTTGAGGAAGGCTCACCAACACAAAGACTTGAAGCCATTTTATATAATAAGGGGTTGTGGTAATGTTATATGGATTAGTGTAGTGCACATGCAAATAATATAAATCAATATATCTCTAATAAAAAATATAATTTTATTTAAATTTATTTAAATTTATTCAAAAACATTTTAAAAGTTAACTACACTATCTATATAAAAAGCTAAACTATAATTAAAAAAACAAAACAATACAACATTATAAGAGAAAATCAATATCAATATTATTATACATTTTTTTCCTATAATTTTGAAATCTTAATTAACTAAAAAAAATTGGAAAAAAAATTGAATTTATAATACACATACTTCATACTTCATTAACATTATAAGCATTAATTGGATCGTAGAGATTTAATTTCCATAGAATATTCTAGAATATTTATAGTAGTATACACGAAATAATTTTTGAAATTTATCTCCAAATTTGTTATGCTCTTTTCTTTTCTTTGCTAAAGAAAGAGTCGAACCTTCTATTTCATTAAAAAGCAATTAAAATACATAGAATACAACAACCCTCGGTGAGTTGTAGACCAAGGAGAAAAACCTACAATAACTGTTAACGGGCGAGAGGTACAAGCCCCAATCCCTACAACCAAACCTCAAAACACTCAAAAGAAATACATTGCGGAAACTAGCAGACCAAAAAATAGACTCGTACTCGGAGCAGAAAAAATGTGCCATTCAAAAAGAAGTCAAATCCACTTAACACACCACCTGTGTAACTGTGGAAGGTAAAGGATAGGCGCTTCCCACAAAGAACAATTTGCTGCCTGCCAATAGTACTAAACACTGACTCCACCGCGAGAAAGTCACACCCCATACAAGAGGGAGAGGACGCACCAAAAGGTATGACGAAATTCATCCATCGGACCCACAAAACTACATCAGCATTCTCAATCGTTGATCATGGCTGTTGGATCCAATAGCCAGGGATCATATCGCGCACCCCAACCTGTCTGAAGAATAGTGTGCAGTCGACAGTGGTATTCAATACCAACCCTTGCCCACGTGTCGCCCATTCTATGGGATCGCTGCCAAAATACGAAAACCACATATCACTTATGGGACGTGCGATCACCGGACATCCGGCCCAAGCGTGGTTTTCATAAATGAAGGTGGGAAGAGGGGAAATAATCGTAACCGGCAAACTATTTCCCATTTTCCGTCTGTTCTTTACACTGTACCTGTCCCCGATAGTACGCTTCTGTTATGAAACCAGCTCACAAAAAGATAGAAGAGAGAGATCCACGCCTTAGAATTCAACCTCTTCGAGGGGGCAACCTTCTTTACATTACATAAATGAGCAATTCTTCGATGATACAAATGAAAATACCTCCTTTCTATATATAGGAGTCTAAGGGGTCATAACATAATCAGAGCTGAGATAACAATAATAATGTAGGGGCACAATAATAACAATAGTGGGCTTCTATGGGGCACAAGAGTAACAATATGGGCACTACATGGGTACATCAATATAATAAGTGGGTTGTACTAATAACAATAAGGGGTTACACTAGTAGTATAGGGGCCTAACATGCCCCTCTCCTTCAAAAAGTGTAATCCTCAACGCTTGAGTAGTTCTTGATGTTTCTGTATAAAATTCTTGTCCTCCCATGTGGAATCTTCAGCAGGTAAGTTCTTCCACTTGATGATATACTCTGAAATTGATCGATTTTGTAGCTGTCGGGTTCTTGTTTCTGTGACTACTCCAGGTTCCAAAATGATTTTTCCTTCCTCTTCAATTTCTGGCAATATTGTTTGAATTGGGGTCTTTTGCAACTTTTGAATAAGTGGCCATACTTCTTTGTCCTTCTTCCATCCATCCCTTGCTTCATTTATCCAATATGGTTGGATAATAGAAATAGCACAAAACAATGCTTCCACATCCTCATCCTTGAAAAGTCTTCCCATTCGTTAAGGTCACCATTTTTTAAGTGCATGTAGTATTGCCAACATTTCCTTCTCATAAATATCTTGCTTTAGATGTAGCAGTAAAAATACCCAATTACCTACATCAAAACATTTTTCACTATGATGTTGATCTACCTGTTGTTTCATTTGATTTTGCACTGAAGTGGCGTTATCCTTTAAAAGTTGGAGAACTTGTTGTTGATACTTGATGTGATCTTTCACTGCTTGAACCTTTTTCTTCTTGATATGTCCTTCTATCTTTAGAGTTTGAGGAGTGGTAATTTCTTCCAATCCTTTACAAGATATAGTCGGATTCATTTCTTGACACTCGATGTGAATCTTCACCTCTTGAACATTTTTCTTCTTGATACGTCCTTCTATCTTGATAGTTTGAGGAGTGGTAATTCTGACCAATGAATTACAAGATATGGTTGGATTCATTTCTTCTTTCTTATGTGATCTTTCACTTCTTGCACTTTTTTCTTCTTGATATGTCCTTCTATCTTGAGAGTTTGAGGAGTGGTCATTCTTGCCAATAGTTTACAAGATATGGTCTGATTCATTTCTTCTTTCTCTAGGGTTGGGTCCTGGCATATATCCTCTTCTTTTGATGTTTCTTGATCCGTTTCTTCCTCCTCTTCATACTTTATGTAAAATAATTTCTTCTCAGCACACTTATGACCTTTAGTGCATTTGCTATCACAATTGTAAAAAAGCCCTTTTTCTCTTTTTTCTTCCAATTGTTGTGGTGTAACCCTTGTAAGTTGTGGAAGGCTAGGAGAAACAACACTTCCATATTTATAGTTGTGAGCGGTAGACTTCCTTGTTGCCATAATTTTACTTTCCAATATGTCACAAAGCCCTTTTACTCTTTCCAATTGTTGTGGTGTTGCTCTAAAGAAGGTGTTGCTCTTTGTATCCTCATAATGTGTTATCATTTCCTCCGTGAGAATTGACCACGTAACAGGTTGTTTACTAGAACAAATCCCTTTATACCATAAAAATTGATCCAGTTCTAAATATAAAGATGCCATACATACCTTTTGTAACAGTGGTACACCATGTAGATCAACATATTGCTCCATCTTAAGTATCCAATTTATTGGATCCTTGCCATCAAACTTCCTCATCTTGCTTTTTCTTGATTTTAGGACCTCGATCTTGAAACGAATGTAACTCTGTACTTTCAGATATTTAAGTTTTGAAATTGCTACCTATAGTATCCCTCTGTGTCCTCTTTCCAATGCCACCAGTATGATCCAAATTGGATTCTCCAAGAAAGAGTTATGTACAATCTTCCAAGATGACCTGATTATAGAGCTTTCCAGAAGAGCGAAATTTTATGAAGTACCACGTGTCAATTTTTCGACCTTTGGCTCTGAAAACGATATAAGAGAAATCACAATCCGTCCTCTTTATGTACCTTCTTACAAAATTTCAATCCGATGCTCAGAGAGAAAGTTATGATGATTTTCCCCAAGTCACCTGCTTGGAATGTAATTCAGGGGTCTATAAAAAGACCAACTTCCTCAGATCATATCTCCACAAATATAGCACAAAAAGCTCTGAAATTCGGACCTGCGATTTAGCACGATTTCTTCTCAAATGGTTTTTTTTTGCAACTTCTAAAACGTCGCAGAAAAGAAGTTATAGCGAAAATGCCAGGATGACCTGTTTGGAGTAGCGAAACCCTAGAATCCAAAGCTCTGATACCAAATGTTATGAAACCAACTCACAAAAAGATAGAAGAGAGAGATCCACGCCTTAGAATTCAACCTCTTTGAGGGGGAAACCTCCTTTACATTACATAAATGAGTAATTCTTTGATGATACAAATGAAAATACCTCCTTTCTATATATAGGAGTCTAAGGGGTCATAACATAATCAGAGCCAACATAACAATAATAATGTAGGGGCACAATAATAAGAATAGTGGGCTTCCATGGGGAACAAGACTAACAATATGGTCACTACATGGGTACATCAATATAATAAGTGGGTTGCACTAATAACAATAAGGGGTTACACTAGTAGTATAGGGGTCTAATAGCTTCTTTGAGAAGTGACCCCTTAAAATGTCCTCCTGGAACCTGAGACTTCCCTTCACCTGATTCTAGTAGGGCATGAGACAAATCCTTGCTTGTCTTTTCATCAATTGCATTTCAAAAGGATGAGAAGCAACTTGCCTGATAAAGTAATTTATGCTTGTTATCCGGGTCCGATAACCAAACATTTCCTTGTCTTCTGTAGCTTGCTCCTTGCATAGAGCCTTTAAACAGTTTGGAGGAATTTCCCACCACTTGTATGCTATCCCGCTTTCAGCATTGTTCACCCCTTGGTTGGCAAGAAGGTCTGCTAGTTTATTGGCCTAACATCGAACATGGTTGAAACTCACCGTTCGCAGCTCTTGGAGGTGAACCTGGATTCTTTGGTAAACCAGGTGTAGTTTCCAGTGATTAGAAACTTTCTCCGACTGAGTACCTCAATTAATTATTTTCACAAAGTTAATAGTAATCTCTGAGTCCGCTTCAACAATGACATTAGAGAAACGGTGCTGGATCAGAAACTCTAGACATTGTTCTAGAGCCATTAATTCTGCCATATTATTAGTGGCTCTGCCAAGATGATAATGGAAGATAAATATGATTTTTCCCTCTTCATCTCTTAAAACTCCTCCAAAACCAGCTATTCCCGGGTTGCCTTTTGAAGCCCCATCAATGTTGTATTTCAAATAACCTTTCGGTGGAGGTTGCCAGAACTCCATCCCTATATTCGTAGCTGTGTCCTTTCTGCTTAGACCTTGAGGTATAATCTCTTTAATTCCCAATTGTCTGAGAATTTTCAGCTCAGACACTGATGGAGGCTTTTTGGGGAGATTTTTAACCGTGGTACTAACAGTTTCCCGAAGCTATTTCAGGATAAGATTAAAAAGACCATGTGGGGTGGACTTTTCACTTTTGAAAATCCATTTATTCCTCTCTTTCCAAATATTCGAGATTATGAAGCTTCGCATGAAGTTCCAGGCCAGATTAATGAACTCATTCTCTGAAAAGTTAACTCTCCAATTGTTCAGGGTATTAGTGATACTACTACTGTCCCTGTCTAACTGCGGGAAAATGGAAGAGAAGGAATCCCATAACCAGGTAGTATAAGAGTAGCTGTTGAGAATGTGCTCCATATTTTCCTCCTTCTCTTCACAAAACTGGCATCTGGAGGGCCCCATGACTCCCCTTTTCCGTATGTTGTCCCAAGTTAAAAAAAAATTATGATGAACCAACCACATAAAAATCTTGATTTTCATCCAACCTTGGTGCTTCCAGAGGCACTGCCAAGTCTTGTTTGGAGCCCTGTAATCTAGCCCAAGAAGAATGCTTTTGGCTTCCTTAAGATCAAAGTTACCTTTATTGTTATTTCCCCATCTCAATTGATCTTGCCCCTCTGTAGCTAAAATCATTCTTTGTTTAAGTAAGCTCCCAAGAGCTTCTGCCTTAATTTTCATGGGGCTATCATCTCTGTAGTCAAGTTTACTCCAGCTTCTCCATTTTCCTGAGGTCTGAACCTGATCCCAGAAATCCTTGACTTTATTTAACCCTTGATTGTCTGTTTCCTACTTGAGACTTACAAAGTCCTCTGTTAACAGTATTGGTTCTTGCTGCCACTTATCTTCCCAAAAGAGTGCAAGATCTCTGGCTCTAATTTCCCAGAAGCTATTATTTTGAACAAGGCTTCTGTTATCCCAGGCTCTATTCCGGATGTGAGACCCTTTCACATTTCCAAACATTCTTATTAGATCCTTAGTGTGCCAAGAGCTGGCATATTTTTCTTTCCAGATTCTTGCCCACTGAGATTTTGGCTCTTGAACCCAGTGCCACCAAAGCTTGGCTCCTAGAATTTTATTGAGAATCTCCTGATCATCCAAACCTAGCCCTCCTTGTCCCTTAGGTTTACAGATTTTTTCCCAAGAGACTAGGGCCCATTTCTTCTTTGTTTTTTCTTTACCCTAGAGGAAATCTCTTTGAATGTTTCTGAATTTCTCTAAAATGCCTTTGGGAGCTGGGAGGGCCGATAACATGAAAACCGGGATTGATTGTAGAACCGCCTTTGTTAAAACCAACCTGCTTGCCAGATTCAAGACCCGGAAAGTCCAATTTTTGACTTTGTCTTGCAATTTATTAATCATTTGTTCCCAGATACTTTTGTGCATTGGTCTGTCTATGAGAGGAATTCCTAGATACTTTGTGGGGAGGGAGTCCCTTTGGAAGCCCAAAATTCTTGAAATGTTTTTCTGAATAGCAATATTAGTATTTAAGAAAAAAAAAATTGACTTGGAAAGATTGACTTCCATACCTGTGGCCAGAGCAAATTCCTTCAGGATTAGATTGTAGGCTGAAGCTTCTTTGACTGTGGGGAGCCCTTGCAGCATGGTATCATATACAAATTGTTGGTGAGTAAGAGCTTGACCATTTTCTGATAATTGCAGACCTTTGATTTTGCCCGTTTCTTTGGCATGATTAATAGATCTGTCCAGTCCCTCCATCATGAGAATGAAAAGAAAGGGAGAGTGCAGGTCTCCCTGCTTGAGGCCTCTAGAAGGAATGAAAATCTCTGAGGGGGAGCCATTCACCAAAATTGAGAAACTGGAAGAGGTCACCAGAGCCATGACCATCAGATCCAATTGTGGTCGAACCCAAAAGCCATGAGAACCTTTTTGATGTAGCTCCAATTGACCTTGTCATAGGATTTTGCTATATCTAATTGCATTATCACCCCCGCCTGATTTTTGCTATTAAGCGTGTGGACCACCTCATGGGCTTGAATGATATTATTTAATATTTTTTTGCCCTCCACATACCCTGATTGTTCCTCTAAAACTAAAGAAGGAAGGAGAGGTTTAAGTCTATTTGCCACTACCTTAGAGATTATCTTGTAAACCACATTGCATAAAGCAATGGGTCTGAATTTGTCTGCAGTTTGGGCTAATTCCTGTTTGGGGATCAGGGAGATGAAGGAAGTATTGAGTTCTTTCAGGATCGTTTTACTAGATCTGGAGTCCTCCACCACATCTAGAATGCCCTGTTTAACAATGTGCCAACAAACTTTAAAGAAATCCACATTGAAACCATCCGGACCTGGTGCTTTGCAGTCCTTCATGTCTTTAAGAACCTCACTAACTTCTTCTTCTGTAACAGGCCTGTTAAGATTAAAATTATCCTCTCCAGACACTAACTTAGGAATATGCCTTGTGATTTCTTTGATGGAATGTTCTCTATCTGGATTGTTTTCTCGGGTGATATCTCGGAAATACTGGAAAAGAATGGCTTCAATACTCTTATGGGTATTATGTAGCTGTCCATTCTCATCCTTTATCGTTGAGATTCTATTGTGTACTCTGTTGGCCTTCATGGATCTGTGAAATAATCTTGTATTCTGCTCTCCTTCCTTGAGCCATAACACTCTAGACTTCTACCTCTAGAATGTTTCCTCTTGTTTGCATAAATTATCCCATTCTTGGTGATGTTTATCAGCCTGATCACTTTTGATTTTGTCAAAGCCACCTTTGATTAGGGCCTGGTTGAGTTCTTGTAATTTGATTTCCAATGATCTTTTGTTCACAAAAATGTTACCAAAATCCTTTTTGTTCCACTCTTTTAGTCTGAACTTGACATGCTTAAGTCTTTTATGAAGGAGGTACATTTTTGAGCACTGGAATTGCAAATCCTCTAACCACCACTTCTCAATATTGCTAATGAAATCTGGGTGAGAGAGGCAAATATTCTTGAATCTGAAGGGCCTGTTCCTGGGAGAGATTAAACCCTTGATTTCCAGTTGAATCAGCCAGTGGTCGAAACCTCCAAAGGGAAGGACCGTTGCTGTTATTTATTTATCTGTAAGCAATAGCTCCTCTGAAATCATGAACCTGTCCAGCTTAGAGGCTACCTCTGCCTTACCTCCTCTTTTGTTGTTCCAAGTAAAAAAACCATTGTTTAGGGCTGAATCAACCAGTTTCATCTCCTCTGTGAAAGTCTGAAACGCTAAGGAGTCTTTGTTGAGCACTCTGGTACCTCCCTTTTTTTCCGAGAGCGATTTTATCATATTAAAGTCCCTTCCCATGATCCAAGGAATCCTAGCCTGTCTATGGCTGAGATAAATAAGGGAGTCTAATAATTTAAGTTTATCATCTATTCTTTGAGGCCCATACACATTTGTGACCAGGAAGGTTTTTGGCTCCCCCAATAGTTGAATAACCACTCATAAATAGTTTCTAGATGCTTCTTCATATGTTATACTGACTTTCTTTGTATTCCACATAGTTAGAATTCCCCCAGCTATGCTTTCAGCTTTAATCTCTAGGAAATCAAATCTATTAAGCCATTTGCTATGGAATTGTTTTATTTTTAGGATGGAACATTTTGTTTCTTGGATGAAGATAACATCTGGAATTTCTAGTTTCATTCTATGACTGAGCATTCTTTTCTTTCTTTTACTACCTAGACCTCTAATATTCCATGATGTGAGCTTCATATTTAAATTTTTGTAAATGAATAACTAGTTAGGTCTTTCATCTTACCTGAGTCTATCATTAACTTTCCACACTCCATCAAGAGGTCCTTTTGCTTTTTCCTACCTCTCTTTTTACCTGCATTTCTTGTTGCTAACCCTGGAGTAGTTTTCATTACCTTAACTCATCTGTGTTCCTGCTTTTCAATTATTTTTTCATTCACTAAATCTTTATCCTGAGTTTTCCATAAGAATAGCTGCTGAATTTTGTTGCAGTATTTTTGGGGTAGTGATTTTATCCCTCCCATGGACCCTTGCCTCAAGAACCCTTCTAGATCTAGAGTTTCCTTATCTAGAATTTCCTGAAGCTCATGATCTTCTAGATCTGTTTCACTTTGGGTCATTTCCTGATCCATCTCTAGTTCCATTTCACTCAGCATGTTTTCTTTCTTATTATCCGTCTCTTGTGATGGGTTGCAGTCTTCTTTCATTTCCATTTCCATTCCCTTAGGGCAGTCCTCCATACATTGGTCTTCATTTGCCATTTCTGCATTTTCCTCCAGTACATGATACCTATTTTCGCTAACCTTTTTCCCCTCATTACGTGGCTGTCTTGATCCTTTTTTCCGCCTTTTTCTCTGCTTATAAATTTTTGGAAACTATCTGTATCCTTCATCTCCTTAGTTTTTCCTTTGTTTTCTAGTTGACTAAGAGGGAAATCTCTCAACAAGTGTCCATGTTCATGGCATTTACGACATCTGAAAGGGATATGCTCGTAGTATACTGTTTGAACCCATTCCTCATCAAAAACTTCTGGGATGAATTCATCCGGAAGAGCCCCTGATAGATCCATTTCCACACAGATCCTTGCATAGGAAGTATATTTACCTCTTCTTGTGGCTTCTGAAGCTTTGACAAAACGTCCTAGTTTGTTACCTATGGTAGCAAGCGATTTAGTTTGCCAATAATCAAGAGGAAGAGAATAAAGTCTTACCCAGACCGGTACCGAAGTGAAAGTCTCCCGCTTTGGCACAAAGTTCATCTTCCAAGGCCGCATATAGAGGCCAGCTGCTACATAAAAGTAGGGTCCTCCTTCGAATATTTTGTCTTTGTCTTCGATGTTTGTGAACACCACCGTGAAAAATCCCTTGGACCCTAGATGCAGGTCTATACTTCCTTTGGGTTTCCAGTGATACTTGATCCATAACTGTAAAGCCTTTTCTGTGGGCCATATTCCCATAAACTTGCAGATTATAGCGTAGGTCCCCATATGTTCTCTGTGTGCCTGAAGTGCAGGATCGTTTAACACCACTCTAGGAGTGACCTCCATTTTGGGTCTGCACGGTCCCTTTTGTTTATTGTTCATAGTATCCTTCCTTTTGCTTTCTTCTTCTTTTTCTTTAGTGCTGGCATTTTCCGTGGGTCTACCCCCCTCTATTTCCTCTTCATTATTACTCTGTTCCTCTTCCTCCAAATCTTTGACTTTGCCCAGAGGGGACTTGCCTTTATTAGCAACAACAGTTTTGTAGGAGGGTGGGGAGCTCCCTCCCCTACGTTTCTCCATTAGTAGCAGGCACTGAATCTCTTCAAACTCTGGTGACGTGTTTTTCCCCTACCTGCAACTCCTTCGTTCTCCTCCCCTAGAATCCCTCTCAAGTTGTTATGCTATTTTCACTCTTTTAATTAAATTGATTAATTAAAATTAAATGTCATATGAATAAGTGTCATTATTGTTTTTGGGCATGTGGTATTTATAAACCATGATATTCTAACAAAGTTTATTTACAAATTAAAAATCTCCATGGTAAAGTGGAGGTAAAGCTCCAAGACTAAGAATCTTTTCTGGGCATGTGGTATTAATAAACCATGATATTATAACAAAGTTTATTTACAAATTAAAAATCTCCATGGTAAAGTGGAGGTAACGGTCCAAGACTAAGAATCTTTTCTGGGCATGTGGTATTAATAAACCATGATATTATAACAGAGTTTATTTACAAATTAAAAATCTCCATGGTAAAGTGGAGGTAAAGCTCCAAGATTAAGAATCTCGTTCTATATTTTTTTTAAATCTAGATGTTTAACTTACACATTCATTCATTTTATACTTAATAATAATAATTTAAAATAAATTTATAATTTAGTTAGGTTTTATGATTTTTTATTTTATTTTAAGAACTTAAGATGTAACATGAAGTAAGTGTTATGATGCTTATTACCAATTAATGTTTATCTTTTTTATTTGATTTATATGGTTGAGCTAGTAATATATCCAAATTCATATATCAACTTCTATCCTATTAATTTTGAACTTAATATATAGAAATTATACCTAATAGTATTAGTGTCGCTCACATAGTCAACCTTTTTGTAAAATCAATAAAGTTAGAGATACGATTAAAAAAACTGATAAAAATTGTTATATGCTTTTTCAAATGTAGTGCATTAATTTTAAATATATTCATCATAATGTTTTTTTTCTCCACAAGTATCAACAAGCACAACTACATTAATAAATTGATTGATATACTTCCACAAATGTCATTTTCCATATTTCAATTTCCATATGAAAAGTAGAAAATGGCACTGATAAGTGTAGATCTAATCTTCTATGGTTAGATCTAGATCTAGATCTAATATTCTGCCTTATTCTCTGCAGCTAGGTTCTAGATCTAATTTAATGTGGCTAGATCTGGATCTAATCTTCTACCTTATTTCTATGAGAAAATATGGCTCCCAGCTTCACGAAAATAGTTGTTGGCTCAGTTTCGTCCACTTCTGCAGGGAAAGCTCCTGCCCATATCGTCAGTGAAGCCCCAGCTCCCATTGTCTAGGTGGTCCAGGCCTCACTCGATGAGGCTTTGAAGTTTTCGGAAAGTGCCCTAATCTGTCGGTTCAATGGTTTTTGTCTGCGGCTGACAGCTCTCCACAATTGGATCTCGGAGGTATGGAAGCCTATAATTTATGATGAAATTAATATCTACCCCTGTGCTAGGGGTTTCTTTATAGTAGATTTTGAAAATCCTGAAAGTAGACAATGTATTTTATATTCCGGCCCTTGGTTTTGGGAAACTCGGGCCTATTCATGAAGCCATGGAACCCATCATTCGACCCCTCAATAATAGTCATAACCTCAGCACCAGTTTGGGTGAGATTGCTAAGCATACCCTTGCATCTCTGGAATCTCTCCTCGCTAAAAGCCATTGGAAATGTAATTGGGAAATTTTACTGCAGGGGCCCAGAAACAAAGGAATATGCCAAAACCACCTATGCACACATCTGTGTGGAAATGGACTTCAGCGCCAGATTCCCAGCTGAAATAAACCTAACAAGTAAATACTGTGTGTGGAACCAGAAACTCGATTATGAAAGTGTCCTCTTCAGATGCCGATCTTGCTTTGAGATAGGCCATCTAGCGAAAAATTGCCCAAAATCCTCCCAGAAAAATTCTACTAGAAAAAACCACCACAGGTCTACATGGTGGGAAGGAGCATAAAAAGAACACTACACTGTTATTAAAGAATTCTCTAGAGAAAACTCTGAATCACAAGAAATCGAGCAAGAAAGAAACAACTCTCAAGGCAAGCATGGAGAAAGCCCCGTCCTCTCAAGCATCAATAGTTATGAGGATTCGAATATCGCACAAAATAAATCTTCATTTAACAGCGAAGCAGATCTCCTAGACCAAACTTCTTCTCCGACTATCTTCAAAAGGATGAGCACAATAGA
Source organism: Pinus tabuliformis (assembly GCA_031772625.1). Taxonomy (NCBI): domain Eukaryota; kingdom Viridiplantae; phylum Streptophyta; class Pinopsida; order Pinales; family Pinaceae; genus Pinus; species Pinus tabuliformis. The sequence goes on along the minus strand of CM062816.1, from coordinate 1,880,948,476 downwards.
TCACGAAGCTAAGACACCAATATCCCAAGAAAAAGAAGGGATAAAGGAGATGCAAGATGAAGGAAGTTGGAAGACTGTAGAACAAAAAAAAAGCGCTACAACATCAATCTCGCCAAGAAAGACGAGGAGCCAGACAATTAAAAACTAAGAATATTATAGGTCCGATGGACCATTTTGGTCTCAGTGGACATTAACCACTATCATCATCATCATCATCAACCACTTCATTAATATAGTTGTGTTAGCAATGATTAATAGCCATTTACCATAATTAACTATAATTAATAAAAACTAACCTATAATTGATGAACATTTCTTTTAAAATTTATATGCCCACTTTTATTTTATTAATGTTTAACTTGATATATAAAAATAGTTAAAAATTATACTTACTAATATTTTTAAATAGTTAAAAAATTATACGTAATAATACCATTACCATTCACAAAATTGATTTTCTTACAAGATCAATAAGACTAAAATGCTTGAGAGTTAAAAAGAAATGCATTTTTAAATGAGTGCACATTAATTTTTAAAAATACGTTATGATGTATATTTTTATTAATGTTAACCTTTTTGCACTAATATCAATAACGTTAAAGGCACAGTAATGAAATAATTTTTTTTTTTACTTTAAAAAGGGTGAAAGTTTTAACATGTTTCTGAGTGTAAACTACTCTACACTACCCTATACTTTCCTTTTAGAAATGATGATTCAAGTTTCGACATGTTTTCAATGGGTGAAAAACCACCGTATACTCGCAATATATTTTCTTTTTTAAACTTTATCTCATATGCCAATGGCTCCAAGGGAAAAAATCCCTTCATGGGACCTTTTGTGAGCCGACGTATCTCATTTTGGTAAAGGTTGTGAACGTCAATGAAAATATTGTTTATTGTAGCTACATTTCCTATAAAATGATCGTACTTTTGTTCCACTTCTATTTCAACAAGATTAACATCTGTCATACCAAAGTTTTAACATTTTGAGGAATGGAATCGTTTATAAACAAGAGAGGCTGCATCGCAACTAGTCTTTGCCTTGAGCAGGCAGTATCTTGGAAGTATCCATAGTCTCTCAGCACATATAAAAGAACATTATACGCTGCAGTTTATATAGATAAATTTCATAAACTAGTTTGTTTTGGGAGCCTAGCAAAACAATACCCAAGAAAAATGTTAAAAAGTTATATAGATATATTTTATAAACTCATATGCAATTGAAAGTAGTAAAGAAGTGCCTAAATAAAAAACCATTGTTTTTCTGGATATAGAACATATACCAGTCGTTGAAAATGATATCTACAATTGACACTTACGGTGCATATTTTCTTGATCTGATATGCCATGATATGCCAAGAAGTGGAAATTAGATGCTTCAACATTGAGTTGGCTCCCACTGTCACAAATTAGAGCATCAAACACAAACACTTTGATCCCAATACACTGAAGCATAGGAATTAGATGATATGGATGTTGTTTTGGAATATCCTTGGATGGAATCTGTGGGTACTATCAATATTAATGTGCAGACGAAATTCCTGAAGCTCTGGTATAAAAAAAAAAGAAAATTACATTACAGGATATTTCCATCAATAAACAGGTGGAGTACATGGAGGCTAAAGCAGAAGATGTTCCAGGGACTGACATATCAGATGATGAGCCTTTGATGATCGACAATCAAACACAAACAAAGGCTGAAGCAGAAAAGGTTACAGGTACATCAGATGAGGGCTCAGTGGTTGAAGTCATATTGGAAAAGAAGACACCACAACAGGCACCACAGCAGGGTGAATTAAAGAAAAAGACACCGTGGGTTAAAACTTCAACATATCATCACCCACATCACCTTGCAAGAAAACAACCAACAAGATGGCAACCAATTAGCGACAAGGACAACAACCCCCGTATGATGGATAGTGAGGAGCGAAGATCCGCCTACTACACATCAACACAGAAGAGCTGTCATGGTCAACTTCCATCTGAAGCGAGCGAGGCACCAACGAGATCGAGGGTTCACCTTTCTCTTGGATGGCTAGATGCACGTGCATGGTACCAGTGGACTACTCTTTTGAGTAGATCTTATTATTTGTGTTCTTCCCATGTTTCGGGGATGAAACATGCTAAGGGGGGTGGAATGTTATATACCTAGGGGGGATAATATGGGGTACCAAGGGAGGTACCCAAGGTAATAATGTAATAATGGGATGGATCATAGTAATAAATAAGGTGGTTAACCCATATCATGTAAGGGACCACAAGTAGTTAGTAATAAGGTAATGGGCCCATGGTATTAGTTTGATGGTATGAGGGAACCATGGTAATGACCCATGGTATTGTATGTATGAGGCCTATATAGAGGCTAGAGACTCCACATGGAGAGGGTCAAGGATTATTGTATGTACAGACATATGGCTTGTGGAGTGTTCTCCTTCCTTAAGGAGTGAATGTATGTTGTTGCCCTACCTTAAGGGTTTGATCAATAAAGAATCATTTCATATTATTTCTGGGTTTATTTGCATTGTCTTATATTTTCATATCAGATCTATAATATTTCCGGGTGAGATCTATAACATGCTGCGACTAGAACTGTGCGAAGACAGGATCATAGGGCGCGGGGTGCGCGTAGTACAGTAAGTAGAAAGGGTGGACCGCGTACCAATCACCACATATCAGACATCCATAGGGTGTAGAAACCTGGCTCTAACACCCTCCCATACTACTTCGGGTGAGATCTCAGTCCGCGCTCTGTGGACTATTGCCGAAAGGGCTAGTAGTACCAAGATTTGCTTGGCTAAACTCACTGCTGAACCTGGGTCAGACCCCACCAAGCCAACAAATGGTTCCGTTTCCGGGACCGGGATCTGCCTAAGGGATCTCTAATGTTGTGCCACTGGAACTCAACAAAGAAGGAAACTGAAGAGTGGTTGGACAAGAAGATTCACGAGTTCATGGAACAAGAGAACAGAACTCCACAGGCATCTGAGAAAAGATGGCCAGATCGCTACGTTTATATGGAAATCCACGAGATCTTCTTCGCATCCTTTCCTTCTGAACTATACAAGTGGATGGTGAGGTTAGCCGACAGCCAGGGAAGGTGTAAGTTTGACCAACCGATAATGTGGACTCCGAAATTAGTGCATAGACTAGAGGCATTAGAAGATAATATCGTGCAAGCTGTGGACCATTGGCTCGATCGGGTAATAAGGGGATTTATCACCGAGTTCATGGTAGACATGACCGTGAGCTACAACAAAGCAGAATGACGTTTTCTCAAGGGACCGTGAGGGTAAGTACATTAAATCTTTGAATACCTGGATTAAGATGTTGTTAAATGAAAAGCAGGTTATGCGAATACATTAATGTTTGGAACTACGCGGAGCGAAAAGATCTACAAAGGTAGTAGGGAATTAGGAAACAGTCCCTTAATTTCAGCTTCGCGAGAAAGCGAGGAAGAGCTCACTCGGGTCTCTCTGAGAAGTCTAGTCAGTTTGATAAGGCAATGCATTCCGCAGTTACCACCTCCACCTATGCCACCACCTGCTTCACCTCCTTCACCTCCATCTCCACTCACTCCACCTCCACCAAACCTGCAGTTCAGCGTGGCAAGCGCGATCAAGCTACCCGTATTCAGAGGAGTAGGGAATGAGGATCTAGACCAGTTCTGGTTCGTGGTAAGAGCGGTGTGGGAAGCGCAAGGGGTCACAAACGACAACATTAAGAAGGTTACATTAGTGAGTGCGTTGTAGGATTGCGCGTTGACATGGTATATCAAGAACTCTAATGATCACCCAAATGAAGGAATCGCAGAGATCCACAATGCGTTGAACAGAGAATTTAGCCTGCCAAAATCAGAGACACAGTTAATCATCGGGTTTAAAGAGATCGCGATTCTTCCAGGCGAGACCCCATGGGATCTGGATCAACGGCTAAAGAGTATGATCTATGTGGCTAATATGATGCTCATGGATGCGCAGCATCGCGCATGGTTTGTGGCATCTCTAGCACCACACCTGAGGATGGCGTTGTCACAACATAAACTTTCTACCCAAGACGAAGCATTGCAAATGGCGATGAGGTTGCATGAGACACCGATACAAGATCCGAGGCTAGGGGTTCAAAAAATCCACGCGCAACTACAGAATCTCTGCCTGGAAATGCAGAGCTTGAAGCAAGATAGGGCACCGTGGCCAGAGGTGCGTGAGAAGGTATGGTGTGTAAAATGCAAAGGCCAGGGCCATGATAAGGATCACTATCCAGTATTCGCGAACTACTTGGCAGGGGGGGCTAATGTCGTTGAGACCAGAGGCACAGGCAGGGCCAAGTGTGACACCCGCATTATGGTGCACGATCTGTCAGATAGGAGGAAATCACACGATGGATAATTGTCATTTGTTGCAAAAGTATACAAAGACTCCCTAGCAGTTGTTTTGTAATTTCTATAGGTCAGTAGGCCACGATGAGCGTACTTGTCGAAGCTACGAGCTAATGATGGATCGGACCCTAGCATATAGGATGTAGGCAGAAACGCGAGCCCTCGACCCAGCTACGGGGATGGCGCGTGCTGGATTTCAGGGGCGAGGTCAAGGACGAGGAGTAATGGGACCAGGAAGGGGCCGTGGACAATTAATTTGTTACAATTGTGGAGGACCAGGGCACTACACTCGCGATTGTACCAACTTAGTTAGACTATCCTGTTCGTACTATGCTCAGTTTTATCATGAAATGGTAGATTGTCCTACGTTGATCACACAAATGCGTGAAAAATGGGTACTCTAGCCTCCTTCGACTCTAAATATCCAAATGATGAGGTCTGAACCATGCGAAGAAGACCCAAATGTGAACATGATGCTTAGAAGCAGTGCAACTATAGGGTAGGATAAGGGGAAGAAGCTCGAGGAAGATACATGGGTTCGCAAGGCTCCTATAAGGGAACTTGAGTTTGACTTAAAACGCGCAAAGGAGACGTTCATGGAAGCTAAGAAGAGCTTCGCGGAGGCATCCACTTCAAGTAGTAGGGATCAACTAGAGCCAGGAATGGATCCTTCTATGCTTACTACCTTTTTGGAGACATGCATGAAACTACTGTGCGACAATAAGGCAGTTAAGGGACTACAGGAGTTGATCACTAGGTGCACAGGGTTAGAAGAACCGCATGGTACGGAAACTGGGAAAGCATGCATTGCGCACCAGGAGGGAAATGAGATTGGTGGCGCAGATTAGCGAGTATGAAATGGATTAGGTAATCCTAGACCTGGGTTCGGACATGAATGTATTACCAAAGTAGACATGGGAATGCATGGGCAGGCCCGCGTTACAGTGGTCCCCTATTCAATTACGAATGGCGAACCAACAAAAGAGTTTACCCATTGGGAGGTTGCAAGGGGTGACAGTTGATATCGAAGGCGTGAGCACACAAACAGACTTTGAAGTAATAGAGATTGTCGATGACAACAATCCTTATCCCACGTTGTTAGGAATAGACTGGGCCACTAATATGAATGGAGTCATTAACCTAAGGAAGCAGAAGATGATATTCAAGAAAAAGTCCCTACGCATAGTAATTCCGCTAGACCCAACTGAAGGAGCACACTATAATGAACCAGTGTGCGATGATGAAAGTGACGATGAGCTAGATTGTATTTACCAGATAACGGCGCGAGACCAGGATCGGGTGAACCCGACTGCAGATGGGAGAATCTTGTGGAAGCACAGCAGCTCTTGTGGAAGCACAGCAGCTCAGATGAAGAAGTAGAATGCTAGCAGAACCGGTTGTATGAAGTGACAATGCTGAATTGTAACATGATGATTAGATCACTGCGTTGCGTGACGACAGAGGCAAGGGAACTGCCAACATATGATGGAGTGACAGTGGTGGATGAATTCTTGGACAAATTTGAAAGTACAATACCGAAACAACAGCAGTACAGTGCGCTGGAATGGACGCTACGTGCAACACCTACATGATGGTGGAGTACACATCTGAAGACCATTGTAAACTAGCGCAAATGTAGAAGGCGGATGTGCTTGCGGTTTGGAAGCCCCTAGTGTCGAATGAGAGCTGGGCAGCCAGGACGAAGCAGTTTGCGTGCCCACCTATGTTGATGGGTGCAAACGTGTCCTGTGCAAGCACATCCTAGACTAAGGATCGAAAATCAGAACCAGACGCGGCAACACACACCACAAATATTGCACGTCAGAGTATTAAAAAAGCTATGTGGAATCAAGAACATAGTTTATTAGGCGGAACAAACTGATTGGGACTTGTGCATACCAGCGATCCGATGGGCCTACAGGGTCATGCACAAGAACTTGAGCGTGGGAATGATTCCGAGGATAACAAGCAGAGTCAAAGTTGTAGCTTTGGAAAAGAATCCTCACACAATAACTCCCATAATTGGGACAGCACGCGAGGAACAGAGCGAAGGGATTATGTAGCTGCATGAGGATGAACATATGCAGGTTCAAGAAGCCATTCGACGAGAGAACCTTTAGCTTCGCGAACTCGAAGAAGATGGGGTACGATTAAAATAGAGAAGCATGTTAATGGACGTGGAAATAATAAAACTAGAACCCAAAATCGCGCAAGCATTACGCATCAATAGAAGGATAGGATAGCATATGGGCAGCCATACCACCGCACTAGAAGATTGTTGCTGATAATTTCTGACTCTGCTACCATGGCTGCGACCGCACCTTACTAGACAAAGTAAACAGGAGAGCGCACCCTAAAAAGAAGAATGCGACGCACTGACGGATGTGAGGGTAATTGATGGGTGCCTGCGACTGGGCTAGCAGGTAAATTGAAGCTTCGCACTGATGGTGCGACCACTTGACTATTCGTAGGAAGCACAGTCTCAGCGCTCCAAGCAGTTGAAAGAGAGTGCGAGACTATAAAAGAGTCTATATGGGAGCTGTAGGACAGGGAAGCTGCGCGCAAGATCAGTATGACGTAAGGGTCGTGTCCACGCACAAGGGGTTGTGCTACCGTGTGGGTAGGCTGGGAAGTGATCGTTGGTGTCACTTTTCATGACAAGATGTCCAATTTAAGGCAACGAGGAGCAGACGGTAGGCAATTGAGAAACCAAGTTAGAACTAGATTTGGAACTATCTGCCGCCAATCTCGCATTAATGAGCTGAATATGGGGGGAATGGTCGAATTTGAATTCAAAAGGGCCTATAAATCATAGGTGTCTCTCCACCACACAACCCTTGGCATTTTGAGAATTCAATTGTTGCGCTATCAATTTGGTATGAACTGGACAAATTTGGAGGCTGTGAGAGCAAGTCCAGTGTTTGAAACATTGCGAAAGGAGACATGGGATTTCTTGATTAGAATGATGTCAACAACCTAGAGAGCCACGCAGAGCCCTACGCCACCGGTGGGGGATGCACTGGAAATCCCTAAATCATCCCGGACGCCGAGGCCCAAAAAAGATCCACAGGTAGTAGGATTCGTTCGTATGTCTCTGCGAAATCCGCGGTTCGGTAAACTATCTATGGAAGACAAGGGCAAGATGGTTAATATTGAGACAGATGATGAGGAGGAGGATCTTCAGGCCTTTGTAGAAGAAATTGAACCAGATGAAGAAGTGGAGGAAGACATTCAGCCAGTGTGCGCTGCAGCAAAACTGCCCAAATATGTCCCCCCATGGAAAGGGAAAGCAAAAGTACCCAAGGACGTGGATACCATTAAGAGCGCACTCGAAACCCCACTCCTCCTAGATGGAATTCTATTTGAGGGTTTAGTCTTGGGCCACGTACCCACGATGAAATTTGAAGATTGGGACCTCGCAGGTAGTGAAAAGTTCCCACGTTTGGAGATTAGACAACTTATGAAACAAAGCAATGAGGGGTTAGTTACAGCCCTATAGCCACGAAGGTAGTTGCGTGGGGTAGAGGAGTCTGGGCTACTCCACCTACTATGGATTCCACACTTTCACCGGGCACCACTCACAATATTCGTCATTAGGAAACTACTTTTTCTAGTACATGATGGGTACTTGTGGCTCGAGGAGCTGATTCCTGTCACGGTAGAGTTTATTCATAGGATTTCCCGCCTTCCCTGTATGGGAAGGGGCCCCACGGAAATAGCTAGCCAAAGCGGAGACTTTGCGCTCGCAGAATTCATGAAGAAGAAGTATAGATTGGAGAAAACGCAGAGGGGCTATGAAATTACTAGCATTCAAGACAAGGGGGTGTGCGTAGCCACCTAGCTGCTGGCATGAAAAGTGATGAGAAAATGTCATGGAAATGAGGTACCAGCAATGGTCATCGCGCTAGGTGAACAATGAGCCGAGGGGATACAGTTCAACTGGGCGTAGTTCCTCTGCGAGGAGTTCCTGACGAACTGCAAGGAGGTTCAGGAGCAGGGTAAGACCTTCCACTATGCATGGTTGCTCTTATCCATCTTGTTGGTTGCAGGAGAATTTCCAAAGGATAGTCAGTTTCCTCCTCTTGAGTAGGACTTGCTAGAGGCAGCGGAATACGTGCCACTCTGGGCGACAAGGCATGGCACGTGAATCCATGAGATCAAGATCTTATGGATACTCATGGAGGCGAGCGTACAGATGTTATGAAAGCAACTCACAAAAAGATAGAAAAGATAGTTGAATGCCTTAGAATTTAGCCTCTTCGAGGGGGCAACCTCCTTTACATTACACAAATGAACAATTCTTGGATGATACAAATCAAAAGATCTCCTTTCTATATATACGAGTCTAAGTGGTCATAATATAATCAGAGCTGACATAACAATAATAATGTAAGGGCACGATAATAACAATGGTGGGCTTCTATGGGGCACAATAGTAACAATATGGGCATTACATGGGTACATAAATATAATAAGGGGGTTGTACTAATAACAATAAGGGGTTACACTAGTAGTATAGGGGCCTAACATGCCCCTCTCTTTCAAAAAGTGTTGTCCTCAACGCTTGAGTAGTTCTTGATGCTTATGTATAAAATTCTTGTCCTCCCATGTGGAATCTTCAACGGGTAAGTTCTTCCACTTGATGAGATACTCTGAAATTGATTGATTTCATAGCTGTCAGGTTCTTGTTTCTGTGACTGCTCCAGGTTCCAATATGATTTTTCCTTCCTCTTCAATTTCTAGCAATATTGTTTGAATTGGGATCTTTTGCAACTTTTGAATAAGTGGCCATACTTCTTCATCCTTCTTCCATTCATCCCTTGCTTTGTTTATCCAATCTAGTTGGATAATAGAAATAGCACAAAACAATGCTTCCACATCCTCATCCTTTCTTGAGAGTGCATCTACAACAAAAAATTTCTTCCATTTTCTATAGATGATGTCAAAGTCATAACCCGACATATTTGTGACCCATTGTTTTCTATTCTTCTAAAGATAATATTTGTTCTAAAAAGTATTTAAGACTATCATGATCCATTTTTACCTTGAAGTGTCTTCCCATTGGATAAGGTCACCATTTCTTAAGAGCATGTAGTATTTCCAACATTTACTTCTCATAAATAGCTTTCTTGATATGTAGCCATAAAAATACCCAATCATCTACATCAAATGTTTTTTTACTGCGATGTTGATCTACGTCTTGTTTCATTCGATTCTGTACCAAAGTGGTGTTATCCTTTAAAAGTTGGAGAACTTGTTTTTGATGCTCGATGTTATCTTTCACTGCTTGAACCTTTTTCTTCTTGATATGTCCTTCTATCTTGAGAGTTTGAGGAGTTTTAATTTCTTCCAATGCTTTACAAGATATGGTCAGATTCATTTCTTGATGCTCGACGTGATCTTTCACTTCTTGAGCATTTTTCTTCTTGATATGTCCTTCTATCTTGATAGTTTGAGTGGTAATTCTGGCCAATGCATTACAAGATATGGTTGGATTCATTTCTTCTTTCTCGATGCGATATTTCACTTCTTGAACCTTTTTCTTCTTGATATGTCCTTCTATCTTGAGAGTTTCAGGAGTGGTAATTCTTGCCAATGATTTACAAGATATGGTCGGATTCATTTCTTCCTTCTCTAGGGTCGGTTATTGGTGTATATCCTCTTCTTTTGATGTTTCTTGATCCTTTTCCTCCTCCTCTTCATACTCTACGTAAAATAATTTCTTCTCAACACACTTATGACCTTTAGTGCATTTGCTATCACAATTGTAACAAAACCCTTTTTCTCTTCTTTTTTTCCAATTGTTGTGGTGTAACCCTTGTAGGTTGTGGAAGGCTAGGAGAAACAACACTTCCATCTTTATAGTTGTGAGGGGTAGAATTACTTGTTCCATTATTTTAATTTACACTATGTAACAAAGCCCTTTTACTCTTTCCAATTGTTGTGGTGTTTCTCTAAAGAAGGTGTTGCTCTTTGTATCCTCATAATGTGCTATCATTTCCTCTGTGAAAATTCACCATGTAACAAGTTGTTTACGAGAACAAAGCCCTTTATACCATAAAAATTGATCCAGTTTTAAATATGAAGATGTAATACATACCTTTTGTAACAGTGGTACACCATGTAGATCAAAATATTGCTCCATCTGAAGTATCCAATTTACTGGATCCTTGCCATCAAACTTCCTCATATCGCCTTTTCTTGATTTTAGGAGCTCGATATTGAAATGACTATAACTCTGTAATTTCGGTTCTTCCAGTTATGAAATTGCGGCCTGCACTAGCCCTCCGTGTCCTCTTTCTAATGCCACCAGTCTGATCCAAATTAGATTCTCCAAGGAAGAGTTATGCCAAATCTCCCACAGTGACCTGATTATAGACTAGTTCAGTAGAGCGAACTTGTACAACATGCCACGTGTCCCTATTTCGACCTTTGGCTCTGAAAAATATTTACAAGAAACTACAGTCTATCTTCTTTCTGTACCTTTAGATGAAACTTCAATTCGATGCTTAGAGAGAAAGTTATGACGATTTTCCCCAAGTCACCTGTTTGGAATGTAATTCAGGAGTCTTCAAAAAGACCAACTTTCTCAGATCATATCTCCACAAACATAGCACGAAAAGATTTGAAATTTGGACCTAAGGTTCAATGCGATTTCATCTCAAATGGGTTTTTTCTTCGCTTCTGAAGCATCACAGAAAAAAAAATTATAGCGAAAATTCCACGATGACCTATTTGGAGCAGCGAAACTCTAGAATCCAAAGCTCTGATACCAAATGTTATGAAACCGGCTCACAAAAAGATAGAAAAGATAGTTGAACGCCTTAGGATTCAGCTTCTTCGAGGGGGCAACCTCCTTTACATTACACAAATGAAAAATTCTTGGATAATACAAATGGAAAGACCTCATTTCTATATATAGGAGTCTAAGGGTTCATAATATAATTAGAGCCAACATAACAATAATAATGTAAGGGAACAATAATAACAATAGTGGGCTTTTATGGGCACTAAATGGGTACATCAATATAATAAGGGGGTTGTAATAATAACAATAAGGGGTTACACTAGTAGTATAGGGGCCTAATAGGATCTGGATCAACAAATGGCCATGCCTATCCCCCACGGTATATGATAGTTTGTGGAGCTTTGCAGATTTTAAGGCAGATATGCACAATGTGTATATCAAGGTGTGGAAGGATCCAGAGCAGAATTGGACCAAACTCCTATTCATTGCAATTGATGATGCTATTTTCATGGTGCTCGACTCATGGCCACCCGAATGGCATGCCCTGAATCTGGCAGTGCGCAATGAGGTAGCGATACAAAGACAGAAGGACGCCACCAAGTTGCTAGCACAACAAAAGCAAAACGAGCAGTTTGCCGAGGAGGTAAGGGCTTCCTGCGAGGCAGCGAAGGCCGCCACAGAGCATACCAAGGCCACCGAAAAAACAGTAGCAGTTGGGGCCACCATGACGCAGGAGGAAAGAGGCCTGGGGACAAACGACACGGCGGAAGGCGCGGACCCAAGCACCACCTCTACACAATTGAAACAACCTCGCGGTACGGAATGGACTGGGCCACGGAAGAAGACCAAGGCTTCCAAATTGGATGGGGAGCCTATTACACTGACGGAGCAGTAGAATGTGTTGGGGGCACTCAGGGCACAACTGTAGGGACTTCAAGTGCGACCCCCACAAGAAGGAATGGTAGCCATCTACAGTGCCACGGGAGCATCAGCAATAGAGTAGTTGTTGTGGGCCAAAACGGCCAACACCATCGCGCTACTGGAAGGAGCACTGACAACGAACAACATGGAAGATAGAGCCGCGATAGGACAGATCAAGGGACTCGGCCTAAACATGGCTGCCCTTCTACGGGATATTTTATACCAGCTACAGGACAGGGCGACGACAGAATTTCACGCTAGGGAGGGACGAGTAATGCAAATGCTAAGTGAACAATGAATCAGCATCGAACATCTTCGCCTACAACGTGATGAAGCGGTGGCTCAGAACCAACAGTTGGAGCAGATCGTAGAGGAAGCATGTCGCTGTGTCGCAGAACTGGATATTGCAATAGATCTACCAATAGGAATGTGGATCCACAAATTGGCCAGTGGATTCCGTGAGGCGAAGGAGGAAGCTATGACAATCTAGCTAGACCTCAACCTACAAATTGTTGAACTATGATTAAAGGCGCAGCCCTCCACACCCCTAGATGTTCAAGATCAGTGCACTGACAATATCCGAAAAGGGTTGGAAGAAATTGAATAGGCAGTGCAGAGCTGCACCACTTTGTTGGAAGAATCCTTTGGGGTCCTCACTACCTTACAGGAGGACCCCACCATACAGCGGTTGGAAACAGAGGCGTGGAAGCTTCAAATGAAATATGATAGTGTGCACGGGATGGCACAGACAGTGGTCCTAACTCAGTGGTTCGCGAGGTTACAACAGACAAAGGCATTAAAGGATAAAGTGGACGCAGTACGCCAAAAATAGGCAGTACTTAAAGCACGCGTCTAGCCTTGGATTGATGAGGTCTTCCTCATCACAGCTGACATCGAAGGAGAACTCGCATAAATGAAAGTGATGCATGACCTGAGACAGGGATTTGACCTTGCCAATGAGCATTTAGTCGAGCGAGCAGAGTGAATCCAGCAGACGGCAGTGCAGTGTGCTGCGGATCTTCGCGTAGCACAGGTACAGTTGGATGGACTTTGCGCAAAGATCGCCACACTAGCAAAGTAACTAGGGATGAGTCACGATGATTGTGTTGGGGACCTGTTGGGGAGTGGATCCCCCCATAGCATGTTTTTGGGGCTTGAAGCCTGAATTTTGGTCAAGTGTAATGTGAAGATCCCGCGAAATGCGGGTACAGAGTGCGAAAATCTAGTGTTGTATGCCCTAAGATAATGTAATTTAATGTAAAGTGTTTCGACCTACCCATGGTTTGCAGACCATGGGATTTTATAAATCGAGCAAGGCTCTAAGTTTAAAAGTAGTTTTTTGAGTATTTTGACAAATAACAGATAGATGTGAAGGCATGGTTAGGAGATAGAAGGGAATCTTAAGTGAATTGAGTTATAGTGGCAGGTAGAGGCTCTGCATCTGAGTGCGTAGAGGCCTAGTAGAGTCCACATCTGAGTGCGTGGACCCCTGCAGCTGAGTGCATAGGGTAGAGTCGGGTCTGTAAGTGGGATTGTACCTGGATTTGAAAGCTAATAAAAAGAAGTTCATTCTGAGCATCTATTCTTGAATTTGTATGTTGATGTTATGTGTCCTTTATTTTGTTATTTACTACGCGCAATTGATGATTACATGTATGATTGCTTATAAGTGAATTTAATCTAAGTAATTGACTAACAGAGACTAAATAAGGAATACTTGAGTGAATAATGCAGCTCGTGCTGCGACTAGAATTGCGCGAAGACAGGATCACAGGGCACGGGGTGCCCACAGCTGCGCGTAGCACAGTAAGTACAAAGGGTGGACCGCGTACCAATCACCACATATCAGACATCCCCAGGGTGTGTTATAGACATATTTTGGCACTGCAACCCCAATCTTATATGTCGATAAACCAAGGGCTTTCTAACCCCTAAAAGTGTTGTTTTATACCCTAAAGGATCACGGTCAAGTAATTACATCATTCCCCAAAAGTTCCACCTGAAAAACCACTAAGAACTGGCTAAAACTGGACCATACTGACTGCTCCACTGTCAGGGTGTGATGCATACTGACTTCTACACTAGCTAGGTGTGATGCATACTGAAGAGGCCTTCTGTGGGGTGTGATGAGAAAGTGTATGCTCATGGAATCTTCCAGAAACTTCTCATATGACACTTGTCTCTCTGAATTCGCCCAGGGATGAGTAAGAGATCCAAGAAATCTCCAAGTGAAACCAAGAACAATAAGTGGAATGACACTAATAAAAATCCCAGAGATGACTCACACCCTTGCAGACATCTATAAATGGATCCCTCCTCTGAGAGATCTAGAGGCTGGAATTTTGTAATTTTTAAGGAGGTGCTGATAGTTTGTCTTTGAGAAAGAGCATTGTATTGTTGGGTGATTTTTGTTTTCATGAGGTGAAGATGGCTATGATGCTGGGAGGATGATGCTGGATCAGACAGCTGGGTTGTAATTCTCCCTTCTATTTTAATAAAGTTATTTGAGTTTTCCTCCATACAATCGTGTATTTGTGAATCTTGTTATTTGTGAATGCTATTGTATGTTCAATGTATTTTTGATTCTGCATTGTTTATGATATAATAGATTGAGATGCTTTGATGGTGCTTTGTTACTTTGTTTCTATAGGTATTTTCTAAGTGGGGGAAGTAGGAGAGGAGTTGCAAGCTCTATCAAGGGGGAGAGAAATAAAGCAAGGAGTCAAGTGGAAGATCCAGGTTGGTCCCTTTGCTTCTCTCTTATCTATCATACATAGAGGAAATCGCAAATTACTTTGATTGCTTTTTCCTAGGATAGCTGCCAATCCTAGTGGGACTAGTAGATAGAAAAGACACTAGTTTTCCCAGAAACAAAATGGTGACTCTGCTGGGGAGTGAATAGTTTGTTTGTTTGTTGTTGATTGTTTGTTTTATAAACTATATATGGAGCCTGAAGTTAGCCATATAGCCTTCGAACTGCTCTTGCTCTGCAATTGTAAAGTAGATGAATGCTCCTTCAGTCAATCTCCGGTTTAGTTTATGATTTGAAAATCTGACTTACAAACATTCTAGATGCCTTTTTGGTAGCTCAATAACCTCCCAAGATCAAACCCCTATACTTTGTTCTTTACTGTCCATAATAGTTCAGCTTAACTCACTGAAATCAGCTGCAAATTTGAGCCAAAACCCATCTCAGTTGTGCTCCC
Organism: Pinus tabuliformis; assembly: GCA_031772625.1. NCBI lineage: Eukaryota > Viridiplantae > Streptophyta > Pinopsida > Pinales > Pinaceae > Pinus > Pinus tabuliformis. The sequence goes on along the minus strand of CM062816.1, from coordinate 1,880,933,226 downwards.
TGGCCCATTGTTGGGCCTTAGTTTTGGTCTTATTTTTGCTCAAAGAAACTTATCCATCTATTTTCCATCCATTTTCCCTTTATTTATCCCATTTTGATGTATATTTGATATCCATTCAGGTATTTAATTTTATTTTTTCAATATCTAAAGTTTTTATGAAAATTTGGTTTTTAGTGCAAAATTGGCAGATTTAGAAATTCCCGTAATAGCTCTATGGTTGATGTGGTTGCAGGACACTTGGGCACGAATGGAATGCATGGATGAACAACTTGGGAACTAGGACTAAGCCAGCAATGCTTAGTTTGAACATAACAAGCTTTATTAGGCCCATTTGGTGCTAGTCAACCATGACTAGTCATTCAGGAATCCCATAGAAATAGGGAAGTTTTGAGATTTCATAGGAATGGTCATCTTTCTTGGGATGGGAGTAATGAATTCGACTTAGATAGGTGGATGAGAGTAGATGGTTTTGTTTGAGTGAATATAGATCAGTTTGTTCATGAGACTTCTTATTTAAAGCCAAAACTTTGATGGCTTATGTATTGATTTTGTGATATACTTTTATGCTGTGACATCTTTGGATTGAGGAGTTAATTTGAAGACTTGTGTTATTATTATTTTGCTGTTCAATGCTATGGATGTGTGACTGAATTTAACCTTCTGATATCACCTCTCAAAGTGTGCAAGGCAAGGGTGGAGGGCCCCCATTCCAAGCTAAGTACACTTGTTAACTAGTTTCATTTCCTTGTAATCTGGTTGATTGTAGCCTAGTTTTTCAAAGCTTTATTTCAGTTTGCTTTATGGTTTATGCATAGTGATTGATTTCACTAGTTAATAGCTTATTCATCACTTTATTGAGTTGGAAAAACAGGTGTTCAAGTTGGGCATCCCTTCTACTAAAATGATGAATCAAAACTAGTTTCTTTTGTTTGCATGCAAGTAGTTTTTCATTGAGATTTTGATATTGAGATGAATGAATTATGATGGAATACCTTATGTGTCTCTTAAGTTAACAGCTTCTTTCATTAATAATTTATCCATCTTAAGCTTTTGGTTTCAATCTCTGATTCATTAAGTGATAATTGAGGTGAAGGTGGACTTCTTGAGGTCAAGAACCCTTTCAATGTTTTTCTCTTTTTAAGCTGATTGAATTAGAGTTATAGAATGTATTAATTTTAGCTTTTGAATAACTTATCTTTCAAGGTTTGATTACATCTGATCTTCACATATAGTGAACTTGCCTCAAAGCATAAACAACCCGGATTGATAAGAAATAATTGTGTTAATTTAGGTCCACAAATTAGCTCAACATTTTGGCGCCGTTGCCGGGGAGGCAAATATCGGCATAGTCAATAGAAAGATAAATTTCAAAACAAAAAAAACATTAGTTACATTCCTTTTTAGTTATGTTTCTTTATGCCTAGATATAGAGATCCTCAAGGTAGATTTATCAAAAACCCCCCACAAGTAGAAATAGGATCATCACACACCCCAGTTACTGGTAATCCAATAATTGAGGAGTTGGCAGAAAAACAAAGAACTAGACAAAGATTAACCTTGATTGAAAGGAAAAATTTGTTAGCTTGGGAAGCAAAACAAAAACAATTCTCCACTTCCGGAAAACAAAAAGAAATTATTAAAGGAAAACAACCTATCTTTCCATCCATAAATCCTCCTATCTTCCAACAACTTGAAATTCCAATTGAAATTGAAACAAATCAATCAATGGCAGAAGAGGGACATGGATCCGTTATTTTCACTCCTGAACAACAAAGGGTTGAATATGAAAGACAACAAAGAGAATGGAGAAGAAAAAGAGAAGAGGAGGCAAAACAAGAAAATGATAGGAAGCTAGAAAACGATCGGAAAAGACAAGAAGATGGAAATGATCAAGAAACTACTTTTGGTTTTCCAATAGTAGACACAAGTGCAATATTAGGAGAAGAAGTAAAAATGAAAAATATTCCACCTTCTGTATTGCCAAACTTTTATGGAATGTCCACAGAAGATCCTGATGCATTTATGTTTGAATTTGATATTCTATGTAGAACATATGGATATACTGATGACGTTCATAAATTTTGTCTTTTCCCTGCAACATTAAAAGAAGCAGCTTTGAAATGGTTTATGGGTTTAGGAGAACAAACAATAGCTTCTTGGGATGATATGAGATCTTTCTTCCTTAAGAAATATCAAGCTTATTGTAGATCTAGAGATTCAAAGGAAGATGTTTTCAGAATGACACAACAAGAAGATGAAAGTTTAGAAGAATATTTGGAAATATTTGCATATATTCTACAGAAATCTAAACAACACTCTCTAAATCAAGAAACCGTTTGCACGATCTTTCTCAAAGGTGTAAGGGATGAATACCTTGACATTTTGAATCTGATGGATAAATGAGACATTTCAAACTTACCATTCGATGAAATTGTTGAGTTATGTCAAAAAAATTCTAGAGGAAGATAAAAAACCGGAAGAAGGGAAGTAAGTTCAAAAGCAGCAAAGTTAGCTGCAGGAGGGATAACAAGAGCTGAAATAGGAAGCTTATTGGAAAATTTCAAAACAGATCTCTTGAGTACATTAGGGACACAAGTAGATGTGCTAAAGGCAAACAAGAATAAAGAAGAACAAGAACAAGCTCTAGCAATCTTTTGTTCCAAATGTAAAAAGAAACATCCCTTGAGAGAATGTCCTTTGGATAGTATTCAGGTTTGTGGTCTTTGTACGGAAAATCATTCCACAGAGAATTGTTTAAGATTGAAAGAATTAAAAATGAACTCAATGGAAGAAGTGCCAGGGATAGAAGCTTTCTATTATGTAGCACCACGAAGACCATGGCAACCTAGGATGCCTCAACCAAATCAGCAGCAATTACCTCAACAAAATTATCCCTATCCACCTCACAATCCTTGGACCCCTCCAATGCCATGGCAAGCTTGGCCTCCACAACAATATTCACAACAACCTGCACAAGGTTGGAGAGGATATGGTTATGGAAACTAGCCACCTCAACAGTATCAACAACAATACCAGCAACAATACCAACAACCATTTGCATATCCACAATATCCACAATCCATACCCTTTCAACAACAACATTCTGCATATCCGCAATCCATCCCATTTCCACAGCAGAATCCACCATCGTTGTTGACCCAACCACAATAGTTACATCTACCCACAAATCAACCTAGACCAACTCAACTACCAACCCAACCAATGGCCAATCCAAATAATAAGGTGGACAAATCTGCATACACTGTAGAGGAAGCAGCATGTTTTCCTACATATTCGATTCTTCCTCTTAATGATGTCCATCTAAGGTCTGGAAAAGTGCTTAAAAAGGATTCTCCTCCAATCATAGAAGAACCAACTGAATAAGGAGAATCACCTGAAACATCACAAACTGAAATACAAAATCAGAAAGGAACAAATATTACAACACAAACACCACCTTATCCTGAGAGGTTAGTGGAACAACAAAACAAAACAATCCTTCTTGAATTTGATATCTTAGATGAGTTAAAAAATGCTTATGTAAAAATTCCTTTGTTGAAGGCAATTAAAGAAATACCAATATATGCTAAAACAATAAAGGAATTGTGCATTCAGAAATCAGAGAAAAAGAAAAAGGATCCTACTACAATCCAAGTCATTGGTAAATTAGCAAGCCTCATGTCTACACAAACTATAGTAGAGAAATATATTGATCTTGGTATCCCAATGGTTACTATATCAATAAATAATTTCTCAATACCAAATACATTAATAGACTTGGGAGCAGCTATAAACGTAATGACAATGGAGACAATGAAAACTTTGCATTTAAACAACATTAGATCAACTTCTACAATTTTGGAACTAGCAGATAGATCTAAAGTTGTTCCTGAAGGAATATTAGAAGATATCATAGTCTCTTTGGATTCATGGGAGTATCCTGTTGACTTCCTGATCTTGCAACCAAAGACAAACTTGGGAGGACATCCTCTAATCTTAGGCAGACCATGGTTAGCTACCGCTGATGCCTTCATAGGATGCAGATCTGGAAGCATGATTATTTCACATGGAGATGAAAGGAAACACATAACTCTTTATTCACCTACACAATCAACTTCTTTAGAATCAGTACTTGAAACTCAAGAAAAACAGCAAACAAAATCAGTTTTAAGTATAAATCAATTCTTTGATTTTAGAGAAGAAGAAGAGAATGAAGACTTAATGGATCTTTTCATTTCAGAACCAAGTATTTCAGAGCAGCTTAGAAAAGTTCAATATGAAGCTGCAAGTAACCTTTTGAATCAATGCTTTCAGGAAACTTGTACAATTCAAACTTTGCAGAAATATTTTATAGACATCTTTCCTGTAAACACAATCTCCAAGCCAACAATCAAAACAATTGAGGTTCATCCTGGAAAACATCTAAACATTGGAAACGAATTGCAATCAGCACAAGAGCAAGAGGTAATTGCATTATTACAGAAATATTCAAAAGCTTTTGCCTGGGATTATACTGATATGCAAGGAATCCATCCTAGCACATGTATCCACCACATCTATACAGATGATCAACTTAAACCTGTAAGACAACCTCAAAGACGAATGAATCCCATGATGAAGGAAATAGTGAAAGAAGAACTGCAAAAATTGTTAAAAGTTGGATTCATCTATCCTATTTCAGATAGTCAATGGGTTTTTCCACTGGTTATTGTACCAACGAAAAATGGAAAGTGGAGGGTATGTGTGGACTATCGGGAACTAAACAAAGCTAAACTAAAGGATCATTTTCCTCTACCATTCATTGATCAAGTGTTAGACTCATTAGCTGGGAAGAAATTTTTCTCCTTCTTAGATGGGTTTAGCGGATACAACCAGATACGAATAGCAACAGAAGACCAAGACAAGACAACATTTACTTGCCCATGGGGAACATATGCATATAATGTTTTTCCATTGGTATATGCAATGCACCTGCAACTTTCCAACAAGCAGTACTTGCAATATTTGCTGATCTAATTCATGAACGTGTAGAAGTTTATATGGATGACTTCATAGTTTATGGAAACACATACAATGATTGCTTAAACAACCTTGAGAAAGTTTTGAAACGATGCATTGAAACAAATTTGTCATTAAGCAATGAGAAATGCTATATGATGTTGACAGAAGGAATAGTTTTGGGACACCACATTTCTGCTTCAGGAATAAAGGTGGATCCAGCAAAAATCCAAGTCCTAGTAAACTTAATGCCTCCTACAACATAGAAAGAGGTAAGAAGTTTCTTAGGCTATGCAGGCTATTATATACGATTCATTGAAAACTTTAGTAAAATAGCCCAACTTCTGTTCAAACTATTAGCAAAAGATATCGAATTTCAATGGACAAATGATTGTCAAAATGCATTTCAAATTCTGAAAGAGAAATTGTCAGTTGCCCCCATTCTTCGTGGGCCCAACTGGTCTTTACCATTTCAGATATCAACTGATGCATCCGATACCGCGATAGGTTCCTCTCTTGGACAGAAAGAGAACTTCTTCACTTATGCAATATACTTTATAAGCAAGAATCTAACACCTGCAGAAATGAACTACACAGTCACAGAAAAAGAAATGTTAGCCGTTATACATGCAGTAAATAAATTTCGGCACTATATAACAGGATATCAAGTTTTCATTCATACTGATCATTCAACAATCAAATACTTGATGAATAAACCCATCACCAATGGACGAATAACAAGATGGTTACTGTTATTGCAAGAATTTAATATCACAATACAAGATCGGCCAGGCAAAGAAAATCAAGTGGCTGACTTTCTGTCCCGCATACACTCACCCAACGATCCAAATCTAGTTGCAGATAACTTTCCAGATGAACATCTTTTTGCCATCACAGTCAAAACACCATGGTTTGCAGACATTGCAAAATATTTATCTTCTTGAAGATTTCCAGCTCAATTCACTAAAAAGAAAAAATACAAAATTGTTAGAGCAAGCTCTAGATATAGTTGGGTAAATGGTGATTTATTTTATACTGGTTCAGACTTGATAATTAGAAAATGTGTACGGGAAGACGAAATATTAGACATTCTAAGAGCATGTCACGATGAACCATGTGGTGGCCATTTTGCAGATAAACGAACAACATATAAGGTGCTGCAACTGGGCTATTACTGGCCATCCATCTTCAGAGATTCTAAGAAATATGTCAAGCAATGTGACAGCTACCAGAGAATAGGGCGACCAATAACATCGGATGAAATGTCGCTGAAGCCACAGGTTCTCATAGAACCATTTGAGCAGTGGGCACTTGACTTTGTTGGACCTATCAATCCACCATCAAATGGGAAGAGGTACATCTTAGTATGTACAGACTATGTAACCAAATGGGCAGAAGCAAAAGAAGTAAACAGAGCAACAGAAGATACAGTGGTCACCTTTCTTTTTGAAGAAATCTTTGTCAGATATGGAGTACCTAGACAAATTGTAACAGATCAAGGCACACAGTTTACATCAAAGCTGGTACGAGATCTAATGGAGAAATACAAGATCAAACACAGGAAATCTACACCATATCATCCACAAGCAAATGGGCAGGTTGAATCAACGAATAAAGTCCTAGAAAATATCATGACAAAAACAGTACAGATGAACAGAAAAGACTGGTCTGAAAAATTAAAAGATGCACTATGGGCCTACAGGATCACATGGAAAACTACAACTGGTTTCAGTCCATACCAGTTAGTATATGGGAAGGAGGCCCTACTGCCTATAGAGTTTTAGATACATACATACAGACTAGTAGCTGAACTAGGACTCGACTTGACAGAAGCACAACAGCAGCGGATCATGGAACTGAATCAGTTAGATGAGCATCGTCAACAAGCCATGGAACATACTACATTGGTGCAACAACAAAGAATGAAGTGGCATGACAGATATATCAAAACAAAGAAATTTCACAAGGGAGACTGGGCATTGCTTTTCGACTCCAAATTCAAAGACTTCAAAGCGAAGTTCACAACACACTGGCTAGGCCCATATGAAATTGACAAAATCTTTGACAATGGAGCAGTCAGGATCAAGACAATCGACCAGGATTCCACCTCATTTATAGTGAATGGACATAGGCTCAAAGTTTACAATAGGCCTATCAGTAAAGAAGCATTTATGAAACAACTGATCGAAGATACAGAACTGGAACTCATGGCACAGGATCAGCCATCTTCTAGTCTAGTAGTTGAATATATATATATATATATATATATATATATATATATATAAAACATTAAAAAAAAAAAAAACATAACAAAAACATTCAAAAAAAAAAAAAAAAAAAAAAACACACAACAAATAAATTGTTTGCAAGTGAAAACCAGGCAATTGGCACTTTGCAAGCACGAATTCATAGGGGAAAACCAGGGCAACTTGGACTCTATGAATTCCTTATACTTGTTCTATTGTTCTCAGATACATTTAATGCAAGGACTCTCCACCACCAAATGACTTGAGGACAAGTCATATCTTCAACAAGGGGGAGACTTGCATTCGCTCTTTAACTGGATAGCTGAAGTTACAAACATCAGCTCTTTAGCTGGAACGCTGAAGTATAGACAAAACTTGTATTGTCAACAGAGGGACCTGACATAACAAATAATTGCCAAGGGGCCTGAAAGACCTGCCAATGTCAACACAACATGTGCATATTTTGTAAGCAGTGAAAGGGACCTGAAACAAAGAATCATTACAGAGGGACCTGATTAACAATTCAAGAACCAGAACATGAAGAACAAGGAGCAGCAATAAAGTTTACATTTTGATCCATCTACAACATCTGATCAATTGATTTCATCTCACTTGTATAGCCATCGTCCAGGGGAGTATATGTATAGTCATTTTGTGCTTTAAAATTTCAAATTTTTCATAGAAATTTTTAGTTTTTGTTAAGTTGAAATTAGTACCTGAGGATATTCATTATCATTCATATCCTATATTCCTATAACCCTTATACATCATAACCCTATTCCCTTTCATTTCCATACTCTTATACCTCATAACCCTATTCCCTTTCATTTCCATACATATTCCCTATTACTCCTAAAGTATTTTTCTTTACGAGCTTAGAAAGACCAAACTGGGACAACCTTCAACCTGCACATACAACTCAAAGCATTAGTGATGGTGATAATTTTAAATATGACCCAAATGGTCATTTTAAAATTATAAAGTTATGTTATACAAATCAAATAAACCCCATGCGCTATATGGAAATCAAAAGTTATATCATACAACATATACCATAGTTCAAAACAAAATGTGTGAATGCGCTCAAATTATTTATATCACCCAACGCACATATGATAAGTGGTGCACAACATATGGTATATGATACAGTTATAAGTGAAGGTTCATAACACAATGGTATGATATAAATGGTGGACGGCCGCATATAAAACAACAATTGAAACGTTACGGCGGGGAGGTTGAAATATCATTGCATGCGAATCATTGCAAAACAAGCAATGGTTATATATCATTGCAAGCGCATGACGGTGGGCATAATGGTAAAACAACCGTAATAAATAAAACGTTAACCCCAAACAACTACCGGCCAGCACACAGGTACGAGCTTAACACGGTGGCATGGCAACTCATGGTCATTGGACAATATACTGCGCAGGGGTCATGCGTATGAAAACAATGATTCGGCCATCCTCATGACACAGTCGGGCGACTGGTCAAACAGGACGGCCATGTAAACCACGCATTGTAAACACCAATGGACACAAAGCGCAGTACAGCCCTGAAACGGTCATGAACCGACTGAGCTCTTGCACTGTTTAAACCATAATCTTCATTGCCAAATAGCTCAGAGCAATGGTGTTTGAGGCCGCAGCATAGTAAAAAGAAGAGTGAATTGAGTTGGGGCGGATTTAAAAAAGGAAATCATCCCGGGTTTCACGTTCAAGGATAGCAGATTTTCGGGATTTAATTAGGTAAGGCGCTAGTTGTTTAAAGCTCGGCATACAGTGAGTCAAGGTCATGAACTATCTGAATTAATGGTTACGATTGCTTTGTCCCTGCCACCAGTCAATTGCACAAGTTGAAACAAGGATTTGGAGCGCCGGATATCCCTCAAAGCGCTCGTTGATAACAGGTAAGCCGAAACCATAGCCTCAAATCCGTTGATTCGCTGCGTGAATCTTGGTATGCACTGCTAGTGGATCACGCTTCCCTTAAATGACAATGCATGCATGGTTAACACGTTTAGGATTTGACATTGTTATAAGGAATTTTTATGGTATGCCGTGTTAACAATGGAAACAATACACAGAGGAGGCACGAAACTTAGTTGTTATGGCATGTTATATTGAATGGCGGTGAGTGGGTATTAAAATGTGAATGTTATAAACTGCGCACTGCGCTTGTTTATTGCCATACATTGTTTTGATTGCGCGCCGGTTCAAACGTCAAAACAAACAGTCAACTGTTATGAAACGACATGCGTCCATAACCCTTGCTGCGCACTGTTGTTTTGTTTGCACCGAAAACAGGGGATTGCAGTGCCTAAGGATTGAATGCATAATGCATGAGAAATTTTGATTTGCCAAAAGAAGATTTGATTGCTGAGCCAAATGCGCCGTGTTTCTTATTTTATCACTTGTGTTTGTGAGGCCGAGCGTATGTGTATAGTCCTCAATCTGCCATGCTAAGGCCGAATGCCTTCTTGCCCATATTTTTGATGCAACCAAGCGTATTTTTGGTAATTGTTTTTATGATGAGGCCGTATGCATATTTTCCAAATTTTGTGATTAGTCAAAAGCATTTTTTTTCAAATATTTTTGGTTAGGCCGAGAGCATCTTGAATGTTTTTTGATGAGGCCGAGAGCCATATGCATGCGCACTACTCAGTTTTCCTGGTTGAATATACACAGTAAAACAATGGTTTGAATTTTGGCAACGAAATAAGGCCAGGAGCATATATGGATATTGTTTATATATGTATTTTTGTTTTTAAAAAAACAGAGAGCAGCATATTAACAGGGGTATACAGGTGTATTAAACAGGGAACTAAAACAGTGCTGTTATAAAGAACAGAGTCAAGCAGAGATCAGAATTAAGTTGATTGAGAGGAGGAAGGTAAGCTTCTTCGCTTTCAAAATTTCATTTTGAAAACAAACAAATAATTATATCTTTTTTGTGTCAAAATGAAATTAGTAACAGCAGAGGAATTCATTCATTGGTTTACAGAAGCAATGTCAGTCAGAGTAGAGCCAAAATTTCAGATAGAGAGCTGGGGGAAGGAAACTATAGAAAAACTTTACCAAGCGGGGATGATAAGTTTCCTACAAAAATTTGATGGCCACTCTGAACAAATAACCAGGGATTTTATAAACAATTTCAGTCAAGACCAGACACGGGTGGGAGATGTCATTATTCCTGTAACCTAGGAATATCTTTCCCAAGCTTTAAATCTACCCATGATAGGTGAGAAGTATTACAAAGGCCTACACTTCAAGGAGAAATCTTGGACTTTCTTTCTTGAGAAGAACCGGAAAGGGACATTTGATAGAACAAAAGGGATACCCAGGGAATGGTTTAATGAACCATGGGGTGAGTTGGTTTTGGTTATCCAAAATTTTTTGACCTGTGATAGAGGATATAGCGTGGCCCACTTGTATCATGTCAGACTTCTGCAGCATATAAAAGGGGAGGATAGGATTAACTTGCCTTATTTCCTATATAGGAGCCTTTTGAGAATGATTGAAACAGTCAAACATGAACACAGGCCTAAAGCAGGACAAATTTACCACCAAGGATTAATCAAAATCCTAGTTGAGTATCAGGTGAGATCACAGGGCATAGTGTGGTGAGAATTCATGTCTAAAAATCAATTCATTGAATAGGTTAATGAGGTACAAGATAAAAAAGAGCAGGAAAACAGAGGATTGATGAACTCACCCGTGTATCCTAGAACAAGAGCCAAACAATAGAATAGCATGGCCATGCAAGAAAATGAAACATCTGTTATGTCTATTCCTAGAAGATTTAGGAATAAAACTCCCATTGATTTAGACAAGGAAGTAGAAACATATTCCCCAAGATAGCAAGAAGAAAATGATATTGCACAAGAGGTATTTGAGAAGGATTCTTCATATGATGATGCAGCAACAGCATCACTAATGAAAACAACACAAGATTTTGAGAGAGAAATCAATTTGGGAAGAATCAGGGATTTAACTGACCAATTGGAAATTAGCAAAATCTTGGAGAAACAATTAAAAGAAGAAAACAAGGCAAATAAGAAAGATAATGCTAAATTGGTTAAGGCAAATGAAAAATTAAATGAAGAATTGGAGAGGCTGAAAAGGAAAAATGATCTACTTTCTAAGAACACATTTAAATGGCTAAAGGAAAAGAACATGTGGCAGGCAAAGTATGAAAAACAAAAGGTCAAAGCAGCTTTGTTTAGGGAGAGACATGACACAGGTCTGGATTGTTTGGTCAGGGCAGCACAACAGGAAGCATCTACAGGTACAGCATCTACTACAGAGAGACGGAGGTCAAAGAGGAGCAAGCAAGCATGGGGACATGCTTGATGATAAGCAAGGGAGAGATGTTGGGCCTTAGTTTTGGTCTTATTTTTGCTCAAAGAAACTTACTTATCCATCTATTTTCCATCCATTTTCCCTTCATTTATCACATTTTGATGTATATTTGATATCCATTTAGTTATTTAATTTTAATTTTTCAATTTCTAAAGTTTTTATGAAAATTTGGTTTTTAGTGCAAAATTGGCAGATTCAGAAATTCCCGTAATAGCTCTGTTGATGTGGTTTCAGGACACTTGGGCACGAATGGAATGCATGGATGAATATCTTGGGAACTAGGACTAAGCCAACAATGCTTAGTTCGAACAGAACAAGCTTTATTAGGCCCATTTGGTGCTAGTCAACCATGACTAGTCATTCAGGAATCCCATAGAAATAGGGCAGTTTTGAGATTTCATAGGAATGGTCATCTTTCTTGGGATGGGAGTAATGAATTCGACTTAGATAGGTGGATGATAGTAGATGGGTTTGTTTGAGTGAATATAGATCAGTTTGTTCATGAGACTTCTTATTTAAAGCCAAAACTTTGATGGCTTATGTATTGAATTTGTGATATACTTTTATGCTGTGACATCTTTGGATTGAGGAGTTAATTTGAAGATTTGTGTTATTATTATTTTGCTGTTCAATGCTATGGATGTGTGACTAAATTTAAGCTTCTGATATCACCTCTCAAAGTGTGCAAGGCAAGGGTGGAGGGCCCCCATTCCAAGCTAAGTACACTTCCTTGTAATCTGGTTGATTGTAGCACTAGTTTTTCAAAGCTTTATTTCAGTTTGCTTTATGGTTTATGCATAGTGATTGATTTCATTAGTTAATAGCTTATTCATCACTTTATTGAGTTGGAAAAACAGGTGTTCAAGTTGGGCATCCCTTCTGCTAAAATGATGAATCAAAACTAGTTTCTTTTGTTTGCATGCAAGTAGTTTTTCATTGAGATTTTGATATTGAGATGAATGAATTATGATGGAATACCTTATGTGTCTCTTAAGTTAAGAGCTTCTTTCATTAATAATTTATCCATCTTAAGCTTTTGGTTTCAATCTCTGATTCATTAAGTGATAATTGAGGTGAAGGTGGACTTCTTGAGGTCAAGAACCCTTTCAATGTTTTTCTCTTTTTAAGCTGATTGAATTAGAGTTATAGAATGTATTACTTTTAGCTTTTGAATAACTTATATTTCAAGGTTTGATTACATCTGATCTTCACATATAGTGAACTTGCCTCAAAGCATAAACAACCCGGATTGATAAGAAATAATTGTGTTAATTTAGGCCCACAAATTAGCTCAACACCCATCGCACTGTCTGTCACTAGAAGCTAGTATGCATCGCACTTCCCAAGTGTAGAAGGTGAGATACATCCCTGTTTCTGTGAAGCACAGGTGCGATGGCTGAGTAATCCTATTTCCTTGCTTGAAATTTGGGTTTTTTGTCCTTGTTTTCATCTTTGTTTGATTGTTTTGCTGCTTATGAACAATGTCTCATTATTGAAGCCTCCTTTCTTTACATAGACCAGCCTCCATTGATTAGAATTTGTAAATTTTTTTATGTATTTGTACATCATTTACAATCCTTTGTCAAAAAGTTGTGTAAATTGATTTGTCGTTTTGGTGCAAAAAGTGTCGTAACTGTCGTCTTGTGTCAAAAAGAGGAGTGTCGTAAAGTCTTCCTCTTCTAGATAGTCGATTGAACTTTTTGTTATGTATTTGATTTGATTTGTTGATATTTGAAGTGTCGAAATCATTTTCTATTCGAAATTGAAAAGTGTCATTTAAGTCTTCCTTTCATTTTGAAAAAGAAATTGTCGAAATGTCGCTTTGAAGAAAATATTTCAGATCTATACTCAGTTTTCCTTTTTGGCATTTCTCACATTAAGGGAATGAAAAACAAATACATGCATTTGCATTTACATTTATGCTATGTGTGAAAAATGATTTAGCAAAAGTTCATTTAGTGTGTTTTGTTTTCTCTCTGTTTGAAAGAATTGTAATCTTCTTTCCTTAGTAGCTAGGATTTTCATTGCTAAAAATAAACAACGATTGTTTATCATTTTAGATTGCATATTTAGGAATTTTACATATACATCACACGGTGAACCATTGAAAGGAAAACTTCTAAGCAAGATCAACTCTAAAATAAATTTCAATGAACTTAACAATGCTTTGGAACTTAACACAACACATCTAGAGGTCTAGGCTAGAGACGTGTTCCGACGTCGTAAAATCTAGTAACTATCGTTTTCATCGAAGGTTGGGTGATTCCTCCTCTTTGATATGACAAGTGTTAGCATGGATTTGTGCTCCCCATACTGTCGAGTATATATTGGGAGACCACAATACGCTTATATCCTTTATCCATAGGAAGCTGTGTCTACTACCCTATCGATTTCAATGCACTGAACACAGCATTCGGGAAGATTGACTACCATACATAAGTCCTTGGTAATTTCTCTTTAATTTATCACCAAGGTGTATTTTGCAGTTTTGCGATTGGTTTGGTAATCCCTTTGTCTAGATTTCTAGAGTAGTCACTTTCGTTCCTTTTCGACTCCTTAAAAGAAAAGGTCCATCTGAGCACTTGTCACTTCAGGCTCATTAAAAATCGAAGGGGACTAGAGTCATCTTTAGCTTTTTCTCGACTCTTAAAAATTGAAAAAGCAAAGTTGTGTCAAAGCGTCATTAAAATTTATTAAATTCGGAATAACATCCCTGTTCCTTCGTTGATCTTAGGTTGAGTTAATGGAGTCTACCAATCATGGAATCCCTCTTGAGGGGAATCCTAGTCCATTTTCTTCTTGGGGAAATATTGGTGCTCCTCATATGGCCACATTGTCTCTGCTAGGTCCGACTATTGGCCTACCAGTGTGGCTGTTCTCAACCTCTGTGGTTCAAAATAATGTGATTCCTCAGCAATCGAATCAACATCCAGTTGATACTGAAGTTGACCCTTCACCTTCCTCTTCGTTTGTTTCTCCCTCCCCTTCTTCATCTTCACTTGGTGAAAATAGTGATGCTAGTAACCAAGTGCCTGAGAAGAAGAAGAAAGGGAAGGAGAAGAAGAAGAAGAAGTCAGTTAAGAAAGGGGGAAATCATGAATCATCTGGTGAAAATCCATGCACTAAATCTCCAAAATATCCTTGTGTAATTTGCAAAGGAAACCATTTTCATCAAGATTGTCCTTGCATTCCGCGGATCTTGAGAGAATGGTCTCCCCGTTCACATCGTTTGGTGTCATCAACCTTTGGTGATCATGTTGACAGCACACCATCAACTAGTGAAAATGAAATTCCTGGACAGAAAGGAAAGGTCAAAAATCCATGTGGATTATGTGAAGGAGACCATCACCTTCCCCATTGTCCCTTTTTGGATGAGGCCAAAAGAGTCTTGCGTAACCGTCCTGCTTCACCGCAGCGACTTCCATCTAGATACAAGAAACTCACCTCAAGTCCTTTACTAGTTGAAAATCTGACTGACATAACTCAACCATCAGTCGAAACACCTATCGCTGAAAGTGAATCTTCTGAGTCCACACCAAACCAAAGTCAACAGGTTGAGATGGCAGTCAACCCAGTCTTGCCTTCAGAAGATCCACCTTCAGATGATATCATTCCCAAAGAGAGTGAGAATGATACTGTTCAAATTATTTTTGTCACTTCAGAGTCCAATGAACTTGGGGGCAATCTGCTTGTTCCTTCACAACAGGAAGAGAATCCCCCAATTCCCATAACTCAAGGGGTTAATTCAACTATTTATTCGGTACCCCCTCCAAGCAGTCTGGTTACTTCCTTTGATTGGAATCGACTAGCAAGATCCCACCCTCCTTCTAATGTACCATTCCAGATCATAGTACAAGTTTACAAAATGATCGTGTCTGGTACTATCATAGATGAAGGGGCTTTAGTGAGTATCATTTCCTCAACTGCTCGGAAAGCACTTGGTTCACCATCGGTTATGCCTGATACAAAAAAAATTTCAGGCTTTAACAAAGGAACCACTCGACCATTAGGAATCCTTCCTAAGTTGCCGATAACTTTGAGAAGGAAAACCATTCACTTGAATGTGATGGTAGTCCAAGGACCATTAGATTACAATCTACTCCTTGGACATGACTATGTTTATAGCATGGAAGCTATTGTTTCCACACTCTTTTGAGTGATGTGTTTCCCACATGAAGGCAAAATTTTCATTGTTGACCAGCTTTCGTTTTCCGGTTCAAACACAACTTCAAGTCAAACATCATCTCTAAATGGTCCTTTTGCGTCAAGAGTGTCTCTTCAACCTTCATTCCGTCCACCTAATTACCATGAGTAATTTGGTGAATGTAATGAAGTTTAGGGGGCATGCACCCTTGTCTATTTTGAGATGAACCCAACTAGAAATATAGGTTTCTTTATAGGTTATGTGATTGGAAGTGTTATCTCACACCATTCACCTTTGTCTATTTGATGGGCAAAGCCAAGGGAGTGTTCTGTTGGCTCCATTGACAAAAAATTCCTGCTTAACTGCAGTGACCTCCATATGGTTACCTGGAGACTCTCCTTTTCTTGATGCCTGGGGGAATGCAAACCTTTTTATGCAAGCGAAAAATGACCAATTTAATTTTTTAGCTTTTTAGAGTTTTTTTTTTAGCTTTTTAGCCTTTTAGTTTCAACTTCTTAGGTTAGGTGATTGGTTTGATCCACCATTCACCTTTGTCTACACCACAGATGGAGCAAAGGAAGGGTTTTGTCTAAGCCGCTGATGAAACCATCCTACCTAACCTTAGCAGTTCCTTAGCTTTAATAGTTTTTTTTAGCTTTGTAGTTTGGTCGTTGCTAGCCTACATAAAAAGGAAATGAGTAATGTCTCCACAAGGTTCAAGATCGTTAAAAAATAAACCTGCCAACAAAGCTTATGTTCCCCCAGAGTTCAAGCTCTTTAAAAAATGAACCTACCTTCAGTAAATAACATTTGTGATTGCCATTACATCAACTTTTCGAGCCTTGGTTGTCTTCCTGCCATTGCCTCCATTCTTTTGGCCGATCATATGCTTCTGCTTGATTGTTTACCTTTTTGACGAACATCTACGATGAGTGGTCCTGTTAGCCACCCTCTTCACATCACCATGTTTTGAGAAGTTCCAAGCTTACTCAGAACCAACTGCTACCCTAAAACGCCACTCATTCCTAAAAAACGAGTCTCCTTTAAACTCTTTTCAGACTCGCTAAATATGAAAATATTGTCGAGCTATTGGCCTCTCCAGCTCGCTAAAGTGATTGGAAATACCATCCCTCCTGTATATTTTAATATTTTTCGGACCTGAGGGATTATCTTAACAAAAAAAGATCGAGCGCTTGTCTTTTCGGCTCGCTAAAGTTATCGAAAACTCATCCCTTTTGTATTATTTTAATCTTTTTCGGACTTAAGGGATTATGCTACAAAAAAGAACTACTGGAGTTTCCTTTTTGTCCCTTTTCAAACTCTCTAAACATGAAAAGGACTAAGTTATCTTTGTTGTTAAACTTGTTAAAACAATAGCGAAAAACTTGTCCACCAGACAACAACGAGTTTCACTGTCATTAGACTCGCTAAAACATAGCGACAGGTTTGCCCGAAGGGAAAATTATAGAACAAGAATATGTTATCCTCCTCAAGCTTAACAAAAATAAAGAGGTACTGGTCAGCAATGACTGGGGAAAAAGGGAAGAAAACTTGAAGAATTTTATTGGTAGCAGGTCTCTCTTGAACATGACACTTTCACTCCATCACCATGATTGAGTCGGGTTGGGTTATTCCGTTCACCGGTCATATCACCATTGGTCCTCCATACCATCCATATTTTGGGGTTAATGCTACCAATCCATCTCAGTGTCGCCAATATGTTCAAGAGAAGTCATTAAGAGAATTCACCATCCAGTCAATGCCTCATCCACTGCAATACTTTCACCCTCCATTTTTCATGACCACCATTCCTGAACCTTGTATCATCAGATCGTTTTCACCTCTAGAAAATCATTTTCTTCATTTTGTGTCGTAGATATGGGATACATTAAGGCCCTCCTACGACGAGTCACTTCTTGTCAACATCAGTTCATTATCCAATAAGTTGACTTAGAAACAACCATTTCAGTACTTTGAAGCTTGCATGCCTCAATGGCAAGTTTTTCACTTCCGACAATAGGTTTACATCAATGGCCTTTGACCGAAAGATTTTGTGTGGTGTTCAACATTAGATCATATATTCACACCAAGTGAATTGTACTATAGTACCTTGAGGATCATTATCATTATTGGTGGTTCCTCTCATGCCTATTAACAACTTACATTATTGGCTGGTAATCAGGCGATGTCTTTCCATGTTCAACTTTAGGACATATTTTCACATGGATCGACTTGTACATCGGGTGAAGATTGAACAAGTCTTGAAGACCCTGGATCTAGTTTCATCCATTCGAGTTGTGATATATTCAGGAATATAAAGACATCAAATGTACACAAAAGCTGCACAGATAGTCATCTAAGCTAGGGAAGATGAGTCTTCATATGAAGAATCACCAGTCTGCAACTGCAGATGATTTTCTGTCTTATATACATGAAAATGAATTTATAAAGCTGAGCATGGGAATGCATGCCTTAGCTAGATCATGAAAATAATATGATGATGATGTATTGTATTGTATCTTATACAAGTCACCTTCCAGTTCAAATACCTCGGATCCTCATGATAAAGCATTTCACCCGACATCAAAACATTTACAACTTCATGCTTTAGGGGGAAACTGTTATAGACATATTTGGGCACTGCAACCCCAATCTTATATGTTGATAAACCAAGGGCTCTTTAATCCCTAAAAGTGTTGTTTTATACCCTAAAGGATCATGGTCAACTGATTACATCATTCCCCAAAATTTCTACCTAAAAAACCACTTAGAACTGGCTAAAATTGGACCATATTGACTGCTCCATTGTCAGGGTGCAATGCACACTGGAGAGGCCTTCTGTGGGGTGCGATGAGCGATTGGATGCTCATGGAATCTTCCAGAAACTTCTCATATGACACTTGCCTCTCTGAATTCACCCAGGGATGTGTAAGAGATCCAAGAAATCTCCAAGTGGAACCAAGAACAACAAGTGGAATGACACTAATAAAAAACCCAGAGATGACTCACACCCTTGTAGACATCTATAAATGGATCCCTCATGTGAAAGATCTAGAGGCTGGAATTTTGTAATTTGTAAGGAAGTGCTGATAGTTTGTCTTTGAGAAAGAGCATTGTATTGTTGGGTGATTTTTATTTTCATGACGTGAAGAGGGCTTTGATGCTGGGAGGATGATATTGGATCAGATAGCTGGGTTGTAATTCTCCCTTCTATTTTAATAAATTTCTTTGAGTTTTCCTCCATACAATCGTGTATTTGTGAAACTTGTAATTTTGAATGTTATTGTATGTTCAATGTATTTTTGATTTTGCATTGTTTATTATATAATAGATCGAGATGCTTTGATGGTGTTTTGTTACTTTGTTTCTATAGGTATTCTCTGAGCACGACAAGTAGGAGAGGAGTTTTAAGATTTATCAAGGGGGAGAGAAATCAAGCAAGGAGTCAAGCGGAAGATCTAGGTTGGTCCCTTTGCTTCTCACTTATCTATCATACATAGAGGAAATCGCAAATTACTTTAATTGTTTGTTTCTAGGATAGCTACCAATCCTAGTGGGACTAGCAGATCAAAAAAACACTAGTTTTCCCAGAAACAGGGTGCAAAAACATGGTTCTAGCACCCTCCAATACTACATTGGGTGAGACCTCAGTCTGCACTCCGTGGACTATTGCCGAAAGGGCCAGTAGTACCAAGATTTGCTTGTCTAAACTCACTGCTGAACCTAGGTCAGGCCCCACCAAGCCAACAGTCCTTCCTTGTCACAAAGAACAACTCAATGTCACCCTAATGCATGAAGATGATGAATCTCTTACATTCAAGGCAGCAACATGATGGCATGATCAGTGTCCTAAAGCTAACCCTGATGTTGTATATGGTAGTAACTTTATAGAAGAGGGATGGTAGTTTATGAACTTGTTATAGCCGCTACAACACCACCCAAAGTTTTGGGCATATTCAAAATTTTGGGTACCCCACCACTCACCCCGAGCTTCTAGGGATTTTGATAGGACCCCAACCAGTTTCTCTCCCCATGACCTTGCCTAACCAAGCCCTTTGGTGCACCCACTCGCGTTTCATGCAATACATTAACGAATCATGTTTTATCTCATATATAGGCATCAGATCGCATTAGGGTTTCGAAGGCTAATAGTTTCATTGATGTGTTAAGAGTCTCTTATGATTTTAAAACTCATCTTTGCATGATACGCATCGTGATCAATGGATGTCCTATATTTGAACAAGCATTGCGTTCAAGGTGGCTTCCCATAAGAGTGACAATATTAGGGTTTATGAGAAACCCTAGATTTCTAGAAGAGTGATTCCCTCCCTGTTTTCACCATATCCACATGCCTCTAGGGGTGCGCTCCTATCGGCATCACATGGCATCATTTTGGGAGTCATAGTTGCACTTTTTCCTTAGGTCCTTGGCCAATCCTTCACCTCAACATGAGCATTAGGGCTTGCAAAGATTATATACTACCCTTGCACCCTTGTAGCTCTAGACATATGTGATCGAAGTACTCATGTCGTTTTAAGCTCTTCTTGACTCACCCTGAAGCATGATCACACATATGCATAAGGGTTTGTGATAATACATCATGATAGTAACCTTGCTTTGTCTTGGTCCTCGTCCCCTCGAGTGCATTAAGATTCCTCAAATTTCCATCTTACTCTGTGCCCTTGAATCTATAACTGCACCATTGCTTTTTGCATCACATAAATTGCTTGCAATTCATAAGTCCAGTAAGGTGCCTAAATGTTGTGTTGATTTTCAGTTTCGAGCACCTCTTGTTTTACTCGTATAATTTAGTTGCAATTTTACTATCACCTCCAGATGAAATTATTTTCATGGTTTTAATTATTTATCCCTTTTTCTTTGCAGGGATTTAAATGGAGCATAAGGGGTATTATATGGGCACCACAGGTTCTAAACTCTGACAGGGGTGTCCTTGTTGAGTTTTTGCACCATGGAATATGGAATTAAGGGATTTCCAACCATTAAGGTATTTACTCCTAGAAAGCCCCCATTAGACTATAAAGGAGCAAGGGATGAAAAACCAATAGCCAAATTTGCAATTCAGTAGTTGAAAACTATTGTTAAAGACCGACTAAATGGGAAGACTGGATCAAATAAGAAAAGTTCATCAAGTTCATCAGTAGAGCTCACTTCAAGCAACTTTGATGACATTGTCCTCAAAAGTAAAGATCAATGGCTTGTTGAATGTTATGCTCCCTGGTGTGGACGCTGTGAAAAACTTGCTCCAGAGTGGAAGAAAGCTGCAAATAGCTTGAAGGGTAAGGTGAATATGGGTCACTTCAATTGTGATGCAGAGAAGAGTTTGATGAGCAGGTTCAATGTGCAAAGTTTTCCTACAATCTTGGTCTTTGGTTCGGATAAGAAGATTCCAATTCCTATGAAGGTGCAAGGACAACTTTTGCAATTGAATCCTCTGCCCTTGAGTAGCTTGAGATGAATGTTTCTGATTTGGAATTAGTGAAGCTTACCAGCCAAGATGTATTGGGAACCACATGCACTGCTTCAGCAATCTATTTTGTTAGTTTCCTGATGGACATTAAAGTAGAAGGAAGGGATCATTACCTACAACAACTCATGTCTACAACATAAAAATTAAAAAGAAGTTCATACAGCTATGCATGGGCAGTAAGAGGAAAGCATCCTGCTCTTAGCAGTTGTTCTTGGTGGCTATAAGTATCTAACCTTCATAGCTCTGAACCGCAAAAGGAGTGTCTATGCTCCACTTCATAGTACATTTGAGCTTGAAAATATTTTGATGTTGTGAAGGATGCAGGGAAGGGAGGTAAAGGTAATTTTCCCCTAGAATCTGTTCTTGTTATTGAGGAAACTGAACCATGGGATGGGAAAGCCAACATTCCAACAGGTTGCAATCTTTCAGAAATCTCACGAGTTGCGAAATTGCATCTTACGAGTATCCGTTGCAAGCGTGACATGCTGCACTGTGATGGTGCAACCTCCAGGAGGTCGCACTGCTAGAAAATTCGCGAGATCGCATTATTGTGCCTCAGACAAACATCCAAGTAATGCAATTTTGCGAAAATGTGACCTTTTCGAAAATTTGAACTACCTCACCAGTCGCTACCTTGGCGGAGTGGTCACTTGAAAAGGTGCTTCTGTTGCATGGTCAGCTACTGAAATTGATAATTATCGATAACAATTGAAGTTTTGAAAACATGAATCTTAGAAAGAAAGTCAAAAAATAAGATATCTGGGAGGTTAGGTTGATTGAAACTCATGAAGGGTAACAACGCCAGAATCGGATAGCGTATCGTTTAGAAGAACCATGGTGATGTGGGACTTGTTATTGGGTGATTCTTATAATTCCTTTAATTTGAATACCATTCATTTTTTCAAATCAAATGACTTCAAAGGGTCATTTGCAAGCAGGGGGGAGACTTGCTGGAGTGTTCGAGGACAAGAGGGAAAACCACCAATCAAAATTAAGAAGACAACTAACATTCAAAACATCTTATGTTTGTTCCCAGAAGCATATTTTTGTTTTGATGGTGGCTGGGCATGATAAGAGAAATTTTAGGGTTGTCGATTTTATATGATTAAAAGCATGAAGAGATACATGGGATATAGGATCCCATAGAAGGAATTACAACACAAAGGAGAAGGCTACCCCTCTATGGATCTCTTAAAAGGACCTACATTGGTGCATCCTCTTGACTGAAATATGTTTGAAACCACATGCATCACTAGGGCTATCCAAGGCCACATGCATTGACAATACCATGGCACAACAATTGACCACACAAGGGTCTAAATCAATTGTTTATTAATGCCATTCTTTCAAATTAATTGGCTGTAATTTCATGATCGTTCTTTGTTTGAAATTATGTCTGATTAATGCTATTTGCCTACAGGTAGAAGGAACATAACAAATGTTGATCTACACAAATGGAATAGGGTTTCTCATTGAGCTTGCATAACTTGGTTTTCCTTCAGTAAGCTAGGTGGCCCCTTCCAAGTTCCAATAATCTTCCCATGCACTCAAAGGAACATCACCAGGGTATAGATGAAGGCAAGTGAGGCATAGTGGCAAGAAAATAAATCGATTTCAGGACCAAGCATCCACATCATTGTGAGATTTAGGCATCGAGCATTTTAGGGTTTTCAATAACCCTCTGCATCCCTCTTCTCTCTCTTTCATCATAATGTAAATATCACCCACCATTGTAGAAGCCACTATGTTGGAACTGATGTGGGAATGTAACAATCAATTTTGGCTTGAGAAAGAAGTGGGTAAACTCAAGAGTCATGGGGGTAGCCGAAAGGGCACCAGGGAAGGCCAAGGGTCATGGTAGGTGAATAGTCACCTCATCTCTATAAATATTCCACAGAGCCTCATTAATACAGAACTTTAGCAATTGAGTTAAGGCGAATAGAGAGATCCGATTGATGCTTGAGAGCTAAGGCCACTCAGCTCTTGGTAGCTAGGAGAGTGGGTTTGTAGTAGGACTAGGGTTTTGACATCGGGCCAGGGTATGAACATCCCATGTTCCACTATTGGGTATTTACCAATTACATGATATATTTGAAGTTGTAGCATATTAATAAGATATTTTCTTTTATCTTTGGCACTGATTCCCATGCTCACTTGTGGTCATTGTATTAGCTATCTGGTACCTCACCATATTTGTGTGTGCTTTCATATATGCAAGATGTTACGTTCTGATACATAGTGGCTGCATGTATGTTTCGCTTTCGAATCTGCGTTTACTTGTTCCTTGCCATGTCAGTGACCTATTGTGAACTACTTTGCAATTGACCTCTAGCATGTTTCTTTTTATTATGTCCGATGGGGTTCTAGATCACTAATCACCCTCATCGTTTATCTCTTCTTATCATTGTTGTGACTTGTTTAAAACTATTTCTGCAATTTGTAAATCTTGGGCTGATTTTGTTTCGCCGCCTGAGCACTTCACTCTCACCCCACTCTGGCACCTTCTCATTTGATAACCAAGAGTAGAAAACATTCATAGCAGTAGCCAGGCCCACATACTGGATGGGGCTCCTATCCCAAACGGTGTGAGGTCTAATTGGAACATTACACCGGGGAGACCCCTTTCTCGGTGGTGATACATTTAGGTCCGTCAACAAATTGGCACTAGAAGGAGGGCCAGATGACAAGCTGAGCCCTTGTAGCCTACAATTTAGTCTCACATCTATTAATGGATCTGACCAAAATCTCACCCCCGCGGTGTTTATCTAGTTTGTCTATTTTTCGATTTTCCCTCCCCCAGGAGCATATCCATCACTTGTCTCAGTTAAAGTTTTATGATGAGGATGGAACACCTTTAATCGAGAACATTTATGATTTCCTAGAGTTTTCTGAATCTTTTGAGATCAACGATGAAAAGTTTGCTTATGTATTTTTCTCCCTCACCCTTGAAGGTTGCACCAAGCAATGGTGCCACACGTTGTCGGCGGCGTCCATTCTTTCATTAGAGAAACTCATTAGTAAGCTCCAACAAGCATTTGACAGGTACAATTTTCAAGATGTGTTAAAGAGGATAAATGAGCTTAGGATGAAACCTGAGGAATCTTTAAAGGATTTTTCTTTCAGATATGTGCATCTTTGTTTTGAATTTCCTGAAAGTGATGTTGACTGGGTGTATTTTAATATAAATTTTCAATGATTGGTTCTCATTTCCTTACAACATTTTCAATTAGAAACAAGTCCTGTTTCGCATGAGTATCATCATAATTCGCAGATTACAAAGTGTTCGTATTCTACCATAATTTTTTTTCCCTATCTCCTTGAATCTGGAACAATCTCAACCCCCGAAGGAAGAGATTATTGTTCGTGGGATTTCTCATCCTCCTCTTGACTTGTTACATAATAAGATTATGGTTGTAAATGGTTTAAACTATGAAATTTTTTTTCTGGGAAACAGATCTGATGGTCTCACCTCTAAATCGCTCATACACTCACTTGGTCTTGAATATGAAAATCACATAACATCTCTTCTTGCTGACGGAACCCGAATTGAGTCCATTGAACATACATCTCACTATATTCTAGGATCTCATTCACCTGTGCATGATGACTCTAGTCTTGTCTCAGGTAACATTAAATGCCTTATCAAATCCACGGAACACGTCAGGCCTGTAAATCTATCCTTCCTTTTGGTGAACATAAATGGGTAGGATGTGAGTCAGGGTCTGATCAGTGCTCCTTCATCTGACCCTGTGCATCCATTCTACCTTGATTTAGTCCATGGGTCTACTACACCAGCAGTTCCTTCAGATCATTCATATCTTTATCTTACTCTCATTTATTGCAATCATGTGCATGGGGGTGAGGTTTCACAGTCAAGGGATGCAGAGTCTGAATCCATTATCTCTCATTTTTGCCACTCACAATCTTTAACAGGTGAAGAAGAAGGCCTTGCATCTCGTCTAGCTCAAGTTGGTTCATTCATTAATCCTTCTTCACCCCCAAGCCAAGAGGAGCCTTATGTATCAGATACCCAACTTGATCAAACTGGTGGTTTCAATGATTCTCATTTTACCGGAAATATATTTGCTCATGCCTTTGGTGATTATCCCATGTATCCGTCTGTTGATCCTACAAAGCCACAAGAATTTGTTGACCCACATTTCGAACGTTTAGGGACTGATCAAGAAGTTGAGGCACTTCAGCTTCCACTGATGGTTATGTTAGGTTCTCACATTCCTAATGATACCCCTGAACCAAGTCAAATTAGGGTTTTTGAAATAAGGGTTTCTGCACATCACGCTCCTCTCAACATCATCTCGCTGAATGCAAGCTCATCCTGGAAACCCTTTGATTCAAGCAATATCTCTCTGAGAAAATCTTTCCATCATCTTTCAACTGATGCGCATCAACCTCTATGTCCTAATTTGTTTGCTGAAGGGAGTGCTCTAGCCATTGTTTAGAATCTTTTTGATTCTCTCTGTTGGGAGCGGGATCCCCCAAGGGCAGTTTTGGGGCTAAAATCCCATGTTTAAGTCAATTTTTGTAATATTATTGTAAAGACTTTGCCATTTTTGGTCGCAGAGCATGAAGGTGTTATGTGTCATAAAGGGTAGTCTGCCCTTAGTTTTGTAAAAGTAAAGTCGGTTGTAAGAGAACTACCCATGGTCCACGGACCATGGGATTGTATAAAAAGAGCTAACCTCTAAGTAATTTGAAAATAAAGGAAAAATGATGAATGATGTATAGAATTGTAGCTTTAGGGCAAGAATTCTAAGTCTTGGGTTGTAGCGTACGTAGAGGCTCTACAGCTGAGTGCGCAGAGGCCTAGGGTAGAAGTCCGCAGCTGAGTGCGCGGACCCCTATAGTTGTGTGCACAGGGCAGACAGAGGTTGTAACCACTTGGAAGATATTAATAAAGA
This sequence comes from Pinus tabuliformis, assembly GCA_031772625.1. Lineage (NCBI taxonomy): Eukaryota > Viridiplantae > Streptophyta > Pinopsida > Pinales > Pinaceae > Pinus > Pinus tabuliformis. The sequence continues at coordinate 1,880,907,067 of CM062816.1, read as the reverse complement.
GAGATATTCTGCAATTTCCATGTATTTGATGCATTTTGATATGTTATGTATGAATTTTCTTTATTATGTTTATATGGTGCGTGAATGAATACAATTACATTGAATAACTGAACGCATTTATGAATATCTATTTACGTGGGGTTAACTATAATTGTTTGATAAGATAAGCAAGGCACTTAGATTAATTAGTGAATTTGTACAGCACATTGCCATAGCATTGCGAAAGTATCTGGGTAGCAGGCTCGGGCTGCGCGAAGGACAATCGTATCCTTTCACAGAGGTATTGAAGGACAGAATAGAGGGTTTGTCTTGCAAGCCCTAGAGCGAAGTAACCTGTGCCAAGGCAGGGATAGAGAGAATCAAATGAGATCATGACCATCTTAGGGTGCAGAAACTTGGTTCCAGCATTCCCCCATACTGCTTCGGGTGAGACTTCAGTTTGCACTCTACGGGCTGATGCCGAAAGGGCTAGTAGTGTAGGGATTTGTTTGGGTAATTAACATTGAACCTGGGTCAGTCCCCCTCAAGCCAACAAATAGTTCCGTTGTTGGGACTGGGAATCTGCATAAAAGATGTGTGATGTCGTATCATTGGAATCCAACTAAGAAGGAGATTGGAGACTGGTTAGATAGAAAGATCCACAAATTCACAGCACAAGAGAACAGAAATCCACAACTGATGAAAGAACAGTGATTGGACAGATACCTGTATATAGAGTTCCACGAGATCTTTTTCTTTTCCTTCTCTATTGAGCTATATGAGTTGATTTCGAAGCTAGTAGATAGCCAAGGAAGGTGGAAACTTGATGGCCCTATTGTATGAACCTTGGAGCTAGTGCAAAGGTTGGAAGCATTGGAGGATAAGATCACCTGTGCTGTTGATCATTGGCTCGATCACATCATAGGAGGATTTGTGACTAAATTCGTGGTCAACACCTCAGTCAGGTAGAGCGAGGCAGAGCGGTGCTTTTTCAAAGGACCGTGAGGTAAGTGCGTGAAATCCTTGAATACTTGGATTAAAATGCTATTGTTCGAAAAACGGGTCATGCAGCTACTTTGATTCTCGGAATTACGTGAAGCGGAAAGACTTACAGGAACGAAGGATAAAAGGGTCCAAAGTATAGTCCATTGATTTCACCTCCGCGAGGTGATGAGGAAGGGATAACAAAGGTTTCTCCGTGAAGTGTTGTTCAGTTAATAAGACAAGGATTCCCGCAAATACCACCTCTACCCACACAACCTCCAACTTCACCACCATCACCTCCAACTTCACCCGCACCACTTCCACCTTCACTGCAGTTCAGTATGGAAAACGCAGTAAATTTACCTTTGTTCAAAGGCTTGGGAAATGAGGATTCAGACCAATTCTAGTTTGTTTTGAAGGTTGTATGGGAAGCTCAAGGTGTTACAGATGATCATATAACAAAGGTGACATTGGTTAGTGCCCTGCAAGATCACGCGCTAACCTGGTATATAAAGTACTCGAATGATAACCCGAATGCTGGAGTGGCTGACATCTAAACAACACTAAATAAAGAGTTGAGTAGGCCTAAATATGAGGCACAATTGATTGTGGGATTCAAGGAGATCACAATGCAACCAGGAAAGACGCCTTGGGAGCTAGACCAAAGGATGTAGTGTACAATCCGCGAAGCCAACATGAATTTGACAGATGGATATCATCGTGAGTAGTTTGTGGCTTCGCTACTACCACACTTAAGGGCTGCGCTGTCGCAACAAAAGATAACAACTCCGGTGGATACATTGGAGATTTCCATGAGACTACATGAAAATCCGATGCAAGATCCTAATCTAGGAGTTCAACAGATCCATGCGCAGCTAAAGAATTTATGCCTTGAGATGAAAAGTTTGAAGCAAGACAGGACGGTTCGACCAGAGGTACGCGTGGAAGTGTGGTGCCTGAAATGCAAGAGTTAGTGTCATGAAAAATACCATTGCTTGGTCTTTGTAAACTATATTGTATGGGGAGGACGGATTCCTTTAAGGCCAGAAGCTCAAGCAAGACCTAGCGCGGGGCTTGCATTGTGGTGCGCTATCTGTCAGGTAGCAGGAAAACATGCCACAGATAACTGTCATATGCTGCAGAAGTATGTAGACACACCACAACAACTGTTCTGCAAATTTTGTAGATCGGTAGGGCATGATGAGCGTAACTACGGGAGTTATGAATTGATGATGGATAGAACTCCCGCCTATAGGGTTTAGGATGAAACACGACCCCCTGACCAGAGCACAAGAATGGCGCAGACAAGATTTCAAGGATGCGGATAAAGCCGAGGTGGAGGAGGACCTAGAAGAGGTTAAGGAAAATTTATCTGCTACAATTGTGGGGGACTAGGACACTACGCCCGTGATTGCACTAACCCAACATGCCCATCGTGCAAATATTTCAAGCTATTTGATCATGAAATGGAAGACTATCCTATGTTGATAGCTAGGATATGTGACAAAGGGGTGCTACCACCTCTGCCGACTCAGAACCTATAGATGATGAGGTCTGAGCTGCGCGAAGAGGACCCAAACGTAAATATAGTGCTCAGAAGTTGAATCGCAATGGGAGATGAAAAAGGGAAACAACCAGAAGATAGTGCGTGGGTCAGCAAAGCTCCCATAAGGAGGTTGAGTTCGATTTGGAGTGCACACGTGAAACCTTCATGGAAGCTAAGAAGAGATTCACTGAGGCCTCCACATCAGGAAGCAAGGATAAGCCTGAGCAGGAGATGGACCCCTCTATGCTCACAACTTTCCTGGAAACTTGTATGAAATTGCTACGCGACAGTAAGGCTGTGAAAGGATTACGAGAACTCATCAATATATGTGCTGGAACCACGCTAGGTGAGCCGTGCGTAGTATGAAAGATTGGCAAGCATAAAACAAGGACGGGACGGGAGATGAGACTGATCGCACAGATAGCAGAGTATGAAATGGGTCAGGTCATTTTTGACCTAGGGTTAGATGTGAATTCCCTACCAAAACAGACTTGGGAATGGATGGGGAGACCTATGCTGCAATGGTCTCTGATTCAACTAAGGATGGTAAATCAGCAGAAGGTCATCCCCATGGGGCGGCTGCAGGAGGTGACCGTGGATATTGAGGAAGCGAGCACACTGATTGACTTTGAAGTAATAGAGATAGTGGATGACAACAATCCCTATCCTATGCTCTTGGGAATTGACTGGGCTACTGATATGAATGGGGTAATCAATTTGAAAAAGTGAAAGATGATATTTGAGAAGAAATCGTTGCGCATAATAGTACCCCTTAGTCCTGCTGAAGGATCGCGCTACATTGAACCTATCCGCGATTATGAGAGTGATGATGACCTAGACTATATCTATAAGATAACAACGCGAGATGAAGATTGGGTGAATCCCACCATGGATGGACGGATTACATGGGATCACCAAAGTTCATGCACTTCAAACTCTGACGAAGAAATAGAACCTGGCATAATCTGTTACATGAGGTAACTAAACTAAATTGCAACATGATGACCCAGTCGATACGCTATGTTTCATCAGAGGTAAGAAATATGCCTACTTATGATGGTCTGAATGAGGTAGACATATTTTTGGATGAATTTGAAAGGGAGGTACCAGAAAATCAGTGCTTCCAAGTCTTGAACTAGGCACTACGTGCTACGCCCGCAAGATGGTGGGTACGCACAAAGGAAGCTTTTACGATTGGTGTGAATGTAGGAGGATGATGAGAACACAATTTGGGAAGCCTAAGATACGATTGATAGACAAGTATGATGGGCAGAATGATCTGCATGCCCATCTGGCCAAATGGACCTAAGCTTATGGAGAAAACCCCCAACCAGAGTGGGTGCACCTATTTTGTCATACCCTGGATGTTATCCCAATGAATTGGTATATAGAAACAAAGCTCCGCCATGGGATAGGCGAATGGGATATCCTATGCGAAGGATTCATGATGACCTTCAGTTTTGAGGATAGGTTTGATAGTATTGATGAAGTGCTACAAGAGGTGAAATAAACTATCTTTAGGATACCACAGGATCCTTTAGACCTAGCTCAGTCTGAATGGGCTACTCAGCTGACCTACACGCTAGAATGCTATAATGTAACTGTTGAAGAAGAGGACGAGGATCCATGAACGATTAACATTCCAGAAACAAAAGGTCACCGGGAGGTTCAAGGGCCGCATATTGAAAGTCCTCATATAACAGTGCTTCTAAAAACGAAACAAGTAAATATTGGTAGGGAGGTAGAACCCAAATTCACAAAGATTGGAGACTACTAGGACAATGCAACGGTGGATAAGGTCGCTGAATTGCTCCACGAATACCAGGAATTATTCCCTACCAAGTTTATGGATCTGAAAGGAATAATCGGGGACTTAGGAATGATGAAGATCACGTTAAAGCCCGACACGACGCCAGTTAAGCAAAGGCCTTACCGTCTCAATTCGAAATATAAGGAGAAGGTCTGCATAGAGCTAGACAAGATGCTCGCAACAGGCATCATTGAGCCTATGGAAGAATCTGATTGGGTAAGCCCAATGGTGGTGCAAGAGAAGAAATAGAAGGATGAGATAAGGATATGTGTGGATCTCAGAAAATTGAATGACACTTGTGTGCATGATCCTTTCCTGACTCCATTCACAGATGAAGTGTTGGATAATGTAGGTGGCCAAGAAGCATATTCCTTCAATGATGGGTTCTATGGGTACCACCAAATCAAAATCATGCTGGAGGATAGGAGCAAGGCAACCTTCGCAATTGAGTGGGGTTGTTTTCAGTACACCGTAATGTCATTTCGATTAAAGAATGTGCCTACAATCTTCTTGCGTGTAGTTGGTGCGACATTCAAGGAATTTATTCATAAGTTCCTGGAGGTATATTTTGATGACTGGACTGTATTTGGGCTGGTTAAGCACCATGTAGAAAGCTTGCGCTTGATGTTGGATACCTATCGAAGATACCAGATCGTGCTCAATCTGAAGAAGTGTCTGGTTTGTGTTCCTTTTGGGAACCTGTTGGGGCTTGTGGTTTGCAAACAGGCACTGATGGCAGACCCTGCGAAGATCACAGTGATACTAAACTTGGAAGCACCAAGAAGTGTGAAGCAACTGCATGCTACCCTGGGACATTTAGGATACTACAAAACGTTTATCAAAGGTTATGCCCAGATCACCACGCCTATGGAGAAACTACTAAAGAAGGATATCACCTTCTATTGGAATGATGACTGCAAGAAGAGCTTGGATATATTGAAAGAAAAGATGGTCATCATCCTGATTCTCATCTTCCCAGATTGGAAGAAAGAGTTTCATGTGCATGTTGACGTGTCCTGTATAGCACTGGGAGTAATACTAACAAAGGCTTGTGGAGAAGGCTTGGACCAACCTATCGCATTCGCAAGTCGAATATTATCTAAAGTGGAGAAGAATTATTCCACCACTGAGTGCGAAGGGCTAGCTATGGTGTATGCTCTCCAAAGGTATAGGAACTACTTGTTGGGAGGCCATTTTAAGATGTATATGGATCACTCTACGCTGAAGTACTTGGTCAATAAGCTTGTTTTGGGGAGAAAAATATGCAAATGGCTCTTATTGTTCTAGGAGTATGATTTTGAAGTGGTTGTGAAGCTTGGACGCTTGAATGTGGGACCAGACCATCTATCGCACATCGAAATAGGGGAGGAACCCACTAACTTGGAAGAAGGATTGCCTGATGCGTAGCTATTTGTAGTGCATGTCATAGATGGTCATTTTGAGGATATAATACATTTCCTAGCAAGAAGAACTGCTCCGGAAGGATACACTGTCCAACAAAAGAAGGAATTAGTGGTGTGTGTAGCATATTTCTCTGTCATTGCTAGGCATCTATACAAAATGGGGACTAATGAGATATTGTGACGATATGTACTTGAATTCAAAAGAAGTAGCATCCTCATGGACACTCATGGGGGTGCCGCAGGAGGACATTATGCAGGGAGAGAAACTGCGCAGAAGATTCTATGCACAGGGTTGTGGTGGCCAACCCTTCATCAGGATTCTAAAGCATATTGCAAGGCATGTGATGTATGTCAAAGAATGGGCAGGCCATCATGGAGGGATGAAATGCCTTTGAATCCACAAATGACGTTGCAACCCTTCGAGAAGTGGGTGATCAATTTTGTAGGACTTATTCAGCCACAAGCAAAGATAGGAGCAAGATACATTGCCACTGTGATGGAGTATTTTACTCGTTGGGAAAAAGTGAAACCGGTGAAGGATTGCACAGGCGCAACTGTTGCGAATTTCCTATTTGAGAAGGTACTGATGTGATTTGGATGTCCGAAGATCTTCATGAGTGATCGTGGTATGCACTTCCTAACTGAGACAATCAACGCACTGACGGAGGAATTTCAGGTATATCACCATAAGAGCACACCTTATCACCCACATGCTAATGAAATAGTAGAGGCATTCAACAAAGTGCTCGAAAATGCACTGACCAAGGTTTTCATTGCTCAGCGAAGTGATTAGGACCTATGCATGCCTGCAGTATTGTGGGCTTATCAGACGACATTGAAGAAGTTGACTGGACAAACCCCTTTTAGGCTTGTCTATGGTGTGGAAGCGGTAATTCTTATGGAATACATCGTACCTACTTTGCACATAGCAGTGTTCACAGGTATGACAAATTGCATAGCCCTAGAGGAGAGGCTTGCGCAGTTGGATGAGCTTGAAGAAGAAATATTTTTGGCTGGATTTCACTAGCAGGTTCAAAAGCAACGCGAAAAGGCATGGCATGATCGCCACATCAAGCTGTGCACATTTAAGGTAAATGACCTGGTTTTGTCATATGATAGTAAGTTTGATAAATTTTCAGTGAAAATTTTGATGCACTTGTTATGGCCTTACGTTATTAAGGAGATTACCGATGGAGGAGCGGTACAGTTGGTCAAATTAAATGGAGAACCCTTCCCAGGAAAGGTGAATGGTAGTCGCTTGAAGCCATACACTGACGGTCTAGCCATGTGACTAAATGAAAGAAGCACAGTCTTAGCACTCCAGGAAGCTGAAAGGAGGCACGGGACTATAAACTACACTGCCTAGGTTGGGGACCTACATGATTGGATGATGACACGAATCAAGGAGGGAGTTGCACTACCCAGGGAAAAATTGCACAGATCAGCTACAAAGTGACTGTTAAGTCACTGTTCATGAAATGACGGTAGAAGTGAGGCAAAATGGAGTGGACGACTAGCATTTAAGATGAAATTTATTGCTTATATCCTTGAAAATTTGCCACCAATCTGGCATTAATGAACCGATTTTGGGGGGAACGGTCGGACTTGAATTCAAAATGCCCTAGAAATTACAAATGGTTGTTCAATGAAAAACACTTGGCATTTTGAGAATTGAGTTGTTGCGCTCTCAGGTGCACATGAACTGTGAATTCTTTCAAGATCTAGTAGTGAGTCTGGCATTCGAACAATTCTTAAAGGAGACATAAGCACTAGTGAATAACGTCATGTTGACATGCGCAGAAGTGGTATGATTTGTCGTACCTAGCCACAGATGATGCCATCGATGTAGTGTTGGATAAATGGCTGGTGGAGTGGCGCATCACAATGGACTTAGCGGTGGGTGGAAGCAAGTCCATCACACAGAAGAAGAAGGAACAGGCCAAGCTGAAGATGGCTCAGCTAGTCGAAAATAGGAAAAAGGAGGCCGCTAAAAAGACCCAGGCGGAATAGGTAGGAAAGGAGGCAGGAAAAAAATAGGTGGCATAGAGCAAGGCTCTGACAAAGGTGCATGGTCACCTTCACCTGAGACTGAAGAAGAGGACACAGAGTGGCATGGTGTGGACCCTCAGGAGACGTCTTCCCGCATTAAACACCCGAGAGAGCTAGAAAAGGGAGGGTCCAGAAAGAAATCCATGGTGACCAAGACCTCGCTGGACCCTATCACACTAACATAGGGTGACTTATATGAAATTGGTGACACCATAAGAGATGTCACCGCGGAGGCCCTGCAACAATTTGAGAAGTAGCAACAGATCATCCTAGGGGCAATCGAGACCAAGCTGCAGGAGTTGCAAACCTGTGTGATGCAAGCTTGTCCGCTGTCCACCATCTTGGCTATCGGCACATCAGAGGCTGCCAATATGCTGCGCATGAAGGCTTCTAGTCTGATAGTGCTTCTAGATGGAGCACTGACCACAGAAAATGAGGTTGATAGGCCCACTATCAATGCTTTGAAGGGAGTTGGGCTAAACCTGGCAGCGCTTCTGCGTGAAGCACTCCACATCTTGTAGGATGGAGTAATTAAAGAGTTGAGGGCCCGTGAGCATCACGCCCTCTAGATGATTAGTGAACAGAATATAAACAACAAGAATATGGACCTATAGAGGAATGTTGTCATTGCTATTGAGGCCGAAGCGACCAGCCAGAGGAAGAGGATCATACAAGTCGTGGAGGAGGCATGTAGAATGGTCCCAGAGTTGGCCATTTTAAAGGAGGATCTAGTTGAGGTCCGCATCTGTAAATTGGCAACAGGGGTGCATGAAACTCAGACTGAGATGGCACAGGTTAAGTTGGAGCTGAACTTATAGATTACAGAGCTCTAGTTGAGGGCCCAGCCTTCAACACCACCAGAGGTAAAGGAACAGTAGGCGGCCACTATCACCGAAGCAGTTGCGGTGGTGGAGAGTGCAGTAGCGGACTGCACACAGTTGTTCAGATAATCGTTTGAGGTCTTGACCAACTTGCAGAAGGAACCAAACATCTAGAGGCTAGAAATGGAAGTGCACGAACTCCAACAACTCTATGATGAAGTGAAGGGTACATTGCAAACAGTCATGTTGACACAGAGGTTATCCAAGCTATAGGAAGCCAAGCAGGTGAAGGAATAGGTGGACGCAGCGCTGCACAAGGAAGAAGTGCTGAAGGCGCGACCCAAACCCTGGATGGAGGAAGCTGACATAGTCATAGGAAACATTAAAGGCAAGTTTTTGACTCTGCAAGTGACACAACAACAACTTCAGGCTGACAACATAGCGGAAGTAACCGAGAAAACAGTTGAAGATGCGATGCAGGCAACAACTTAGTGCATGACTGAAGTTGCAGTCATTAGGGTCGAGTTGGATGGGCTTCAAGTAAAGATCTTCGTGCCTACCGAGTGACTCGAGGGTAAGTCACGATGTTTGTGTTGTGGCCTGTTGGGAGTGGGATTCCCCAAGGGAAGTTTTGTGGCTAAAATCCCATGTTTAAGTCAATTTTTGTAATATTATTGTAAAGACTCCGTAATTTGTGTTCGTGGGGCACAAAGGTGTTATGTTTCATAAAGGGTAGTCCGCTCTTAGTTTTGTAAAAGTAAAGTCGACTATAAGAGAACTACCCATGCTCTGCGGACCATGGGATTGTATAAAAAAGCTAAGCTCTAAGTAATTTGAAAAGAAAGGGACAATGAAGAATGATGTAATAGAATCATAGCTTTAGGGAAAGAAGTCTAAGTCTTAGGTTGTAGCATAGGTAGAGGCTCTGCATCTGAGTGTGCAGAGGCCTAGGGTGGAAGTCCGCAGCTGAGTGCGCGGACTCCTGCAACTATGTGCGCAAGGAAGATAGAGGTTGTAGCCACTTGGAAGATATTAATAAAGAGATATATTATGCAATTTCTATTTCTTTGATGCATCTTGATATGTTATGTATGAATTTTCTTTATTATGTTTATATGGTGCATGAATGAATGCAATTACATTGAATAATTGAACACATTTATGAATATCTGTTTATGTGGGGGTAACTATAATTGTTTGATAAGATAAGCAAGGCACTTAGATTAATTAGGGAATTTGTATGGCACGCTGCCATAGTAGTGCGAAAGTATCTGGGCAGCAAGCTCGGGCTACGCGAAGGGCGATCATATCCTTTCGCGAAGGTATTGAAGGACGGAATAGAGGGTTTGTCTTGCAAGCCCTAGAGCGAAATAACTTGCACGAAGGCAAGGATAGAGGGAATCAAACAACATCACGACCATCTAAGGGTGTGAAAACTTGATTCAAGCAACCCCCCATACTGCTTCGGGTGAGACTTCAATTTGCACTTTGCGAGTTGATGCCGAAAGGGCCAGTAGTGTAGGGATTTGTTTGGCTAATTAATGTTGAACCTGGGTCAGTCCCCCTCAAGCCAAAAATCTCCCAACCAATACAGTCTATGAACATGCACAATCAAATGATGTCTTACAAAATTCTATAGGGGAAGGGGAAAATCTCCTGACCTCCCCTCTACCTGAGAGTCTTTTGGTTGATTCAATTCATTTTTGGGAATCTAAAGAATCTGATCTATGAAGTTGCCGATCTATCAATATTCAGACAATGAATCCAATCCAAAATATTTTCACTGATAGTTGTCCAGTCACAACCAACAATAATCATATACAACCATCTACAAATATTGAAAAGCTACCAATATTGGATGGTGTGTAGTTTGAAGGTTCAGAGGTTGGCCAGGATGATGAGGCACTTCAGCTTCCACTGATGGTTATGTTAGGTCATCATGTCCTTGACGATGTCCATGAACAATTTCAAACTAGGGTTTCTATGTTTGAATCCTTAGGGATCTCAGTTACACCCAACAGGGGCCTGTCTTTTTAGGGTTATCAAGTTGATCATCCTCTAAATCATGATGGGATTGTTGATTGGATTAATCTGTCAGATTCCTTTACTACCCGACAATATCTTTCCTTACTTGTATTGGATTTAGGGTTAAGCATAAATGGACGTTTTATGGCTGGATGACTATAAATTTCAAGCTTGTGGTTCAGTTTACGAGGATTGGGTTAAATTTTTCCTTCAAAGGACTTCTCTGACACGTTTCCTTGTAGGTGGATGAAATGTTATTTTTGTTGTGCATGCTTTAAAGGTAAGCATGCTATTTTTTGCACAACCCTTTCCACAAATTCTAATTGTTGCCATCTTTGTTTTTTCAGGTTCAGAACTCCTACAGTGGCTGCATTGGAAGTTTGATTTCACATAACCCAACCTATGCTTTGGTTAATTTAGGATTTAGGGTTTAGACTAGTTAGGTTTTAGCTTTGCTTATCAGTTGGTTGATTAGAATTTGCTTATGATTTAAATTTGTCATGTTTCATTTTCTTTACTGTAGGTAGTTAGTTCCCTGCTTGTTTCTTCTACACTCATGTCCTTGCATTTGTTTATTGTTCAATGGAATTCATGAAATCTCTGCATATGCATTGCATTGGTCCTTTAATTGCAATTAGTTGATCTCTTCTTCACATAGCATTACATTGCGTCATTAACCCTGTTTGTTGCATTGCATCATACACTTGCCTTCTCGCTTGGCACACACTCACCTTTGACTTAGCCTCGAATTTTCACCTATGTTTCTTGCTACTCCATGAGCCTTCATGAACTTGAATATTTCAAACTTGTAGTGTCGTGAATAGCTTTCTCACACCTTTTTCTCTTACTCCATGTGCATTTCTTTGACCTCTTCACACTGGTTTCTAAACCCTAGGAGAGTTTCCTAGTCACCTAGCCCTAGAACTAAAACCCTAGCCTTGTGATTGTGTGAAGTTGTGATGGTTACGTCAATGGGTAGCCTCTCTTAGAGCCAATCATCAAATTTGCATCCTAAATATCTCTCCTATGAGTCTAATTTATTAACAGGGAAAATAAGAACAAATTGCTCATGGGGAACCCTAATCCATTTGGATGAACTATACCCATAACCTAAACCTAGTGCCAAGTGTGGTCTTGATTGTTTCAATGACTTTTGTTCTTTTTCACTTGTTGTCTGCAAATGAGATGTGGAAGCTTGGCATGAGGGCAAACCTAAATCATGATATCTCTTAGTTTCTGTCAAACAAGAAAACACCTCTCTTGCTAGTAAAATAAGTCGAGATCCTTCATCTTCCTTGGCGCAATGAACACACAGAAATAAGTGCAAATGCACACGTAAAAGAAAATGAAACCAAATAAAGGGTAAAGAACCAAGAAAGGCTTCCTGCGCAGAGAGGTAATGCAACGACTTCGCTGGGGTACTAACCAGGCTCGCTGGCAGTGGAGCAACATTTGTGATTTCTTGAAGTGACTCCACCGGGGTACTATCTAGGCCCACTGGCAGTGGAGCAACACCAGAAACTTACTTTTTAAATTCTGAATACAATAAGCCCTCTGCCCCATTCTTTGCATCAACATCAACTACAGGCATGTGTGAACTGTCAATGGGGTGTTTACTGAGTGACAAGACCTAGCTGAGGCACGAGGGAAGGCATATCTGCAAAAGGTTGTGGCAATGCAAGAGGTGCCCATAGCGTCTTTTCAATATTCCCTTGCATCAATATTCACACTAAGACTACTACAGGGGTGTTGACAGAGATACTAGATTCTACCAGTGGTTCGCTAATTGTTGTAGCCACTACTACACCACCCAAATTTTTGGGCATATTCAAAATTTTGGGTACCCTAACACTCACCCTGAGATTCTAGGGTTTTTGATAGGACCCCAACTGGTTGCTCTCCCTGCGACCTTGCCTATCCAAACCCTTTGGTGCGCTCACTCACGTTTCATGCATTACATTCACGAATCATGTTTTATCTCAGATATAGGCATCAGATCGCATTAGGGTTTCGAAGGTTAATGGATTCATTGATGCACTAAGAGTCTCTTATGATTTTAAAACTCATCTTTGCATCATACACATCACGATCGATGGATGTCCTATATTTGAACAAGCATTGCGTTCAAGGTGGCTTCCCGTAAGAATGAAAATATTAGGGTTTATGAGAAACCCTAGATTGCTAGAAGAGTGATCCCCTCCCTGTTGTCAGCATATTCAAATGCCTCTAGGGGCGCGCTCCCGTCAGCATCACATGGCATTATTTTGGGAGTCACAACAACACTTTTTCCTTAGGTCCTTGGCCAATCCTTCACCTCAACATGAGCATTAGGGCTTGCAGAGATTATATACTACCCCTGCATCCTTGTAGCTGTAGACATATGTGATCGAAGTACTCATGTCGTTTTAAGCTCTTCTTGACTCACCCTGAAGCATGATCACACATATGCATAAGGGTTTGTAATAATACATCATGACAATATCCCTGCTTTTTCTTGGTCCTCATCCCCTCGAGTACATTAAGATTCCTCAAATTTCCATCTTACTCCCCACCCTTGAATCTCTACCTGCACCATTTCTTTTTGAATCACATAAATTTCTTGTAATTCATAAGTCTGGTAAGGTGCCTAAATGTTGTGTTGATTTTCAATTTTGAGCACCTCTTGTTTTACTCATAAAATTTAGTTGTAATTTTACTACTCCAGATGAAATATTTTCATGGTTTTAATTATTTATCCCTTTTTCTTTACAGGGATTTAAATGGAGCATAAGGGGTATTATATGGGCACCACAAGTTCTAAACAATGACAAGGGTGTCCTTATTGAGGTTTTGCACCATGGAATGCAGAATTAAGGGATTTCCAACCATTGAGGTATTTACTCTTGGCAAGCCCCCACTATAATATCAAGGAGCAAGGGATGCAAAACCAATAGCCAAATTTTCAATTCAGTAGTTGAAAATTGTTGTTAAAGACTGACTAAATGGGAACACTGGATCAAATAAGAAAATTTCATCAAGTTCATCAGTAGATCTCACTTTAAGCAACTTTGATTCCATTTTCCTGAAAAGTAAATATCAAGGGCTTGTTGAATGTTCTGCTCCCTAGTGTGGACATTGCGAAAAACTTGTTGCAGTGTGGAAGAAAGTTGCAAATAGCTTGAAGGCAAAGGTGAATATGGGTCACTTCAATTGTGATGCAGAGAAGCGTTTGATGAGCAGGTTCAATGTATAAATCTTTCCTACAATCTTGGTCTCTGGTTTGGATAAGGAGAGTCCAGTTCCTGTGAAGGTTTAAGGACAACTTTTGTGATTGAATCCTTTTCCCTTGAACAACGTGAGACGAATGTTTCTCCTCTGGAAGTGGTGAAGCTTGCAAGCCAGGACGTATTGGGAACCACATGTGCTGCTTCATCAGTCTGTTTTGTTAGTTTCCTGCCCGACATTTTAGACACAAAAGTAGAAGGAAGGGATCATTACCTACAACAACTCATGTCTGCAGCATAAAAATTCAAAAGGAGTTCATACAGCTACGCGTGGGTAGCAACAAGAAAGAATCCTGCTCTTAGCAGTCAATGTTGGTGGTCGTGAGTATCCAGCATTCATAGCTTTGAACTGCAAAAGGAGTGCCTATGATCCACTTCGCAGTGCATTTGAGATTGGACATCTAATGATTTTATGAAGGATGCAGGGCAGGGAGGTAAAGGTAATTTTCCCCTAGAATCTATCCTGTTATTGAGGAAACTGAACTGTGGGATGGGAGATATGGAGAGATGTTAGAGGAAGACGAGTTCTCACTAGATGAGCTAGTGGGAAATAAGGATGATAAAAAATAAGAATTTTAGGTGATTCATGTTTTAGGAAAAGCAAGAAATGGAACAATTTCATAATTCTGCCCAGTTCTCTAGAAATATATAAAGCTTACTATGCAAACTTTCACTTATTTTCTCATCATGCAGAGAAATTGGATAGGTAGAGAGTGTGATTTAGGCAGGACACGGGTTTTTATTTCAATGTTAAATGTATGGTCCAATTTAATGATATCAACGTTTAAATCATCACGGGTTTTGAAAACGAGTTACAAAAAGCATGAGGAAGTTAGACATGGATATATAACGAATGCATCCTAGAATGCGACTAGCCCATTCAGTGATTTTGCGACCTCTAAGAAGTCGCACTCCCTTGCACAATCACCAGTTCACACTTCAACACTCATGGAAAATATCCAAGCAGTGCGATCAGTTTAAGATGCAACTTTGCACCCTTCCAGAAGTCGCACTTGCACTTGTAGTCTCTGGGTCGCATGTTAACACCTCTAGTGAGCTTCCTGAAAGCACCCGCGATGAGTGCAAAGCCAACATTCCAATAGGTTTCATTCTTTTGGAAAGCCTATGAGTCATGAAATCGCATCTTACGAGTATCCGTTGGAAGCGTGACCTATTGCATTATGATGGTGCGACCTCCAGGAGGTCGCACTACTAGAAAAGTCACGAGATCGCATTCTTGTGCCTCAAACAAACATACAAGTAATGTGAATTTGTGAAAATGTGACCTTCCAAAAAACGTGAACTACCTCACCAGTTGCTACCTTAGCAGAGTGGTCACTTGAAAAGGTGCTTCTGTTGCATGGTCAGCTACTAAAATTGATAATTATATATAACCGTAGAAGTTTTGAAAACATGAATCTTGGAAAGAAAGACAAAAAAATAAGAGAACTGGGAGGTTAGGTTGATCGAAACTCACTGAGGGTAACAACGGGAGAATTAGATAGTGCATCGTTCAAAAGAACCGCAGTGATGTGGGCCTTGTTCTTGGGTGATTCTTATAATATCCTTAATTTGAATACCATTTGTTTTCACAAATCAAATGACTTCAAAGGGTCATTCCCACAAGCATATTTCTATTTTGATGGTGGCTTGGCATGTTTCTCCTCCGGAAGTGGTGAAGCTTGCAAGCCAGGACGTATTGGGAACCACATGTGCTGCTTCATCAGTCTGTTTTGTTAGTTTCCTGCCCGACATTTTAGACACAAAAGTAGAAGGAAGGGATCATTACCTACAACAACTCAACTCATGTCTGCAGCATAAAAATTCAAAAGAATTTCATACAGCTACGCGTGGGTAGCAACAAGAAAGAATCCTGCTCTTAGCAGTCAATGTTGGTGGCTATGAGTATCCAGCATTCATAGCTTTGAACTACAAAAGGAGTGTCTATGATCCACTTCGCAGTGCATTTGAAAATTGGATATCTAATGATTTTATGAAGGATGCAGGGCAGGGAGGTAAAGGTAATTTTCCCCTAGAATCTATCTTGTTATTGAGGAAACTAAACTGTGGGATGGGAGATATGGAGAGATGTTAGAGGAAGACGAGTTCTCACTAGATGAGCTAGTGGGAAATAAGAATGATAAAAAAGAAGAATTTTAGGTGATTCATGTTTCAGGAAAAGCAAGAAATGGAACAATTTCATAATTCTGCCCAGTTCTCTAGAAATATATAAAGCTTACTATGCAAACTTTCACTTATTTTCTCATCATGCAGAGAAATTGGATAGGTAGAGAGTGTGATTTAGGCAGGACACGGGTTTTTATTTCAATGTTAAATGTATGGTCCAATTTAATGATATCAACATTTAAATCATCACGGGTTTTGAAAACGAGTTACAAAAAGCATGAGGAAGTTAGACATGGATATATAACGAATGCATCCTAGAATGCGACTAGCCCATTCAGTGATTTTGCGACCTCTAAGAAGTCGCACTCCCTTGCACAATCACCAGTTCACACTTCAACACTCATGGAAAATATCCAAGCAGTGCGATCAATCTAAGATGCAACTTTGCGCCCTTCTAGAAGTCGCACTTGCACTTGTAGTCTCTGGGTCGCATGTTAACACCTCTAGTGAGCTTCCTGAAAGCACCCGCGATGAGTGCAAAGCCAACATTCCAATAGGTTTCATTCTTTTGGAAAGCCTATGAGTCATGAAATCGCATCTTACGAGTATCCGTTGGAAGCATGACCTATTGCATTATGATGGTACGACCTCCAGGAGGTCGCACTACTAGCAAAGTCACGAGATCGCATTCTTGTGCCTCAGACAAACATACAAGTAATGTGACTTTGTGAAAATGTGACCTTCCAAAAAACGTGAACTACCTCACCAGTCGCTACCTTAGCAGAGTGGTCACTTGAAAAGGTGCTTCTGTTGCATGGTCAGCTACTAAAATTGATAATTATAGATAACCGTATAAGTTTTGAAAACGTGAATCTTGGAAATAAAGACAAAAAATAAGAGAACTGGGAGGTTAGGTTGATCGAAACTCACTGAGGGTAACAACGGGAGAATTAGATAGTGCATCGTTCAGAAGAACCGCAGTGATGTGGGCCTTATTCTTGGGTGATTCTTATAATATCCTTAATTTAAATACCATTCGTTTTCACAAATCAAATGACTTCAAAGGGTCATTCCCACAAGCATATTTCTATTTTGATGGTGGCTTGGCATGATAAGAGAAAAGTTAGGGTTGTTGATTTTATATGATTAAATGCATGAAGAGTGACATGGGATATAGGATTCCATGAAAGGAATTACAACACAAAGGAGAAGGTTACCCCTCTATCGATATATTAAACGGAGCTATATTGGTGCGTCATCTTAAGTGAAATATGTTTGAAACCACATGAATCACTAGGGCCCTCCAAGGCCACATGCATTGACAATACCATGGCACAACAATTGACCACACAGGGGTCTAGATCAATTATTTATTAATTCCATTATTTCAAATTAATTGGTTGTAATTTCATTTTCATTGTTTTTTTGAAATTATTTTTGATTAATATTATTTTCCTACAGGTAGAAGGAACGAAAAAAATGTTGATCTACGCAACGGGATTAGGGTTTCTCATGGAGCTTGCACAACTTGGTTTTCCTTCAGCAAGCCAGGTGGCCCCTTCCAAGTTCCAATAACCTTTCCAGGCATTTAAAGGCACATCACTAGGAGATAGATGAAGGCAAGTGAGGCATAGTGGCAAGAAAAAAAATTCAATTTCAGGACCAAGCATCCATGTTATTGCGAGATTCAGGCATTGAGAATTTTAGGGTTTTCAATAACCCTCTGCATCCCTCTTCTCTCTCTTTTATCATAATGTAAATATCACCCACCATTGTAGAAACCACTATGTTGGAACTGATGTGGGCATGTAAAATTCAATTTTGGGTTGAGAAAGAAGTGGGTAAACTCAAGAGTCACGAGGGTAGCCGAAAGGGCACCAGGGAAGGCCAAGGGTCGCGATAGGTGAATAGTCACCTTGTCTCTATAAATATTCCCTAGAGCCTCATTAATATAGGAATTTAGAACTTGAGTTGAGGTGAATAGAGGGAGTTGATTGATGCTTGAGAGCTAAGGCCACTCAGCTCTTGGTAGCTAGGACAGTGGGTTTGAAGTAGGGCTAGGGTTTTGACATCGGGCAAGGCTATGAACAACCCATGTTCCACTATTGGGTATTGACCAATTGCATGATATGTATTTGAAGTTGTAGCATATTAATAAGATGTTTTCTTTTATCTTTGGCACTGATTCCCATGCTCACACATGGTCATTGTATTAGCTATCTGGTACCTCACCATATTCGTAGTTGTTCTTTCATATATGCAAGATGTTATGTACTGATACATAGTGGTTGCATGTATGTTTTGCTTTTGAATCTGTGTTTACTTGTTCCTTGCCATGTTGATGACCTATTGTCAACTACTTCGCAATTGACCTCCAGCATGTTACTTTTTATTATGTTCGATGGGGTTTTAGCCTACTAATCACTCTCATCGTTTATCTCTTCTTATTGTTTTTGTGACTTGTTTAAAACTCTTTTTGCAGTTTTTAAATCTTGGGCTGACTTTGTTTGGATGCCCGATAACTTCACTCTTGCCCCACTTTGGAACCTTCTCATTTGATAACCAAGAGCAGAAAAAATTTATGGCAATAGCCGGGCCCACATACCGGATGGGACTTCTATCCCAAAAGGTGTGAGGTCTAATTGGGACTTTACATCGGGGAGACCCATTTCTCGTTGGCAGTAAATTTTGTCTCGTCAAAAAATTGGCACTAGAAGGAGGGCCAAATGACAGGATGAGCCCTTGGAGCCTGCAGTTTAGTCTCATATCTATTACTGGATTTGTCCAGAATCTTACCCTTGGGGTGTTTATCTGGTTTGTCTATTTTTCAATTTTCCCTCCCTGAGGAGTAGCGCCAACACTTGTCTCAGTTAAAGTTTGATGGTGAGGATGGAACACCTTTAATCGAGCACATTTATGATTTCCTCGACTTTTGTGAATCTTTTGAGATTGACGATGAAGAGTTTGCTTGTGTATTTTTCTCCCTCACCCTTGAAGGTCATGCCAAGTAATGGTGTCGCACATTGCCGACAACGTCCATTCTTTCATTTGAGCAACTCATCGGTAAGCTCCAACAAGCATTTGACAGGTACGATTTTTAAGATGTGTTAAAGAGGATAAATGAGCTTAGGATGAAACCTGAGGAATCTTTATAGGATTTTTCTTTCAGATATGTGCATATTCATTTTGAATTTCCTGAATGTGATGTCATCTGGGTGTATTTGAATATAATTTTTCAACGATTGGTTCTCATTTCTTTACAACATTTTCAATTAGAAACAAGTCTTGTTTCGCATGAGTATCATCATAATTTACAGATTGCAAAGTGTTGAGATTCTACCCGTAATTTTGTTTTTCCTATCTCCTTGAATCTGGAACAACCTCAACCCCCCGAGGAAGAGATTACTATTTGTGGGATTTCTCATCCTCCTCTTGACTTGTTACATAATAAGATTATGGTTGTAAATGGTTCAAACGATGAACAATGCTTTCTAGGAAATAGATCTGATGGTCTCACCTCTAAATCCCTCATACATTCTTTTTGTCTTGAATATGAAAATCACATATCATCTCTTCCTACTGATGGAACCCCAATCGAGTCCATTCAACATAGGTCTCACTATATTCTGGGATCTCATTCACCTATGCATGATGTCTACGGTCTTGTCTCAGGCAATGTTGAATTCCTTATCAAATCCATGGAACACGTCAGGCTTATAAATCCGACCTTCTCTTTGGCAAACATAAATGGGTAGGATGTGATTCTGGGTCTGATCGGTGCTCCTTCATTTAACCCTGTGCATCCATTCTACCCTGATCTAGTTGATGGGTCTACTACACCGGCGTTTCCTTCAGATCATTCATATCTTTATCTTGCTCACATTTATTGCAATCATGTAAATGGGGGTGAGGTTTCACAGTTAAGGGATGCAGAGTCTGTATCCCTTATGCCTTACCTTTGCCACTCGCAGTCTTTAATAGTTGAAGAAGAGGGCCCTGCATCTCATCCAGCTCAAGTTGGTTCCCTCATTAATCCCTCTTCACCCCCAAGCCAAGAGGATCCTTATGTATCAGATACCCAACTTGATCAAACTGGTGGTTTCAGTGATTCTCATTTTACTGGAAATATATTCGCTCATGCCTCTGGTGATTATCCTATGTATCCATCTGTTGATCCTATGAAGCCACCAGAATTTGCTGACCCACCTTTCGAATGTTTAGGGACTCGTGATGAAGTTTAGGCACTTCAGCTTCCACTGATGGTTATGTCAGGTTCTCACGTTCTTGATGAGACCCCTGAGCCAAGTCAAATTAGGTTTTCTGAAATGAGAGTTTCTGCACATCACACTCCTCTCGACATCATCTCGCTGAATGCAATATCATCTTGGAAACCCTCTTATTTGAGCAATGTCTCTCTGAGAAAATATTTCCTTCACCTTTCGACTGATGCACATCAACCTCTATACCCTAATTTGTTTGTTGAAGGGAGTGCTCTGGCCATCGTCTCGAATCTTTTTTACTGTCTCCCAACCAATACAATTTGTCAACATACACAATCAGACGATGTCCTACAAACTCCTATAGCGGAAGGGGAAAATCTCCTGACTTCCCTTTTACCTGAGACTCTTTCAATTGATTCAGTTCATTTGTGGGAATCTAAATAATCTTATCTTTCAAGCTGTCGATCTATGAATATTCAGACGATGAATCGAATCCACAATATTTTCACTGATAGTTGTCCCACCACAACCAAGAATAGCCATATAATACCATCTACAAATCTTGTGAAGCTACCAATATTGGATGGTGTGTCATTTGAAGGTTCAGAGGTTGGCCAAGATGATGAGGCACTTCAGCTTCCGTTGATGGTTATGTCAGGTCCTCATGTCCTTGACGAAATCCATGAACAATTTCAAACTAGAGTTTCTGAAATTAGGGTTTTTGTGTTTGAATCCTCAGGGATCTCAGTTACACCCAATAGGGGCCCCTCTTTTTAGGGTTATCAAGTTGATCATCCTCTACATCATGATAGGGTTATTGATCAGATTAATCTGGTAGATTCCTTTACTAGCCAACAACATCTTGCCTTACTTGCATTGGATTTAGGGTTAAGCATAAACAGACGTATGTTATGGCTGATTTACTATAAATTTCACGCTTCTAGTTAGGTTTACCAGGATTGGGTTGCAGTTTTCCTTGAAAGGTCTTATCTGACACGTTTCCCTGCAAGTGGATGAGATGTTCTTTCTTTGGTGCATGCTTTACAAGTAAGCATGCTATTTTTTTCACAACTCTTTCCACAAATTCTAATTACTACCATGTTTGTTTTTGCAGGTTGGGAACTCATGTGGTGGCTACATTGGAAGTTTAATTTCACATAAGCCTTCCTATGCTTTGGTTAATTTAGGATTTAGGTTTTAGACTAGTTAGGTTTTAGCTTTTCTTATCAGTTGGTTGATTAGAATTTTCTTATGATTTAAATTTTTCATGTTTCATTTTCTTTACTGTAGGTAGTTAGTTCTCTACATGTTTCTTCTGTACTCATGTCCTTGCATTTGTTTTCTGTTGAATGGAATTCATGAAATCTCTGCATATGCATTGCATTGGTATTTTAATTGCAATTAGTTGATCTCTTCTACAAATAGCATTACATTGCATCATTAACCATTTCTGATGCATTGCATCATACACTTGCCTTCTCGCTTGGCACACACTCACCTTTGACCTAGCCTATAATTTTCACCTATGTTGCATGCCACTGAATGAACTTTCATGAACCTGAATATTTCAAACATGTGGTGTCGTGAATAGATTTCTCACACCTTTTGCTCTTAATCCAAGTGCATTGCTTCGACCTCTTCAAACCAATTCGTAAACCCTAGGAGAGTTTCCTAGTCACCTAGCCCTAGAACTAAAGTCCTAGCCTTATGATTGTGTGAATTTGTGATGGTTACACAAATGGGTAGCCTCTCTTAGAGCCATTCATCAAATTTTCATCCTGAATATCTCTCCTACGAGTCTAATTTATTAATAGGGAAAATAAGAACAAATTACTCATGGGGAATCGTAATCCATTTGAATGACCTATACCCATAACCTGAACCTGGTGCCGAGCATGGTCTTGATTGTTTCAATGACTTGTGTAATTTTTCACTTGCTGACTAGAAATGAGATGTGGAAACTTGGCATGAGGGAAAACCTAAATCAGGATATCTCTTAGTTTCTGTCAAACAAGAAACAACCTCTCTTTCTAGTAAAATAAGTCGGGATCCCTCATCCTCCCTGGCGCAATGAACACCCAGAAATAAGTGAAAATGCACACGTAAAAGAAAATGAAACAAAATAAAGGGTAAAGGATTGAGAAAGGCTTATTAAGTAGAGAGGTAATGCAACGAATCCACCGGGGTACTAACCAGGCTCACTGGTAGTGGAACAACGCTTGTGATTCCTTAAAGTGACTCCATCGGGGTACTATCCAGGCTCACTAGCAGTGGAGCAACACTAGAAACATAATTTTTAAATTCTGAATATAATAAGCCTTCTGCATCCTTCTTTCCATAATCATCAACTACTGGCATGTGTGAACTGTCAATGGGGTGTTTACTGAGTGACAAGACCTAGCTGAGGCAGGAGGGAAGGCATATCTGCAAAGTTCGTGGCAATGCAAGAGGTGCCTATAATGTCTATTCAATATTCTCTTGCATCATTATTCACACTCCTACTACTAGAGGGGTGTTGACAGAGATACTGGATTCTACTATGTTAGGATATTCCAACACATAGGAAATAGTTAAGTACAACTTGGTCTAGTATAGAGTTAGGTATAGAGTTAGGTAAAGTGTGTTTCTTTACTATGTACATTTTGTAACTTACAATCCGATGGTCACGATATGTAGTGATCCGACGGTTCATTCTCTCCTCGGTATTACCGACACTTGATCCGTGGCTTAACACCCGATTGGCCCATGATCTCTATTTAAAGAGCATGGAGGGTCATTTGTAGGGTAATCCATCTATGAGAGAAGCATATGTAAATTTTCATTATTTTATTAATAAATTGCCTGAAGTGGCCGCGTTGGCTCAGGCTGTTGACTGTTTCCCTCTTTGAGGGTTTTAACCACGTCAAAATACTGGTGTATTGATCTGTGATCTCTTTGTGAGCGGTGTCCTTTGGTGTTCTGTCTGAGGAACTTACCCAATAAATTCCTACATGGTATCAAGGCTATTTGAGGGCTGCGTCCATTGGTGATCCAAATCTGAAGCCGGTAGAACTGCATCCGACTACCGTTTCCTATATCTACTATTTCTGACTGCTTTTGGGCCGAGAGGACTGCTCTGTTGTGTTAGGAGCATCTGGTCCAGTGAGGAACCCCTTTCGTTTCACGCGAAAAGGTTTCTGATAGCCCTAGCTGCGTCATTTTTAATATCTGGAGGTATAGAGTGTTTATTTGCAGTTTACAGTTATTTTCTCTCTGTTTATTTCGGTTTCGGTTTATTTAGCCTTTTTTATTACGGGATCTATACCTTTCATTTCTGCGTATGCTCTTTGCCCTGTGATTCTGTGCGATCTGGGCAAATCAGAAACAGAAAGGAATGATTTTTCTCATGCGTATGCTCTTTTCCGCTGCACCTTAGTGTGATCTCGGAAAATCAGAAACATTGAGGAAAATATTTAGTTTCCGGCTAAAGCTAACTTTGAGCCACAAGGTTCGTTTTTGAAAATATCTAGTTTCCAGCTAAAGCTAACTTTGAGCCACAAGGTTCGTTTTTTGTGTATGTCCGTGTTGGGTTTTGTGTTTTTTGTTTTGTAGGGAAAAAGAGCTTTCTCAAAGCAAGCACGCAACCCAAAGCATAAACCCCCCCCCCCCCTCTCTCTCTCTCAAACTTTTTATATAGCTCACTTGGTGCAAAGCTAATTTATGAGAGTAGAGGTCTTGGGTTCAAGTCTTCATTTTGTGGGGGCGGATTTTTTCATTTCCGCACATTCCCTCACCTCGTCGGCGACTTCGTCAATTTTTTTTCAAAAAGCCATAACTTCTTCATCCAGAAGCCGTTTTCAGAACCGTTTTTTTTTTAAACGGCCTAATTGTTCGAGATCTTTCCATTGGTGCACTTATTTTCAGCATCTACAGCTTCAGGTTCTATTAAAAATGGAAATTCCATGCCAAGTCATTCTTGATAGCACTAACTACTTCCAATGGTGGTCCTACATTGTGGATTTACTTAGAAGTAAAGGTCTTTACAGAATAGCCATAGGCCAAGAGACCAAACCGGAAGATGAAGATAAGGAAACTAAATGGGAAAACAGGCAAGACCAAGCACGTGGGTTGATAGGGATGTCTATTTCTCCAGATCTTAGATTCCATATTGCAGAACTTGATACTCTTGATGAAGCACTGCAACAAATTACAAAAGTCTTTGGAATTAAAAATGAACTTAAAGCCCATCAACTTGAAAATGAATTGCTTATATTGGACCCCAATAATTTTTCTTGCATTGAAGATTTTTTGTCCAAGTTCAAGACCCTTAGACTTCTCTTGGAAGGTGTTAAGGTTAAGAAAGAAGATAGTAGCCTTATCTACTCCATTCTTACTAAGTTAGGACCAGCCTATTCTGTGTTTGTTTCCACCTTTCATTCTACAAGAGAAGCCTTAATTTCTCAAGGACAAACCTACAAGTCCCCTTCCTTTGATTCCTTTTGTGATTCTTTAATAAGAGAACAAGAAAAACTCTTACACCTTGGTCTTCTTCATCTTGGAAACTCTTCTAAGAAAGCATTAGCCGCCCAACAACAACCAAATCCAAAGAATCCCAAGAAGTTGTATCCTAAAAAGAATGGTCCTAAACCAAACAAGGGTCCTAAGCAATTTCAGCCTCAAAATGAAAAATGATTTCAACAAAATGATAAGACAAATAAAAACAAAGGGAAGAAGACTGATAGACATTGCAACTTTTGTAATCGAGATGGCCACTTAGAATCCAAATGCTTTAGGAAGATGGAAGCCTTGGAAGCAGCAATGAAGAAGCATAACATCCATTTGGAGCAATCTTCAACTTCAACTTCATCTTTAGGAATAGCACTTTCTGCATGTGGTTGTCAAGCATCTCGGTCTGGCTATGCACTAAATGTATCTTCTTCTTCTCATTCTCATGAGTGGCTCATTGATTCTGGAGCTTCTTATCACATGGCCAAAAAAAAAGGCATGTTTTCTTCTTTAAATGATTGTAACACCAAAAATATATATGTTGGTGATGATAGATCTCTTAGTGTTGTAGGGACTGGAATTGTTCATCTAGACAATGGTCAGTTTAATGATGTATTATGTGTTCCAACCTTATCCTGCAACCTTCTATCTGTATATCAGATAACCCATTCAGGTGAAGTTAAAATCGTTGAATTTTCACCTCTCGATGTTGTAATTAAGGATCTAAGAGATCCTAAATAGATTTTAGCTACTGGCATTGCTGATGATTCTACAAGGTTGTATAAGTTTCACAACTTTGGGTCATCAAATCTTCCCTCAGTATTTGTTTCTCATAATGATGAAGTGAGCAAACTTTGGCATGAGCGATTTGGTCACTTAAACTATCACTCTCTTCAGAATCTATGTAAAGAAAATATGGTGACAGGTCTTCCAATGGTATCTTGCAGAGATGGTGTTTGTTCCGGATGTGTACTCGGAAAAAATCATTGGGACAGTTTTGAAAAACGTGCCTCTTGGCACGCCTCAGCCCCTTTACAGCTCGTGCATATTGATTTATGTGGTCCACTTCCAGTTGCTTCATTCTCTGGCTACAAGTATTTCTTAACTTTCATTGATGATTTCTCCAGACGCACTTGGGTATTCTTCTTAAAACTCAAGAGTGAAGTATTTAACATGTTCTTGGCCTTTAAGGCCTTTGTTGAAAAACAATCTGGACATCAAATTCTTAAGCTAAGATATGATAATGGTGGAGAATATGTTAAAAACACATTCATCAACTTTTGCACTAAGAATGGAATTCAAATGCAACATACTGTTCCATATACTCCACAACAAAATGGTGTAGTTGAAAGGAAGAATCGCACCTTAAAGGAAATGGCTAATTGTATGCTTCAATCTAAAGGACTTAGTCTTAATCATTGGGCAGAAGCAATTAACTGTGAAAATTACATAATAAATCACACTCCTACTAAGGTTTTAAAGAATATCACTCCAAAAGAAGCATGGAGCTCAAACAAACCGGATGTAAGTCACTTTCGTGTTTTTGGAAGTGAAGCATGGGCCCATATTCCAGATGAGAAACATAAAGCTTTAGAACCAAAGAGTGAAAAATGTATTTTTGTTGGATATTCTGAAGATGTCAAAGGATATAGACTTATTCCACTTAAGTCCAAAAATGTTATCATTAGAAGAGATGTAAAGTTTGATGAAAATATATCGGCCTGCGAGCCTAGTTCGGTGGATGTGCCACCTCTCCCTATCTCTTCTACTTTTGAAAATATTTCTTCTTCATATGATGAAAGCGAGGATGAAAATCCTCCCCCACCTTCTCAGGATCCTCCTTTAGCTCCTCAGCTTCCAAAATGGGTTCGTGCTACTCGGGATGTAGCAGGTGATCCTGTCGGTGATCCTACAGATCAGCGACGTACACGTTCTCAGTTCGAGAGAGCCTCTTCTTTACTGGCTCAAGCTTCAGTGAATTATGATCCTGACACCTTTGCAAAAGCTTCAGACCATCCAGATTGGGAAGTAACTATGAATGAAGAATATCATTCATTATTGGCAAATGATACATGGGATCTTGTTCCTCTACCAAAGGGACGAAAACTTGTTAGATGCAAATGGGTTTACAGAACCAAGTATGGACCAGATGGGAAAGTTGATAAACATAAAGCTCATCTTGTTGCTAAGAGTGTTTCACAAGTTGAAGGCATTGACTACACTGAAACCTTCTCCCCTGTTGCCAAAATGAACTCTATCTGCCTTGTTCTTTCCCTTGCTACTTCTTTCAAAGGGGAAGTCCATTAGATGGATGTTAAATCTGCCTTCTTGCATGGGGACTTGCATGAAGAAATCTATATGGAACAACCTATTGGCTTTATACAAACAGACTCCAGCCTTGTATGTCAGCTTAAGAAATCCCTTTATGGTCTCAAGCAAGCTCCTCGAGCTTGGTATACCAAAATGGATAACTTTCTTTTATCATCTGGCTTCTCTAGGTGTCATTCTGACAATACTGTCTACACCAAGAAAGTGGGAAAGTCTCTTATCATTCTTGTTCTTTATGTCGAAGTTCTTATCCTGACTGGTAGTGATCCCAATGTTATAAACCATGTGAAGTCTAGCCTTAAAAGGAAGTTTTAAATGATAGACTTAGGACACTTACATTATTTTCTCGGTCTTCAAGTCTTGCAATCCAAGGAAGGTATTTCCCTTTCTCAGTCCAAGTATGCCTGTGATATTCTACGCCACTTTCACATGGAAGACTGTAAGCCAGCCCCTTCTTCCTTTCAGTTTGGAGTCAAACTTTCAGTCACTTGTACTTCTCCTAAATTTGATGCTACCTTATACCGTCAACTTGTAGGAAAACTTTTGTATCTAACCCATACTCGTCCTGACCTTTCCTTTGCTATTGGCCTTGTTGCTTGGTTTATGCAAAACCCACATGAAAGTCATTGGAAAGCAGCTAAAAGAATACTTCGTTATGTTCGAGGTACAGTTTAGTTTGGGATTCATTACAGTGCCGAAGCATCTCCTCTATTGGTTGGTTTCACTGATTCCGATTGGGCTGGTGACCCTGATGATTGGAAGACTACTGTAGGTTATGTGTTCACTCTTGGTTTACGACCTATTACATGGGCTTGCAAGAAACAATGTGCCATTTCTCTTTCTTCAGCAGAAGCAGAATATCGTGGTGCCGTAGAAGCTAGTAAGGAAGCCTTGTGGCTTCATCAGATCCTGTCAAAGTTTGGCTTTCAGAAGCAGCATCCGACTACACTTTGGTGTGATAATCAAAGTGCCATTTAGCTATGCAAAGATCCAGTCCAACATCAGCGCAGCAAACACATTGAACTACACATGCACTTCATCAGAAAGCTCATTCACAACAATGTTCTTGAAGTGCAATATTGTTCAACAGATGATCAAGTTGCAGACATCTTTACAAAGGCTCTCACAGAGGCGAAGTTCACTAAACTTCGATTTATGTTTGGATTTCAGGAAGTTGTCACTAAGGGGGGATAGGCTCTAGTGCCTCCTTCCTTCTCCTATTGTGTCATATTTGTAAATCCTTCAATCCTATCCCAAGTTGTTCTTAAGGGGGGATGTTAGGATATTCCGACACATAGGAAATAGTTCAGTACAACTTGGTCTAGTATAGAGTTAGGTAAAGTGTGTTTCTTTACTATGTACATTTTGTAACTTACAATCCGACGGTCACGATATGTAGTGATCCGACAGTTCATTCTCTGCTCGGTATTACCGACACTTGATACGTGGCTTAACACCCGATTGGTCCATGATATCTATTTAAAGAGCATGGAGGGTCATTTGTAGGGTAATCCGTCTATGAGAGAAGCATATGTAAATTTTCATTATTTTATTAATAAATTGCCTGAAGTGGCCGTGTTGGCTCAGGCCGTGGACTGTTTCCCTCTTTGAGGGTTTTAACCACGTCAAAATACTGGTGTATTGATCTGTGATCTGTTTGTGAGCGGTGTCCTTTGGTGTTCTGTCTGAGGAACTTACCCTGTAAATTCCTACATACTAGTGATTCACCAATTGTTGTAGCCACTAAAACACCACCCAAATGTTTGGGCATATTCAAAATTTTGGGTACCCCAACACTCACCCTAAGATTCTAGGGTTTATGATAGGACCCCAACTGGTTGCTCTCCCCACGACCTTGCCTATCCAAACCCTTTGGTGCACCCACTCGCGTTTCATGCATTACATTCACAAATCATGTTTTATCTCAGATATAGGCATCATATCACGTTAGGGTTTCAAAGGTTAATGGCTTCATTGATGCGTTAAGAGTCTCTTATGATTTTAATACTCAGCTTTGCATGATATGCATCACGATAAATGGATGTTCTATATTTGAACAAGCATTGCATTTAAGGTGGCTTCCTGTAAGATTGAAAATATTAGGGTTTATGAGAAACCCTAGATTGCCAAAAGAGCGATCCCCTCCCTGTTGTCACCATATTTGCATGCCTCTAGTGGTGTGCTCCCATCGGCATCACATGGCATCATTTTGGGAGTCATAGTAGCACTTTTTCCTTAGGTCCTTAGCAAATCCTTCACCTCAACATGAGCATTAGGACTTGCAGAGATTATATACTACCCTTGCATCCTTGTAGCTCTAGACATATGTGATCTAAGTACTCATGTCATTTTAAGATCTTCTTTAATCACCCTGAAGCATGATCACACATATGCATAAGGGTTTGTGATAATACATCATGACAGTAACCCTTCTTTGTCTTCGTTCTCATCCCCTCAAGGGCATAAATATTCCTCAAATTTCCATCTTACTCCACGCCCTTGAATCTATAACTACACCATTGCTATTTTCATCACATAAATTGCTTGCAATTGATAAGTCCAGTAAGGTACCTAAATGTTGTGTTGATTTTCGGTTTCGACCACGTCTTGTTTTAATCGTATAATTTAGTTGCAATTTTACTACTCCAGATGAAATTATTTTCACGGTTTTAATATCTATCCCTTTTTCTTTGCAGGATTTAAATGGAGCATAAGGGGTATTATATGGGCACCATAGGTTCTAAACTATGACAGGGGTGTCCATGTTGAGTTTTTGCACCATGGAATACAGAATTAAGGGATTTCCAATCATTAAGGTATTTACTCCTAGAAATCCCCCTTTAGAATATGAAGGAGCAAGGGATGCAAAACCAATAGCGGAATTGTAATTTAGCAGTTGAAAACTGTTCTTAAAGACCAGCTAAATGGGAACACTGGATCAAATACGAAAATTTCATCAAGTTCATGAGTAGAGCTCACTTCAAGAAACTTTGATGACACTTTCCTCAAAATTAAAGATCAAGGGTTTATTGAATGTTATGCTCCCTAGTGTGGACGCTGTGAAAAGCTTGCTCCAGAGTGGAATAAAGCTGCAAATAGCTTGAAGGGAAAGGTGAATATGGGTCACTTCAATTGTGATGCGGAGAAGAGTTTGATGAGGAGGTTAAATGTGCAAAGCTTTCCTGCAATCTTGGTCTTTGGTTTGGATAAGGAGAGTCTAGTTCCTATGAAGGTGCAAGGACAACTTCTGCGATCGAATCCTTTGCCCTTGAGCAGCTTGAGATGAATGTTTCTCCTCCGGAAGTAGTGAAGCATACTAGCCAACATGTATTGGGAACCACATGCGCTACTTCAACAATCTGTTTTGTTAGTTTCCTGCCTGACATTTTAGACACAAAAGTAGAAGGAAGGGATCATTACCTACAAAAACTCATGTCTGCGGCAGAAAAATTCAAAAGAAGTTCATACAGTTACACGTGGGTAGCAACAGGAAAGCATCCTGCTCTTAGCAGTCGATGTTGGTGGCTATGAGTATCCAACCTTCATAGCTCTGAACTGAAAAAGGAGTATCTATGCTCCACTTCGCAGTGCATTTGAGCTTGAACATCTTATGATTTTGTGAAGGATG
This sequence comes from Pinus tabuliformis, assembly GCA_031772625.1. NCBI lineage: Eukaryota > Viridiplantae > Streptophyta > Pinopsida > Pinales > Pinaceae > Pinus > Pinus tabuliformis. Next base: position 1,880,876,399 of record CM062816.1, on the reverse strand, counting down.
CAGGGCAGGGAGGTAAAGGTAATTTTCCCCTAGAATATGTTCCTATTATTGAGGAAACTGAATTGTGGGATGGGAAAGATGAAGAGATGTTAGAGGAAGCCGAGTTCTCATTGGATGAGCTAATGGGCAATAAGGATGATAAAAAAGAATAATTTTAGGAGATTCATATGTCAGGCAAAGCATGAAATGGAACAATTATAGAATTTTGCCCAGTTCTTGAGAAATATATAAAGCTTGTTGTACAAACTTTCACTTATTTTCTCATCATGCAAAGAAATTGGAGAGGTAGAGAATGCGATTTAGGCATGAAACGAGTTTTTATTTTGATGTTAAATGTATGGTCCAATTTAATCATATCAACGTTTAAATCATCACGGGTTTTGAAAGTGAGTTACAAAAAACATGATGAAGTTAGACATGGATATATAACGAATGCATCTTAGAATGCGACTAGCCCATTTGGTCATTTTGCGACCTCTAAGAAGTCGCACTCCCTCGCACAGTCGCCAATTCACACTTCAACACTCATGGAAAATATCCAAGCAGCGTGACTGGTTTGAGATGTGACTTTTCAACCTTCCAGAAGTTGCACTCGCACTTGCAGTCGCTAGGTCGCGTGTTAACACCTTTGGTGAGCCTGCTGAAAGCACACCCGATGAGTGCAAAGCCAACTTTCCAACAGGTTTCATTCTTTCAGAAAGCCTATGAGTCATGAAATCACATCTTATGAGTATCTGTTGGAAGCATGACTTGCTGCACTGCGATGGTGTGACCTCTAGGAGGCCGCACTACTAGCAAAGTCGTGAGATCGCATTCTTGTGCCTCAGACAAACATCCAAGTAATGCAACTTTGTGAAAATGCGACCTTTTAGAAAACATGAACTACCTCACCAGTCGCTACCTTGGTAGAGTGGTCACTTGAAAATGTGCTTTTGTTGCATGGTCATCTACCAAAATTGGTAATTATAGATAACCATAGAAGTTTTGAAAATGTTAATCTTGGAATGAAAGTAAAAAATAAGAGAACTGGGAGATTAGGTTGATTGAAACTCATGGAGGGTAGCAATGCCAGAATCAGACAACGTATCATTTAGAAGAATTGCGGTGATGTAGGCCTTGTTCTTGGATGATTCTTATAATATCATTAATTTGAATTCCATTCATTTTCGCAAATCAAATGACTTCAAAGGGTCATTTTCAATCAGTGGGGAGACTTGCTGGAGTGTTCAAGGACAAGAGGGAAACCCACCAGTCGAAACTAAGAAGACAAAAAATATTTAGAACATATTATGTTTGTTCCCACAAGCATATTTCTATTCTGATGGTGGTTGGGCATGATAAGAGAAAAGTTAGGGTTGTCGATTTTATATTATTAAATGCATGAAGAGCGACATAGGATATAAGACTCCATGGAAGGAATTACAACGCAAAGGAGAAGGCTACCCCTCTATGGATCTCTTAAAAGGAGCTATATTGGTGCATCCTCTTGACTAAAATATGTTTGAAACCACATGTACCACTAGGGCCCTCCAAAGCCACATGCATTGACAATATCGTGGCACAGCGATTGACCACACAGGGGTCTAGATCAATTTTTTATTAATGCCATTCTTTCAAATTGATTGGTTGTAATTTTGTTATCATTATTTATTTGAAATTATGTCTGATTAATGTTATTTATCTACAGGTAGAAGGAACAGAATGAATGTTGATCAATGCAAAGGGATTAGGGTTTCTCATGGGGCTTCCACAACTAGGTTTTTCTTCGATAAGCTAGGTGGCCCCTTCCTAGTTCCAATAACCTTTCCATGCACTCAAAGGCACATCACCAGGAGATAGATGAAGGAAAGTGAGGCATAGTGGAAAGAAAACAAATCGATTTCAAGACCAAGCATCTGCATCAATGTGAGATTTAGGCATCGAGCATTTTAGGATTTTTAATAACCCTTTGCATCCCTCTTCTCCCTCTTTCATCATAATGTAAATATTGCCCACCATTGTAGCAGCCACTATGTTGGAACTGATGTGAGAATGTAACAATCAATTTTGGCTTGAGAAAGAAGTGGGTAAACTCAAGAGTCATGGGGGTAGCCGAAAGGGCACTAGGGAGGGCCAAGGGTCATGATATGTGAATAGTCACCTCGTCTCTATAAATATTCCCTAGGGCCTCATTAAGACAGGACTTTAGCACTTGATTTGAGGTGAATAGAGAGAGTTGATTGGTGCTTGAGAGTTAAGGCCACTCATCTCTTGATAGCTAGGAGAGTGGGTTTGCAGTAGGGCTAGGGTTTTGACATCTAGCAATGGTATAAACAACCCATGTTCAACTATTGGGTATTGACCAATTGAATGATATGTATTTGAAGTTGAAATATATTAATAAGATGTTTTCTTTTATGTTTGGCACTGATTCCCATGCTCACTCATGGGCCTTGTATTAGTTGTCTGGTACCTCACCATATTTGTATGTGTGCTTTCATATATGCAAGATGTTATGTTCTGATACATAGTGGTTGCATGTATGTTTTGCTTTCGAATCTATGTTTACTTGTTCCTTACCATGTCGGTGACCTATTGTGAAGTACTTCGCAATTGACCTCTAACATGTTCCTGTTTATTATGCCTGATGGGGTTTTAGCTCACTAATCACTCTCATTGTTTATCTCTTTTTATCGTTGTTGTGACTTGTTTAAACGTCTTTCTACAATTTGTAAATCTTGGGCTGATTTTGTTTCGCTGCCCGAGCACTTCACTCTCACCCGACTTTGGCACCTTCTCATTTGATAACCAAGAGCAGAAAACATTCATGGAGGCAGCCAGGCCCACATACCGGATGGGGCTCCTATCCCAAAAAGTGTGATGTCTAATTGGGACTTTACACCAGGGAGACCCCTTTCTCGTTGGCAGTATATTTTGGCCCATCAACAGAACTGTTATCCATTTACCAATCTAGGCTTGATCTCCACTTAAGATGGGAGAATGAGCTCAAGGGATAAGAGGTGAAATCTCCAAGGTAGGAGTAGATAAGATTCAAGCTTCTTTTCCAAGGTAAATGGTTAAAACAACCTCTTGAAGCTTTTTGAAGAGGAAGCTTCATGATCCTTTTTAATTTTCCAAAATTTCTAGAATTAGTGCACCCTTAGCAAGGGACAAGATGTTATTGATCATTGCTTGTGTAGAATGGAGCACCTTGCTACTGAACGCATGTCTCTAAAGTAGAAGGGTGTGTTGGGCCTTAAAAGCACTGACTTGAAGCCATTAGACTCGGAAATTAAGCCATTCGGAAAGGTCATGCTTAGGGATTTGTGTAGGGATGATTAAAACATGTTCACGGATGGTGATTGATCTGGTTTATAGGCCTATTGACTAGATGTGACAAAATGACCTATAACAGATTGCCCCCTAAAGAAAAATGTCAAAAATAGTGGTTGATGACTAAAGTCCTTTACCTTGTGACAAGTTCAGATCAAGAACAACTAGTCGAGATCATCATTTGTGATATCTTTATAGAGGGATGCATACCCATGCTCAGAATATAAGCTAGCATTACGTGTACAATGATCAAGAAGTCATGTACATTGATGGAAAAGTGTTGATCCATGATTGGATGAATGTTTGTATGATCATAGCCATCATGCTTTTAATCTAGCATTAATCCTAAACGTGCAGCCCAGATGGATTGGACTAGATCTGGGGTTTTCTATCTCATTGACATGATCATCCAATGTACGAGTCTAACCATGTGAATAAAGAACCTATATTAAAACATGAAAAACACCATCTAATTACTGCCAAATGATTTTTGCATTTAACAGAAGTGAGAGAAACCACTAGTGATGTTAATGGATCTCAAGGTACAATAGTACCATCTGTATGATGTGAATTAATGAGTTGAAGTCAAACACCACAAAAAATCTTTTAGTCGCAGGCCAATGATGAAAATCCATCATCGAGAGTGATGAAATTTTTCATTGATGTATACAAGTCCCAAGGTACCAAAGGAAGAATTTCTAAGTCAACTTCCTAGATAATGAGTTGATGTCGACATGAAGTGACCCATAATAGGAGGGAATTGATGTATGCCCCATAAATGACATGAAACATGTATCATGATTTGAGACAGAATGATGTTGATGTGGAACTGGTTCAGCAATGACATACATGGAATAAAGGCTTACGAGTATCATAGTAGATAATAAATGAAGGAATTCTCTTGAACATATTGATGACACTAAACAAAGTTGGAAGCATTGAACCAAAACTGAAATTGGAGGATTTGATATGGTGTGATGAACCAAAAAAAAAGCATATTTCCCAACCCAACAACCACAGAGATGAAGTGGAAGAACGTCATGTTCAAGAGTGACTCACTACCATTAATATGTGGAGTACCCTATTTTCCCAATTTCCCCAACCATTTTTAGTCAGTACCTATTTATTTTTAAACAAGCATGATGAGGATAATATATGCTTTATCAATAACTTCATCCTTTGGATGAATCCCTCTGAGTATTTTTAACGAACCCTGAGAAGGTGTGGTTCAATATCGTCATGTTTTATGAGTCCAACATTAATAGAGTTTAGGCTTCTGTGATCCATATTAAGTTAGAGAAAGATTTCGGCGAAAATCACATGGAATGTCATTTGTCGACGCGTTTCGAACCAACCAGTGTGGTTCATCGTCAGGACAAGTTGAAGAAACAGATCCAGCTTAGCATGTTATATAGACCGAGCAGAGCCTCCAACGGCTAGTTTGACCAACCGCTAATATTGACCAAAGGACCAGGATCAAAATAATAGTTTATCAGTAAATAATCAAAAAATAAAGGTCAATTATTATTAAAAGAAAATTAGTTGCAACGGACCGCTTCTAAGAATAAATTAAGTGAGAATGAAATAACTAACTGAATAAAAATAATAAAAATAACAAATTAAATAAATAAATAAATAGATATAAAAAACCCCGAAATAAAAATAAAATAAATACACAAACAAATAAAATAAAAATAAAATAAAAATGAAATCAGATAATAATAATTAAAATAATAAAAATAAATAACTAGATATGAATAAGAGTTAAAACGTGAATAAATAAAAATAAAAATAAATAAATAAAATAAAAAGAATAACAAAAAATAAAAATAAGTAATAATAAATAAATAAAATAATTAATTAATAAAAATTAGAAATTAATAATAATAATAATAATAGTTAATAACTAACTAAATAAAGATAAAATAATAATAATTCAATGCTACACCAGGTGAAGAGCTGTTGTTGCAGGGAGCAGTTATGGAGAGCTCCTATCGAGGGAATGTTGCAAGAATTTATAAGGGTAACGTATCACTGCAGGCTCATACGCAATGTAAGGTTTGTGTGGTGCAGGCTCTGGAGGAATTTCGTCCGGTGGACGCTCTTCTCCTTCAAAACGCAGCCACTGCTATCGCAAATAGCCATTTCGACTCTGGAGAATGCCTCAGGTGGGAACAGAATTCTGAGGGCAAATGGAGCGCAATTGATGCGAAGAGTGAAGGCATTCACTTGGGCGAAGTTCGCTTCCTGCTTGCTAATCTTGTGCGCGGTTTATGGGCAGTTGAGCTCTGCCTTGAATCAATTTAGGGACTGCACTCAATTGATAGTGAGAGCAGAGACTTCAAGCCCACTAGCTCGGTCCTGGAGCAAGTTGAAGGAGCCGCGGAAAATATGGTGCGACTGCGTGAAAGACAGCCGAGTAGGAGGGGACCTGAGCGTGGTGCATCTTCACGCCCCCTGCAGCGGATGTACACCATCACTGCTGCTGCTGCTACTGCTACAGGAGGGCAGGAGCCATACCAATTCCAGCCAGTCAGTTCTTGGAGGTCGGTAGCTCCAATGGAGGAGAGTCTGTGCTTCCAGCATTCGGCTCAGTTGTTTTCACCCTGGGCAGCTCGCGGGAAAATGCAGGCATTAACGCTCATATCTCAGTTCTCTTTACGAAGGTTCCTGAGGGGAATGAAGATGGAAAGCAACCGGTTTTGGCTGAGATACTTCCAAAAGGAAATCGTGAGGAAAGTCCAGTGCTGCAGCCACCAATTGAAAAGGGCAATTCAGGGAAGGAGCTTCAGCAAGCCCCTCCCTGACCTCCAGAGCAGGAACTGCCGACCACAGCGAAGGATCCTATGGCAATGTGGGAAGGGCTGGAGCTACATCATTGAGGAAGAGCCTGAAGATTAATCCCCAGAGGCACTCTCCGGCTTACTTTTCTCTCTCTCGGGTCTGGTATAGGTTAAAGGTCTCGACTGCTATCTGGACTATGCTACATTTCTATGTTTGTATACTTTCAGTTCTTTTTCATATTTTGTGTCTGTCTGTTATGCGTCATGGCAAGGTCTACTATGAGTTTTTTTGTTGGAAGCCCCTGCGCGGGCCGTTTCATTACTGTCTGAGATCAACTCTGTGTCATAAGTTTTGGTATATCCTGGAGGTGCTGCCCCTGCGAGGGCGAATTCTGTGTCAAGAAAAGCTATCCAAGGTGCCACAGTTGGCCCTGGACGGCCTGTCTTTCTGCATGTAATGTTTACCTATATATAATATAATAGATTAGCTAGCTTTACCGAGAAAAAAAAAAGATAAAATAATAATAAAGCACGAAAACTAATAAAAATGAAAATGAAATAAAATAATTAAATAATAAATAAATAAAATTGAATAACTAAATGGGAATAAAATCTAACTGAATGAATAAAAATAAAAATAATAGTAAAAATAAATAAATAAATAAATGAATAAAATAAAAAATAAAAATAAAAATAAAAACAAATTAAACTAAATTAATAAAAATTAATAATAATAATAATAATAATAGTAATAATAATAATAAATAAAATAATTAAAAATTAAAAATTGATAATAATAATAATAATAATTGTTAAAAGTGAATAAAAATAATAACTATAATAATAAAACACGAAAAATAATAAAAATAAAAATGAAACATAAATTCTTACGAGTCCAACAGAGGTGTAACACAAATTCTTTTCATTTTTAGAGAGTTTGAAAAAGACGCAAAAAAGAAAAATCCAAAGGTTCCTTTTTGTAAATAGTCTCTTGAGTCCAAAAAGGAAGAAAACAATACTCAGGAGAACCTCTTATCCATGTTCAACTAAGGTATTCATTTTTCGTAAATAGTCTATCTCAAATTGGAAAGGGGTTAAAATTATACTGAGTAGATGACTTTTCATTTCATTTAATGAGTTTGAAAAGACAAGTGCTCGATAATGTTTTCATAATTTGGGAGTCTAAAAAGAGTTGAAGGAGGACTCTAGGGGTTTCCTTTTTCATAAGTTTACAAAGCCAAAAAAAGTGATAAAAGTATGCTCTTTGGTCAAAATGATTTGTTTCAATTCAAAAATCATTAAATATGTTAAACATCTAGCAACCTGCTCAAAACACCACCAAAGGATTAAAAATATATTATCCATGATAAAATTGAGCCACATTTGAGTCAAAATATTAAAATATTAATAAAATAATGATGAAAAATGACCATAAAATAGGAAAACAGTAATTCAGTTTTACCATTTCACATTTTACCTCTTTGTGAGTGAGTTCAGAGTGATTTTTACCCGCGATATTCTACAACTAATTGCGGCCAATCCAGTGGATCATTTCGAGTGCTATTACTTCCATGTAGGAGCTATAACCTTCCTCTTTCTTTTCATGCTTCCATTTTGTCTTTTCACGCATGTTTTTTCAATTTTTGAGGGCCCTAGGGCTATAATTTCTCGCCCTAGGTCCATCGCACCCCTAACAAGTAAAAAAGGGGTGTTGACCAGGAAATAAATAGAGGGCACTACAATGCTCTATGTCCCCTTAGATGGGTGCAATGGGTGCGATTTTCAAACTTATTTTGCTTGTTCCTCTAAAAAATCTCCTAATGTTTTGCGTTAAACTCACTCTCATGATTCTTCTTGTTGTGTTTCAGGTTTTTATTGGAACAAAATGGATTTAATATGGCAGGAAAGAGAACATGAGGAACAATATTTAAATGTAGCTAATGATCTAGCCACTATCCAAGCTTTAAGAGATTGTGGGCTCTTGAAATTTTTCTGGCTTCCTGGGATGAGGCAACAGATGGAATTGTTGACATATCTTGTCTAAGCATGGGATGTTCAGGCACATACATTCAGACTTAGTGCACATATGCTTGAGATACAGGTAGAATATATATACTTCTTAACAGGTCTATCGAGGAGAAGTTCCCCCATCACTTTATCTGGTGTGAGAAGGGGAGGAGAGACATTCAAGGATTACATGAGAACATATTATAGACTGAGATCCCAACCGACCAAGGATGGGAAAATCGAGATCAAGGATGTGGTCCATTTACCTATGAGGATGATCATGTTTATCATTGCAAGATTTATGAGTAGTGCTACTCTACATTTGGGCAATAAGTCTCATATGAAGTATGCTCTGGAGTGTATGGAGCCAACAATATTCAACTAGAGCGAGGGGTTATTGGAAAACATGAAGGAGTAGCTAGCCAAGGAAAAGGATGGATGGTCGAAGAAATTTGGTTATCATTCGATCTTGATTTTATTTTCCTTAGAATGGATTCCATTGCTTAGGACACAACATATTTCACTTGAGCTCATAGATCAGAGAGTCCCATGAATGAGGAGGTGGGTGGATCTCATGTCTCAACATGCAGGTCCGTCATCGATGAGATTCATATTAGTCCTATTTCGATGGTTGCACATGAAAATCCATCCATGTACAGGGATGGATTTTAGTGAAGACCCAGAGCTTGTGCTTCCTGCCGATGAGCAATGGGGTGCCATAGGTAAAAAAAGAAAAAAAATTATCATTTTTTATTTATTTATTTATTATTATTATTATTATTATTATTATTATTTTCAGTTTTATAATATATTTTTAAAATTTTCTATGTATCCGAGACTAAACTATTGATTTTTGCACACACCGATGTTGGATTTGTTCAACCTGTGGGTTCCTCCTATCTTCAGCATGCAGGAGAACCACAACAGGCAACAATAGGAGTACAAGTTGTTGTAGGCAGACGAGAGGTCTTGCAGGATGTCAATGTGGCCGAGATTCTTGCATAGGTCGAGTGACACATGGAGAGGTTGACCCAGGGTATAGTAGAGACTAGGGTCGACCAGATCTGTATGAGACCGCAACGTCATAATATTAGCATACTTAGTCATATCAACCGGATATTCTGCATGATGGCTCTTGTAGTGGATTTCTATCATGAGCACCATGATTAGTCTACTAGGAGGCTTATATATATAGCAATATTTTTTACTCCATGTATATTTTTTTGATATGATAGACCATGTGGCCATATGTGTCTTGGGCGCAATTTTTTGTAAAACCAAAACTTTGATATATATACAACTATCTATCTATATAAATTTCTTATACCTTTTATTATATCACTCTATGACTTGAATTTAATTTATATGTGTCGAAAATGCCTATCTAAAACACATTTTTCTAATGCATCTGTCAATGTGTTTTGATTTCTAGAAATGTGTTGATATTGGATTTAATCAAAATATATTTCCAGAAGGCGAACCCTTAAGAACGTATGAAGAATAGTTGGAATCCTAAATGAATAGACATTAGTCAATTGTAGTACTACAAGTTGTGAGTCAATTCTAATAACTATACGACGGATACCATGAGAAATAACATCAGATAATAGTTCGATCAATGTGCTATAATCAACGACATTATTTGTAGAGTGATCGATACAAATCCCTTGTAAGCACACTAACTTGCCATTTAGAGCATATATGACCCTGTTGAAGCCTCGAAAATCGGGTCGACAATAAGGGGGATACCCGCCTGGTCCGGACCTTGGTTGGCAGCTCCTTATCCGTTTGGTATAGCGGGTCCGACTGGGGATAATGGGACTCGTTTCCCAATCTAAGGGTGTGTGTGTGTGCAGAGTTGGATGATGCTGATCTAAGAGTTATAATCTAAGCTACTTTAATCTAATTCTATGCTATTGTAATCTAATGAAAATAGCACATCTAATCTATGCTAACCCGGGATGTATTTCTTCTATTATGCGATCTAAAGAGATTTCAAATAATAACTGGTAATAAAGATCATTCAGCTATCATAAGAATGGAAATCAATTAATATGAACCACTTTGCATAAAAAGTTAGGCAAAACAATTGTGAACAGCATATCGAATAATAAGTTATTCATATATCAAACATAAATAAATGACTCCACCGTACAAAAGTGCCAAATGGTAACTCAAACATTCATGAAATAACATATAAACAACTAAAAACTGTATATCACTTTAAGAATATAAGCAGAAATGGTCAAGAGATAAAAGTACCATTTATGACTGGTCCTACTCATAAGCTTCAAGCAACAATGATTTATCTCTCCTTGTTCTAATATCTACCAAGAGTACAGAAGTGCAACATCAGTAGCAGATATCAAATGCAAACATCAATAAACCTTGATCCATTCATTCATCAAAACCTCTTCTGAGGGTGCAAAAGTTCATGTTCTGAGGACAAGTTTTTGATAAATTTCTGGACCCTTCTCTAAATGCATGAGAAGGGTTTAAATGCTGCTAACTAAATAACTTAATTACATAAATTTAGGATACGGTTTAAATGACCGCCCTTTATCTAAGCAAACTTATTTCTAAAAATTGAATCTAATTCCTAACTATTTCTACATTTGCTCCTTAGTGTTGCGAGCATGCAACATTTGCCTGGGAAGAGTCGACTGGTTGTTTTTTGCTTTTTCTTGGGCTACGCAAATAGAAATGGCAAGCGCTGGCACCACTTTTTAGTAAACTAGAAGATATTTTTGGGAATCATCCTCTAGCTGGGCAAATTTACTACGCATATACTTGGTAACAACCCAAATTTCTCTCAAATTGCTTCTACTTTTGCTATCTCAGTTTTCGGACTTGTGGATGACCAAGAAAATTAGGGACTTTTCTTTCTTAACAATTTTCTTAGTGATGCGCGATTAGCGCTAGACGCTAATTGCGCATCGAAAACTGTTGTCGTTCTTTGATCCGGGCCTTTCTGGTGCATTTTCCGTCTTTAGCTCTTTTTCCTTTATTGGGCATAAGCTTCAGAATTTTGTAAACATACTGCTTTTGTGAGCTTTTGACCTTGAGTGTCGAATCGCCTATTGATATCAGCATCTGTTCAGTAATACTCTGAAATTTGCGTTTCTGTTGCATGCGGTATCCGTTTATGAGGACATCTCTTCTCTGTTCTCCGAGCACTGACGCTTTCCCTTTTTCCTTAGATGTTTCCTGCACATTTCTTCATGTTGTTTCATGTTTTTCATTCCTGCAGTTCACATAAAGGAAAAGAGTAATGATAATAAATTTTGACACGAAAGCTCTAAGCTCTACGAATGTATAAAATCATGACACCCATAGTGAACTGACTCTTCGAAAAGCACAAAACTGTCCTTCATGAATACTTTGGCGTACATTCATCAATTTCCTTTAAGGCGCGCGCCCAATTTTTGGTTTAGGGACAGATTTTCTTGAATGTTGAGCCGAGGAAAATTTGCGATGGGTGATTTCTGCGACTCGCATCGCAGATCGCATTATCGCAAGATGTGTCATCACAGAGTTTCCTGACCAGTTTATCACAGAATCGCGTTATCGCGTTGTCGCAAGATCGCAACATTGCAAGATCGCAGATCGCATTTATCGCAAGATCGCAGATCGTTGCAGTTTGTTAAGTTATTGTGCACTGTTTATGCGATGTTGCGATATGCGATGTCGCATATCGGCCATCGGAGATTTCTTTCATTTATGGGCGTTTCTTAATGTATGCGATGCGATGAATTTCGCATCGCTTCTTTGCAGTTTTTTATTGTGCTCATAAAGAAATGTTTCACTCTTCTCCGTGAGATGTATTTTTAAGGAGTATAATACAAAAAAAAAATTATAAAAGTTTTTGAATTTTTTACTAAGGGTCCCCACTTCTCTAGTGTTATTGCTAATACTAAAGAAGGAGGGGGGTTGTTGGTGGCCACAACAATGGCAATTCACTTGGAAGAAACAGTTATCTCTGCTTTTCTATTGAATTTTTTAAACTTCCAAAACGGAAAAAATTTCATAAATCTAAACTTTGTTATGGACAGATAGAGTACATTATGCCTTATTCTATCAATGATATTTTGTTTCAACCTCTTTCTATTCTAATTGTTTGCTTCCTCAGGCTTGTTCTTGTATTTATATCAGTCATTACTTGGTCTTGTAAAGAAAAAATAAAGTTTTCTCTGTGTGCTAGCTTTAAAATATGCCCGTTTGTCATAGGTAGAGCCTCTGCTACCAGCAGGCGTCCATAGCCTCGACAGGGTTACCTGTTACCCAGCAATGATCCTTTATCCTGCTTAAGGTTATCTACAACCTTCAAAGAAAAATCCACATTGACACTTTTTCCTTTTTTATTCTTAAAGAACAATGTCTTGGTTTGGTAGCCAAATTATGACACAGTCATTCACTTGATTTACACTTTTGCTGAACAAGCTGGCTCGTGATGAGACCCCTTGTCTTTTGATTTCAACAATCTTGAGTCATTGCCCTGTTTTGATGGACAGTGTTTGGCAAAGTCAGCAAAGTTATAATATCTGTGATCATGATAAGCCGGCTCGTGATGAGACCTCTTCTTCTTTGAGATATAGTGTTTCTTGGATTGTCCCTCTGAATGCTGCGATTTTCTTTAATAGGGAGGAAATCATTGTTTTCCTTAAGAAAGCTCTGGATGACAATAATAGAGTTTGAAAACAGCAGTTTTACAGAGAATCTTTATTTTGTTATTGATACCTTTCATTGTGCTGATATAAAACAATTTCTTCGCTAAAGGTTGTTTTCATCAAATTTTTTGAAGTTGAAACTAGTATCATATCTAGGTTAAAGTTTTTAACTGTATCTGTCAATAATAAAGATCAGATTTTCAAAAAAATTCTATTCATACAAGCGAAAAGCTCAAAATCTGAAAGAGAATTGGTGCCTTTTCGTGAATACCGGTAGTAACCATTTACAACTGGTTTTATTAGAAAAAAGAAAAATAAAGCTATTCCACAAAATAGAAGAATAATCTTCTATGGAAAATATATTTTAAGGATTTGTCCATTAACACGCAAAGAATCCCTTCTACCTGCTAAATCTTGTAAGACAAACGTTGATGGACCTATGACTTCAACAATCTGAAAAGGACCAAGCCACATCTTTTGAAATTTTGTATGTTTTCCCTTTTCTTCATGAGCCTTATCCCATTTTAAAACTAAATCTCCCATCTGAAAAATTTTTCTGGTCATTATGTTTGAATCAAAAGAGGATTTTATTAGCACTTGATGATGAGCATGGGTTTTCTTAGCTTGTTCTCGTTGCTCTTTTAATTTAATTATTTCCATTTGTCTTAGTTGTATGGAGGAAGTAGGTACTTCATCAATGTATTGTATTAAAGACAAAGAGGGAATGACTAAGTGAGTTGGAAGAACCACTTCTTTCCCATAAACTAAATTAAAGGGGGAAGTGTCGATCAAAGCTTTTTTCGTTATTCTATCTGCCCATAAAGCATTTACCAAGGCTTTGTGCCAATTCTTTTGGTTCTGGTCAACTGTTCTTTTAATAATCCTGATTAGGTTTTTATTTGTTGACTCAGCTAACCCATTACCTTGCGGATAGTAATTGGCCAAATATTTTAGTTTGAACCCTCTTTTAAGTGCAAACTCAGTCATTGAATTTCCAGAAAAGTATGATGCATTATCAAACATTAAAGCAGTTGGAAATCCAAACCTAGTGATTATAAATTGATCTATGAATTCGATAATATTTTCAGAATTAGCCGTCTTGAGAGGAACTGCTTCTACCCATTTAGTAAAATAATCTGTTGTCGTGAGGATGTATCTATGCTGCTTAGAAGAGTGAGGAATGATCTCACCTATTATGTCTAAGCCCCACTGACTGAATGGTTGCTCGATGTTTACCGGTTGTAGTGGCAGGGACGGCTTCTTTTGTCTTCCAGCAGTAGTTTGGCAGACTTGACATTTCCTCACGTAACTGTGTGAATCTTTGAACAGCGTAGGCCAGTAATATCTTGCACGTAAAATTTTATGTGCAGTAGCATCTCCAGCATAGTGTCCGCCTGCTGGTCCATCATGGAGTTCTTGCAAAACTTTTTCAGCTTCAATTTTTTCAAGACATCTAAGAAAAACATAATCATAATTCTTTCTAAAAAGAATATCATTTATGAGCTGATATTGTTTAGCTTTCAATATCAGAGCTCTTTTCTTAGTGTGATCCAGGTGTGATGGAGCATACCCGTTCTTAAGATAATAAATGATATCAACATACAATGATTCTGCATCGTTTAGGCTTACCTCATACATTTGTATCTCTTCGGATGAAATTTCAGAGATTTGCGATGCTCCAGCCAACATTTTGCAGAAGCCTTGACCTCTTACAATGTTTTCTGGTTTGATCTGAAGGTCGTATTACTATAAAGCAGTGATCCAATTTGCTCTTTTCTCGCCCATATCCTTCTGTACTAGAAGATTTCTTACCGCTCGAAATGATACTATGATCTTAGTATGGGTTTTAAGTAAGAAAGGTCTGAAATATTTGACCACTTTGAAAATAGCATAGGCTTGTTTTTCCACGTCTGAATAATTGAGTTCAGCACCTTGTAAATTTGAGCTAAAAAATGCAATTGGAGCTTCCGCTTTTTCTTGATTTTCTTGAGTTATAATCGCAGCATATGATTTCTCTGAGGAAAATGTGTATAAAACAAAAGATTCTGAAAAATTCGGGGTTGCTAAAGATGGAGCATTAATAATAGCTTGTTTGATTAGGTTGAATGCTTCATGTTCATCTTGACCCCATTTGAAATTTGAATTCTTTTTAATCATGGTTTGCAAAGGAGACACAATTCGTGAAAAATCTGGGACAAATCTCTTTACAAAATTGATTTGACCAAGGAAAGATTGCATGACTTTTTTATTATGAGGTAGAGATATTTCAGAGATTTCTTTGATTCTGTCAGGATCAATGTGAATATCGGATTTTGACACTATGAATCCTAGAGGTTTTCCTTCACTTAATGCGAAAAAAGATTTCTTTGGGTTAAGTGAAATCCCATACCTTAAACATCGTTGAAAAATTTGTTTTAAATCTTTGAGATGGCCGCTTCGCTTCTTGGAGTACACTGTTATATCATCCAAATAAATTACTACAGATTTATTGACTAAACCCTTAAATGCGATGTCCATGGCTCTTTGAAATGTAGCGCCAGCATTAATTAAACCAAATGGCATCTTCCGATATGCATATGTGCCCCATTTAGTTCTGAATGTGGTTTTCAACTGATCATCGGGATGCACCAGCACTTGATTATATCCTGAAAATCCGTTCAAGAAATACATCAGTTCTGAGCCTGCTACTGCCTGTAATATTTGTTCCATAGGTGGAAGAGGAAAATTGTCTTTTTGACAGACTTTGTTAAGATTCCGAAAATCGATACAGATTCTAATATCTCCATTTTTCTTTCTAAGGGGTACCATATTGGAGACCCATTTGGAATGTCTGACGGGGAAAATTATTCTGGCTTTTAATAACTTATTTAGCTCAGTTTTTATCTGATTTTCTAAATTGGGGTGGATCTTTCTCAGTTTCTGTTGGACAGGTTTTTCGTTGTCAATCATAGGAATAGTATGCTGAATGATAGAAGTGTCGTACGTCTTCAACTCATCGTAATTCCAGGCAAAAACATTTCTATATTGTCTCAAAAGACGAATATACGCTAGTTTTTCTTCAGGGACTAGGCCTATGCCTAGATTAACGTTTTGTGGTTTATCCTCGGTTCCTAGGTTTACTAATTCGTAATTCAGAGTTGGATTGTAGAGCTTTGAATTGGTAGACCTTTTAAACCGATTTTTCAAATCGTATAAGTCTTCTAACTTAACCACCGATTTAGGTATAGCATTATCAGTGCTATTTTGTTGTATTTGTCGATCGTGATGGTCTTCGTCAATTATCTGATTGGAGTAGGATCCTTCAGAAGTGAGGAAATTTACAATATCAGGATCGTCATTGAATACTCTCCAATTTGTAATGTTGTCAGGGATGGACGGTCTAAAGATTAATTCTATTGAGAATCTATCTGGACTAAAGTCTTCGGAGGGAATAAGCCTAGAGGCTACGTTAGCCAAAAGGTCTGCGCTTGCGTTTTGGAGTCTCAGGATTGAAGAAATATTAAATGCTATGAAATGCTCAGTCAGATCTTGTACTAAAGATTGATAGTGTTTTAAATGACCTGATAGGCAATGTATAGTGTTACGTACCTGTTTGACGATAATCTCAGAGTCTCCGAAGACTTGAAGATACTTGACATTTAACCTGATTGCTTTGTATAGGCCTTGCACCAAGGCCTCATATTCTGCTGTATTGTTTGTGCAATTGAATTCGAGTCTGCACATAAGCATGGTCTTGTTTCCTTCTGGACTAATTAGAATGCATCCTGCTCCTTCTCCTTCATTAGATTTAGAGCCATCAAAATATAATTTCCAAAACAAAGATGTATTTACAGGTTCATCTATAAAATTAACACACTTTGAACTATCAGTATGGGAAAAATTTTCGACTTGGGACAAAACTGAATTTTCTAAGTAAGGTGATGTGTGGGCATTGAAATTACCGAGAAAATAATCTACCGAGTAATTGCCTATGATACTGTTGTTATACGATACTGCTTCATTTTCTCCCTCTAATTCCGTTACTATGTACTTCTGGGGTAACTCTCGTTCAACCTTTATTTGATTCGGTTTACCGTTGTAGGGTAACCACATGTGCGACCAGTCGGTTGCAAAGTATCCATGGAGTTTCTCGGACCAATCCCTGCTAAGAATTAAGCCATAGAATTCTGGGATATCATCCACTAGAATGTCAATAACCTGACATACCTTTGGGTTAGATGACAATCTTATGGTTACTTGATTAATTTCAGCAATCACTTCGACTTGAGATCGATCAAGCTGAACTATGCGCACTGCGGATTTTTGTGGTTGAACATTTAACTTAGCACATATTGATCTGGGTAAAATATTTGATGAAGCACCGGAATCTACCAAACAATTGTGCACATTTTTGTTGAAAATCTTGCAAGTGAGAAGAAACGGGGGAGTGTGAGATCTTGATCTTCCTCCAATCAAGGCGATATCATTTGGATCAATCTTATTGATCGCGTTAGTTGGAGGTCTTCCCATGTTGTGGGAAGCGTGAGAGAGTACAGTGGTAGGAAAAGGTATAATAGGCACGACATGTAATTCTTTCATCATTATCTTTTGTTGATGCTTCAATTTGCTCAATTCATAAAGGGTAATATTAGCCCTAGTCTTTTTCATGTCATCAATAATATTGTACTCCATTTCATCCGACACTATCAGTGTTTTTGATGGAGTTGTTTGATCTGCTTGGACTGGGCTAGATTGAGTCGCTTTAGTGGTTGTTTTCTTTGTTGCGACTTTATCTTTTGTTGTAGGGCTTGTGCTCTTCTGCTTAGGGGTAGTTTGGGGAGGATCAAGCTGATTTCTGCTTCGCGTGCTAACCGGAAATACTTCTTGATCTTCTTCTTGTGGGAGGATGAAATCCCACATTCCTTGTAATTCCACAACTTCTTCGTCATCGGTCTGCCCTTCAGTGGCACTTTCTTCTTCTGCCTCTTCCTCAGTTTCAGCATTGAAGATGGCATTAGGTGGTTTTGCATCCATTGAAGGACCTCTTTTAAAAGCTCTGTAGGGCTTTTTTAAAGAAGTTTCTGCTACTTGTTTTTTTAAGTCAACCATCTCATTACACATAGTCTTTAATACTTTCTGCAATCCTTCCAAATCAAAAGGGTCTTTTGTTTGTTTCTTCTTGGAGTCTTCCTTAAAGGTGACTTTTTTAGATTTGCGTTCCTCTATCGCGGATCTCTTTTCTAGGGCTATTACGCGTTTCTCTACTGCTATCACCTCTATCATGTTTTCAACTAAGGTTGTTTTATTTGCTCTATCCACAAAGATTGTTATGTTTGATGATAAAGCAGTAATATACCATTCACATCGTACTTCTTCGCTGGGTTGGGAAGCAGTGGGAATTTTGTTGAGAATTTTATTGAACCGTAAATCGAAATATTTGATAGGTTCTTTAGCTTGGGCCTTAAGATTGGATAGGTCATTGATTAATGTTGTCGTTAATCTGTCATCACCAAACTTGATAAGGAATTGATTCTGGAAGATATCCCAACTTGTGATAGACCCGGAGGGTAATGAAAAATACCATGACCCGGCTGTCCCTTGCAGTGTATAGGGAAAAAGCCGAACAATAGCATCTTCGTTAGTAACTCCATTGAGATTGATAGAAAGCATGAAATTGTTTATGTGTTCTTCTGCTAGCATGCCTGCTTCTGGATTGAATTTGGGCAGCCATTTCTCAGGATGGGCAGGTATTTGACTCAAGGGCGTGGGCATTAAAACTTCCCCAGGGTTGTTCCATGGAGACTGGGCCATCGTTGAGCTGCTAGTAGAGGAAAGTGCAGAAGATGATCTCTGTGGCTGGGAAGATGAGGATACTATGATCGTAGAGTATTGAAGAGGGGTTGTGGGAGTTCCGGTAGACGGATGGATGATGGTTTGGAATGGAGGTGTGGGTGGTTGACTTCACGGTGAGGTAGTTGAAATGGGCGATGTAGACGAAAGAGTCTCACTGTCAGACTCTTGTGGTGATTTCCTCGCTATTTTCCTGGTGGGAACAGGCAACTCAGTTGGCGGGATGCCAAATTTTTCACTCTTTAACCTGGTTAGGGGATGAGCACGATTGTACTATGAAGTCACACTCCTTTGAGATTTATTAGACCTCTGAGGAGAAATGGAAAATCCCTGAAGTTTGTGAATCAGAGATTCAACTCTAGGAGGTTTAATGGTAGATTGGTCTGAAATATCACGGTGTGTAGCAGCGATTGATACTCGAGCGACTTCTGACTCTGGATTTAAATATACTGGAGAATTCGGCGGAGATAATGAGGGTGATTTACTCTCAGAATGGTATTTAGATTTTGATTTAAGTGCCATTCATAGTTCAGGCCCTCCTTCTAGCGCCAAATATGTTGAAGCCCCGAAAATCGGGTCGACAACAAGGGGGATACCCGCCCGGTCTGGACCTTGGTTAGCAGCTCCTTATCCATTTGGTATAGCGGGTCCGATTGGGGATAATGGGACCAGTTTCCCAATCTAGGGGTGTGTGTGTGTGTAGAGTTGGATGATGCTGATCTAAGAGTTATAATCTAAGCTACTTTAATCTAATTCTATGCTATTGTAATCTAATGAAAATAGCACATCTAATCTATGCTAACCCGGGATGTATTTCTTCTATTATGCGATCTAAAGAGATTTCAAATAATAACTGGTAATAAAGATCATTCAGCTATCATAAGAATGGAAATCAATTAAGATGAACCACTTTTCATAAAAAGTTAGGCAAAACAGTTGTGAACAGCATATCGCATAATAAGTTATTCATATATCAAACATAAATAAATGACTCCACCGTACAAAAGTTCCAAATGGTAACTCAAACATTCATGCAATAACATATAAACATATAAACAACTAAAAACTGTATATCACTTTAAGAATATGATCAGAAATGGTCAAGAGATAAAAGTACCATTTGTGACTGGTCCTACTCATAAGCTTCAAGCAACAATGATTTATCTCTCCTTGTTCTAATATCTACCAAGAGTACAGAAGTGAAACATCAGTAGCAGATATCAAATACAAACATCAATAAACCTTGATCCATTCATTCATCAAAACCTCCTCTGAGGGTGCAAAAGTGCATGTTCTGAGGACAAGTTTTTGACAAATTTCTAGACCCTTCTCTAAATGCATGAGAAGGGTTTAAATACTGCTAACTAAATAACTTAATTACATAAATTTAGGATACGGTTTAAATAACCGCCCTTTATCTAAGCAAACTTATTTCTAAAAATTGAATCTAATTCCTAACTATTTCTGCATTTGCTCCTTAGTGTTGCGAGCATGCAACATTTGCCTGGGAAGAGTCGGCTGGTTGTTTTTTGCTTTTGCTTGGGCTACACAAATAGAAATGGCAAGCGCTGGCACCACCTTTTAGTAAACTAGAAGATATTTTTGGGAATCATCCTCTAGCTGGGCTAATTTACTGCGCATATACTTGGCAACAACCCAAATTTCTCTCAAATTGCTTCTACTTTTGCTATCTCGGTTTCGGACTCGTGGATGACTAAGCAAATTAGGGACTTTGCTTTCTGAACAATTTTCTTAGCGATTAGCACTAGGTACTAATCGTGCATCGAAAACTGTCTCCGTTCTTTGATCCAGGCCTTTCTGGTGCATTTTCCGTCTTTAGTGCTTTTTCCTTTACCAGGCATAAGCTTCGGAATTTTGTAAACATGCTGCTTTTGTGAGCTTTTGAACTTGAGTGTCGAATCGCCTATTGATATTAGCATCTATTCAGTAATACTCTGAAATCTGCGTTTCTGTTGCATGCGGTATCCGTTTATGAGGACATCTCTTCTCTGTTCTCCGAGCATTGACGCTTTCTCTTTTTCCTTAGATGTTTCCTGCACATTGCTTCATGTTGTTTCCTGTTTTTCATTCCTGCAGTTCACGCAAAGGAAAAGAGAAATGATAATAAATTTTGACACGAAAGCTCTAAGCTCTACGAATGTATAAAATCAGGACACCCATAGTGAACTGACTCTTCGAAAAGCACAAAACTGTCCTTCATGAATACTTTGGCATACATTCATCAATTTCCTTTAAGGTGCGTGCCCAATTTTTGGTTTAGGGATAACTTTTCTTGAATGCAGAGCCGAGGAAAATTTGCGATGGGTGATTTCTGCAACTCGCATCGCAGCATCGCGGATTGCATTATCGCAAGATGTGTCATCGCAGAGTTTCCTGACCAATTTATCACAGAATCGCGTTATTGCGTTGTCAAAAGATCGCAGCATCGCGAGATCGCAGATTGCATTTATCGCAAGATCGTAGATCGCAGATCGTTGCAATTTGTTAAGTTATTGTGCGATGTTTATGCGATGTTGCGATATGCGATGTCGCATATCGACCATCGGAGATTTCTTTCATTTATGGATGTTTCTTAATGTATGCGATGCGATGAATTTCGCGTCGCTTCTTCGCAGTTTTTTATTGTGCTCATAAAGAAATGTTTCACTCTTCTCTGTGAGATGTATTTTTAAGGAGTATAATACAAAATTATTTTATAAAAGTTTTTGAATTTTTTACTAAGGATCCCCACTTCTTTAGTGTTATTGCTAATACTAAAGAAGGAGGGGGGTTGTTGGTGGCCACAACAGACCCATACTACGAAAGAATGGTTATGAGTACTACAACTAGCATCATCAACATAACCAACATATGGTTGAAGGCATGTTGACATCTATAAACCAAATGTAAACAAGATTAACATAAACCATAAGAAACTTTGAAGCGAATCACACTGCAAACACACTCAACACACATATATACAACATGTACACAATGAATTACACAAAAATACTCAAGCATAGTATCTTTTAAGGTGCATCCCACTTCTAAGTTGCGCCAATGGAACTCTGTAAAAATAAACAAGCTCATAGGCCCCTTTATCAAGAACATGTTTAAAAATATATGGGCCTAGACACATTAGCTCAAACTTCCCTGATCCCAACTTTTCAAACTCTTGGTTGTATAGTGAGATAAGGTCACCTTTTGAGAAGACATGAGGCTTGACACTCTTGCTACATTGCACCTTAATGCGCTTCTTATGAGTTTCATTATCCATCTGACATCACGCCAGATTTTATCTAAGTACGTAAGATTTAAGAGACACTCTTCTTTAGCAGAAGTGGTAAGGAGTATTTCGATATCAAATCTCAAAGATGAAATTTCAGACTCAATCGACAAGATTTCTTCCAAACCATATACCAATTGAAATGGTGTAAAACTAGTAGCAGACTGAATAGAAGTCTGATATGCCCAAAAAGTTTCATAAAGGATAAGATTCCAAACTGATTTATGGACCCCTATCATATGTTAAATAATTATCTTCAAAACATTATTAATGGCCTCAACTTGCCCATTTTCTTAAGGGTATTAGGGAGTTGAACTCTCATGGGAGAGATCCAACTTAGCAGTTATTTCAGACATCATGTGGTTACAAAAAAATTTCCCATCGTCTATAACTATAGCCTGGGGTACACCAAATCTCACAATGACATGATTGAATAAAAAGAGAGTAGTTGCTTCGTCGGTGTTATTGTATGTAGGCATCGCCTTAGCCCACTTGGTAAAATACTCAACCACTACAATGATATAGCCATGGGCCTCGATAGAGTGAGGGTTACATGTCATCAAATTAATGCCCCATTTCACGAATGATCCAACAATGATAACAGAGTGTAAAGGAGCAGGTGGAGCACGGGTTTTATGATCGTATACCTAGTAGTAATGACACTTTTGAACCGCAAGAATTCAGTATCGAAACATAGTAGGACAAAAGTAGCCAACTCGCAAAATCTTTTGTGTAGTGGTATAACTAGACATATGACCACAACATGCCCTAGAATGGAATTCATTCAAGATGTTCTTGGCCTCCTTATATGTGAGGCACCTTCAAAATATCAGAACGATATCACAACGATAGAGGGTGTCATTGATTATTGTTCCCAGTAATTTGTCACCGTTGGTCACCGTCCCTATCGCCCCGTTTCCATACATTGGAGGACGCATTCCGGGACCTGTGAGCAGTGACATAACCCAAAAACACTTGCATTATGTTCCCCTGAGTATGTACTTCATGTTCCCTGAAGACACCTTCTGCAAATTATCCCTGAAAAGTGCTCTTTTTCCATTAGCGCAGGTCCACAGTATCTTACCCGCGCCAATAACTGAAATCCTCAAAAGAGGGCGTGACCACTGGCGCTCTGTCACAGAACAACACCCGCGCCAGCCCAGTTTAGTAATGATTTTTGCCAAAAGCACGCCCATATGATTTTTTCCCTTCAGATCACGAAACCTTTTGAGGGAAAAATCCAGTGGATAGAGGTCGAGAGTCATCATCTATCCTTGACAACTATCCATAGTAGCTTTTCCAAGATAATGCCAATCCACAATGGGTGTCCTGGTTCATCGAATCTTTCTACCTTCTCCATCTATAAATATTTGTCCTCATGCATTAGACAAGCTAGTGCTAGTTGTTGAGTTCTTGAGTTCTTGGAGGAATGCTAGTTGTGATTATCATGAGTGATAATGAAGCATAGAGAGGTTATGCTGCCGGAGAGGAGATACATTGCAAGACACATATAGTTGCTCGCCCAGCCAGAGGAGAGGTTCAACGTCAGAACCTTGGTTGTAACTTTTCCTGTCTATTATTAATTAATGAGCGACTGCTATTATAGTTCCAATCTCATTGTCTATTATAGTGATGTGTGATTTATTTCCTTTCTGACTGAAATATAGTTGTGCCTTGGTGGATTTTATGCTGGTATCTGTTTCTTCCTTTGCATGTGCAGGTGTCTGTTTATGATCTGCTGGAGCGAGGGAGCGGGAATATCAACTCTGCTTCGACCATAGCGTTGGATTCCAGGTTGGTCTTCTTAATTCACCTTTGATGCATAACTAGGAACTTGCGTGGCGGCGTGGTTTGATTGTGGCTAGTTCTATTTTAGGCTAGTGGGATCGCCTCTGTCCGCAGAGGGGATTTACCTACCCAACAATTTGGCGACTCCACTGGGGAGAAGCTATTTGGATTTTGTCTTGCATGTTAATTTTCTCTTTCTTGCTTGAGTGAATGAGCTTCCTCGGTCAGTTCTGAGTTTATTCTTTACTGTTTGATCCATCTGAGCACTGTCAGCCCGACCTGAGGTCGATTTTTCTAGCCGACAAGCTTAATTGGCGTGGTTATTACTCTGACAGTCGCGCCAGTTGGCGCATGTTGCTCAAAAGCAACTCGCGCCAATCCTTTGGTAGCGCAAGTTGCAGGCTGACAGTCGTGCCAGCCCTGTACATTTTGCCTGTGTGTGGGTGGAAAGCTCTTTCAGCCTCTTTTTATATCTCTTACAGCCTCTGGAAGTGTGTTGAACCTCTGTTTGACTGGTTTTAGCCTTTATCCTTCAGTTGTTTGCTTATTTCTATTGATTTTCGTCTCAGCCCTAGAACATCTAGTGACTTTGCATGTCTAGCCTTCTGTGGGAAGTTTCGGTCTCTTGATGATCCAGTCAACTTGTTGGTTGTGTTCTGCACATATCCAGTGATTTGTTAAAGCTTGATCTTCTATACTCTGAGTGATTCACTTCTAGCCTCTTTGGATTTTACTTGACTTCATTCGAACTTAGATTACATGGTTCATTGAAAGTCTTTGTGTTTTTCCTTGCTTGCATAGTTCATTTTGGTGTTTCAGAGTTGGTTCTATTTCATTAAGTGAACTTGGATTGTGCATATCTCTTAAGATTTGTTTAAATGCATCATGCCATCTTAAAGGAAAGAAAAACAAAATATCTTTTGCATCATATTAGTTAGCGTTTATTGTTATTTGTTGCTATTAAAAAGAAAAAGAAAAAATTTCATTTCTTGTTATTAGCTGCATTAGGATTTTTGTTGTTTGTTGAGTGATCATTTCGTTTGTGTAAAGATCTCAACCCTCCTGTAGATAGAATTCATCGAATCAAATGATATAGTTTTGGCATATAGTTTGCATTTAAGAAGTTTTTGAGATATCACATACGGTAGGACCAAAAAACTGAAACATAATCGAAGATAAACTTTAAAATAAACTCAATGAACATAACAACGCATTGGAACATAACGCAAATACTCTAGAGGTCTAGGTTAGAGACGTGTTCCGGCGTCTTTAAACCTGGTAGTTTATCGTCGAGTGGTTGGGTGATTCCTCCACGGTGAAACGATAGGTGCCAATACGGACTGAGCTCCCACGTACCGTCGCGTATATGTGGGAGACCCCACTAGGCTATTATCCTTTATCCATAGGAAGCCGAGTCTGCCGCCTTACAAGCCGTAATGCATTGAACACAACATTCAGGAAGATTGACTGTAGTACGGGAAGTCCTTGGTTTTCATCTGATTGCCAAGGTGTATAAGCAGTTTTACGGATTGTTTGGTAAACCTTTTACCTAGAGTCTCCAAAGTAGTCACTTTTGATCCTTTTCGGACTCCCTAAAAGAAAAGGTGCATGTGAGCGTCTTGTCACTTCGTGCTCATTAAATATTCGAAGGAGACTAGAGTCATCTTTTATCCTTTTCTCGACTCTTAAAATATGAAAAGGTCAAGTTCAGTGTCTTAAAATTTATTGGCCACGATAACATCTACCCAATTAGATTTTGTTTGCGTTAGCTTGACCATTGGTTTAACCGTATGGTTGTTTTCAAACTTGGTGTATCGAGTGTGATAACTCCTATTCCGCCACCACCTCCTCCACCCGAACAACACCATGTTGATTCTAAGGTGGACCCCTCCCCTTCTTCGCCCATTGCTGCGTCCTCATCTTCTACTTCGCCTGGTGAAACCTTGGATTTCAGTAACCAGGTGGCTAAGAAGAAGAAGAAGAAGACCAAAAAGAAGAAGTCTCCTAAGGGAAAGGTCGCATCTACCACGAAAATATCTGAAGTAGAACCACCTTCTGCTCCTCCGCGGAAGGCTAAGTCTCCTTGTCGATTATGCAAGGAGGACCATTTTCTTTCTGATTGTCCCGGTATTCCCAGGATCCTAGATATATGGTCCCGTGACCCGACTCGCCCCTTGTCGTCACAGATCGACGATATCTTATCAGTTGGTAAGAGAAAAGGGAAGGTTCGTTTCCCTTGTCGACTTTGTGAAGGTAATCATCTCCTTCGCCTTTGTCCACTTATGGATGAAGCCTCCCATCTTTTGGAAAGTCTGTCACTTCCCTTACCCCAACTACCCACTGGATATCAGCGTCTTTTTGCAACTGCAGATCATCTCTCCACTAACCAAGTGATCAAGCATGATTCCTCTTTGGTCCAGCCTTCTCTTCCCGAACCTAGCTGTGCTCCGCCTGTTCCAGACCAGTCCCTGGTCGGAACGAGTTTTGATCTACATTCATCATCTATGCACCACTTTATCATCAAAGATGAACCACCTGAGTCCAAACCAAACGAAATTCCAAAGTTCCAGATTACAGTTGACCCGGTCTTTCAAAAGGTCCAGCTTACAAGTGACCCGGTTTTGCCTACAGAAGTTCCATCCTTAGATGATCTTACATTTGAATCCAAACTAGACAAAAGTCAAAAGGTCCAGCTTACAAGTGACCCGGTTTTGCCTACAGAAGTTCCATCCTTAGATGATCTTACATCTGAATCCAAACCAGACAAAAGTCAAAAGGTCCAGCTTACAAGTGACCCGGTTTTGCCTTCAGAAGTTCCCTCCTCCGATGATGTTATCACTGCAAAGAATGAAGACCCCACCATCCAAATTCTATTCATCAACATAGACTCTAATGATCAAGTGAGCATCCCTCTCATTCCTTCGCACTAGGAAGAAAGTCCATCAGAATCATATCCGTCTGTCTATCCAGTCCCACCTCCAAGCAACCTAGTTGTTTCCTTCAATTGGGATCAACTAGGCAATCCTCGGTTACCAGCCTCCATACCATTTCGAATTATAGTCCAAGTCTACCGCATGGTTATGGCTGGTACAATTATTAATGAGGGATCTCCTATGAGTATCCTTTCTTCAACAGCTTGGGAAGCACTTGGTTCCCCACTACTTCTGCCTGAGATGAGAAACCTTACAGGTTTCCATCGAGAAACAACTCGACCTTTAGGAATTCTTCCCAATGTACCTATCACATTAGAAGGGAAGACTGTTCAAATGGGCGTCATGGTAGTCCAAGGTCCGTTAGATTACAATTTACTCCTTGGACGAGACTATATTTATCGCATACGTGCAATTGTGTCCTCACTCTTCAGAGTGATGTGTTTTCCGCACGAAGGAAGGATGATCAAGGTCGTAGACCAACTTTCGTTCCCCGGTTCACACTTCACATATAGTCATCTACCATTCCTAAATGGTCTTATTTCCAAAGGAAATGCCTCAACATCCACTCCGTCATTCTGATGACGACAGTTGACCCGGGCGCGTGACTGAGGCCTGGGGGGGCATGCATCCTCCTTCAAAATCGAGTCTTTCCAAGTAAACCTTCATTCCATCCACTCCGTGAATGCCATGAAGCTTGGGGGGCATGTACCTTGATTTTGCATTATCATGCTAGGGGCATGCAAAAATTTAATAAGCATAGTTTTTCGTTTCAAGCTTGTGTAAACATGAAACCGAATCCAAGCAGAGTTCTCCATGGTTCAAGCTTGTGGAAAAAATGAACCCATACCTGATTTACATCCCGTGATTGCCTTTTATCTGCTAAATTCTGCTAGATGAGCCTTAGTTGTTTCATTCCATCGCCACCATCTCTTTGGCCGATCATATGCTTTCACCTGGTTGTTTATCCTTTCCTGAGGAACTGCAGCGATGAGTGGTTTTATTAGCCAGCCTCTTAACCTTTACATGTTTCGAGCAAGTCCCACCATTACCGGAACCAGTTGCTACCCTTTATACCACTCGTTCCTTTAGGACGAGTCGCCTTTACGCTATTTTCTGACTCATATGAAAAGATTGCTGAGTATTTTTCCTTTTTGACTCGTTAAAGAAAATAAAAATGGAGGTCTGCTTTCAGCTCTTTTCTGACCATTTAAAGAGGAAAAGATTGCCGAGTCGCTCCTCTTGACTCGTTAAATTTTAATAAGGGGCGGTCGTTTTAAGTTCTTTTTGTCGACCGTTAAAACATAAAAAGATTACCGGGTTTTTGTCATTTCAAACTCGTTAATGGTTACGAAACGACGTGGTTTTGACCACTTTTTTACTTTTTTAGGTCGAAATCACTAATTATGAAAAGTACTCCTCGATCGTAATGATCGGGTGGTTCTTTCGGGCATTATTTTATACCTTTTCGGGCCCGAGAGACACAACTTTACGAAAAAGGACATCCCTGGAGTTTCCTTTTCTGCTGTCTTTTCAAACTCTCTAAACATGAAAAGAAGCTGAGTTCTTCCTTTGTCAGACTCGTTAAAACTTAATGACATCGGATTTTGTCACACCACAAGCATATGCTATCCCCATCAAGCTTGTTAAAAATAACTGGGGTACTCGCTAGAAATGTCGGGGGGAAAAGAAAATTTTTGAACCATAATTATTACCGTGACGGCAGTATGTCGCTCTTGAACATGGCACTTTTCTGCTTTCGTGTCCAGGGTGGGGATATCTCATCTCATATCTTTCACTTGCTTCCATGGACTTGGGTACCTTATTTGACCTCTCATCCACTCATTGCCTCGTCATTATGACCTTTGATACATTGATGTCAAATACTGCCGATTCCATTAATGTGCCGTCGATATGTTCAAGAGAAGTTGACCTCTGCAAAGAAACAACCTCCCTCTGATAGTTCGCACAATCTTGATTCACAACATTATCTCTCTGTCTCGTGTTGATGATGAGGGAAACATTATGGCCCACCTTCGATCAAGGTCACTTCCTGTCGACTTCAACTCATTATCCAGGAAGTTGATCTAGAGACTCCTTTCCGGTGCCTTGGAGCCTGCATGCCTCAATGGCAGGTTCTTTGTGTTCGACGTGAGGTTTTCATCATTGGCCTCCGATCGAATGATTCTACGGGTGTTCGACTTCAGATCATTAATTCACACGCCGTAGATTGTACCTATAGTACCTTGAGGGCCATTGTCATTATTGGTGGTACCTCTCGCGTCTATTAACAGTTTCCACTATTGACTGGTAATCAGACGATGTTCATGCGTGTTCGACTTCAGTTTATATATTCACATGCTTGAACTTGTACTCTTGTTCGGGTCGAGATGGAGCGCAAGACCCTGGATTGTGTCTGTTGTAATCCAGGCGTGATTCTTGATACTTGACTCATTCACTGGATGGCTGCGACCATACCTGAGTCAATTCATTGATCCTAACCAGATGGCTGCGTCCATACTATGGATCTAGATTATTTATGTACTCTCTTATGGATGGCTGCGACCATACCACGTACATCATGTAATTGAACTATCAGTCATGGCTCTTAACACAGATCCTCGGCGGCAGCTCTATATATGTGTTCTTGTGTGTTCTCGTAAAGCATTTCACCCCTCTCTCCACCTCTCGGACTTTATGCTTTAGGGGCCATCTGTTACACAGTAATTTGTCGCTGTTGGTCACCGTCCCTATCGCCCCGTTTCCATACATTGGAGGACGCATTCTGGGACCTGTGAGCAGTGACATAACCCAAAAACACTTGCATTATGTTCCCCTGAGTATGTACTTCATGTTCCCTGAAGACACCTTCTGCAAATTATCCCTGAAAAGTGCTCTTTTTCCATTGGCGCAGGTCCACAGTATCTTACCCGCGCCAATAACTGAAATCCTCAAAAGATGGCGCGACCACTGGCGCTCTGTCACAGAACAACACCCGCGCCAACCCAGTTTAGTAACGATTTTTGCCAAAAGCACGCCCATATGATTTTTTCCCTTCAGATCACGAAACCTTTTGAGGGAAAAATCCAGTGGATAGAGGTCGAGAGTCATCATCTATCCTTGACAACTATCCACAGTAGCTTTTCCAAGATAATGCCAATCCATAATGGGTGTCCTGGTTCGTCGAATCTTTCTACCTTCTCCATCTATAAATATTTGTCCTCATGCATTAGACAAGCTAGTGCTAGTTGTTGAGTTGTTGAGTTCTTGGAGGAATGCTAGTTGTGATTATCATGAGTGATAATGAAGCATAGAGAGGTTATGCTGCCGGAGAGGAGATACATTGCAAGACACATATAGTTGCTCGCCCAGCCAGAGGAGAGGTTCAATGTCAGAACCTTGGTTGTAACTTTTCCTGTCTATTATTAATTAATGAGCGACTGTTATTATAGTTCCAATCTCATTGTCTATTATAGTGATGTGTGATTTATTTCCTTTCTGACTGAAATATAGTTGTGCCTTGGTGGAGTTTATGCTGGTATCTGTTTCTTCCTTTGCATGTGCAGGTGTCCATTTATGATCTGCTGGAGCGAGGGAGCGGGAATATCAATTCTGCTTCGACCATAGCGTTGGATTCCAGGTTGGTCTTCTTAATTCACCTTTGATGTATAACTAGGAACTTGCGTGGCAGCGTGGTTTGATTGTGGCTAGTTCTATTTTAGGCTAGTGGGATCGCCTCTGTCCGCAGAGGGGATTTACCTACCCAACAATTATAATAGAGTTTTTAGCTTGATATCAGATACGTTGTTGGTGAGATCGAGATGTATTAGACCGAAATTGATGGGTTTGGATATATATATGATAATTTCTCCATACGACGATTTAGATGACATGATCAGGAACAATGACTCGTCCATAATAGAATCACTAGATGTTGTATCAGTTTCAACAATGGGAAGGTCGCAAATTAGCTCAACAAAAACTAAGTATTTCTTCGACTTGGATTTGATGAATTCCAAATCTAACTCCTAAATGATGACAATCCACTTGGAGTGCTTTCTCCCAAACAATTATCGTGAGAAGATGTACGTCATGGGGTTGTAATCATAAAAAACCATAGTTTTGTGGAAGAGGATATAATGGCGAAACCTTTGGACAACATGGACAGTTGCCAAAGCTAACTTTTCTACATGAGCATATTTGATCTTGATGTCATTCAAGTTCCAAATAAAATAATAAATAGGATGTTGGGTCCATACATCATCCTCTTGGACCAATACCATAGAGATGGTAGTAACTGCAACGACAAGGTATAGGAAGTATTTCTATTGATAATATGGGAGATACAACAAGTATGCCCAAATGAGAACATATTTTAAGGAATCAAATGCCTTTTGAGAAGTGTCATCCCAATAGAAGAGAATCCCTTTCTTTAACAAGCGAGTAAATCCTTTGGGTAGTTTGACATAGTTGGGAATGAACCTCTGAAGAAAGTTAGCCTTCCCTTGGAGTTGTTAAAGCTGAAGGAAAGAAGGAGTAGGCATATCTATGATCACCTTGAATTTTAATGGGTCGATACAAATTCCATGTTTCAATAAAAAAAAGAACCATGAAGTCAACTAGATTTAACACAAAACACACACTTGTGCAGATTGACCTGAATTTTATAGTGTCAACAACGTAAAAAAATAGCGCTAAGGTGCATTGGATGATCAACATGAAATTTCAAGTGAGTAGGGAGGTCACCCAAATATGGTTGTACGATATATTTTATGTCATGGAAGGCATAATTCATTTCCCTTTGAAACATAGCCCCAAAGTGTTTCAATCCGAAAGGGAACTTTCGATATGAAAAGGTACCCTAGGGAAAAATAAGTGTAGTTTTATGTTGGTACACTATGAGAATGTTGGTTTGATTTTATCTGGAAAAAGAATCCATAAATGAAAATATATCACAACTAGCACAATCATCAACAATTTGGTCAATGAACATGGTACGATAATTATCCTTAGGACATGCATGATTAATGTCTCAATAATCGACACACACATGAATTGTTCCCTATTTCTTTATGAGAAGATAAATGTTTAACACCCAATTGGTTAAAGGTATTGTGTATATGAAACCAAATTGTATAATTTTTTCAACTTCAGTGTTAATATCAATAGCCTTCTTGGGATGGATTGGACGAAGGCGCTGCCAAACTGGCTTAGCATCAGTATACATATTAATTTCATGTACAATGATGTTTGGGTCAATATCTTGTATCTCTTCATAAGATCAAGCGAAAACATCTTGAAACACTTGGAAAAGGGCCTTATAGGCCTTGATCTCATTGGGAGATCAAGACGCACCGATATGTAGATTATCAACAATGTCAAGTTCGATCCAAATGTCAAGAGGGATAGTCTCTTCAATGTTCAACAAATTATTCTTAGAATCAAAACCATGTATGGATAAGGAATTCATTGGCATCTCAACAATATTGGGTAGATATAGTTTTCTAAGATTATCCTCGAAGGAATATGGCAAGGAGGAATGATGATGATGATCGGCCCATGATGCATCATCCAACATCATGATCTCCATGATGCTCTCATCAGTGGAAAATGTATGAGATAAGGAATCAGAGGACGTGCAATAATATAAGGAATGGTCGACCCAATTGACCAAAGAGGGGAGAGTAGAGTGTGTTGCATAGGCTGAATAGATGGATTCATAGTCGAGTTCAATCAGACTTAGTGGTATGTTGTCACCAAAAGTGTCAATATTAGACTCATCTCGCACTACCCATGGATCAGCTCAAGTAGTACAAGAAGGTATCATGTTGACATGGCCAACCAGGTTAGAGTTGTTGGGATAAGGAGGGGTACGAGAAAAGGTTCCCATGAGAGAGAAATCCTCAAGTATTCCTACTCCAACATGTTGATAAAGGTGTGGGGTTTCTCCCACAAGAGGGGCACTTCTAGTAACTTGAGAATTGGTGGAAAAGAAAGTGAGCTAATCAATGGATACTATAGCTTCCTTATGAGGGAAAGAAATGATCCTGAAATATGTTGAAACGATAGAAAACATAGCATAAACCCTTGTACGACCCTGTAGAAGATTATAATATAAAGGACCATTAATAAATTCGACTTCTACTAATACCATCTTGCCGCCTAATTCTACTTGTAATGAATTCAAAGTTCCACAAGTCTTGAAGCCTCTTTCATCAAAAGCCTTTAAAGTGGTCGATGAATGATTCAATTGGGAAGAACCAATGTCCTTCTAGCAAGACAGAGGCATAATACAGGTTGAGGCTCCTTAGTCCACAATGAAATGATGGATATTTTTACCATGAATAACAACTAAATCATGAAAGGTAATTGGGTTGGAACTTGAGGCATATGATTCTCATGCTTAAAATCTAATAGGTTAGAGTCTTATGGATCAAAACATCCAATTACGGAAAGAAAATCCTTTTTCTGGGTAGGGAAATTTTGGAACGCCTCAAGAGTCAACATAGCTAAAGGAGCTTGAGCTAGATCCTCAAATATGCTATAATTCTGATGAGCTTTTCTGCAAGGGTTGAATGTAGATTTATGGATAATGCCTTTTGGAGTCTTAATTGTCAATTCACTAGGAAACACATTTGGAGTGGGATCCGATGGATATGCATTTGAACTAGCAGGTTGATTGGTATCCTAACCATTTGAGGGATTCACATTATTGTAGTCTTTACTTCGGGTAGCCACCATAACAACATTTTTCGGATTTGCATAGGAAAGCATGAAAACCAAGATAGAGGAAGTGGGATCCCTGGCAGCTATATAGGTCTCCTGATTCGGAAATGAATCTGTGAACATAGTGGGTGAAACAGAGGATTTAAGGTATTGATTCACTTCGGCCCGGTTTGGAAAATCATGATTGAAATTATCCTTGTTATAAACCAAACATGGATAATGATGTTTCTTCTTCGTTCAGAAGACTAATTGTTTTGTTTATCCTTCTGAGGATTATCTTTCTTCTTTTTACCTTTTCCTTTCTTCTTACATCCTCATTGATAAGATTTTCCTTTGGAAGATTGAAAGACATTAATATCGGAAGTACAAACTGCAAGAGTAGCGGAAGGAGGGATTTGAGCAACCACACCAAGAGTAAAACCAGATGGTTTACTGATCAACTATTAGATGGAATAACCAATCATGCCATTCATGACATGTGATTCTTTATTAGGAGGTTGAGGAATAGTATGGAATGTCACAGAGCATTTTGTATTTTATCATAAAGTGTGTTGAGTTGGGTATAAATAATATCCAAATACTAGGCACGAGAAACTACTTTCTCTTTGGTCAAAACTCTACTCTTAGCGACATCTTCTGTGATAGATGGAAATAAAGACTTAATGAACCATTCAACTAACAATTAGCGAGGAACAAAAATATTAACCAAATGGAGATGATGTAGCCACTCATGAATGCGATATGAAATGTGAGTGGCATCATTTTGTTTGAAATTGGTTAAAAGTTTAGTTCCAGTCTCATATCAGATGGGTAACTCGATATTTGTTTCGAATGTGGTAGCCAAGGCACTGAAATTGTTCAACAAATCTCGTGGTAGTTGAATATACCATTTTGTCATCGTACCAATGGGTGTGTGCTGGAAAATACCCAAACAAATAGAGTCATCATTGAGAGATTTCAAAGAACAACACAAACGATAAGTCATCACATGTATAGAGGGGTCTTCTCTAGGATTTCCAATGAATTTAAGGACATCACTCGGAAATTTTGTGGGAATAACTAGCAAGGAAAATTTTAAGGATGGAATCTTATCTTAAAGTTTAGAAACCTTGGCAAATTTTACTAGTCCCCAATATCTAAAATGTAAAAAAAAATTATGATATTTTTGTATAAATATTTGGTTTCTAATTATTTTATATTAGTATATATAAAATTTTGGTGATTTTTAGGGTAAAATAATTTTATACTATAAAATTTGGGCGAATCAATTTTCAAAAAAATGGAAATTGGTGAATCTTGTTTATTGAAAAAGCATGGAAAATTAGCCCAGCTGTAAATATTAGCCCCTAAAAGTTTCCCTGATAACCGACCACCAAGGAGAATGAGCAATGGGATAGTTGGTGAGCCTGATCAGGTCCATGATTTTGAGAGTTGCTACAAATGGAAACTTCCTATTGAGGTCCAGTGGAGGATACCGTGGATAAGATGGGATGGCCTGAGCAACATGTATATGTGTTCTGGGATAGGGAGGATATTTCTATCCAAAATACATATAACATTGTTTCCCACCTCCAGGATAACCTTGTAAAGGTTGAAATGATTGGGTTTGGATTTGCTGACCGTAAGGAATTTGAGGTATACCTTGATACAGTTGATACTGCTACCCAGTGGGATTTTGCATCATCCCAACATAAGGTTCGTTAGGTTGTGGAGGAATGGCATGACCAAGAGGTTGTGATTGTAAGTTACCTTGAAAAGGTTGGGTATACATGGCTTTTGAGGTGCCAAATATCGGTGGAATAGTTTGAGTCAAAGATGTAGTCTATAAAGGTTGGCTCACATTCACTTTGATCTTGAACAAGTATAGATATGGGTTGTTGAACAAGAATTTGAGATGTAGGTGGAACAGGTTGAGACATTAGAGATGAAGCCACAACTGAAGCAAATTGTACGAGTGTGGTATATTTCCAAACATTAGCTGCCATTCATGAATATGGAGGATTCATATGAGGCTAAGCACTAACATGAGGAGATGGATATGTCCCTGTAATAGGTTGCCCCCCTACTGAAAGAGGACGATTATACAGAGGCAACTACTGCCCAAGAGGAGGATTTATAATAAGAGGTGTATTGAGTTGTTCTAGGTGTCCATATGCACTAACATAAGGACCAACCTATTGGTGAACCATAGGAGTAGATGGAGGAGGAGGAGAATATTGTGTAGTGTTGGCTTAAGGGGTATTGACCCAGGTTTAGAGTTACCTGCACCAACCAAGAGAACCCTAAACTACTAGCCCTTTCGGTAAAAACCTGCATATCGCAGGCTGCAGTCTCACCTGAAGAAGTATTGGGGGATGAAAGAACAAGGATTATACATCTAGAGGTCAGTATGATGGGCTTTTGTGGTTCCTAGGGCTTATTCCTAGCCTTTGCGAACCCTAATCCTTAAAATACAGATAATTGTAGTAACTTGTAGAAATAGAGTCTAACTCTTCGCGAAATGCATTAAACAATCATAACATCAAGTAAATGAGTAGATCTAGTATCTTCATGCATTAATTAAACAATTCTTCATATAAATTGAGATGGACATACAAAATTTGCATAAGTAAATACAAATGCAAAGATACACAATTATGGCTCCAAAATAGTATTTATTAGATATATTATTTTATGTTATAGAATCTTCTTCCCTGTGCACACAACTACAGGGGCTCGCGCACTCAGATTGCGAACTTACCAAGGTCTTTGTGCACTCAGAAGCAGGAGCCTTCCCTTTCACCTAAGTACAGGAAAGAAACCTCCCTTCCTTAGCTTGTTTCCCTATACAATGATCTTCTATTCTAGTTAGTTCCTAGACTCGCTATGACTCCTCTATATATAGCCTTCTCTTTTACAATACCATGGTCCATGGACCATGGGTGGGTCACAAAACTCCCTATTTTCTAACAAACTAAGGGACTAAAGCCCTTTTTGAGTCCTTTGACCTTCGCGATCCGCTCCCTCAAAACACGGAGACCTTACAAGTATACAAAAATTAATTACAAAATTTTACCCCAAGGGACCCTGTCCCAATAGGCCCCCAAAACAATTTCATGACTCGTCTCCGAGTCACTCTGCTGGCACCGACCTTCACCTGCAGCTCGTTGAATTCAATCTTCAAAATCTACAGGTCTAATGTTCCATGTGTAACAGCTTGTTTCACGTCCTCAACCAACTTTTTAGTAGTTGGGCTTTCAACTACAAGGACCATGGTCCTTCGAATCTATTGCATCCCTTTGAGCTTACTCTATACAGATAGAGTCAACTAGCTGGCCTCATCTATCCATGGCTATGTCCTCAAAGAGATGATCATTTCCTTGTTGTGCATCTTGTCGATCACAGTCTGAATTAACTTGCCTTCCTGCAGTTTAGCGAACCTTTGCACTGGTGCTAAGGTCTGCGTTGTTGACTTTATTTCATCAAATTGCCTCTGACTCTCCTTGATGTCGGCTCCAATATTTTGCAGAGTTAGATCCTTCTACAACAAGGTCCATAACTCCATGGCTTGCTTGAACATCTTAGTGCAACCCTTGACTACATCTTCCAAGGTTTCTATGCCTTCTTTGGTAGCAGCTCCGCGTTGCTCTTGAGCTTTGAGAGGAGTAGTGGGTTGCAGCTTTAATTGTAGCTTTTATATTTGCAGTTGCAGCTCGAATCAGACACAACCGATTTCATCCATGGACTCCTTCACTTCAGCAGCCAGTTTTTGAATCTTTTCTACTGAGGTCACTTTTGCCGAGATCTTGAGCCCTGGAAGCTCACTCCAGGCCTGTGCAATGGCTACTTCCAACGATTGGCTCTGCGTTGTGATCTCCTATTTTTCTTTAAGCACATGTCCCTTCTCCTCGAAAATCTGTTGGTTCTTTGTCTTGAATTTAGTGATTACTGCAATGCACATTGCTCCCAAACACTCAATTCATTAGACACCCATTGGTTTAGTTCATGTAGCATTTGGATGGGGAGAGCCATGAGATTTAAGCCCAGGTTCTTCATCTCATTAGTTGGGCCATTTCTTCTTCTATCTCAGTGCGTAGAGATCCTTTTGGTAGTTGAATGGCATGGAGATCAAAAGTCATTTCTGTGTCTAGAACTTACCCACTCACATGACTCAGTTTCGCCTACTTCTCGCTCGCCTGTCGCATGCTCACTTGTAACATACTTGTTTGGACCTGCAACTCGTACAGGTCTTGTTGAACCTTTCCCAGTGCCTACTGGTATTGTTCCTTAAAGTGGCCCCAAAGCTCTATTGTCATATCACAGACCACATCACCTATTTCATCTAAGTCCCCTTCAATGAGGACCAAAGTTGTCGCACTCCCTGATCTGTTGGACTTTTGTTTCTTGCGCAACTTGGTTGAGGTTTGCTTCTTCCTTTTCTTAACTACAAAGGGGGATTCGAACTCTGTACCCCCTTCATCTTCTTCCTTTCTTTCTTCCTCCTCTGGTTTTTTCTCCATTTTTGACTCCTCAACATCTATTGTGGCTTGCGACATTGTTTTCTCCTATGATGCTTTTTCTTTAGCTGCCGCTTCTTTCTCTCGTGAAACAACTTTGTTTTTCTGCACAACATTTTCCCGAGTGAAAACCTTTTGTGCTTCCATCTTTGTTATTGTCGTCTGCTCGGTTGATCCTTCAGTGACCTTACTTGTACCTGCGCTGACATCTAAAGGGGTGAGCCAGTCACTTGGCCACTTACTGACAACCCTTGTTATATCCTCCTCAACCACCAAGTAAGGCAACTTGTGCCATATCCTCATGACATCCTTCTTCCTGCAAATATGCAGATTGTGGAAATCTGCTTTAAAGTAATATATGGCTTTATAATGCACATGCAATGTGGGTGATAGCGTTGGCCTCTAGCTAATTACAGTCCTCAGTTCCATCTCAAAGAGAACCCAAAATATCTTTGTCTATGTTATGTGCACAGGGTCCTTGGTAGCATAGAGTGAAGCGAAATTTGCTACCTCAAGGAGGTCTGAGTCATGTGGAAGAAACTGACTATCCTCAGGTATCGTCGAGGCCTGTTGGAAATAATACTGAGAGGGGGGGTGAATCAGTATTATCTGATTAATCAAACTTTTTAAATGCTCAGAAACATATACGCTACTTCAGTTAAGTGAACCAGCGTGTACACGCTACTGTGACGAAGTAAAACAGCGTATAGGAAGAAAACTCACAATTTAGTTAGCTTATTCTTCAATTAAGTGCATCAGGACATTATTCATCACATTAACAGTAAACATGTGCAGTAAAACAGAACAGATAAAAAGCCACACACATGAACACCAAGATATAAGGTGGAAACCCAATGTGGGTGAAAACCACCTGCTGCAAGTTGTCTCTATCTTTCTTTAATATGAAACTTCAGTTTACAATCTTTTGTACTGGTGCAGCCTTATACCAGTACGCAGGCTACAACCTGCAGAAGGCTTCAACCTTCTCTCGTTCTCCAAACTTCCTTGGAAGGGAGCTCCAACCCCCTTTGCTCTTGTACTAGCCAAGATACTAGTACGTAGGTGCTGACCTACAATCTTCCTTCTTTCAGATATCACTGTTCATACATTTTCAGACTTGGATATTCCTGAAGCACAACATTACAATCTGAAGACCACAAATCATTCAATTTCCACAACAGATCATTGAAGCATAAAATAACCAAACTTTGAATCACTGAACCACTGAACCCTGTCAATCACCAGTTACCAGAACACAGAGCTGACTACAGAACTCTGCAATAACAGTCAGACCCCACTGTAAACCCAAAATCAAGCTTCAAAAGATATATGCTACTTCAATGAGCAAAACCCGCGTATACACGCTCTTTTACCGAAGCCAACCTGCGTACAGATCTAAAAATAAACTTTCTCAACTTGCAGCTGTACCAGACATTAGTTAGATCCAAAACGTAACATTGCGACAATATGCAGATCTAGAAAATACGCATAATCAACCATATCATGATAGTGCATTTCAAACCATTAGATCCCGATCTATCCTTAGATCTAGTCTTCCATCAACCGATGTGATCTCTCCTTGGCTTAGATCAAGCAACCCAGAACCTGCATATCAGATCTCTTTCTCTCTTAGATATTCAAGCCTTGTCGAAAGATGATCTTGCCTAATGATCTTCTTCTCCTTATATAGTCTTAGGCCTAACTCAATACCAAGAGCCAAAACCATAGTAACACAATACCATCAACTTCAAAACTAGGGATCGACACGCCCGTCGAGACACAATGGTCCGAAATCATAGGCACAACTTCCAAGGACTAACCACCATGGACCAAAGGAACCTTTCCACATACACGCGCTTTTTATGAATCGAACTTGCGTGTACACGCGACTTGGGCTTAACGAAACGGCGTGTATGAGCTTCCTTGGTATGCTGTACTGAGATCTGTCTTCTGATTGAGTTGCCATCACCTGTATCAACCTCTGAGCACCTGTACCATCCTCTGAGTGAGTTGCCATCAAGGACAACACTTGAATCATAATGCCAACAATCTCCCCCTTTGGACTTGATGGCAACCATCACACCAAGTCACTCTCCCCCTTTGACATCAAGGGCAAAGGGCTGTGCTCCCCCTGAGGACATGCTGATATCTCTGTTTGGCTGTGCTGACTTGTGCTCCCCTTGACCGAAGGCCAGATCTGCAAAAGATGTTCTTCAACAAGAACCAAGACTTATACACCATAAGGGACCTTCCTATCACCAAAAGACTCAATACATACATCCATACTCCCTACCAAGAGGGGACATAACAGAAACAACCAATTATATTACAGCATTCATCCCAGGCATAGTGGGGAAACCAACAAAGGCCGTTACATGACCTTGATACCATAAAAGAGATATGACAAGAGAGATACATGACATAGAGACAACAGATCTAGACCAAGACTTAGGAAAGACACCAGCAGCATCTGATAAACATCTTGTTAGATCAGCAACCAGAATTTCTTTCTGAGCTCCTTCTCCTGAAACCAACAACCAAAACATCTGAATGCCAACAATGCTTTATGAGACTTTTGAGCTGCTCCCCCTGAACCTGTGCCTGTTGCACTCCCTGAAACTGTGCCTGAAGAATTCTGACATTCCTATTGCTGTTCAGAACTTCAGAGTTTTCCCTTGCTGTTCAGAACTTCATATACGCGTTTTATCCTGTACAAAACAGCGTATGTACGCGGATATTCTTTCTGCAACAAGCGTCCAGCATACACGCGACTTACCCAGCATGAAACCGCGTGTATACGCACATATCCCTTCCGTAACCTGCGTATACCAACTTTTCTGTAGAACAAACAGACTTCAACAACAGGATGAAGCATCAACTACTCCCAGCTTTTGTCTGAGATATTCAAAAGTTTCCCTGGGCAGTGGTTTTGTGAGAATATCAGCAACTTGCTCTTTAGAAGGAACATACTCCAACTTGACCTTCTGCTCAAGCACTTGTTCCCGAAGAAAATGGTACTTGATTGGTATGTGCTTGGTCTTTGAGTGCATGCAGGATTCTTTGAAATGCTGATTGCACTTGTATTATCACATAAGATAGAGACAGGTGGAGTGCAAGTGATTTGAAAGTCCTGCAAGGTCTGCATCATCCAAAGAAGTTGTGTGCAACAAGATGCTGCAGCCACATATTCTGCTTCAGCTGTAGATAAGGCAATCGAACTTTGTTTCTTGCTGAACCAAGATACTAATCTGGAACCCATGAAGAAAGCACCTCCACTTGTGCTTTTCCTATCATCCACACTTCCAGCCCAATCTGCATCTGTGTAAGCATGAAGAGTGAGATCAGTATTTCTAGGATACCATAAGCCATAGTTTTGGGTCCCTTGAAGATATTTGAAGATTCTTTTGACTGCCTGAAGATGAGTTTCCTTTGGGTTGGCTTGAAATCTTCCAACCATTCCTACTGCATGTGTAATATCTGGTCGAGTACCTGTCAAATAAAGCAAACTCCCAATCATGGATCTATAAGTGGGTTGGTGGACTGCTGCTGATTCATCATTTGCACTGAGGCTGCATCCTGTAACCATGGGTGTACATACTGGCTTTGACTCTTCCATGCCATACTTCTTCAAGATCTGCTTGAGGTATTTGGTTTGAGACAAGAAGATACCTCCTTCATTTTGTTGGATTTGCAATCCAAGAAAATATGTCAATTCTCCAAGAAGTGACATTTCGAATTCTTTCTGCATAACCAAGGCAAAGTTTTGACTCATGGTCTCTTCATTGCTGCCAAAAATAATATCATCTACATAAACAACAAGAATTAGCAATTTGTTATTTTCAACTTTTATATAGAGATTGCTATCTGCTGATCCTTTTGAAAAGCCTTGTTGGTGAAGATATTTGTCCAACCGATAGTACCAAGCCCTTGGAGCTTGTTTGAGCCCATAGAGTGCCTTTTTCAATCTGCATACAAGGTTTGGATCATTTCCAAGAATGAACCCATCTGGCTGCTCAATATATACTTCTTCTTCTAAGTCTCCATTCAGGAAGGCTGATTTCACGTCCATTTGAAATACCTTGAAGTTTTGAAAGCTTGAGAGAGCAAGGAACATTCGGATGGCCTCTAGTCTTGCCACAGGAGCAAAGGTCTCTTCAAAATCTATTCCTTCTTGCTGTGCATACCCTTTACAAACAAGTCTGGCCTTGTTTCTAATTACTTCTCCATTTTCATTTAACTTATTCTTGAAGACCCATTTTGTTCCTATTACATTCTTATCTTTTGGTCTAGGAACTAATTCCCAAGTGTTGTTCCTTTCGATTTGCTCAAGTTCTTCATCCATTGCTTTGACCCAACATTCATCTTTGCATGCTTCTTTCACATTTTGTGGTTCAATGGAGGAGAGTAGAGCCAAGTAGCTTGAAGCTTCTGCAAGTGTCCTTCTTGTTTGTACTCCTGCTTCTTTCTGCCCCACAATCTGAGTTTCTGGATGATTCTTTTGGACATATCTGGATGGAGTCTTCTCTTCTATTCTTGTCTGCTCCACTGGTTCTTCTTGAGATTCTTCTTCTTCTTGAGGTTCTTCTTCTTCATCATTTCGCCTTTGAGAGTAACCTTCATCTTCTTCAATGTCTTCATGATGAACTTGCCTAGGAATATATCCCTTCTCATCAACCACTATATCAATACTGTCAACAATTCTGCCAAGTCTTTTATTGTAGCACTTGTATGCTTTGCTATGTGGAGAATAACCAAGAAGAATGCCCTCATCTGCTCTAGGTTCAAGTTTGCCAAGTTGCTCATCAGTGTTCTTAATATAACATTTGCTCCCAAAGATTTTGAAATGCTTCACGGAAGGAGTTTTACCACTCCAAAGCTCATGAGGTGTTTGAGTGCTGTTTACTCGGACATTTGTTTTGTTAAGAATGATAACAACAGCATGTGCAGCTTCACCCCAGAAGGTTGCAGGAGTACCTGATTCATCGAGCATAGCACGAGCCATTTGTTGGATAGTTCTGTTCATTCTTTCCACAACCCCATTTTGCTGAGGAGTTCTAGCTGTAGAGAATTCTCTTCTTATCCCATGTTCATCGCAGAAATCGAAAAATTCATTTGATGTGAACTCCCCACCTCTGTCAGATCTGAGGCACTTAATTTTGTGTCCTGATTCATTTTCAGCCAATGCTTTGAAGGATTTGAATTTTTCGAATGCTTCATCTTTGTGCTTCATAAGCCCTAACCAAACAAACCTTGAGAAATCATCAATGAATAATATCAGATATTCTTCTCCTCGAGGTGTCCTTTTCCTAAATGGACCACATACATCTGTATGGACTAGCTCAAGAGGCAAGCTAGCTGATCCTTCCTTCTCTGGAAAGTTAGTTCTGGTTTGCTTTCCAAACTGACAAGATTTGCATATGGTGTTGTCTGGAATTTTGATATCTGGAAGATCGCGAACTGCCTGATATTTGCATGCTTTCCTTATTTGTGAGAAGCTTAGATGTCCCAACCTTCGATGCCATAACCAGTGCTCTTCATCCTTGCTAAGATAGCATTGTTGTTGTCCTTCTTCAAATATGTACAGATTATTTGGAGTTCTTTTGCCTTTGAGAACTGTTTTACCTGTATCAAGATCACGAACAAGACATCCATTCGATCTGAAAATAACCTCGGTTTTTTGATCACACATCTGGCTGACACTTAGAAGATTATGCTTCAATCCATCAACATACAAAACATTTCCAGCCTTGACCTTTTCTTTCAAAGGAGCAATACCTTTTCCTTTTATAGTTGCAGGAGTATCATTTCCAAAAGAAACTTTCTTTCCCTTTTCTAAAGTAGAATAAGATTCAAGTTTTTCTTTATCACCTGTCATATGTTTCGAACATCCACTGTCAATGTACCATAGATTTTCCTGTCCTTCTGCATAAAACGCTATCCCACATCTTTCTGTCTGAGGTTCTTTTATTCTCCATTTTTTGGTGCTCGTGGCTTGTTCCTTTTTCTCCTGAAACCTGCTCCTGCATTCAGACTCTTTATGACCAAAATTATTGCAAATAGAACATTCAACTTCATTTTCAAGAACCGAAAAGTTGTTATAGGTCCTCTTTGTAATCCCTGTCATACTTCTTTGTTTTTGAGCTTCCCTAGTCATGATTGTTTTATATGCAACACATTGAGCTGCTTTGTGACCAAAGTTATGGCAAGAAAAGCATTGTCCATTGAAGAAGCTTCTGCGGTTATTGAATCTACCAGCCAACTGATTGTAATTTCTATTTTCATCTATTCTTGTGCCAAACTGAGAAGATTTTACCTGTGGTTGGTTGTAGCTTTTGTTCACCCTTAAGAAGGATTGTCCCTGATAGTTTCTGTTTGTAATTCGTCCCTGCTTTACCTGATTATCTTCATTGTTCTTCTGCTCATTTCTTCTTGCTGCATCAAGATAACTTTTTGAGGTGGATGCTTGAGAGGTTTCTCCATTATAGCCCAAACCTGTCTTGTTTAGAGGAGACCGCTGCACATTGATAATCTCATCCAAAGTTTCAGATCCTTTGACAAACTTAAGATTAATAGTTTTTGTTTTCTCAATTTCTTTTCTGAGACCAACAATTTCACCTTCTAGTT
Source organism: Pinus tabuliformis (assembly GCA_031772625.1). NCBI lineage: Eukaryota > Viridiplantae > Streptophyta > Pinopsida > Pinales > Pinaceae > Pinus > Pinus tabuliformis. Next base: position 1,880,831,951 of record CM062816.1, on the reverse strand, counting down.
TTTCAAGATGTTTTTCCTTTTCATCAATTTGAAATTGCAAAGTATCAATGATCACACTCTTTTCTTCTATGCATCTCTTGAGTCTAGTAATTTCATTATAGAGATTATCCACATCTACAGCATCCTCATAATCATCATCTTCAAATGCCATTAATAGCTTATATTTATTACCTTGTTCATCTTCATCACTGTTTGATAAGCCATCACTATCTTCATGGGTGTAGTAGCTTTTCTTATTTGCACTTTGTTTCTTATTCCATCTAGCAGGTTCTTTTCCTTTATCCTTATTAGGACATTTTGCAGCATAATGACCTACTCTTCCACAAGCAAAGCATTTGAAAGGTAGCTTACCTCTGAACCTTCCAGCACCCCTTTGAAGATTTCTGACAAAATTTGATTCTTCTTCCTCTTCTTCTGGAACATGGCTTGCTTCATAGTAATCTTCTTTTCTTGATGCCTTAAAAGCAGCTTCCCTTCTGTCTGATGGACCTCCCTTTCTCATTTCATAAGCAGTTAGAATTCCATGTAGCTGAGACATAGTGAGAACTTTGAGATTTTCCTTTTCTTCTATTGCAGATACTTTAGATTCAAACTTGGGGGATAATGATCTTAGAATCTTTTGAACTACTATAGTCTCTTTTATTTCTTCACCCAAATTTTTCATACAATTAACAATCTCATCTACCCGAAGAAAATAATTAGCCACACTTTCATCATTATACATCTTGAGGGTCTCATATTGAATCCTGAGAGTTTGAAGTTTAGCTTGCTTTACCTGTTCATCTCCTTCATAGCTAGTGATCATTTTGTCCCATATCTCTTTTGCTGATTTGAAGTGCATGACCTTCATGAATTCTGTTTGAGATATACTTCCTAATAGAGTACTGACTGCTTTTGCATTTGTTTCATATGCCTTTTTCTCAGCTGGATCTGTAGGAGTAGCTGAAGGAAAAGCATAGCCTGTTTCTACAATGTCCCAAACTTCTGTACCAAGAGATTGAAGATATGCAGTAACTCTTACCTTCCAATAATTGAAATTTGTTCCATCAAAAACCGGTGGCCTGATTGATGCTTCTTTCTCGTAGTTGCTCATGATGAATGATCTTCCTTCAAGCGATCAAGCTTCTCTGAAGGACCTGCTCTGATACCAATTGTTGGAAATAATACTGAGAGGGGGGGTGAATCAGTATTATCAGATTAATCAAACTTTTTAAATGCTCAGAAACATATACGCTACTTCAGTTAAGTGAACCAGCGTGTACACGCTACTGTGACGAAGTAAAACAGCGTATAAGAAGAAAACTCACAATTTAGTTAGCTTATTCTTCAATTAAGTGCATCAGGACATTATTCATCACATTAACAGTAAACATGTGCAGTATAACAGAACAGATAAAAAGCCACACACATGAACACCAAGATATAAGGTGGAAACCCAATGTGGGTGAAAACCACCTGCTGCAAGTTGTCTCTATCTTTCTTTAATATGAAACTTCAGTTTACAATCTTTTGTACTGGTGCAGCCTTATACCAGTACGCAGGCTACAACCTGCAGAAGGCTTCAACCTTCTCTCGTTCTCCAAACTTCCTTGGAAGGGAGCTCCAACCCCCTTTGCTCTTGTACTAGCCAAGATACTAGTACGTAGGTGCTGACCTACAATCTTCCTTCTTTCAGGTATCACTTTTCATACATTTTCAGACTTGGATATTCCTGAAGCACAACATTACAATCTGAAGACCACAAATCATTCAATTTCCACAACAGATCATTGAAGCATAAAACAACCAAACTTTGAATCACTGAACCACTGAACCCTGTCAATCACCAGTTACCAGAACACAGAGCAGACTACAGAACTCTGCAATAACAGTCAGACCCCACTGTAAACCCAAAATCAAGCTTCAAAAGATATACGCTACTTCAATGAGCAAAACCCGCGTATACACGCTCTTTTACCGAAGCCAACCTGCGTACAGATCTAAAAATAAACTTTCTCAATTTGCAGCTGTACCAGACATTAGTTAGATCCAAAACGTAACATTGCGACAATATGCAGATCTAGAAATACGCATAATCAACCATATCATGATAGTGCATTTCAAACCATTAGATCCCGATCTATCCTTAGATCTAGTCTTCCATCAACCGATGTGATCTCTCCTTGGCTTAGATCAAGCAACCCAGAACCTGCATATCAGATCTCTTTCTCTCTTAGATATTCAAGCCTTGTCGAAAGATGATTTTGCCTAATGATCTTCTTCTCCTTATATAGTCTTAGGCCTAGCTCAATACCAAGAGCCAAAACCATAGTAACACAATACCATCAACTTCAAAACTAGGGATCGACACGCCCGTCGAGACACAATGGTCCGAAATCATAGGCACAACTTCCAAGGACTAACCACCATGGACCAAAGGAACCTTTCCACATACACGCGCTTTTTATGAATCGAACTTGCGTGTACACGCGACTTGGGCTTAACGAAACGGCGTGTATGAGCTTCCTTGGCATGCTGTACTGAGATCTGTCTTCTGATTAAGTTGCCATCACCTGTACCAACCTCTGAGCACCTGTACCATCCTCTGAGTGAGTTGCCATCAAGGACAACACTTGAATCATAATGCCAACAATCTCCCCCTTTGGACTTGATGGCAACCATCACACCAAGTCACTCTCCCCCTTTGACATCAAGGGCAAAGGGCTGTGCTCCCCCTGAGGACATGCTCTCTGTTTGGCTGTGCTGACTTGTGCTCCCCCTGACCGAAGGCCAGATCTGCAAAAGATGTTCTTCAACAAGAACCAAGACTTATACACCATAAGGGACCTTCCTATCACCAAAAGACTCAATACATACATCCATACTCCCTACCAAGAGGGGACATATCAGAAACAACCAATTATATTACAGCATTCATCCCAGGCATAGTGGGGAAACCAACAAAGGCCGTTACATGACCTTGACACCATAAAAGAGATATGACAAGAGAGATACATGACATAGAGACAACAGATCTAGACCAAGACTTAGGAAAGACACCAGCAGCATCTGATAAACATCTTGTTAGATCAGCAACCAGAATTTCTTTCTGAGCTCCTTCTCCTGAAACCAACAACCAAAACATCTGAATGCCAACAATGCTTTATGAGACTTTTGAGCTGCTCCCCCTGAACCTGTGCCTGTTGCACTCCCTGAAACTGTGCCTGAAGAATTCTGACATTCCTATTGCTGTTCAGAACTTCAGAGTTTTCCCTTGCTGTTCAGAACTTCATATACGCGTTTTATCCTGTATAAAACAGCGTATGTACGCGGATATTCTTTCTGCAACAAGCGTCCAGCATACACGCGACTTACCCAGCATGAAACCGCGTGTATACGCTCATATCCCTTCCGTAACCTGCGTATACCAACTTTTCTGTAGAACAAACAAACTTCAACAACAGGATGAAGCATCAACTACTCCCAGCTTTTGTCTGAGATATTCAAAAGTTTCCCTGGGCAGTGGTTTTGTGAGAATATCAGCAACTTGCTCCTTAGAAGGAACATACTCCAACTTGACCTTCTGCTCAAGCACTTGTTCCCGAAGAAAATGGTACTTGATTGGTATGTGCTTGGTCTTTGAGTGCATGACTGGATTCTTTGAAATGCTGATTGCACTTGTATTATCACATAAGATAGAGACAGGTGGAGTGCAAGTGATTTGAAAGTCCTGCAAGGTCTGCATCATCCAAAGAAGTTGTGTGCAACAAGATGCTGCAGCCACATATTCTGCTTCAGCTGTAGATAAGGCAATCGAACTTTGTTTCTTGCTGAACCAAGATACTAATCTGGAACCCATGAAGAAAGCACCTCCACTTGTGCTTTTCCTATCATCCACACTTCCAGCCCAATCTGCATCTGTGTAAGCATGAAGAGTGAGATCAGTATTTCTAGGATACCATAAGCCATAGTTTTGGGTCCCTTGAAGATATTTGAAGATTCTTTTGACTGCCTGAAGATGAGTTTCCTTTGGGTTGGCTTGAAATCTTCCAACCATTCCTACTGCATGTGTAATATCTGGTCGAGTACCTGTCAAATAAAGCAAACTCCCAATCATGGATCTATAAGTGGGTTGGTGAACTGCTGCTGATTCATCATTTGCACTGAGGCTGCATCCTGTAACCATGGGTGTACATACTGGCTTTGACTCTTCCATGCCATACTTCTTCAAGATCTGCTTGAGGTATTTGGTTTGAGACAAGAAGATACCTCCTTCATTTTGTTGGATTTGCAATCCAAGAAAATATGTCAATTCTCCAAGAAGTGACATTTCGAATTCTTTCTGCATAACCAAGGCAAAGTTTTGACTCATGGTCTCTTCATTGCTGCCAAAAATAATATCATCTACATAAACAACAAGAATTAGCAATTTGTTATTTTCAACTTTTATATAGAGATTGCTATCTGCTGATCCTTTTGAAAAGCCTTGTTGGTGAAGATATTTGTCCAACCGATAGTACCAAGCCCTTGGAGCTTGTTTGAGCCCATAGAGTGCCTTTTTCAATCTGCATACAAGGTTTGGATCATTTCCAAGAATGAACCCATCTGGCTGCTCAATATATACTTCTTCTTCTAAGTCTCCATTCAGGAAGGCTGATTTCACGTCCATTTGAAATACCTTGAAGTTTTGAAAGCTTGAGAGAGCAAGGAACATTCGGATGGCCTCTAGTCTTGCCACAGGAGCAAAGGTCTCTTCAAAATCTATTCCTTCTTGCTGTGCATACCCTTTACAAACAAGTCTGGCCTTGTTTCTAATTACTTCTCCATTTTCATTTAACTTATTCTTGAAGACCCATTTTGTTCCTATTACATTCTTATCTTTTGGTCTAGGAACTAATTCCCAAGTGTTGTTCCTTTCGATTTGCTCAAGTTCTTCATCCATTGCTTTGACCCAACATTCATCTTTGCATGCTTCTTTCACATTTTGTGGTTCAATGGAGGAGAGTAGAGCCAAGTAGCTTGAAGCTTCTGCAAGTGTCCTTCTTGTTTGTACTCCTGCTTCTTTCTGCCCCACAATCTGAGTTTCTGGATGATTCTTTTGGACATATCTGGATGGAGTCTTCTCTTCTATTCTTGTCTGCTCCTCTGGTTCTTCTTGAGATTCTTCTTCTTCTTGAGGTTCTTCTTCTTCATCATTTCGCCTTTGAGAGTAACCTTCATCTTCTTCAATGTCTTCATGATGAACTTGCCTAGGAATATATCCCTTCTCATCAACCACTATATCAATACTGTCAACAATTCTGCCAAGTCTTTTATTGTAGCACTTGTATGCTTTGCTATGTGGAGAATAACCAAGAAGAATGCCCTCATCTGCTCTAGGTTCAAGTTTGCCAAGTTGCTCATCAGTATTCTTAATATAACATTTGCTCCCAAAGATTTTGAAATGCTTCACGGAAGGAGTTTTACCACTCCAAAGCTCATGAGGTGTTTGAGTGCTGTTTACTCGGACATTTGTTTTGTTAAGAATGATAACAGCAGCATGTGCAGCTTCACCCCAGAAGGTTGCAGGAGTACCTGATTCATCGAGCATAGCACGAGCCATTTGTTGGATAGTTCTGTTCATTCTTTCCACAACCCCATTTTGCTGAGGAGTTCTAGCTGTAGAGAATTCTCTTCTTATCCCATGTTCATCGCAGAAATCGAAAAATTCATTTGATGTGAACTCCCCACCTCTGTCAGATCTGAGGCACTTAATTTTGTGTCCTGATTCATTTTCAGCCAATGCTTTGAAGGATTTGAATTTTTCGAATGCTTCATCTTTGTGCTTCATAAGCCCTAACCAAACAAACCTTGAGAAATCATCAATGAATAATATCAGATATTCTTCTCCTCGAGGTGTCCTTTTCCTAAATGGACCACATACATCTGTATGGACTAGCTCAAGAGGCAAGCTAGCTGATCCTTCCTTCTCTGGAAAGTTAGTTCTGGTTTGCTTTCCAAACTGACAAGATTTGCATATGGTGTTGTCTGGAATTTTGATATCTGGAAGATCGCGAACTGCCTGATATTTGCATGCTTTCCTTATTTGTGAGAAGCTTAGATGTCCCAACCTTCGATGCCATAACCAGTGCTCTTCATCCTTGCTAAGATAGCATTGTTGTTGTCCTTCTTCAAATATGTACAGATTATTTGGAGTTCTTTTGCCTTTGAGAACTGTTTTACCTGTATCAAGATCACGAACAAGACATCCATTCGATCTGAAAATAACCTCGGTTTTTTGATCACACATCTGGCTGACACTTAGAAGATTATGCTTCAATCCATCAACATACAAAACATTTCCAGCCTTGACCTTTTCTTTCAAAGGAGCAATACCTTTTCCTTTTATAGTTGCAGGAGTATCATTTCCAAAAGAAACTTTCTTTCCCTTTTCTAAAGTAGAATAAGATTCAAGTTTTTCTTTATCACCTGTCATATGTTTCGAACATCCACTGTCAATGTACCATAGATTTTCCTGTCCTTCTGCATAAAACGCTATCCCACATCTTTCTGTCTGAGGTTCTTTTATTCTCCATTTTTTGGTGCTCGTGGCTTGTTCCTTTTTCTCCTGAAACCTGCTCCTGCATTCAGACTCTTTATGACCAAAATTATTGCAAATAGAACATTCAACTTCATTTTCAAGAACCGAAAAGTTGTTATAGGTCCTCTTTGTAATCCCTGTCATACTTCTTTGTTTTTGAGCTTCCCTAGTCATGATTGTTTTATATGCAACACATTGAGCTGCTTTGTGACCAAAGTTATGGCAAGAAAAGCATTGTCCATTGAAGAAGCTTCTGCGGTTATTGAATCTACCAGCCAACTGATTGTAATTTCTATTTTCATCTATTCTTGTGCCAAACTGAGAAGATTTTACCTGTGGTTGGTTGTAGCTTTTGTTCACCCTTAAGAAGGATTGTCCCTGATAGTTTCTGTTTGTAATTCGTCCCTGCTTTACCTGATTATCTTCATTGTTCTTCTGCTCATTTCTTCTTGCTGCATCAAGATAACTTTTTGAGGTGGATGCTTGAGAGGTTTCTCCATTATAGCCCAAACCTGTCTTGTTTAGAGGAGACCGCTGCACATTGATAATCTCATCCAAAGTTTCAGATCCTTTGACAAACTTAAGATTAATAGCTTTTGTTTTCTCAATTTCTTTTCTGAGACCAACAATTTCACCTTCTAGTTTTTCAAGATGTTTTTCCTTTTCATCAATTTGAAATTGCAAAGTATCAATGATCACACTCTTTTCTTCTATGCATCTCTTGAGTCTAGTAATTTCATTATAGAGATTATCCACATCTACAGCATCCTCATAATCATCATCTTCAAATGCCATTAATAGCTTATATTTATTACCTTGTTCATCTTCATCACTGTTTGATAAGCCATCACTATCTTCATGGGTGTAGTAGCTTTTCTTATTTGCACTTTGTTTCTTATTCCATCTAGCAGGTTCTTTTCCTTTATCCTTATTAGGACATTTTGCAGCATAATGACCTACTCTTCCACAAGCAAAGCATTTGAAAGGTAGCTTACCTCTGAACCTTCCAGCACCCCTTTGAAGATTTCTGACAAAATTTGATTCTTCTTCCTCTTCTTCTGGAACATGGCTTGCTTCATAGTAATCTTCTTTTCTTGATGCCTTAAAAGCAGCTTCCCTTCTGTCTGATGGACCTCCCTTTCTCATTTCATAAGCAGTTAGAATTCCATGTAGCTGAGACATAGTGAGAACTTTGAGATTTTCCTTTTCTTCTATTGCAGATACTTTAGATTCAAACTTGGGGGATAATGATCTTAGAATCTTTTGAACTACTATAGTCTCTTTTATTTCTTCACCCAAATTTTTCATACAATTAACAATCTCATCTACCCGAAGAAAATAATTAGCCACACTTTCATCATTATACATCTTGAGGGTCTCATATTGAATCCTGAGAGTTTGAAGTTTAGCTTGCTTTACCTGTTCATCTCCTTCATAGCTAGTGATCATTTTGTCCCATATCTCTTTTGCTGATTTGAAGTGCATGACCTTCATGAATTCTGTTTGAGATATACTTCCTAATAGAGTACTGACTGCTTTTGCATTTGTTTCATATGCCTTTTTCTCAGCTGGATCTGTAGGAGTAGCTGAAGGAAAAGCATAGCCTGTTTCTACAATGTCCCAAACTTCTGTACCAAGAGATTGAAGATATGCAGTAACTCTTACCTTCCAATAATTGAAATTTGTTCCATCAAAAACCGGTGGCCTGATTGATGCTTCTTTCTCGTAGTTGCTCATGATGAATGATCTTCCTTCAAGCGATCAAGCTTCTCTGAAGGACCTGCTCTGATACCAATTGTTGGAAATAATACTGAGAGGGGGGGTGAATCAGTATTATCAGATTAATCAAACTTTTTAAATGCTCAGAAACATATACGCTACTTCAGTTAAGTGAACCAGCGTGTACACGCTACTGTGACGAAGTAAAACAGCGTATAAGAAGAAAACTCACAATTTAGTTAGCTTATTCTTCAATTAAGTGCATCAGGACATTATTCATCACATTAACAGTAAACATGTGCAGTAAAACAGAACAGATAAAAAGCCACACACATGAACACCAAGATATAAGGTGGAAACCCAATGTGGGTGAAAACCACCTGCTGCAAGTTGTCTCTATCTTTCTTTAATATGAAACTTCAGTTTACAATCTTTTGTACTGGTGCAGCCTTATACCAGTACGCAGGCTACAACCTGCAGAAGGCTTCAACCTTCTCTCGTTCTCCAAACTTCCTTGGAAGGGAGCTCCAACCCCCTTTGCTCTTGTACTAGCCAAGATACTAGTACGTAGGTGCTGACCTACAATCTTCCTTCTTTCAGATATCACTTTTCATACATTTTCAGACTTGGATATTCCTGAAGCACAACATTACAATCTGAAGACCACAAATCATTCAATTTCCACAACAGATCATTGAAGCATAAAATAACCAAACTTTGAATCACTGAACCACTGAACCCTGTCAATCACCAGTTACCAGAACACAGAGCTGACTACAGAACTCTGCAATAACAGTCAGACCCCACTGTAAACCCAAAATCAAGCTTCAAAAGATATACGCTACTTCAATGAGCAAAACCCGCGTATACACGCTCTTTTACCGAAGCCAACCTGCGTACAGATCTAAAAATAAACTTTCTCAACTTGCAGCTGTACCAGACATTAGTTAGATCCAAAACGTAACATTGCGACAATATGCAGATCTAGAAATACGCATAATCAACCATATCATGATAGTGCATTTCAAACCATTAGATCCCGATCTATCCTTAGATCTAGTCTTCCATCAACCGATGTGATCTCTCCTTGGCTTAGATCAAGCAACCCAGAACCTGCATATCAGATCTCTTTCTCTCTTAGATATTCAAGCCTTGTCGAAAGATGATCTTGCCTAATGATCTTCTTCTCCTTATATAGTCTTAGGCCTAACTCAATACCAAGAGCCAAAACCATAGTAACACAATACCATCAACTTCAAAACTAGGGATCGACACGCCCGTCGAGACACAATGGTCCGAAATCATAGGCACAACTTCCAAGGACTAACCACCATGGACCAAAGGAACCTTTCCACATACACGTGCTTTTTATGAATCGAACTTGCGTGTACACGCGACTTGGGCTTAACGAAACGGCGTGTATGAGCTTCCTTGGTATGTTGTACTGAGATCTGTCTTCTGATTGAGTTGCCATCACCTGTATCAACCTCTGAGCACCTGTACCATCCTCTGAGTGAGTTGCCATCAAGGACAACACTTGAATCATAATGCCAACAAGGCCACCAATGCTATTAGTAGAAGAAACTAGGTGTAATGGCATTCCTTTCCCTCATACTAGACATCCCTACAATTCTCCAGAAACTCCTTCCATAAATAATGAGCCCAGTTATACTAGACAATTTTGGCACACTGCACAACCAAAGAGATAACCAGTGTCAGTAATTCATCTGTGCGGAACTTATGCATTATACTTCTTGCTAATATCTGTGTGGAAAAATGCACCCTAGGATCCAAGATAGAGTGGATGGAGTATCCTCGCGACTTCTTTATCAGACCAAACTTGCTCTTCATTTAGTTCGCGAGCTTCTTTTCTTGCATTTTTCCTCCAAACACCTCGTCAGGGTCCACTCCTTGGAATGGCAACAATGTAATCCAATGGATCAACATGTCATTTATGGGGATGGGTTCTCCCAGCCAGAGACACTCATCATGGACTAGTTTTAGCAATTTGCGCACGTAGATGGTTTTTATGTTGGTGTCACTGAAGTGCAACACCCATAGTATATTCAAGAGCCCCATGGCACGGCTCCAACCTATGTCCTCCGACTCTTCTTAATAGACCTTGGACAAGTATTTGTTTGGCACCAACTGAGGGAACTTCTCATGGTCCCCTAAGTCCCAATCCTGCATCTTTAGTGTCAGTATGTCGGCTAATAGCGCTGATGAGCACTTGTATTATAGCAAGAATGCTACAATTCCTGGGGCTACCAACTTTACTTTATTAACTCAGGGTTCATACAAACTTGAAGGTGACAATGTTGTATACACAAGTAAATGTGATGGGTCTACTCTTTGTCATTACTAAGTTGGTGATAGACCACTAAGGTTTTTCAAACTAGACTTCTATGGATTCAGAAGAAGCTTGATTACCAATGAGGGAAAGAGAAATCTACTCTAAAAGAAAGCTTGTCTACTGCAGTAAGGAAAAAGACTGAAATCAAATGCTAAAACACACCATTTTCTAACTGACTACTAAGAGGCTATGCTTCAAAAGAATTATAAGTTAACATGTATGCAATCCTACTATCCTAAGCATGCAAATTCAAAGCATCAAACATTCTATTGTTGTGCATGTAAATGACTAAAATAAATATGTTTTTCTTTTTGTCCTTTTTTATGTGAAAGTGTGAAAGCTAATCTCTTTTGGTGATGTGGCAGGTGGCTTAGGGATGATGGTGAATGGTTAGAAGGTTGGGGAGACTAGTAGGGGTCCTTTTCTAGCTTCCTAGAGGCTTTTTCCTCAATTTGGCCTCAAAACAAGCCACTACAGGAAAACCTATAGGATGTCCTAATGCGTTCTACAGGATGTCCTGAAAACCTACAAGATCCCCTGTATTTCTACAAGATACAACTGAGAGCAAAAGGATGGGTGTTGAAGGTGATGGAAGGCTTAGGGAAAGTGGTTGGTGGATGGAATGAGGCAAGGGAATGCCTAGGATCACTTCAGAACTCAAAACCAAAGTTGGGAGATGGATGGATTTGCTCAACAAGCTTCGAGAAGTTTCCTTGTGAAATGATGGAATTGGTGAGGGTTTAGTGAAAGAAAGTGAGGACCATGGATGGATGAAGTTGGAATGATGTTGTTGACCATGAAATATCTCTGTACTTCTAGAACACATGCACTACATCAAATATTGACATTTACCCAAAAATAATGTAAACAAGAAGAATTTTAGTTAACCAAGGAAACAGAATTTCATGAGCTAGTTGTCTACTTCATGTATGAGGAAAACTTGTAGAATAAGATGGAAAATTGATGATATCTAATCTAAGGCTAAAGATAGAAGAAATAATAACTAGATCATACTCTTTCAAACTGATAAAATGCTGGCCTAAGTATATAAAACCCTAAATTCCATGAGAAACTAGAATTTTGTCTTTTTGGGGCTGCATAGGAGTTCTTTCCTCAATCCATGATCCTTGAAGGAAGGAGTGAGGTAAAAACCACCTGTTGAAAACTTTTTCATGTTCCTTTATCTATTCTAAACTACTACTGAAGTAAATCACAAATGGAAGAAAACTAATTAAATTTACACTACTTGCAATGAAATAATTCTAAAGACAATTCAATCATTAATCTATGAAATCAATTTAAGCATACAAATACAAGAAGAGGAGCCTTTGCTACTAGGGTTGGGCCCTAACCCAAGATCTTTAGCCCTCTAAGTTAACTCAGTGTTGGATCAAGGAATTCCCCATTCTCATTACCAAAACAGAAATTACATAACAATGTCTTCCACAAGTCTTGAACTCAAAAATGACTAGTGTTTTTACAACAAAATTTCGAATCCTAATGAGGCTCTAGGACCCTCTATTTATACAACTAAAGTCTCCAATGACTTCCTTAAATATAGGGAGGCTCGGATCCCAAACTCAAGATAAAATAACTCTTTAACTGTCACTTGCTCGGCTACCTTTTGATCTCCATGACTTGGCTACTTGTACTCCGAGCTAGTGTGATTGATGGAGGAATATTCGAATGAGGGAGGAGTAAATGAGGAGGATCTACCTCCTACAATCTCTCCTCCTTGTCTCATTCAAGTTTCAACCCTTAATTAGCCAAAATTCCATGATTTTCTCTCACAAACCTGTAATCAATGCACATTAGTCCACTAGGCATAATATCTCACTTTGACTCATCTCGTTAAACAAAATATAATCAAAATATGTAATAAATTGTGAGAAGAGTTGATTTGACTAAGATAGGAGGTGGATTAAGGTTAATATAGTTACCCGATGATGAGGCTCATCATCACCCTCCTACTGAAGGTGTTTCTCATCCTCTGAGAAGCTCAATCAATATCCATGTCTTTGATTGCTCTAGTGGCCTCCCTGACATCCCATGCTTCTGTTGTAGTTTCCTCTTCTTGTGCATAGAATCCTCCCTTCCTCTCTATCTCATCCCACTGATTTCTTTCTTCCTCTTCCTTCCTTCCTTCTAACATCCCTAAGAGTAGTGGTGGACTGAGTCTCAAGCCAATCCAATTGACTTTGAGTCATTGGAGAGCTTGCTTGTACATGGGTGTCCTGTTCAGTGCTTCTCTCATTCTTTGAGGAGAATGGTACTCTCTAATTTTTAAACTATAGGGCAAAGTATTCCATATCCTTTGGAAAGATTGCATGTTTTCATCCCCTAACAACCTGAACATATCCTCAAAGTGTGTAATTGCTTGCTCTTGGGCAGCAAGGTACCTGGGTGCAAGGTTAGGATCATTTGCAATCAAGTTGTGTGTGATGATGACAACCATTGGATTTGACTACTCAACTCTTATCACGAGAGGCTTTGTTTATTACCTTTCCATTATTTTCTTCCTTTTAGCAGCCCTTTCTTCCTCATGGTTCATCCATGATGCCAAAGCCATCAACTGCAAGTCACCTAGTTTTTCATTAGGGTTCCCATACATTCAGATTTGTCAAGGCTAAGTTATGTAGGCATAAATCAGATAGTTTAGCCCTATCCTCCAATGTGCTTTGATCACAAATATCAATGAACTGTCTATAATCTTGGAATGGCATAGCGCCTCTCTATGCTAGGGTCTTGACTTCGAACTGCATCCACTATTCCTTAAGGTATAATACATAGGACTTAGCAAGCATCTTGCACTAGATTGCCTCTAAGGATAAACTAGTCATGGATGCCAATTGATTCTCTCTTTCTTGTAGCTGTCCTTTTAACCATGCATTTTCCACCTCCAACATAGATTTCATTATTGCCTCTCTATCCCTCAGGCTGCTTAGTTATCTACCCATCTCTTTAACTTTTTCCTCCATGCGACCTATGTCCTCCACTCCCTTGGATTTGACAATCTTCATCCATCTATGTGTTCTTTCCCTTTCTTTCTCAAGCTCAAAGAATAATGGGATGGAAATTTTTTTGTGGAATGACCCTACCCCCTTCAATAAACCTGTAGTAGAAGTTAAGGTTAGGTTGAGGACTAGGTTCCCTTAGCTCTGGATCCTCCTTCTTTGTTTGTTGCTGCATACTCCCTTCTTTATCATTTCCGAGTTTCCTGTAGGTTTAGCAGAGTTTCCTGTAGGATTGCCTCTACTTCTTGTAGGTCGTTTTGTGTATCATGTAGGATTCCTCTTCCTTTGGATGAGGCAGACCTAGTTAGAAGCCTTCTAACGTAAGTGATAGGAGACTTGGGAGAGGCTTGTCTTGATGATCCTTCTCCTTGAGTTTTCATAATAGGAGCCATCTTCTCCTACTGTTTGGGTGAGTCTTCAAGAACAATAGGAATCTTGGTGGGAGTTCAAGGTTTTCCCTACCTTATTATTGTAGTTTTTCTTGTCCTAAAGTACAATGGACTTTGTCTCTGTCTTTTGCCTTTTTGTTTGATAGGGGTACTAAGGGTAGTGAGGGAAGCTGCTGCCTCTTTCTCAGTGGGTTCTGGAGATACACTAGGTGATTCATCATTGTCTTCTACCTCCTCTTTTCCATTCCCCCTCTAATGTTTGTCTTTATCCTCTTCTCCTCCCTCTAGTTCCTCACTCTGTTCATCAGTTTCCTCCTTTGTGTCCTCTTCTTTCTCTTCACCACTTTCCTTCTCTTTTTCTTCCTCTTCTTCCTCATCTATTCCCTGTTCATCCCTCTCTACTTCTTCTTCATATTTTTCAGTTTCTTCTTCATCCCTCTCACTGGAAGTAGGGCTCTTGTCATATTCAAGGGATTTTATATCCTCCTATGTCTGCACGTCTCTGAAAGTTGCCCATGTGATAGGGATTCTGAGATTTTGGAGGGAATCTTCTATGATAAGTCTAATTAACCCACAATGGGCTAGCTATTGATGGTTTCCTTCCTGCACCTTCATGCTTATATCTATCACTAATTTTAGAAGAAAGTAGGGTAATGTTGAGTCTGTTTTGAGGTGGTGTATCTGCTCCAAACCTCAACTCTTGGAGAAGCCTAAAGTGTTATCCATATACCACACTGTACCTGCCTTCACATGATATATATTTTATAAGTTGGTAGCTTATTTCATTCTAGGGATAGGGTAGGATTGCTCTTCTCACTCCATATTTGTCTTCCATGGCCTCCTCTCCTAAAAATAATTTCTTCTTTGCAGTTTGGATATTTCCCTTGTCCTCCTTTCTCCAAGGAACTCCTAAGGGAAGTGTGGTAATTCTGCCTATGATTTCAGGGGTGAGCTCTATGGATAGGCCTTTTGCCACAACAATGGCATGGGTCCTAGTCAGTGGAATGAGGGAGAGAGAAAAATCTCTAGCTACGTCATCATCATACCCCCTCAATTTCTCAAAGAAACCCATCCAATTGTGCCTTGTGAATATCTCTAGCATAGGAGGGTGTTGATGAATCCTCACTGTGTTGATGGGCTCCCTTTTATTAAATCCCCCTATCATTTTCTCTGATGGATGGAGGGTTGTATAGGTCTGCTACCAAATTTAATGAATGAGGAAATTTAAATGAAAATTTTGTGTATGCAATTCCCTTATGTTGCAATTACTTTCAACAAACTAGAATATTTTTTTATGCTCCTTTCACTTGGAAAAATGTGGAGAAATGTAGAGCCTACCTCCTTATCACTGCTTGATGAAGCCAACCTCTATTTTTCTCCCTCTGAAACTGTTCAGTGCCAATCTTGTAGGTGCTGGACTGTATCCTATAAGATCTTGTAGGATTTCCTATAGGATCTTGTAGGTGGTTCTTCGTAAAAAAAAAATGAAATTCTTCTTTCCTGTAGATTGCTTGAGGGCCGAGAGAAACTTTGCTAGTGTGGAGCCTCGAGAATGTGAATGCTTCTATGCATGGGGATCAATGTTTATTTCCTCATATGGGTTATTTGAGTGAGGCAGTGTGCTGGAAGCCGAGGTACTAATATCTATTTTTGGACCATTGGTCCCACTACCACATCATCATTCTCCTCACCTCGTAATCAACTCCCACTTTGGGCATCTATAGCTTAACTACTTTCAACCTCATCCTGCTTTTCATTGACTTGACTGCTGCCACGTGTGTAAGGACTAACTGATTTCTCCTTGTTGACTGAATGAAGGTGGCCAAGTTAACTGGCCACCTTTCTCTTATAAACCAACTCTTTCACAAATTTTACATCTTTTGATCACATTATGCTAATGAGAGAGTGGAAGCGAGATACTTACCTGTGGTACTGATGCCTTGATGCTATTTGAAGAATGAAGTCTTTGATGTGTGTTTGCTACATGTCCTTTTCTCCTTCTTCTTTTTTATTGTCATTTGATGATTTTCTTTGATGTGCAGGTACTTGGTGTGGATGATGATGATCCTGATGATGTTGCTAGGCTCTAGAGGAGCTTCTTCTACCTTTGGGTCTTCCATGCTTGAAGCTGCCTCCAACCTGTGATTTTTGTTTTGTGGGATAGGCTGCTACAGGTTGTCCTGTAGCTACTTCTCTCTCAAAATTTTTAATAATTTTCTGTTGCTGGAACCTCAGGATGATTGGCATGGGCAAAGAAGAGGTCTATAGATTCAGTGAATGAGCATCAGTATTGTAGCAAGAATGTTGCAACTCCTAGGGCTACCAACTTTACGTTATCAACCCGGGGTTCGTACAAACTTGGAGGTGACAGTGTTGTATACACAAATAAATGTGATGGGTCTACTATTTGTCATTGCTAAGATAGCAATATACCACTAAGGTTTTTCAAACCAAACTTCTATGGATTTAGAAGAAGCTTGATTACCAATGAGGGAAAGAGAAATCTACTCTAAACGAAAGCTTGTCTACTGTAGTAAGGAAAAAGAGTGAAATCAAATGCTAAAACACACCATTTTCTAACTGACTGCTAAGATGCTATGCTTCAAAAGAATGCTAAGTTAACATGTATGCAGTCCTACTATCCTAAGCATGCAAATTCAAAGCATAAAAAATTCTATTGCTGTGCATGTAAATGATTAAAATAAATATGTTTTTCTTTTTTTCCTTTTTTACGTGAAAGTGTGAAGGCTAATCTATTTTGGTGATGTGGTAGGTGGCTTAAGGATGATGGTGAATTGTTAGAAGGTTGGGGAGACTAGTAGGGGTCCTTTTCTAGCTTCCTAGAGGATTTTTCCTTAATTCAGCCTCAAAACAAGCCACTATAGGAAAACCTACAAGATGTCCTAATGCGTTCTACAGGATGTCCTGAAAACCTACAGGATCCGCTATATTTCTATAGGATACAACCGAGAGAAAAAGGACGGGTGTTGAAGGAGATGGAAGGCTTAGGGAAAGTGGTTGGTGGATGTAATGAGGCAAGAGAATTCCTAGGATCACTTCAGAACTCAAAACCAATGTTGGGAGATGGCTGGATTTGCTCAACAAGCTTGGAGAAGTTTCCTTGTGAAATGATGGAATTAGTGAGGGTTTAGTGAAAGAATGTGAGGACCATGGATGGATGAATCTAGAATGATGTTTCTGACCATGAAATCTCTCTTTACTTCTAAAACATCGGCACTGCATCAAACATTGACATTTGCCCAAAAATCATGTAAACAAGAAGAATTTTAATTAACCAAGGAAAACATAATATCATGAGATAGATGTCTACTTCATGCATGAGGTAAACTTGCGGAATAAGATGAACCATTGATGATATTTGATGTAAGACTGAAGATAGAAGAAATAATAACTAGATCCTACTCTTGCAAAACGGATCAAATGTTGGCCTAAGTACAAAAAACCCTAAATTCCATGAGAAACTAGAATTTTGTCTTTTTGGGGCTGCATAGGAGTTCTTTCATCAAACCATGATTGTTGAAGGATGGAGTGAAGACAAAACCACATCATGACAACTTTTTGATGTTCCTTTATCTCTTATAAACTACCACTGAAGTAAAACACAAATGGAAGCAAACTAATCAAATTTACACTACTTGTAATGAAATAATCCTAAAGACAATTCAATCATTAATCTATGAAATCAATATTATCATACAAATACAAGAAGAGGAGCCTTTTCTGCTAGGGTAAGGCACTAACCCAAGAGCTTCAGCTCTTTGAGTTAACTCAATGCTGGATCAAGGAATTGCTCACTCTCATTATCAAAACAGAAAATTACATAACGATGTCTTCCACAAGTCTTGAACTCGAAAATGACTAGTGTTTTTACAACAAAAATTCGAATCCTTATGAGGTTCTAGGCCTCTTTATTTATAAAACTAAATTATCCAACAACTTCCTTAAATCTAGGGAGGCTCGGGTCCCAAACTTGAAATAAACTATCTCTTTAACTGTCACTTGCTCGGCTACCTTTTGATCTCCATGACTTGGCTGCTTATATTGCGAGCTAGTATGATTGATGGAGGAATATTCGAATGAGGGAGGTGTAAATTAGGAGTATCTACCTCCTACAATATCTCCCTGTCTCATTAGAGTTTCAGCCCTTAATTAGCCAAAATTCCTTGATTTTCTCTCACAAACCTGCAATCAATGCACATTAGTCCACTAGGCATAATATCTTATTTTGACTCATCTCATTAAACAAAAGACAATCAAAATATGTAATAAATTGTGAGAAGAGTTGATTTGACTAAGCTAGGAGGTGGATTAAGGTCCATATATTTACCCAATGATGAGGCTCATCAAACACACCCTTTAACATCACTTTCTCTGGAAATAGTGGCGTGTACACCATTTACTTCACGTTGTCTGGATGTTTCGGTACTATAGTTGTGGCCTTTCTCAGCAGAATATATTTTGGTAGCCGAGTCATTGGCTCACCCTCCTCAGCATCAATTTCTTCTATACCTTTGTGTATTTCTTCCTCATCAAAATCCATCGGCTCTATCAGCTGTTATCATCAATCCATATTCCCATTTTGGTGGATTTCCGTGGGGTTTTTCTACAGCAACTGCCTCACCAAGACCTGCTGATGTTTCTTCTACTTCTTGTCTCCCACCTTCGAAGCATAAGTCTTAGGTCTGGGAGAACTATGCGATGTAGTCGGAAATCCTGCAGGGACAGATGGGGCTGCCTCCATCTCAGGGGGAGTTGTAATCATTCTGTCCAGAAAACTCTTACGGAAATAGTTAGGCACGTCTGCCAACCGTGGTCATGAAAAGAGTTCCTCCCAATCTAGATCAGATATACAGGTTTGTACTTAGGACAAAGAAAGGTGTAAAATATTAAGGAAAACTCTCAGGAGGAAAAGTGTTCGAATGGGGAGCAGCATGTCATATTTATAGACGAATTTGAATTCAAATCCAATTTTTCCCTCCAATTCTTGGTCATTAATGCATCTTTGGTGGCACATTTCCAAAGATATGCTCCATAAATTCGGTCTCCCTGCTCCTTTCAATGGAAAATTCACCATCCAATCATCTACACTACTTCCAAAAATCACTTTTCAGCCAGGCCATGTGGAACCCAACCTTGTGGCACAACTCCTTGAGCGCAGATCCCATCGGTGCCTCACTTCAATTCGTCATGAAACCTCCTCACTTCGTCTTTCCAAATTTTGGGCAGTGTAGTTTATAGTCCCGTACTTCCTTGCAACTGCCTGGAGTACTAAGACTATCTTGTAGTCATATAATCATTACGCAAGGGCAGGATCAACCCTGTACAACTTCGATCGACTGCCATTGACATTTCCTGGGAATAATTCCCCATTCAGCTTCACGAACTGAACCATGCCACCATCTGTAATTTCCTTAACAACATGTGGTCCTAGCCAATGCATTTGAAATTTGGCTGGGAACTTTGTAAACTTACTATCATATAGAAATACCAAATCCTCATTATTGAAGGTGAATTGTTTGATATGGCGATTATGCCATGCCTTTTCACGATCCTTCTGCACCTGTTGATGAAAGCCTGCCAAGAAGTGTTCTTCTTCCAGTTCTATGAGCTGCATGAGTCACTCCTCCATAGTATCACGATCAACCATGTCTGTAACTGCTGCAATCCACAAAATTGGCACAATGTATTCCATGGGCATTACAACCTCTTGCCCATATACCAATCTGAATGGGGTTTGGCCTGTCAACTTCTTACAAGTAGTCCTATACGCCCAAAGGACCGCTGGTATGCGCACATCCCAATCATTCCTCTTTGTGTTGCAAATATTTGTCAAGGCGCTCTCCAGAATTTTATTGAAGGCTTCCACTGTGCCATTCGCTTGAGGGTGATAAGGCGTACTCTTCTGATGATATACCTAGAATTCCTCAAGCAGCGTAGAAATTGTTTCATTTAAGAAGTGCGTACCCCTATCACTCATTAAAATTTTAGGGCAGCCGAAACGAGACAGGATATACTCAAAGATAAACTTTGCAGTTGTATATGTGTTATAATATTTTACAAGTTGTGCATCTGCCCATCAAGTCAAGTAGTCAGTCGTTGTAATAATGTATCTATCCCCCATATTTTTCCCTGGTGGTTGTATTGGACGCACAAATTCTATCGTTCACTTATCAGACACCTGCAAAGTCACTTGTAGATTCAGGGGAAATTCATCTCTTCGCGATGGTCTCCCAATCCTTTGAAATCATCGCATGCTTTGCAATAGGTCTTAGAGTCCTAATGCAGAGTAGGCCACTAAAGTCCTGTGCGTAGGATTTTCTTCATAGTTTATCTTCCTACATAATGTCCTCCCGCTATTCCTCCATGTGCTTCTATAAGAATGCTTGGTCACTCATACTCCGGGACATATCTGCACAATATTTCATCAGAGCCCATTTTGTATAAGTGTCTGGAAATCATAGAAAAATCAGCCACCTAGACCACTATTTCTTTCTTCTGTTGTGTTGAATATCCTTACGGGGCTATACCTGTAGACAAAAAATGAATTATATATGCGCAGTGATCATCTGTGATGTGAATAGTTAAGAGATGCGCATCAGGCAAGTCTTCTTCCAAAGTAGGCTCATCACCAATCTCAATCCACAAGAGGTGATAAGGACCAACATTCAGGCATCCTAGCTTCACAATTATTTCAAAATCATATTCTTGGAATAACAACAATGACCTGAAAATATTCTCCCCTAAGACAGGCTTGTTGACCAAGTATTTTAGAGAAGAATGGCCTGTATACATCTTGAAGTGCGCTCCTGACAGATAGTGCTAGAATTTCTGTAGTGCATACACCATCTCTAGCCCTTCACGCTCTGCGGTCAAGTAGTTATTTTCTACCTTCGACAACTTCCTACTAGAAAATTCTATTGGGTGGTTAATATCTCCCTTTCTTGGTTGGGTCAACACCACACCTACCGCAATATAGGATGCATCTATATGAACATGAAACTCCTTCTTCCAATCCAGGAATACTAAAATGGGCGTGGTGACCATTTTCTCCTTCAAAACATCCAAGCTTTTCTGGTAATCCTCGTCCCAACAAAATGTTGCATTCCTTTCCAATAGTCTTTCCATTGGCATAGTTATTTTCGCATATGGCTTGATGAACATCCAGTAATATCCGGTATAGCCAAACGTTGCATGTAGTTGATTAACGTTCTTCGGGGCCTCCAAATTGATGATGACTGCAATCTTGGCAGGGTCTACCATCAATCCCTACTTTCAAACCACATAGCCCAAGAGTATCCCATAAGGTAGACAAAATATGCACTTCTTCAAGTTAAGTGCAATCTGATGTCTTCGATAGGTATCCAACATGAGGCACAAACTAGTAACATGGCACTTTACCAATCCAAACATTGTCCAGTCATCAAAGTAGACCTCCAAAAATTTGTGGATAAATTCCTTGAAGGTCGCAATTACTATTTACGAAAAGATTGCAGGTGCATTCTTCAGCCCAAAAGGCATCACTGTATATTGAAAACAACCCCACTCAGTTGCGAAGGTGGTCTTACTCTGATCCTCCAGCACGATCTTGATTTGATGGTACCCTAGAGAACCCAGCCATGAATGAGTAGGTTTCTTGCCCTCCAACACTCTTCAGTACGACATTTGTAAATGGCGTAGGGAATGGATCATGGATGCATGTGTCATTCAACTTGCTTAGGTCTACGCATATCCAAATTTCACCTTGTGTCTTATTTTCTTGAACCACCATGGGACTAACCCAATCCGTTTCTTCTCCAGGTTTAATGATCCTGGGTTCAAACATTTTATCCAATTCCTTGCGCACTTTTTCCTTAGACTTGGGATCTATCGGTAGGGGCATTGTTTCACTGGCTTTGCATCTAGGTTCAATGTGATCTTCGTGACTCTCAGATCCCCTACTATTCCTTTTAGATCAGAGAACTTGGTGGTCAACAAGTCCTGATATTTGTGCAACAACTCGCGACTTTATCAACTGTATCTTCATCCCATTAGTTACCTATCTTCGCAAAATTTGATTGTGATTCTAATTTAATATTCTCTTTCTTGGTCCTCAACGACTCTGATATATCGGGGATTTCCACCTTAGGTCCCTCGACTTCGCGTTATACTTCAGACTTGGGAATATTGATGTTTCTAGAATCTTCTTTCCCTCCTCCACAGTCACATTATAACATTCAGGCACATGGTGTAGTTGCATACTCCAATCTCGACGTACACACTCAAACGACTCTTCGGGAATTTTGAATATCGTAGCTTTGATCTCTTAGAGCACTTTATATATACATTCAAACCCATCTTCAAAGCTGAAAGTTATCAGAAAGATATCCTTCAGGATATCCAATTCTGCAGTATCGTGTCATGGCTCAGATTCCAAATACCAGTTCATTGGGATGGTTTCCAAAGTATGACAAAAGATGTGAACCCACTCCAGCTACGGTTCTTCTCCCCATGATTTTTTCCATAGCGCCAAATGCTCATGCAAATAGTCTTTCCCTGTGTATTTCTCCACCATGCAAGTATTGGCGTACCTGAACCTCAACCTCATCATTCTTTGGTACTCCTTCCAATGGGTGAAGTTGTCCTTATGCGTACCCCACCAACGGGCAGGCGTAGCTTGCAGCGCAATATATAGATCTTGGAACCAATTTTCCTCTGGGACATCCCTTTCAAACTTATCCAAAAATAAATTAACATCTTCTAAACCATCATAATAAGTTAAATTTCATACCTTAGTGGATATACATCAAAGCGATTTGTAAGCATGTTACAGCACAACGATGATACTTCATGTAATCGGTTCTGCCAATGTTTCAATTCCTCATCAGAATCTGAAGTGAAGAAACTATCCCTATCCCACGCGATCTGCCCATCCATAGTAGGGTTGATCCATTCCTCATCATGCTTAGTGATCTTATAGATATGATCAATATTTTCCTCTTCTTCATAATCGTGGACTGGTTTAGTATATCGCACACCCTCAGTCAGATCCAATGGAACAATAACCTTGAGCTCCTTCCTTTCGAATGTCATTCTGTGCTTTTTGAGATTGATGACCACATCCATGTCAAAGGCCCAATCAATTCCAAGTGTCGCAGGGTAAGGGTTTCTATCATCGACTATCTCGATCACTTCAAAATCAGCTAGAGCATTTACTCCTTCAATATCTACCGTTATCCCATATAGGCTCCCCATAGGAATGATGTTTTGTAGGTTTGCCATGTGTAGTTGGATTGGAGACCACTACAGCACAGGTCTCCCCATTCTCTCGCAAGTTTGCATCGGTAAAACATTCGCATCAAACCCAAAATCGAGAATTACCTGATCCATTTCGTACTCTCCAATTTACGCAGTTAGTCTCATCGCACGACCGATTCACTTCTTTGTTTTTCCCATTTCATGTACTGTGTGTTGTTCAGGCAGATGTTTATTTTTACCCATACAATTATCTATTAGTTCCCGCAACCCCTCTATCGCCTTCCTATATCTTAGAACCTTCATGCAAGTATTCAAAAATTTAGCTAACAACGAAGGGTCTATGTCCTGCACATTATCACTTCCTCTGGACTTTCCCTGACTTCTTGATGTAGAAGCCTCCATGAAGCTCCTCTTAGACTCCATAAAGATTTCATTCTATTTTCTTAAATCAAACCCAGCTTCTTTTTCAGCAGCCTTGCATACCTGTTCCTCAACTTCTGGTTTCTTCCCCTTGTCTTCTCCAGTGGATATACCACTTGATGTAACAATATTAACACTAGGCTCATCTTCGTGAGGCTTTGATCACATCATTTGGATATTCTGTGTAGGTGGCTAGGTATGAGTCTTCTTTTCTTGCATATTTGTTATAAGTATTGGGTAATATTCTATGACGTGGTCAAACTGCCTACAATACTGATAGGAGGGGTGTGTCAGATTCCGATAGTCACGTGTGAAATGACTTGCTTCCCCATATTTGTAACAGAGAATATGTCCATGACTCCTTTCAACTCCTCGTCCTCACCCCCTTCCTTGGCCTTGAAATCCTCCGTGCACTTCACCTATGCCCTGATCTTGGGAATGATTCTCTACTTGCATCCTATATGTAGGAGTCTTCTCCATCATCAATTCATAACCCTGGTAGTTGTGCTCATCATGTCCTACTGATTTGTAGAAAGTGAAAAACAACTATTGCGGGGTCTGTACAAACTGTTGCAGTATATGACAGTTATCTATTGCACGTTTCCCAGAAATTTGAAAAATAGTGCACCATAATTCTACTCCCGCACTCATCTCAACAGTTCTTTCTCACTTTAGGGGGATATGGCCTCCTCTTATAAGATAATTATGATAAATCAGGCAATGGTCCTTATCATGACCATGGCCTTTGCATTTCAGGCACTAGATTTCTACGTGCACCTCAGCCGGACTTCCATTCCCTTATTGAGGCTCTGCAACTCCATGTGTAAGCTAGTCAATTGTGATTGAATCCATTACACTCCCAGATTCATATCCTACACGTGTGAAGCCTCCAATCTCATGGAAATCTCCAACGATTCAGCTTGCGTTCCTGTTTTCTGTTGTGACAGTGGAAATCTCAGATGAGGAAATATCAAAGCAATGTACCAATCTCTATTATTATCATCTATGATCCTCATATTAGCATGTTGAATCAGACACTTCAGTCTTTGATCAAAGTCCCACATAGACTCATTTACCCTCTACTGGATCTCTTTAAACTTTGACACTGACTAGGTTAGCGATTTAGGCTTCTTAAAACTCATTTTTCAATTCTTGTTGTGTTTCCAGCATAGTCACACTAGGTTTTCCTATACAATACTTGATATACTAGCTTAGAGCTTTGTCCTGTGGCACTGTAACTAGCTGTGATTTCTTCATGTCATCATCTGTAATCTATTGTGCCTTCTATACAACATCTGCTACAAACCATAATTGTTCATGATCTTGAGTCCCCAGACCCTTAAACATAGACATCTTCATTGCGTTTGCCATGTTGAATGGTGGAGGTGGAGGTGGAGGTGTAGGTGTGTGAGGAAGAGGTGGAGGTGGAGGTGGAGTGGATGGATGTGGTATCACTGCGATACCCTGACTCACAGTCTGCAGTGCACCTCACAGTATCTTTAGAATACTACTTTCGTCATCACTATCAGACAATCCTAGACTATATACAACACTCAAATCTAGGTTCCTTTTGAATGCTCTTCCACTTTGTGTAGTCCCAAACATCAATTCAAAGGCATAACTCGCTTTTCGCACAATAACATTTTAATCCAGGTCTTCAAATATTTTAGGTACTTACCTCTTGACTGCTTGAAAAACCTACGCTACGCTTCGCTATAACTGGTGGACTTATTGATTGTGAACTCGGTAATGAATCCTCCCATAATACTATCGATCCAGTAATTGATAGCCCGCGTGATTTTGTTTTTTGAAGCCTCTAAGCACTTCACCAGTTTTGGGGTCCACACAATAGGGCCATCAAGCTTCCCCGTACCCTGACTATTTGCCAATTTAGACAACCACTCATGTTATTCGCATGAAAAAGAGTAGAAGAATATCTCGTGTTCGTGTGTGAATATGTATCTATTCAGCCACTCTTCCTTTGACAAGCACAGATTCCTATTTTTTGGGCTGCAAATGCATGTAGTTTCTGATCTATCCACTTTTTAATCTATTTCTTAGTGGGAAACCACTTATCACACATCCCTCAGATAGATCTCGGTCTTAGCAATGGAACCATTTGTTGGCTTAAGGGGTCTTGACCCAGGTTCAGAGTTAGCTCCAACAACCAGCAAAACCCTAAACTATTGGCCCTTTCTGCAACAACCTGCATAGTGCAGGCTGCAATCTCACCCGAAATAGTATTAGGGGATGACAGAACCAGGCTTCTGCATCTGTAGGTCAGTGTTATGAGATTTTGTGTTTCCTATGGCTTATTCCCAACCTTGGCAAACCCTAACCCTTAAAATATAGATAATTGCAGTAACTTGCAGAAACAAAGTCTAACCCTTCGCGAAGTGCATTAAACATTCATAACATCAAGTAAATGAGCAGATCTACTATTTTCACACATTAATTAAACAGTTCCTCATATAAATTTAGATGGACATACATAATTTTCATAAGTAATACAAATGCGTAGATACACAATTATGCTTACAAACCAGTCTTTACTAGATGTATTATTTTCTATTACAAACTCTTCTTCCCTATGCACACAGCTGCAAGGGTCTACACAGTCAATCTACGGACATACCAAGGTCTTCATGTACTCAGCAATAGGAGCCTTCCCCTCCACCTAAGTATAGGAAACAAACTTCCCTACGTTAACTTACTTTCCCATACAATGATCTTCCATTCCAGTTAGTTTCTAGACTCGCTATGACTCCTCTATATATAGCCTTCTCTTTTACAATACCATGTTGTGTGGACCATGGATGGGTCACAAAAATCCCTATTTACTAGAAACTAAGGGGCTTACCCCCTTTTTACTCCTATGACCTTCGCGCTCTGCTCCCTCAAAACACGGAGACTTTACATGTATATAAAAATTAATTACAAAAATTTACCCCAGGGGTACCTATCCCAACATGTAGCACTCATAAAAAAAGTTCCATATGGAATTCTAGATGTAGATGACATGGGAGAGGTCCATGGATTGCATGCTACACCAGAAAAGGTACCAGACAACAGTTGGTAATCAGGTGGGGAGAACGGGCCACCATACAAATATGTCTCTAGTGATGTTACAAACATGGATGAAGTTGCAACATGGGTTGTCTCAGTCATAGTGGTAGATACACGCTCATAAACCATAGTAGGTTCAATCATGGTAAACTGTCCCAAAGAGGGTTACTGAGGAAAACTCAAGGGTGAGTTGAATGGTAAAGAATCGGACAAACGAGCTTGTAATGGTGCATGAGGAGAAGGAGAAGGATGGGACCGATAAAAATGAGCCCCTATTCGAATAAGAGAGGAGTGTTTAGGCTCTCCATGAGGAATCTCTTGGATACTCACAAGACAAAGGGGAAGTTATTCAGTGGTGGGTCCAATATATATAGGTTGTGGTTGAGTCTTAGATAGAGGAAGAGAAAAGGAAGGTCCTAAAGTAATAGGTGTAGATAACTGAGGTGCTTCATGTCATATAACTTCAAGTTATGTTATCTCTGATTTAGTATAGTCAGGTTTAATAACCTAAGGAAATGAGATTTTAGGTACTTCTCTTTCAACTATGGTCAGAATCACTATCCAATGGATAAGTGATCTTAGATTTAGTACTCACAGGAAAGGATGATTATGGTGGATCTATTTCAGGTGGAGGCCCAGAAGTAGTATCTCCTGAAGTACTAGATTTGATAGTTTGCATCTTTTTGTGCTTCTGACAACGACTAGGAGTTACGTCTCATGGACGAGGAGGCTTATTTTGCATTCTACATGGATGACAAAGTGTAGGGAGTTTTTCTTTACATTGGTTTAATAAAATTTAAAAATTGAAATCAAAAATAAATCAAAGAGGGTAATCTAGGCATAATGGTTTACCAAGTAAATGTGAACTACAATATACCACCCTAGAGAACCAAAGATTTATGTACAGGCTGGAAATCTCCGTGAATGCTATATTTGGTGTATCAAAGTATATAAGGAAACCAACTTGGTTACCTAAGGTGAGGATAACGACCTATGGTGGACTTCGAAAATATAATCGATTGTACATGCAAAAGCAGTCTGTTTTACTGTTGCCTAACGTGTAACACTACAATGAGAACGTTTCCATATAATTTTTGTGGATGGAGCACCATCCAATATACCTGGAGGTACGTGGAGAATGATCTGATACACTTACTTAGATGGAGCGAGATATCACCCCTGGAATGCAGTGATGGAAAAAAATGACAGCTCTTATGTTTATAAATGATTAATCACATCTTTAGATAGACCTCTAGATGTTTGTGTTAATGTTTCTAATGCTCCTTAATATTGATTCAATCAATTTTAAAATTTATATTGATTCAATTTTCAAGGCTCACCGAGAATTTCACCTGAATATCCTAAAGATGCAATCTAGCATGACAAAATGAAATCTTCTTTTCAATGAAAATATATATATGGGGGGGAAGGGAACAAAGAATGATGCAACATACAAGATGCAACAAACCAGATGGTTAAATCAATTCCCCTAATGAAACTGTTCCAAATCCAACTTCACACACAAAACCCTAAATACAATGCAAAATGTATGACATTTTTCTTTTCGATCCACTTAATTTTCAGATGAACACTAAGATATTTGGTAAATCACTGATAAATAAAATTATTCAGAATGATGATTGAGGCACCAATTCTTTCAAGCAGTCAAAAATCAACCAATCAATTTGCTAATGACCTAATTGACAAAAACAAAGAAAAATCCAAATAAATTCTTATCAAAGGAAATCAAAACCAAAATCAAACAAGATGAAGGCTTTTCAGAGACTAAGAAACACTTAGGGACACAAGGAGAACCAGATGGAATAAAGAAAATTAGAGAGAAAAGCACAATATGGAATTTTTTTCATCAAATAGTGGTAAGCGCAGGTGCTAAAAGGCAACGAGTGCTCTACAGCATAGGTGCAAAGAAGGTTGGGGAGCTCTGCAACACTTTGTCTCCAGACCGTGGGGAGCACTGATTAAGATTGGGCTAAGTTACGACATAAAAAACCAAATCAAGCTCAATGAAAGGTCTTCCTAGGGTCAATCCAGACTTAATGAGGTAATGGAGGTGTGTTTAAGAGGTGATACAAGGGATAATATCAAGGAAACCGCTAAGGGAAAGAAATGATCCCCAGTGGAGTCGTCAATTTATTATGCAAAATTTACGACGGCAGACGTAAGTATCTTCCCCAGACCTAGTGGACGGGTCTAGAACAACAAAAAGAAAATAAACTTGAGTTTTCCATAGAGAAATTGAATAATGGAAAAGATGTGTACTTGGAATACGTCACAAGATTCACATTTCTCCCAGCATGTAAGCTCTAATCATAGCTCTGATTGCTATAATTATAACCTACATATACATTCAAAACAAGCGAAGGATCTACAACATCTATGTAACATAATTCAATTACTTTATTCAGTGGATCAACAAAGAATTGAAATACACGAATGTATATGTAACATAACACATATAGGAAAATGGTATACTATTTCTATTAATATAAATAGGAGACAGTTTACAAGCAAGAATAGTAGTTGATCTTGTAGAGATCTCCCCAAGATGACTTGTCCTTCCTTGTCACAAATCACACCTCAATGTCACCCTAATGCATGAAGATGATGACTCTCTTAGATTCAAGGCAACAACATAAGGGCATGATCAGTCTCCAAAATCCAACCTTGATGTTGTAGATGACAGTAAATTTATAGGAGAGGGATGGTAGTTTAGGAATTCTTATCCATTTACCAATATAGGCTTCAGATCCACTTAATATGGGAGGATGATCTCAAGGGATAAGAGGTGAAATATCCAAGGTAGGATCATATAAGATTTGAACTTCTTATCTAAGGTAAATGGTTAAAACAACCCCTGGAAGCTTCTAGAAGAGGAAGATTTGGGATCCTTTTTAATTTTCCTGAATTTCTAGAATCAGCGCACCCCCAACAAGGGACATGCTATTGTTGATCAGTGCTGGTGCAGAATGGAGCAACCTGTCATTGAATGCAGGTACCGAAAGGGGCGGGGTGCATTGGGCCTTAAAATAAGTTATTTGAAGTAGTTATACCCAGAAACGTAGGTATTTGGAAAGTTCATTCTTAGGGCTTTGTGTAGGGATGATGCTAACATGTTCACAGATGGTGATTGATTCATTTTGTAGGCCTATTGACCAGATGTGACAAAATGGCCTATAACACTAACATTCATTTATTATTTAATATTATTAATGTATTTGACACTCCAAGGTTTACATCTAGAACTTGATGCATATCAACTACTTAACTTGATGCATAGGTTGAATTTTTGATCTTTGTCCTAAGGATGAAACACAGTAATTGGTTCGAAAAGTCGATAAAAAAACTATGATTATGTGATTAATCTGAAAATAATCTCAAAGATGAAATTTCCTTTATACCATGTTTAACATAAGTAATAATTTATACATTGGGTTTACACTATGATAGATGCTTTCCAAAGGTTATGTAGAGATTTTGGTTTTAAAGAAGCAAATTTTGTAACAAGTATTAAGAATAATCTAAACAAGTATTGTGTAGTCGATTTGAAATGTTAGCTTTGATGTACACTTTATCATCGCAAAAGAAAAACTAATAAAATATTATAATCCAAACAAGTGCTTTGTATTAGTATTCAAACATTTAATTTTAGGTATACATTTCATCTTTCTTTTTTATACAATGGGAAAAGAGTGAATAACTCAATTATAGTTACTTTGGAAAACCATGCCACTTGTAATTACCCGTTATGGTTCTTCAGGGGCAGGCTTTCACTTATGCCAGATGCTTCTAGATATTGGATTGTTAACCTATTTTCTTAGGTACAAGCACTATAAACTCTTAACAAAAAAAAAACAATTTGAAGGCATACTGAAGGCCAAATAAGCTTTTCACATGCTATCAAAACAAATAAACTATAATAATCAAAATGAGTATTAAGATATAGTAAAATAAAATAACAAATCAGAAAATATAACTAGGAAATTGATGAGCAACATCTAATAAATAAAAATAAATTGGGTTCAATGTAATGTTTTATATATCTTCTTACCTTCTATTTTTATTCTTATTTCCTTATTCAATTATTTTTTATCATCATTTAATTTATTAGTATCTTTTAACAATTACAACTTCACAACTTTCCCTTTTAATTCCTCTAAGAGAATTAGTGTGGATTATCATAATTTGCTTGTTTATGATGATATGTGGAGTTTTCATTTAAAATGTTGGAAGTTTTAAGACTATGACACAATTTATATAGACAAATTTACCTAATTGCGAAAATATTCATGCTTTAATTATCTACTAGCCTAGATCCATATTAACTCTGGATCAATCAAACACCGAGAGGGATCAAATCTCTCAAGGTGAAAACCTCTTTTTTGAGTGAAAAACGTGAGGAAAGGTTTGCACCTTGAGAGATTTGATCCCTCTCGGTGATTGATAGATCCAGAGTTAAGATGGATCTAGGCTAGTTTGAGTCATGTGTGACCAAGGAAAATCTATCAATCATATGATTAATTCTATCAATAATATGTAAATACATCTAATATTAATATTATCATTTTAAATATGCTAAATATGTTGGAGATTTATCTACTCATTTTGATTTTAAATTTTCTTAGTTACCTCAGTTTGTTGAGATGATAAATATTGTTAATAACTTTAATGATGAAAAAAGATGAAATAAATTTTTGAATGCAAAGTGACATAGTAATAGTGTTTAATGTTAAAAAATGTGAATAATAATAATGTAGCTAATTACAAATAACCTTCATTGTAATCAATCTCAAACTATTTTCTTGTACTATTCTTATTGTCACCATTATTAGTTTTGTCATTGTTTCATGTTGATTATATGAAAATGACAGTTGGAATCGTAAACCATTGAAATATTTAGCTCGAGTTATTGTAGTAAACACCATACCTTGTCTCTCCTCTCCAATATTAATAGCTTGAATTACTATAACACAAAAGTCAATGTACATTGTCAATAATTTTTTGTGCTTACACTAAAATCAATGCATACTGTTAATCCAATCACTTTAAAATTAATGTACCATCACACATCCAATTAAATCAAATCAGATTTGAATGTCTACACTGAAATCAATGAATATAATGCAAGCAATCAAATAATATTAGAAAGCAACATTTACATTGAAATCAATGCATATAATGCAAGTGATTAAGTAGGATTAGAAATCAACATCTACACTCAAATCAATGCATCTAGTGCAAGTAAGCAAATAGGATTAGAAGCCATCATCTACACCGAAATCGTTGCATCTAGTGCAAGCAATCAAATAGGAATAGAAATCACCATCTACACTGAAATCAATGCATTTAGTGCAAGAAATCAAATAGGATTAGAAATCATCTACATTGAAATCAATGCATCTAGTCCAAGCAATCAAATATAATTATAAATAAACATCTACCTCGAAATTAATACATCTAGTGCAAGCAATCAAATAAGATTAGAAATAATCTACTTTGAAATAAATGCATCTAGTGCAATCAATCAAATAGGATTAGAAAACACCATATACATATAAATCAATGCATCTAATGCAATAAATATTCTTCCCTCTCACTGCCCCTCCATCTATATCTATATCCCCCTCCATATCTCATTCTTTGTCTCTCTATCTCACCCCCAAAACTCACACGCTCTCTCACTCCATATCTATCAATATCTCTGTCCCTCCCTCCCTCTCTCCATATCTCTCTTCTTCCCCCTCTTCATCTTCCATATATATATCTATATATATATATATATATATATATATATATATATATATATATATATATATCACCCCAAAACATACACTCTCTTTCTCCAATCTATCTATCTATCACTCCCTCCTCCTCTCCCTCTCTCTCTCTATTTCTCTCTTCCCCTTCTCTCCCTCTGCCCCATTTCTCTCTCTTTCCTCCTACTATCCTCTCTACCTCTCTCTGCATCTTTCTTCTTACTCCCTCTCTCTCTCTACATTTCTCTCTCTATGTATTTATCCTTATCTCACACTCTCTCTCACTCTACCTCCATATCTCTTTCCCTACCTCTCACCACTCTCTCACATCCTCTCTCTCTTCTTTCCTCTCTCTCCCATTCTCTCCCACCTCTTTCTCTCCCTCTCTCTCTTCACCATCCAACTCTGTTACTATATGCCTCTTTCTCTCCTTCGCTCCCCTTTTCTCTCCATCTCTCCTTCTTTGTCTCATTATCTCACCCCCAAACATACACACTATCTCTCCATCTCTCCCTTGTCACTCCCTTTCTCTCTCCACTTCTCACTCTCTATGTATTTCTTCTTCCTTGCCTCCCCCCTCTCCAAATCCATCTCTCTATCCCTCCCTCTCTCTCGTCCTTCCTCTTTGTCCCTTCATCTCATGCCTCCCTTTATCTTCCTATCTCTCTCTCTCTCTCTCTCTCTCTCTCTCTCTCTCTTTTCCCTCCAATCCTCTCTCTCTCTCTCTCTCTCTCCAACTATGTTACTATCTCCCTCCCTTTCTCCTTCTCTCCCCCCTCATCTCCATCTCTCATTCTTTTTTTCTTTATCTCACCCCTAAACATACACTCTCTTTCTCCATATCTACCTTGTCACTCCCTCTCTCTCTCCACTTCTCACTCTCCATGTATTTATTCTTCTCTCCCTCTCTCCTCCTCTAACTCCATCTCTTTATCCCTTCCTCTATCCTCCTCTCTCTCAAGTCCTATTTCTCATCATTCCTCTCTCCCTTTCTCTCCTACCTCCCTCTCTCTTCCCCCATCTCTCTCTCTCTCTCTCTCTCTCTCTCTCTCTCTTCCCTCCAATCCTCTCATTATCTCCCTCCCTCTCTCCTTCTCTCTCCCACCTCCATCTTTATGTCTCCCTCTCCCTCTCTTACCCTTCTCTACCTCTCTCACTCCTCCCCCTCTCTCTCTTGATTCGTCCTCTCCCCTTTCCTTCAGTTTATCTCCATCTCTCCCTTGTCACTCCCCTATCTCTCCACCTTTATCACTCTATGTCTTTGTTCTTCCCTCCCATATATATCTAGAGTTAATATATATATATCATGATATATTAATATATATTATAATATTAAAAAATTAATATTGTATTAATCCAAAGTTATTGAATTTAATAATATTAATATTATAATATATTAATATGGATATTATATTTAATAATAATAATCTTTTAATATTAATATTAGGGTTAATGATATTTTTTTGCATCGTATTAATAATAATTTGGTCCATGGTATTTGACCCATAGGATTGGTATATAATTATATGTTAATTTTTAATCCTATTTGATATATTTTTATTTATTTACCATACCTCTTTTTTGAGTATTCGTAAACAAACCTCTTGATATTTTAAATTTATATTGTGTTTATACATAATAATAATTAAATTGATTTTTAAATAAGACTGACGTTATATTAAAAAAGTTTACGTGTTTACGTCTAGGTTTATGCTTACACTTTTACATGAGATCTACCCGTAAAAAGTTATATATAATCTAAAGATTCAAGTTATATATAGTTTAAGATTCAAGCTAATGTTTTGGTCGACATTAACCAAAATTAAATTTATTATCTTTTGACCACATGACATACTAACACATCTAGGTCACACTGAAGTATGGGAAAAACGTTATGACTCATAAAAATGGAATTTACAATTTTGTGTGATAAAATAAAATTTATTTAAAGAAAACATAAATTAAAACTAAAATTAACATATACAGAAATATGAAAGAAATCGCATAAAAATTGCACAAATAAACACTATGCCCATAATTATCAGTAAAATCAGATTTCAATTAGTGGAAAACTAATCAACATTTTGGAGCATTAAGCCCGCAACAAATGTGGAGTCTCAACTAATTTTATAAAAATCAAGAGAACACATTGCAAATAAGGGTAAAGAATTCAGTGAAAGATATGCACAATAAAAGAGGAAAAAATGATCGATTTATTAAATAAATTCTTGTGAGTATAACAAATGACAATGGAAGATTCTTACGAAGAATATTTTTCCAATCTAAATTCTGAAATATGCACAATATAACAAAGATCATATACAAATATTCTAAAAAGAAATCTAGTACAATTCCAGACAACTTATTTTTTCTACAATATTGATGGTTGTTCGCATTGGTTAATCGAAAACCAGACCTTCTAGTAGCAAATAAACTACTACAAGAAATTCAAGTTACCTACAACAATGTACTCAAAGGTATAGTGGAGTTTCTTTTTTGGACTATGTCACCCATTAGTAGGTAGTCGGTTGTCACATTTGGATCAATTTCTTGGAATTCATCAAAAAAAGAAGAAGGAAGGAATGACAATTAGAAATAGGTTAAGTTCGTAATTCTCTTAGTCGTATTCTCTCTCTTTCCTTCGTAGGATCCATCTTCTTTTATTGGTATTCATAATAGTTTGGGAAGTTGGACTACTTTGGGAGTTTGCTGTGATTTAATTTCTAATCAAGTATTGGTTAGAATGGGAAGGAGAAAGTTAGATCGATTTAACTTTTAAATTATTGTCTTATTTACCTACTAATCTATGTAAACTTAAAATTGTAGACTATATATACTTTATATATTTTTCTTATAAATAGATAATCTGAAAATAGTGATAGAGGATGCACATATGAATATATAAGGTGCATATAGGATTTAAATCATATGAAAATATCAATCCCAATTCTTCTTGTATCTCCCAAGCATGTAAAACCTTCTTATTTCTGCAATTTTTAAATAAAACATAAAATAAATTATCAACAACCATGTAGATGTATCTCCAAAATTATAATCCACATGTCATAAAAAATGAAGAAATAAAGAGTTGTCTAAAATACATGTTTTGCCAAAATTTGTGAATGAGGTGATGTAGCAGATAATAGATATATATGCTGAAAGTGTACCATGAACTGTAAATGTCATGACATTGAAAATTAAGTTCCTTTACCTTGATGCCTCTTCCATGGCTCAAGAAACTCATACTATAAAAGAAACACCATGTTATCTTTAAGTCAAAACAAGATAAATTATGTCAAAATTAATAAATATACTAATACAAGAGTTTTCAATTAATGCACACCTAGAATGCTTTTACATAGGGAAGGAAAAGTGCTTAGCATACAATGAGGGAAAAAACAATCTGTGGTTTATGAAAATGTGGGTTATAATCAAGGTATGCTTTACATAATTAATCATAAACATTTAATAAATTCAACGAAAGTAAAACTTGTGGCCAATTATCAAAAATGTATGGGCGGATTTTGACATATAACACAACTTATGTAGGTTTTCCATAACACATGTTTCAAATTGGCCATGAGCTATATATATATATATATATATATATATATATATATATATATATATATATATATATATATATATATATTTGTGGATAGTTGGCATTGTCTGAATGGTTGGTGGCATCGTATTTGTTGGTATTGATGTCAACCAAGCTAGCATTGTTATCAAGGAGAGTCCCATGGTTGCAACAATCTTAGGTAGAGAAACATCATAGTAGCATGATATGAAAATAAGCTATAAAATATTATAGCTATGATGGTTGGGAGTACCAAGTTTTATAGGAGCTTCTACTTTAGGATATCAACTTAAAGGCTCATGGAAGTGGCATAGTTGCTTAGTGCTTAGAAAGGGATTTAGAATGGTATGTCAAAGTCTGCAAATGGCCTCCTGGATCAACATATAGAGCCAATCAAAGATATTGACCACAAAAGTAAAAATGCGAAGAGGTAAAAGGATTAGAGACCCTTTTGGCACATGGCCAAGTTTGGCACAGTCGCCAAACCCGACGAAAACGTTAGTGGAGCATCCAAAGGAGGATTGGGCTAATGTGGCTGACAATGAAACAATGGGAGCATTTTTTTATTGGCTCATGTAGAGCCCACCCGGTGGAGTTACCCTGGTGGTTGTACCTCAATAGTTTGCAAAGGGTTCACAAGCTAAAGAACCTTGATGAAATCAGGCGAGCTAAGTTAGAGCACCAATGGTGTAGTGGACAAGTTTCTTATTGGTGCAAGAAGAGCCCGTGTGGAGAAGGGAAGACCGGCAATATCACTCTGGCATAACCTTTTGGTGCACAAAATGAATGAACCAAGAGATAGTCACCAGGGAACGATAGTAGAGAACGAAACAATCAAAGTGAGTGGGAGGTCTCCACTCCAAAAACTTAACCCAGTGAAGGCTAGCTTGGAGGTGCATCCCAGAAGGAGAACAAAAAAGCAACACAAAGTAGAGTTAGCCGAGTTGAAAATCAAAGAGAAAATTATAAAGGAAATTGGTGGAAAAAAATGCCTCGGGGACCCTTTCTCTCTCCTCTCTAATATGGACAGGTGAAAACATAGTATTGGTTCTCGATAGAAGCTAGCAGACCCTAGTACATAACTTATCTCAAAGGTATGAAGTCTAACAATGTTTAATAGTATGAGAGAGGATGGGTTAGGTGGTAGGAAATACGGTCACACGGTGTTGTGACATAGTGACAAATAATCAAGAAGGTGCAAGGAGGCCCCCGTAGGATAGCTAAGATCGCAAGGCCCAGCCTGACGGTTTATAAATAGGCATGAGTTTAAAAATTCCATTCTTGGGAGCTCTGCCCTTAGTGTAAGGAATAGGTCATTTCACATAGAAATGATACCAAGGAGAAAATAAGAAAGGGATTTCAGTCTGAAAATTGCGTAGAGCGGCTCTAGGCCTAAAGGCTTAGCCGACAGTCATAGGTAGTGGTCCTATGGAATAGAATCAAACTGGGTCTAGAAAGAAATGGGCTTAAGGAAAAAAATATTTTTGGCAACATTATTTAATAAAATAAAAAGGAGTTGAGGTAAGTTAATTTGGTAGTGCAATTTTGACAAGGCATGTGGTTGTATAGAAAAATGCATAGGAAACTAGGTGAATTAGTCAACAGCTAAGTAAATGCGAATAACAAGGTTGGTGATTGGATTAATGGTGACTGCAAACCTTATCCTGAAAGTAAGAAACTTTCTCTATTCTCACTTGCACGCCAAAAGGAATTAAATTGATAAGATCACTGAGTGCAAAAAATTTGGTCATAGAAAGATAAAGCGATGCTTGAGATACATCCTTTGTTCTATGGTAAATTAATAAGCATGGGGAGATTTATTATAGTGTGCACTTTGACTGAGAATTTATTCTCAGTATGAGAGACACACAGGCATCCATTCTGTGATTTAATGCAGCCTCAATAGTTGAGTAAACAAAGCCCATTCCCATAGTTTAATGTGGTTGTAGAGGTCAAAAAATTTGATGCAGTAGTAGCATGGGTAGGTATTATGGTGACACCTTCAGGAAGTGTGGAGAACAATAGGGACTGCATCGTTCCTTGTACATCAACAAATAAAAATATTGGATTGCGGTAATGAAAAATGGGGAATGCAACATTGTTGTGGGTTGAAGTGTGGAGAAGTGCAAGGTGTTGTATGTGAGTGTTATAGATGAAGAGTGACCGAGGAGAGAAACAACTATTGGTTGAATAGTGAAGAGAGCAGTGCATAGAGGAACTAAAAAGTAGAAGGGAAAGTGTTGAATGGAGTAGCAGATCAGGTTTATATTCTGAGCATTTGCTGATACTTTTGTTCTCAGATTACAAATTCCATGAAAAGCATAATAGTGGCTAGAGCAAGTAGGGGCCTACATTCATAAGAGGTTGGTGCCTCTTGGCAAGTAGTGGCTTATTATCTTAAATGGGATTAGGGCCTCCCGTGAGTGGGTTCTCACAAAAAAATTGATGTAATTAAGTGGGTGATTAATTTACATCATAATAGCAAACAAATTGATGGTTTTCTCCCTTTTGTTTTCCACGAGAAAACATTGGTGTCAATATGTGTATGTTGTTGTGTTGATGGTTTATTTGTTTATGTGAATGATTTACTTTTCTACACATGTTCTATATTAAAGTATGTTCACATAAGCATTTGAGTAAGAGTAGAAGAAATGAAGAATTGAGCTTGAAATAATAATAACCTCACCTATTACTGATTCATGCCCCTCCTCCCCCCAGTAATTCCTTAATCCAACACTTGCTATCATACCCAAGTTCCTTCAAGAATAATTTAACCACTGGAAGGTAGATCCATAAGGAATTATGTCTAGATAAGAGAGTCAAGATGCTTACTCAAGTAAGATATCGATATATGATGGGACAAACTATGTCTTTTTGAAAGTTGGGATGGAAGCCTATCTTATGTCCCTAGGAGTAGATGTTTGGATCTCTATGTTGGTAGATTATGTTGTCCCTATAGTCGTTGCTACTGATGTGGATGCTAAAAAGGTGTATGGAAATAACACAAAGGCCAAAAATTTCATTCTCTTTTGTATTAGACAATTTGAGGTTGTAAAGGTTATGCATTGTAAGTCTTCCAAGGAAGTGTGGGACAAGATTAATTAGAGCCATGGAGGAGATGATAAAGTTAAACAAGACAAACTTCAAACCTTTAGAATTATGCTTGAAAGCTTGAGAATGAGTGAAGAAGAGAGTATAGTAGAGTACTTCCTTAGATTTGATGAAGTGACCAACATGATTAGAGGACTTGGTGAGGATATCAAAGAAGATGTAATTGTCGAAAAGGTATTAAGATATCTCCCTATGAGATTTAATGCTAAAATCTAAGCTATTGAAGAAATGATAGATCTAAAAAGTATCACAATGGATTAGTTGCTTGGTACTCTCACTACCTATGAGATGAGAGTAGGATAAGAGAATACTGAACCAAAGGAGGAAACTTTCAAAGTGTTGAATAATGCTAGGGATCACATAGATCATAAATATTTTTCCAGTTGTGAATCTGATTAGGATCTGGCTCACTTTGCTAGGAAACTAAAATTTGGTTTAGGAAAATATAAAAGGAAGTTTCCTTCAAATGGTTTGACTGTGGAAGAGTGGGACATTTTTCCTCTAAGTTCCCTTACAAAGAAAAGTTAGAAAAGGATCATAATTCTAAAGGAAAAAATTTGAAACATCAAAAGAAGAAAGTCCATAAGAAGAAGGGGCTCTACTCCAAAGAAGATAGCTCAACACTAGAATCTGATAGTGAGATATCCTCATAAGGTGAGTCAAATGAGTGTTTACTTATGGCACTTGAAGCTAACTCTAAGATACAAAATGTTATAGATTCTAAATAAGAATAAGATGGAGTAGTGGACATTGAAGGGGAACTCATTAGTACTCTTGATGAGTTAAAGAAAGCCAAAAAAGAAACAAACAACTACAAGAGAAATTGCTGGGAGTTGAAGAAGGTATGTATAGCTTAGATAATTATCAAAAAGAAAAAATTTACAAAACCATGATAACCAAAGAGAAGTTTTCTCTTTTATTAGAAGAAAAATGAAAAACATATGAAAAGCTAGAAGAAGAGAACAAACACTTAAAGAAGGAGTTGATCAAAGAAAAAGGGGAGATGATCCCAAGAACATGTAAAGGAGATATTTTTTCCCTCAAAATTAGGCAAGAAGAAGAAACATAGAAGGAAGAATTTATTAATGACCTGATTCATAAATGGGAAGGAAACTATTAGAGTCTCGAGGAAGAAATAGCCTCTCTGATAATTGATCTTAAGAGATTATAGAATGATAAAGGTGTGAACAAAAAGCTTGCAGAAGGGATAGGAAAGCTAGATCATATTCTTAATAGTCAAAGGTATTCATAGAAAAATACAATCCTTGGATATTCCGGATCACAAGAGCATTCTATGAGAAATATGAGCTTCATGTCCACAAGATTCGAAGAACCCCAAATTTATGCGAAGGGGATTTAAGTAAAACTCAATGAAGGCAAGCTAAACTCAAGATAGGAAGGCACCCAACACAGGAAGAATAATTCTAATCTCCTAAAGGACTCACCCCATAGGAGAATGAATAAGTTAGCAAGACAACATATGTAACAACAACCTTCCCAAACTTGAATTTTTTTCAATTTCATGTACACTAATTTATTTTATAGTCGTTGCTATGAATGTCAGGTCTTTGGACACAAAGCTACTAATTTTATAAGAGTAAAAGTTGAAAGATATGAAAATTACAGATACAAAAAGTATCTAAATAGTACCTCTCAAAATTCTCTCCCCAAAAATAAAAATCCTTTCTCTACCCTAATGTTTGATGTTGAATGTTTCAAATGTAATAATTTTGGGCATAACATGAGTGAGTGTAGGAGCAGGTTTGAGTATGCATCTAAATATTAGAATTCTTGGAAGCCAACCCTTCAAAAGGACAAGAAGAATTGGAAGCATAACACTGGAAACAACATGAAATGTGGACTGGAACTATCTGCACAGTATCAAGAACCTAGGTGGTATGTGGATAGTGGTTGTTCCAAGCACCTGATTAGAGATACGAGTAAAATCTTGTCTCTAAAAAAAAAGGATAGATGGAACAATTTTACTTTTGGAAACATTACTCCAGCAATAATTAAGGGTAAAGGCACAATTAATCTTAATGAAAAAGCTAAGTCCCAAAATGTGTTGTATGTGGAAGAAATCAAGCATTATCTTCTTAGTGTGAGTCAAATGTGTGATAATGGCTACAATATGACCTTTCAATCTAATGATTGTGAGATATGAAAAGAAGAAAATGCAAGTTGGTTGGAAAGGCCATAAGGAATCAAAATAACATGTATGTGTTTGATGACTCCAAAGTGATATGTTACCTTGGTAAGACAAGTTAGACTTTGTTATGGCACAAAAGGCTTGGTCATATAAGTTTTGACAACTTAATAAATATTAGCAAGTTAGAAGTTGTAAGAGGATTTCTAAAATTTTCAAAGCCTCATGATTCAATCTACAAACCTTATCAATTCGGTAGGCAGACAAGAACTTAGTTCAAGGAGAAGGATTTCTCATCATCTAAACCACTGGATCTTATTCACACATATGCAGTCCAACTAGGACAAAAATCCCAAGAGGAGAAATGTATTTCATTTTATTTATTGATGATTTTACCAGAACTGCATGGATAATATTTTTGAAAGAAAAATCATAAGCTCTTAATAATTTTAAGATATTTAAAGATCAGGTTGAGAACATGAAAGGTCAAAATATCAAATGTTTAAGATCAAACACAGGTGGAGGATTCACTTTGAAATAATTCGAAGAATATTGTGAAGAACGTGGTATAAGGAGATATTTTTTGTAACAAGATCTCCACAACGGAATGAAGTAGAAGAAAGAAACAACAGGAAAATTCAATAGATTACTAGAGCTATGATGGATGAAGTAGATGTACCACACACCTTTTGGGGAGAAGCAACTCAAGCAGTAGTGTACCTAGAAAATAAAACACAACTCAGTCCTAATAGTGATAAGACTCCCTCTGAGTTATGGAAGGGGAGTCCCACATCACTGAAACACTAGAAGGCGTTTGGGAGAAAATTATTTATAAAAAGGAATGATAAAAGAATAAAAAAATTTGAGCCTTCTGCAAATGACAGTAGATTCCTTGGGTACTCAGCCCAAGGGAAATGATAAAAATGTTTCAACAAAAGCACAAATATAGTCAAAGACTACATTGACATAGTAGTGGATGAGATAATGCCTTAATATGATCCATCCAAAGGTAAAATAAACCCAAATGGTGAAGAAATTTTAGCCATTAGATTCTCAGACCATGAGGAAATAGAGCCAAAAGATGAAAATGAAGAAATGGGTGCAACACTAAAGGAAAAAACTCTTTCTAGGTATGTGCAGAAATAAAATCCTAAGAGGAAAATTATTGGAGATCAAAGAATTGGTGTACATACCAAGAGGATATTTATTGGCATCCCAAGCTGTGAAAATCTTGTTCTTATATCTCAAATTGAGCCGAAAAATTTCATTAAGGAAAGTGAGGATAAATCCTAGGTAAAAGCAATGAAGGAAGAGTTGGACCAAATTGAGAAGAATGACACTTCAGAGATTTTCCAAGAACCATAGAGAAAAACATCATAGGAACCAAGTGGGTGTTCACAAATAGGATAAATGAGCAAGGCCAAGTAATTAGGAACAAGTCTCACTTAGTTTGCAAAGGGTATGCCCAAATAAAGGGGATAGATTTTGAAGAAACCTTTGCATATGTAGAAAGGTTGGAAGCTATTAGAATGTTTCATGCTTTTTCCAATCATAAAAACGCCAAAGTATATCAGACGGATGTGAAGTCAAATTTTCTCAATGGAGATTTGGAAGAAGAGGTATACATGGAACAACCAAAATGGTTTATGCTCACAGAAAAGGAAGAGTTTGTTTGTAAACTGAAAAAAT
The DNA here is from genome assembly GCA_031772625.1 of Pinus tabuliformis. Taxonomy (NCBI): domain Eukaryota; kingdom Viridiplantae; phylum Streptophyta; class Pinopsida; order Pinales; family Pinaceae; genus Pinus; species Pinus tabuliformis. The sequence continues at coordinate 1,880,788,873 of CM062816.1, read as the reverse complement.
CCTTATACGGGATCAAACAAGCCCCTAGATCATGGTATTCCAAATTGGATAAATACCTTCAACAAAAAGGCTTTAAGAAGGGAATTGTAGAAAAAAATTTGTATATAAAGTTTAAAGACGACCACCTATTGATTGTGGTACTGTATGTTGATGACATAATCTTTGGAAGTGATCTGGAGTAGTTGGGACATCAATTGGAAAACTGTATGTAGACAAAATTTGAGATGTCCATGATAGGAGAACTATCATTTTTTCTAGGATTACAAATTTCTCAATCAAAGGATGACATCTTCATATCTCAATCCAAATATTTGAGAGAAACACTAAAGAAATTTGGACTAGAAGAATGCAAGTCGGTTCACACTCCTATGGTTATTGGTTGTAAGCTGTGTAAAGAAGATGAGACATCTTCTATAAATCAAACAGTCTATAGATCGATAATTGGAAGGCTGCTTTACCTCAGAGTGTCGAGACCTGACATCATGCAAGTAGTGGTTTTGGTGCTTATATTTCAATCCCACCCCCATGAAATTCATGAGATTGTTTTCAAAAAGATTTACAAAAACTTTTAAGGCACAATAGACTCTGGTTTGTGGTATGCTAGAAGAATAGAGTTTAAATTAAAGGAATATACTGATGTTGATTGTGCATGCAACATTGATGACTGGAAGAGAACTTCTGGTGCAACATTTTTTTAGGAGAATGCTTAGTTACATGGGTCAACAACAAACAAGACTCCATCTCTCTACCAATAGTTGAAGTAGAGTATATTGAGCTTCCACTTGCTACTACCAAATTCTTTGAATGAATTAGACATTAAAGGACATTAAGGCAGAGTTGAATGATCTAATGCCAATCATGCGTGACAACACTAGTTCTATCAACATTTCCAAGAACCCTATCATGTAGTCAAAGACAAGACACATTCATATCAAGTTTCTCTTCTTAATAGAGTAAGTTGCTACTAATGTTGTTATACTTGAATATGTGGCCACTAAAGAACAACTTGCAGATATTTTCAGTAAGCAACTACCAAGAGAACCCTTTGTGTATCTCCGATAAGAGATAGGAGTGGTGACTCCATGCAAATGACTCAAATATAAAGAGTCCTGGCTACTACTTAGCTTGTTGGATCAATTGAAAAGTGGGCTACAGAATTTGGGAGCATCCTTTGCCATTAATGTCAAAGGGGAAGAAGTTTATCAATTCCAAGGGGAAGATCAACGATGGAGTAAACCATGTTTGGTTTCAGGGTAATCTTGGTCTATTGCCATCAATGAGAAAGGGAGGGATTGTTAGGACGTAGTTGACATTGTTTGAATGGTTGGTGGTGTATTGCGTGTTGGAATTTGTGATCACTTAGAGAAAACCCTGGCTGTAGGAAAAAATCTAAGGTAACCTCTATAACTCAGTCAAATCTTACTAGTTATGTACTCAACACATCGACTCTATCTGATTGGATTATATAAAATTGGTTTGGAAAGGATAGGAAAAACCATTGGGCATGGAATATTTTTGAAAATTAGTTACTGATTACAGGCTATATGAATAGAATACAGAGGTAAAGTAGCAAAAAAATTATTAGACAATTCATCATTCAACTATGATAGAAGAAAATAGAAATAAATATCGAAAACATATCAACTAGTGCATTCTGTGAAAGATATTCAAGTCGAAAACATATAAACGATTTGGAAATTCTAAATCTGAGCTGATAAAAAAAATTCAAATTTAATCACTCAATCTCAAATGTAGAAGACTTATGGATTAGATTGTGAAATAAAAGAAATAACACGCAGTAGAAAACAAACAAGAAACCCACCACACAGGAATCTCTGTAAATATGAACAAGTAACACAAATCACAACATTTATATTAATGTCAAAATTATACACACTCTACCAAGCACCTATAAGAATTTTCCAACCCTTTTCAATTATAAAGTCTCTGCCTTTATAGAATACTCACATTCTCTAAGAAAGTTTCCAGCAAAGATTTAATTACAAAGTCTAAAAATAGATGAGAAATTTTCTAATTAAAAAATGAATACATTACATCTTTCCATCATAAAACAAAAGAAATAATAATATGTATCTAAAGATCATGTTTTTTCTGGATTCATAGTTGAAGCTTAGGATTCCCAAGTCAAATTTCATGAGGTGGCATCTAAGTCAAAGTTGATAAGGCATTTTTCTAAAAATGGAAAAGATTATTGCTGGTGAATTCCTTCAAAATAGGCTTCAAAGTTCATTTATAATATCTCAAACTGTGATAGTTGTAAAACATTTGAGAGAGGTTTTGTTGATGGACCTGTTTTCAACAAACTCCTCTTCAGGTTTTCAAAAATACATTTCTAGTTGTTTAGAAATTGCGCCCAAAGTTATTGTTATTTATAGGAAACAATAGAGTTTTAACTGACCATTTTTACAAAAATGCGTCACTACTCTAGTTTTCAGTACTTTAAACCTGTCTTTTACAATTTGACGCTGAAACTCACGTTGTGAGTGCTTTAAAATTCTTATTATTTATAGATCGACGCTGACACTGAATATGTTTGCTCTTTAAAATTATTGACTAAAATTGTGATAACAATTGGCTCCAAGGGGATGTTGTCGATCATAAATAGTAGCAAGAACCAAATAGACCAAAATATTGATCCATTGGGCTGATCCCAACTCAAAAAATAAAAATTGTAATCTACACTTATTCTGTAACTAAAAACCAAACTGTAATCCAAACTAAACTATACACTACGCTGTAAACTGAAACTGAAAAATGTAGGATAAAAATAAATACTTGGCCAACAGGGTTATTGCATACTCATCTTACACTAAACTACTGAAATAACTCCTCAATCAAATAATAAAAAAATTCCAATGCAACCAATCCAGTAGCTTCTCAAATACTGTGGATTTTTAACTGTGCTTCAGCAAAATAAAAACTTGAGAGTATAGTGGCAAATATAACTCAGGATGTAATTTGTCTCCATAGGGAAAAAAAGTTGAAAATTCAAACTGAAAAAAAAACTCTCCATGTAGTCAACTACAGGACCATAAAAATGATGTTCTATCTGATGACCCTCAATGTATTAAATGACTAGATAATCATGGTTGAATTTTTCAAATTTATTCACTATGTCAAACCATGACTTCAACTCTAAATTGTCAAACTCATTCCAAAAAAAAAAACATCCCTTAATCTCAATATCAAAGGTTAGAATTACCTCTTTTTTTTCAGATGAATAAGGTTTTCAAAGGATTTATTCTGATCTTGGAAATTATGGGACTATATTTGAGCCTCTAATACCTCAATAACCTTCTCAATTTCTCCAGTGAATGTTTCTAAAAATATATATATTATCCTTGAAATAAAAGTTGTATGAATGTAAATAAATAGGTAAAAACCTTGAAAAAAAACACATCAATATGATGATCATCAAAAGTTTCCCAATATTCCTTAAAACCTTAGTAGAAATAGGAATTTTAACATAACCTGTCATCTCGATTGACTAGGCAACTAGAGTTGTAGTTCAAGCTCTGAATTATTCGGACAATGGAGTCACCATGAAATTTCTGAACTTTGTATTGTTTAATGATGGAGTCGTTAGGTGAATGGTGCAAAATTGTTTTTTGTTTAACCTTTGCTCACCATCAAAAGTAAAATCTAATCATTGTCATTCTTCTGGGATATTTTCTTGAAGCTTTATCCTCCCCGGAAACGATGCCAAAATATTATCGCTTAGAGAAAACCATGGATGCGGGAACTACTCTAAGGTAACCTCTAATTAGTATTTTAAATTGAAACCCATTCCTTTTCATTCGAACGGGGATCCCTTCTATAACTCAGTCTATTAGTGCTTGAATCTGCCTTAGGCTGAAAGAAGGCGAGGTTCAAGGCAACATCAAACCAAGCTCAGCCTCGTAGCTAGCCCTACGAGGACAGGAGAGGGCTCTCTCCAAGTCACACTCAACGAATAAGTAAATGAAATGGCCTGATATGACTTACAATGAACTATTTGTCTTAGGCTAGTAAGTGAAAATGAATATAAAGAGTGATTTTTATGAATGAATTTGTTTCTGGGATGTTATGGGACCTCTGGACCTCAATGAACAGAGAACTTAACATAAAGGCATAGATTGTTTCGTGAGGCAAGGTAGGCGGAAAGCATAGCAATTTAGTTTTAAAATATGGCAGAATGGAGAGATTGATTAAGAAGGTGAAAAGGGAATAGGAGATGAATCTTTTTCAACAGAAGAATGAACACTATACATGAAGTTTTCCTCTAGGTAGAGCAATAAAATTGAATTCTACCTAATCTCATTCAAAAAACTTCACTAGAAATGAATATGAAATGGACTATGAAACATAACAAGATACATATGAAACATAAGAGACACACTTGCTACACTCACAACCACATGAATCTCATGAAATAGAGCTGCTACCTCTCATTAGTTCTATATCAAAAATACATAGTGGAGAAACAAAGTTTCTTTCCCACAGTCTCCCAGAAGTTACAAACCAACCAAACAAAAATTGGTTTGCAAATGGTTTGCATACAATATATAGAATGTGCCATGAAGAGATAGAACGCCCAAGGGTCACAACATGAAGGTGGATAGCCAAGCATCAGCTACAGGTGCAGCACCAAAAACATGACACATGGCTTGGGTTACCCTTTGCCTTCCTTTGCCACTTGTATAACTGACCATATGGAGTGAAAATATTTGTAAAACCGTCATGCTCCTCCTCCTGTGCGTCATGCTCTTTTCTAGGTGACTTTTGGAGGCCTTCCCGATGTCAAAATTGAGTGCACGATAGCTCTGTAGAAAGGTATTGGAGTCTACTTTCCAACCCCACTGGAATTTTGTGATTTAGAGTTCATTTGCCTTGTCAAAAAGCAAATCGCCCAAGACTAGTCGAACTGTGCCAACTGAGGCTGCCTCAAGGTAGAGTTCTGTTGTAGCCAACTGTTGAATGCCTTATTCAACCCAAAATTGAGCTCACAATAGCCCATTGGAAATCCGGTCCTGTCTACTTTCCAACCCAACCAGAATTTTTCAATTTGGATTTCATTTGCCTTGTCAAACATCAAATCTCCCAAGACTGGTCGAACTGTGCTAAATGAGGCTGCCTAAAGGCAGAGTGCTGTTACAGTCAACGTTTGAATGCCTTCCCAAACTCCAAATGGATCTCAGGATAGCTCATTGGAAAGCTATTTGTCTTTAGTTATCGTTTGGATCATCAAAAAAGTCATTTGACCGACCCAGCTAGGCGAAAAGTTGATTTTCCCAAGGTCACTCCAGAGGTGCATCAATTCTCCCGAGACAATTGTATTTCTGACATTTATTCAAAACCATGACACCTGTGTAAAAATTGAAGGATTTTATTCTTCCTTGGTCTATTTTGGACAAAAACCTCTCTCAGTTTTCCCAAATTCATCTTTGATTGCTCAGAAACATCATTTGAGTGAAACATATCCCAATGTGTGGGACTAGGGATTTGCTGAAATAAAGCGAAATGAAGGGGATAGGGAGCTTCTAAATTCTTGAGGGAATTTTGGGAGGTATGGAGGGATGTTAGGAAGTAGGGTAAAGTGGAATATCAGAAATTGAGTGAGGGGAAGGGGTCCAAAAAGGCAAAACACAGGCCCAACCATGGAAAATTGCCAGGCTGTAGCAAGAAACTAGGGTTTGTGCGAAAATGAGGAATTTGAGGAATATCAGTGATGGGAAGAGTTTTATAAGGCACATTATGGATAAGGAAAGGTGTATGAACATCAGGATACAAGTTTTTCCGATGATTTGACCATCCAAGAGAAATTAGCTTCAAAACCCTAGGAGAGGGAAATGAACCTTGCCTTGGCACAACTGAAACATGAACAAGGTGTGAAATGACCCAATGGGACTTGACATGATGATGACAACCCTCTGAATGATGTTAGACTCAGCTGAATGGTGACATTGACTGACATCTGGACAACTTTGAAAGGAGTGAAAGCAAACCCTAGGCCTAATGCCTAGTGACCAAATTTTACTTGAAGACTCACTGAAATGATAAAATTTGACCTTGACACCTTAAAATCACTTGTGTAAGAGCATATTTGATCACTGGAGGAAGGCTGCAAAGACTGACACTAACATTGGCTCCAATGGGGGATGGTAGCTCCTTGGAGGTGCCAAGAACCACAGATCTTTGGGGTGAGCAGACAATGCCTTTGTCCATTGGGCTATGGAGTCTATTATTCCAACATGACTCAATTTATTTACATGAAACTTGACTCAAACTGACTCAATGCAAATGACATGACTAAAAAACTTGACTGAACTTAAAACTTAAAGCTTGGTGGTAGTACATGACCACCTTTATTTCTTACAAGACTACATATCATCAAACTATATCAAACTGCCAATGTAACCAATCAAGAAGATGGCTTCTTGACTGATTCTTCCGATCAGACCTTCTAGTCAACAATTGATACCGGTAACTGGGCATCCAAAAACATAATTGGCCATGATCTCCTTCATCACTGAATACTGCAATAATGACCTTCACTGCTGTCTGCAACAAATTTTCCATTGGATCATGAAAAACATGAAGATTTACCTCATGTTGAAGAAACAAGATGTCTTTTTCTTTTGATTTTGATCTTCCTTCATAATGTTCCTGGTCCTCAAAAAATTCTGAACAAGCAGATGAGTGGATTTCCTCTTCAAAGAACACTTCAAAACATGAAACATATGAGGAAGAATCTGAAATGGAATCCATAATGGTCTGGTCGGTTATAGTCTGAATATATTTCTGATCATCTTGACATGATATGATAGCCAAATTCTCATTACATTCATCACATTCATCAATCATGAGAAAAGCAACTTCGGATGATTCTTGAAACCCAACACTAACATTTTTATCATCTACCATAAATTCATCCAGAGAAAGCTTTTCACTTACTTGAGCAAAGCTCTCATCTTGTTGTCCATGAGCTGATTGGATTACCTCTTCATGAAGGCTTTGTTCTAATGACATGAGAACATTTGGACTCAAAACTTTGTTTTCTTCTATGGACCAATCTGAAACGACACCTTTTCTTTCATCACTTTCAGCCATATGGAACTCTCCAACCTGATGATCTATTTCATGTAATTCATGTCGACTATCAAGATGCAAAACTCCTTCATCTTCCACCGTACTAAAATCTTGATCATGCTGCAAATTTTCATGATCGTCTTTACACTGCTGAAAAGGAATTTCATACAGGGCTTCCATGATTTCATAATCCATAAAATTATCATCCTCATAATATTTTTCAAGGCTCTCAATAAAACCATAAGCATGCTTGCAACAATCATGAACTAGATTCAATGATGGATAAGAGTCTTTATATCTTTCAATGAACATGGCATGAAAATCCTTTAAACTGTAAATACAAGCAGGCGGCAAGCTTTCATACCAAGATTGGGCTTCACCTTCTAGAGTGGCCATGAATATCTTCATTAAGCAATCTTCAGGAAAATCAACCTTCAACTTGCGAATATGCATGTGAAATCGAACTAGATGTAAAGCAGCGTCTTTCTTACCATCATCTTTAAACATAGGTAGATTCTTTGACCAATCTACCTTCGGAATTTTATTTGGAAAGCCTGGAATGTGATCTCGGCTCATGGGAGCGTATCTTCTTGCAATCTGATCCATCGTGAATGGAGTCGCCAGGTGAATGATTTCAGCCATCTTCTTATGTCTGATCGTTGTTCACCATCAACATCAGATCTGAACTTGAGATATGTCCTGGGGCAAGACAATCTACAAGCAAACCATTTTCTTCCCCAGTGGAGTCGCCATTATGTTAGCACTTGAATCTGCCTTAGGCTGAAAGAAGGCGAGGTTCAAGGCAACATCAAACCAAGCTCAGCCTCGTAGCTAGCCCTACGAGGATAGGAGAGGGCTCTCTCCAAGTCACACTCAACAAATAAGTAAATGAAATGGCATGAGATGACTTACAATGAACTATTTGTCTTAGGCTAGTAAGTGAAAATGAATATAAAGAGTGATTTTTATGAATGACTTTGTTTCTGGGATGTTATGGGACCTCTGGACCTCAATGAACAGAGAACTTAACATAAAGGCATAGATTGTTTCGTGAGGCAAGGTAGGCGGAAAGCATAGCAATTTAGTTTTAAAATATGGCGGAATGGAGAGATTGATTAAGAAGGTGAAAAGGGCATAGGAGATGAATCCTTTTCAACAGAAGAATGAAAACTATACATGAAGTTTTCCTCTAGGTAGAGCAATAAAATTGAATTCTACCTAATCTCATTCAAAAAACTTCACTAGAAATGAATATGAAATGGACTATGAAACATAACAAGATACATATGAAACATAAGAGACACACTTGCTACACTCACAACCACACGAATCTCATGAAATAGAGCTACCTCCTCTCATTAATTCTCTGTCAAAAATACATAGTGGAGAAACAAAGTTTCTTTCCCACAGTCTCCCATAAGTTACAAGCCAACCAAACAAAAATTGGTTTGCAAATGGTTTGCATACAATATATAGAATGTGCCATGAAGAGATAGAACGCCCAACGGTCACAAAATGAAGGTGGACAGCCAAGCATCAGCTACAGGCGCAACACCAAAAACATGACACATGGCTTGGGTGACCCTTTGCCTTCCTTTGCCACTTGTATAACTAACCATATGGAGTGAAAATATTTGTAAAACCGTCGTGCTCCTCCTCCTGTGCGTCATGCTCTTTTCCAGGTGACTTTTGGAGGCCTTCCCGATGTCCAAATTGAGTGTTGGATAGCTCATTGGAAATTTATTTGAGTCTACTTTCCAAACCCACTGGAATTTTTGTATTTAAAGTTCATTTGCCTTGTCAAAAATCAAATCTCCCAAGACTGGTCGAACTATGCCAACTGAGGCTGCCTCAAGGCAGAGTGCTATTGCGGTCAACTTTTGAATGCCTTCCTCAACCTCAAATTAAGCTCACAATAGCCAATTGGAAATCCGGTCCTGTCTACTTTCCAACCCAACCAGAATTTTGCAATTTGTATTTCATTTGCCCTGTCAAACATCAAATCTCCCAAGACTGGTCGAACTGTGCCAAATGAGGCTGCCTAAAGGCAAAGTTCTGTTATAGTCAACTTTTGAATGCCTTCCTCAACTCCAAATTGAGCTCAGGATATCTCATTGGAAATATATATGTCTCTAGTTATCATTTGGATCATCAAAAAAGTCATTTGGCCAACCTAGCTAGGAGAAAATTTGATTTTCTCGAGGTCACTCCAGAGGTGCATCAATTCTCCTGAGACAATTGTATTTCTGACATTTCTTCAAAACCATGACACTTGTGTAAAAATTGAAGGAGGTTTTTCTTCCTTGGTCTGTAGTGGACAAAAACCTCTCCCAGGTTTCCCAAATTTATCTTTGATTGCTCAGAAACATCATTTGAGTGAAACATATCCCAATGTGTGGGACTAGGGATTTGCCAAAATGAAGCAAAATGCAGGGGATAGGGAGCTTCTAAATTCTTGAGGAAATTTTGGGAGGTATGGAGGGATGTTAGGAAGTAGGGGAAAGTGGAATCTCAGAAATTGAGTGAGGGGAAGGGGTCCAAAAAGGAAAAACACAGGCCCAACCATGGAAAATTGCCCGGTTGTAGCAAGAAACTAGGGTTTGTGAGAAAATGAGGAATTTGAGGGATATCAGTGATGGGAAGAGTTTGATAAGGTAAATTATGGATAGGGAAAGGTGTATGAACATCAGGATACAAGTTTTTCCGATGATTTGACCATCCAAGAGAAATTAGCTTCAAAACCCTAGGAGAGGGAAATGAACCTTGCCTTGGCACAACTGAAACATGAACAAGGTGTGAAATGACCCAATGGGACTTGACATGATGATGAAAACCCTCTGAATGATGTTAGACTCAGCTGAATGGTGACATTGACTAACATCTAGACAACTTTGAAAGGAGTGAAAGCAAACCCTAGGCCTAATGCCTAGTGACCAAATTTTACTTGAAGACTCACTGAAATGATAAAATTTGACCTTGACACCTTAAAATCACTTGTGTAAGAGCATATTTGATCACTGGAGGAAGGCTGCAAAGACTGACACTAACACAGTCAAATCTGAATAGTTATGTACTTAGTACATTGACTAGATCTGATTGGATTATATAAAATTGGTTTATAAAGGACAGGAAAAACCATTGGGCATGGAGTGTTTTTGACAAAAAGTTACTGATTATAGGCTATACAAACAGAATACAGATGCAAGGTAGCCAAAAAGTTCTTAAACAAATCATCATTTAGCTATGATAAAAGTAGATAGAAATAAATATAAAAAATAGTGCAACTTGTGAATTCAGTGAAAGATATTCAAGTCAAAAACATATAAATAATTTGGAAATTATAAATATGAGCTAATATATAGAATTTAGATTTAATCACTCAATCCCAAACATATAAGACTTATGTATGAGATTGTGAAATAAAAGAAATAACATGCACTAGAAAATAGACAGGAAACCCATCACACAAGAATCTCTATAAATATGAACAAGAAACAATGATGACAACAATTTATATTAATGTCAAAATTCTACACACTGTACCAAGATTTTGTAAGAATTTTCCAACCCTTTTCAATTAATAATTCTCTGTCTTTATAGAATACTCACATCTTGTAAGCAAGTTTCCAGCAAATATTTAACTACAAAGTCTAAAACTAGATGAGCAATTATTTAATTAAAAATTGAATACATTACATATTTCCATCATAAAACAAAAGAAATAATATTTTGTATCTAAAGATCATGTTTTTTGCTGGAGTCATGGCTAAAGCTAAGGATCCCCAAGTCAAATTTGATGAGGTGGCATCCAAGTCAAAGTTGATCAGGCTTCTAAAAATAGAAAAGGTTAATTCTGGTGAATTCTTGAAAAATAGACTTCAAAGATCAATTCTAATCTCTCAAACCATGAAATTTGTGCAATATCTAAGAGAATTTTTTGTTAATGGGCCTGTTATTGACAAAAACCTCTTTGGGTTTTCAAAAATATGTTTCTAGCTGTTTAGAAACCGCGCCTGAAGTTACTACCTTTTACAAGAAAAAATAGAATTTTAACTGACGATTATTACAAAAATGAACTACTACTTTGGTTGTCAGCACTTTAACCCTGTTTGTTTGCAAATCGACGTTGACACTCCCATTGTTCGCACTTTAAGTTTTTTATTATTTACAGATCGATCCTGAAACATAAAATTTCAGCACTTTAAAACTATTGACTAAAATTGTGATAACAACATTGATGTCAACCATGCCAGCATAGGTCTCAGGGGGAGTCCCACGGTTGTTGTAGTCTTAGGTAGAGAACCATCATAGTAGCAGGATATCAAAATAAGATATAAAATATTATAGCTATAATGGTTGGGAGTTCCAAGCTTTGGGGGAGCTTCTGCTTTAGGTGATTAGCTTAAAGGCTCATGGAAGCGGAATTGTTGGTTAGTGTTTGGAAATAAGTTTCAAATGGTATGTGGAAGTCTGCAAATGGCCTCTTGGACCAAAAGATAGATCCAGTAAAAAAATGGACCCCAAAAGTCAAATTATGTAGTGGTAAAATGATTGGAGACCCTTTTGGCACATAGCCAAGTTTGTCACAATTGCCAAACGTAGCGGAAATGTTAGTGAAGCATCAAAAGGAGGACCAGGCTAATGTTGCTAACAACACAACAATGAGAACATTTTTTTATTGGCTTAGGTAGAACCCACTTGATATAGTTACCCTGGTAGATGTATCCCGACAGTTTACTAAGGGCACACAAGCTAAAGCGCCAGGATGAAATCAGGTGAGCCGACTTGGATCACAAACAATGCAACAAATATCTTTCTTATTGGCACAAGTAGAGGCCACTTAACAAAGTAAAGACCAATGGTATGACCTCGGTATACTATTTTGGTGCACGAAAGGAATGAAACAAGAGATAATCACCGAAACACGATAGTAAAGCACGAACTAATGAAAGTGAGCGTGAGGTCCCCACTTTGACAACTTAGTCCGCTGAAGGCTAGCCCGGAGGTGCATCCATGAGGGATAACAAAGAGACAACGTAAAGGAGGGTCGGCCTAGTGGAAAAATGAAGAAAATTTTATAGAGGAAATTGGTGAAGAAAACAAGGCCTCATGAACCCTTTTTAAGAGAGACAGTTGATATCATAGTATTAGCTCTCGGTAGTAGCTAACAGATCCCACCGGAAAACTAATCTCAGAGGTATGGAGCCCGATAGTGTTTAATAGTATGTGGAGAGTATGGTTCAGGCGATATGAAACATGCTCACATGGTGTTGTGGAAGACTGAAGACAAATCAAGAAGGTATCAGGAGGAACCCATAGGACAACTAAGCCTACAAGGCCCAACCTAGCAGTTTATAAAGAGGCACAAGCCTAAAAATGTCAGGCATGGGAGCTCCATCCTTAGCACTAGACATAGGTAATTTCATGTAGAAAGTAGACCAAGGGTGCAAAGAAAATAAAAAAAGGGAATTCAACATGTGAAGGGCATACTGTGGCTTAGCACCTAAAGTCTTAGTCAGTGGTCATAGACAGTGGTCCTATGGCAGAAAATTAAACCGTGTCTAGTGTGAAAGGGGCTTAAGGCCAAAACGATTTTTGGTAGCATTGTTTAATAAAATAAAAAGGAGTTGAGGTATGTTAATTTGGAATTGTAGTTTTGAAAAGGCCTATGGGCCTACAGAAAAATTCTTAGGAACATAGATGAATGAGACGACAAATGAGAAAATGCACATAGCAAGGATACCGATTGGATTAATGGTGATTGCAAAGTCTGTCTCGAAAGGAAGTGAGTTTCCTCTATTATCACTTAAATGCCAAAAGGAATTAAATTGATAAGATAATTGATTGCAGAAGATTTGATCACAGAAGGATAGAGCGATGCTTGAGATACATTCTATGTTTTGTGGGAAATTAATAAGCATGGGGAGCTTTACTATAGTGTGCAATTTGACTAAATTTTTATTCTCAATATCAGAGACACTCAGGTCTCCATTCTGTGATTTAATGCAACTGCAACAACTGAGTAAAGGAATCCCATTCCGAAAGTTTAATATGGTTATAGAGGTCAGATAGTTTGATGCAATAACAACATCAATTGGTATTATGGTGTACACCTTTAGGCAGTATGGAGGATATCAGGGACTGCAATGTTCCTTATACAACAACAAAACAAAATGGTGGATTATATTAGTGAAAAGTGGAGAATGCAACATTCTTGTGGGTTGAAGTGTGGAGAGGTGCAAGGTGTTGTATGTGAGTGTTATAATTGAAGAGTGATTGAAGGAAAAGACAAGTGTTGGTTGAATTGCGAAGAGAGAGGTGCATATAGGAATTGTAGAGCATAAGGGAAAGTGTTGGCTGCAACAACTGATCAGGTTTACATTCTAATCATTTGTAGAGGCTTCTATTCTTATTTTGAAAATTCCATGAAAAGCATAACATGGGCTAGAGAAGGTAGTGACATAGATTCATAAGAGGTTGGTCTCTCTTTCCAAGTAGTGTCTTGCTATCTTAAAGGGGTTTGGGGCCTCCTGTGAGTGGACACTCACAAACAAATTGATGTAATTAAGTGAGTGCTTAATTTACATCAAAATAACAAATAGATTGGTGGTTTTATCTCTTTGGGTTTCTCTATAAAATCACTAGTGTCCATATGTATATGTTGTTGTGTGATGGTTTGTGTGTTCATGTAGATTACTTACTTTTCAACATGTGTTTTGCATGAAAGTATGTTTGCATAAGTATTTGACTAAGAGTAGAAGAAAGTGATAATTGAGCTTGAAATTTTAAGAACCTCACTTTTTATGAATTCACCCCCTCCCTAATAATTCCTTAGACCAACATTTATTTTCCAGAGATACTGGAAATGAAAGCTACTGTGCAAAATAAGGGAGAGAGCAAAGGCCTTTTTTTATTTATTTAATTAAAATTACATGATAGAGTTGACCAGTGGTAATAAGGGCATGCAGGAGTCATGTAAAATAATGGGCATGAATTTTAAAGTATCCCAAAGACATACTTATAATTGGTGATTTCGAAAATAACATCACAACATGGTAGATATAAAATAGTTGTCTGTGCACGCTGATAAAGAGAAAATAAATTCTTCTAGAACAATGTCACTATGATGCAAACCTGTCAACACTATATACATTGTTCAACCTTCATATAAAGCCAGAGTATGGCATTTCATTAATGATTGTCAATCAAACGAGTTATTTATTTCCTAAAATTTAGTGTAAGGGCGTGAATGGTCACTAAACAATTTTTTTATTTTTTATTTTTAGTAATGAGATAGCTTAGGAATAGGTTGTCATTTCACTTATGGAATATGTGGGATGGATGGGATTTGTTTGGGAAAGTGCTATCATTGGCACATATATGTTTTAAAACCCCCATAACTTATACAGTTTGATGGAATGTACATATAAAAAGAATATTAATGTTGACATAACCCATGAGGCCTAGAGAGAATCTTTTATCATAGACTTGCAAGAAAATATATATTGAAATGTGTCTTGTCTAGAGATAGGGAGGGACGAGATTTTTTCTCTTTGACTCGATAAATTTTTTTGTGCCAGAGACCCTAAGGTCTTAAGGAATCCCACTTGAAAATATGAAATTTTAAAGATATTATGGTGGCTAGGCCTGAAATAATGCCCATTTTTTCACATGCATTGTGGAATAATCTATAACAAGGTTAACATGATGTGCCCAAATCTGAAATTTATAGGCGTAACCCAACTTTTAAAACGATAGGGTTATTGTGGAATTTAAATAATGATGATGATAGTGTCATGAACTATATTATGGTGCCTCAAACCATGGTTTATGATTGGGGTGGTCAGTTGTTGTGGGACTAGAGAAACAAAGAAAATGTGTCGGGATGTTGATGTGGGTTTTGTGCACCTTAGTCAACAAGGGATAAGTGATGTAGACTACATTTACTTAGATAGACCTAGCTATTTGGTGTGGCTACCCTCAATAGGTTTTAAGGTTGTGTTAGCCTTTGGATTCCTCCTCTTACGAAGAAGAATACCGGGGGAAAACTAACCCTAACCTATACTATCTAGTAAACCCTAAACTATTATTTGTTATGCCTAAAACTAAGAATTAAAAAATTAAATATAATCCACAAGTTAATAACTATTAAAAGTACAATATACCTAAACTATTATTCATATAAGAAAAATATCAGTTAAAGTAATACTATAAATAAATCAAATACTTGTTAGCAAAAGCGTACATTAAGGTCTGTACAAATAATAATAAAATAATGATAAAATGAAGTAAAGACGATAACTAAATGTAACTAGTAAAAAAAAATATATTTCTCTACAGAGACAATAAGAATATAATTCATAATTTTAATTTATATATGAAATTATAAATTAAAATTGAAACTAGAAAGTAATCCTTAATGCGAAAGAAAAGATAGACAACTGCTAAAATGGAAGTCTCTTATCTTTTGAACAAATGTTGATCAATTGTATATGTTCTTATGATTAGAATCAAGAATCAATGTGAAAGATTCTAATTAATGCACTCTACTTTCTATTACTCGCCAAAGTTATAAAGGATTACTGTAACAATCTCATAAAAGGGATAACCATCCAATTACTTGTTTATGAATCATACCAATAAGAAAATAACCGATATGAACTTATGAACTTAGAAATGCTTCAACATAAACATTAACTCAATCTGTATGACATACATGACAATATATAAGTTCTAAATTTATGGAATAAAACCATAGGAACCTAGAACAAATATATGCCCAGATCAACTATCGATCTCAAGGCACAAGTCATTGGAGAGCGGTACCAATTGTTAAAGAACATATACAAATTGAATCAACGTAAGAAAAGATTTTTAATAAATGTGACACTACAAGGAAAATACCCTCTAGCAGAGGTTTTTAGAAAAGCCCCCATAAAAATGGCCCAAAATTTGGTTGTAGCAAAGGTCGCTAGTGGAGATGGGCGGGGAGATGTTTTAGAGAATAATTTTTAATGGTGTGCCTATCATACCCAAATACACCAGTGTGTTATATTTTTTTTTTCTCAGAAAAATTAAACTATTTCTATTGAGTAAAATATAGTACAATCAAGAGAGACAAGAAACCGGTCGACTGGAAATGATGAAACTATCAACCTCGGTTTCGGAAAAGGGATGAACCATACAAAGAGCTACAGTAATTAACTTGAGACCAAATACTAACTTTTACCCCACAGGGGCAAAGTTCTCAACACGATGTCTTTTCCCTTTCTTTTTATTGACTTTTATCCAGCCATCTTGGGGAGAATGAGCTAAAGCAACTTGAAGATTGGAATCTTCCATCAGGGGGGTCTCCTTATCTGATTCAAAAGAGGAGGTCTCATGGATGCGTTTCTGGGAGATTGCTGAGCCAGAGGGGTGGGCCGAAGTATCAGTAGGCGGATCCATCGATTGAGGCACCTGGTCTGGTTTTGCATCGCTCTCTTCATCGTCCGAACTTGAGGAATCAGAGCTCACTGCTGGCGGCAGAGGACAAGGGGCCCAGCATTTGGTTTTGGTCTTTGCAATGTTGCCCTTTTTCGCTTTTGCAGGGAGCGATGGGCAAGAATTCTGTAGGTGCCCTGTTAGGTGACAATGGTGGCAACATAAGGCAGTGTTTTCGTAGTCCAGGTTCTGGGTCCAAACAAAATCATTGATCTTAAGATTGATTTTATCTGGCAGACCCTTGCTTAGGTCTAGCTCCACACATATTCTGGCATATGTGTAGAGACCTTGATGTTCCCGCATAGAATCTCCCATTAAAAAGCAACCCAAGGTGTTACCTATACACCTATAGACTGCTAAATGCCACAGGTGAGCTGGTAAATTTGGAAGTCTGATCCAGACAGGCGCTTTGGTGATGACTGCAGATGTTGGGTCAAAATCTGGGAACCATGGAGTTAAGAAGAGTCCTGTTGTACCCATAAACCAAGGACCTTCTTCTAAGGCCTGTTCATAATGCTTAGGATTGTCAAACAGAACTATAAAATATCCTTTAGAGCAGAAGTTGACCTTGCAATGGTGAGTCCAGTTGATGTGGATCCAGTCATAGAGGTCCTTAGAGCATGGCCAAAGCTCGTTAAATCTGCAGATGATGGCCCTTTCTGCAAATTTTTGAAGGTAATTTGCAAGGCCAGGGTGGGAGATCTCAACAGAGGGAACCTCCTCTAACTTGTCAACCAAGAAAGGCTTGGGTTTGGGAGCCTCAGGGGAAAAGGGAATCTCAGAGTGTACAACAGCTTTGTAGGAGAAGGGAGGAGCAGAAGAAGATTGACCTACAACACTGCCTCTCAAGCGAAGGGAAAACACTAAAGAGCTATTATTTTTAATGTTGTAAGAAGAGAGGGGAAGAGGATCATCAAGTTGTTTACCTTGAAATAGAAGTCTCTGTAGGGCAGAGGGGATCCCGAATCGGCGTTCCAGTTTTACCTTGAGTTCCTACACCAGATCTGAAGGGGAGACCCATTGCAGAATGGTCTTGCCTAAGATCTATGGGATTTAAACCTGAAAGGGGGCAAAGAAGTTTTTAAATTATTTTTGGATCAACGCCATGCTTGAATCTTTTGGGTTTTCCGTCTCCTGACGAACCAAAGGTGTTGGTGGAGGAAAAGGCTTCTGCAGATGGAAGATAATGCTCCAGCCCTGATCCGCTGCTAAGGATGGGCCTGTGGATCTGTGGATGGACCGAATGAACCTTTGCATCATACAAACCCCTGCCTCGCTGTTGATTTGGAGAAGGGCGAGAGAGGCCCCCGTTTGGAGCGCCGCATCTCTGCATCTCGTCGCCGCCCCTCGATGCGATGTTCCGCAGTCTTCCCGCCCCATGGGGTTCATTGTGCTCAAGAATACAAATGTGCCCAGAGATCGCCAGAGGAAAATGACATTTGTGGTGGCCTTGGTGTGGCCAATAGAAAGCATGATATCATCATCCCAGGAGCCGAAGGGGGGCTGGCCGTCGGAGGAAGTGGCCACGATCTGGCCAGACAGACGACGCCGAGGGATATCGTGCTTCACAAGCTTCCAGGTTATGTTCCACAAGCGAATCAGTTTATCGCAGGAATAGAAGACGATCATGTGCAGATTGTCAATCGTGGTCAAGAAGGCTGTGTTCGCGTCTGAGAGGCACCCCAAGCCCAAAACCAGTGTTGCCGCCATTGCTGCTTCTGATCGCACTTCTGTAAAACCCGTAAAAGTGATTCTAGGGCACCAGTGTGTTATATAATCATATGCACATGTTCTTAATAGAATATGTCACACCATGACAGAGTTATTTTTTTATAAAAAATAAAAACATAATGGTGCATTATGTACATATTGTGAACCAATGCGTATAACACTCGATAACATTGAAAAGGGTTGAATTTAAGAAAATGTCGGTCATAAAATTCATTTCTACCACTCTAGTGCTATGCTCTCACTATGCCTCGGTGCTAAACAAGTACACGAATGGCTCAGTGTGTAACCAATATAGTGCACCATTGTGCGGTTTTAACTTAGAAATAATGGCGCGCTTATTATATTATACACACTGGTGCCTTTAATTAAGATGAATGCCTCAGTGCTTAATATAAAGTGGTGCACCATTGCAGGGTTATTTTTATACAAATAAAAAACAATGGTGCACTACCTATATAAGGTGGATAGGTGCATATACTACTCGATAGCAACAAATAAATATTAAATTTAAAAAGTGTCGGTCCTAAAATTTATTTTCACCATTTCAGTGCTATAATCAAATGATGCACTAGTGCTCTTAAGGTATTTAAATGCACCGGTGCGTAAACAACAAGGCACACCGTGATAGGGTTTTCAATTTAAAAAAATAGTAGTGCACTTAGGAATGTACATGCACTAGTGTAGTTACCTTAGCACACTAGAATAGGGTTAAATAAAAAAATCTATCGGATATAAAAATTCATTTTTACCATTTATAGTTTTGTATATCTCTCAGGCACCAATGCTACTCTTTCCTTTGTCAAGTGCCATGTCATTGGTGCTTCCCTTAGTTTCCATAATTCCGTCTATTGCTCAGTGCATTTATTTTGAATTTTCTCAAACAATGCTCATTTGTTTTTTTCATTTACGTGGTAACCATGCCTTCCTAATGAGAAAATGTCTAGGTAATGTCCATATTTCTCTTTAATTTAACATTTTAGCATATTAAAATTAAAAATTAGGTAAAAAGATCCATTTTTTTTTTACTTTTTTTCCTACGTGGTGCATTCGACTGGTTCAACTTGCACTGATGGTGGTGCAACTTGTAAATTTACAGGGTGCATGCCAAATCAGTGCATTTTGTTAATGCACCATAGTTTTTTGGTGCATTTTGTAAGTTGATACATACTGGGAAAGTTACAATTTTTACCGTGATGCGTTTGGTAAAAGTTACTTCTTGGTGTGTTTGTTTTTACCAAATGCACCGCATGCATAAATATTAAAAAAAATATAACTCGATGCGTTTTTTAACATGAACATTCTATTTTGGTGGTAAAAGCTTATGCATATGCACCGGTGCATAGTTGTATGTCAATGCACTACATCAATAAATAAAAATAACCTATGTTTAAGAGGTGTTTCAAGTAGTTGTACACACTGTTGTTGATGCTTTATGGGTTTATAGTGCACCGTGTCCAGTGCATTACTATTTTTTTGGGACACTGACGATGTTTTTTTTTAAATTGAATGTTATATTTCCATATTTATAAACATATTTTTCATTTAATATTGTTTTTTTGTTTGATGAATGAGACTAATATATTTTATATGTCAATCACACAACATAGACGTCAATAGAGGGAGGAGAAACAACAATAGGAATAAATGGTAAGAGCAATACAATGTGGTCCAGCCATGGGATGCACAAGAGAGGAAGAGAGATTTATATCCTCGCCCTATTACTTCATCAACCAAAGTTATCTTGACGAATGTAGGCCTCCTTAAGTACTATAAGGAGGATACATCCCTTAAGGGGCACCCTTGGTTGTTGGAAAAATTGATCCATCAGTGGGTTTCCGACCAATAGGTTTTCCATGTTGGTCGTAACATGTGGTATGGGCCCACATAGGAGGAAGTATATTTTATCAATGGCCTATCCAGGAGAGGGGATGATTTTCCCCAGTTCCTTGATGTCCCCCATGGTGTTTCAATAGAGATTCATCTTGTCTACTCTCATAGATACATTAGGGATCATGAAGTGCGTGCAATAGATTTTCAGGTGTCTGGTGGATAGTTATGGATCACTTCTTTTGGTGTAGAGGAGGTCAGGTGCCTCTCACCCTATACTAGTGATGGCTAGTGCATTAGTTTCCCTCTTTTGTTTTATGTTGATTCTTTGGTGCAAAGGACACAATGTATTAGATGGTCTACCATTTTTTTGTGGCAATTTTGTATGGATTTAGATAGCTGTTGTGATCTGATATATGGGAGGGAGAACTTACCTTTTTCATTAGATCTTTTTCATTTATTTTTTGATACATTTCCAAAGACAAGGTCTTATTTTGACCATCGCTTTTCTAGGCTAATCGCTGATGTGTGAGTGTGCATGTGAGGTGAGATGATGCCTAAGAGGGGCCTATCAGAGTATCTGGACAAGATTTTTACCGAGGCACTGGGGCTACTGGGTGGTGAGAATGATCACGTTTGTCTTGGTGTCATGTCCTTACACAGGGATAGATTGGCAACATTTTCCCAACATCCTCTTATTCGGATGAGCCTGCAAATAATGGAGGTAATATTAGTGTTTTCTCTGAATTAATCTAGTTTCATTTTATTGTCTTCATTAGTTAGAATCAAATTTATTCTCACACATTCTTTAAATTTTTTTATTAAATTGTTTAATGAAATTGTCTATTTATTTTTGTCTACTATATATTTTGTATACCTTTGTAGTTTCATTGGGGATGTGCCTCCTCCCCCAACAGAGGGATATGCGGAAATGATTAAGGCCATGGAAAGTGAGGCACATCCTCAAATGTAGAAGGGCGTGGACATCTAAGTGTGTAGAGCTGGTGTCAGATTCAGTATGATGTACTACAACTAACTCTGTAGACTTTTGGTTAACAAGGGAGTCTGCCCTGTGATGACTCAATACATTAGGGAAGATCCTAGGCTCCTAGAACTCTTTAGGGACTTTATGTGTGATATGATGTCATATGCGTCATATTGTCAGATCTACTAGGCTACCAGCAGTGAGGAGGGATTGGCATACAACAAATATGGACAAGTCTTGACCCAATAATGCCCCATAAGAGCATGATCATCAGGGTGATGATCCTTTTGGTGATCAAGGTGGTGAACTTATTGGTGATCCTTTAGATACACAGTCTTCACCTACACATACCACCTCATCAGATCATGATTAGGGTGTTGGCGATCTTTCTGGTAGTACTCTACCTCCTCATTATTCACCTCATGATCACCCCCCCACCTCATGTTTATGATCCTTAGAGAGAAAACCAATCATCTTATCCTTCACCTCATAGTTCAATTGTTGAGGCAGTTGACCATCCATCATATTCTGCTATAGACCAGACTACCTCTACTACTGTTGTATCATCTTCTTCTACACTAGACTAGGCTACCACTACTACTACTATATGCATATATATATATATATATATATAGATATAGATGGTGCATTTTTTTCTCATATTGTGGTGCATTCCTTTTGTTGATGTTGATTTACTTAATATATATGTTGGTGTTGATGTATATATTGTTAGGCCATGTTAGATATGTTCATCTAATGTGCTTGCAGGTAGATGTGTATGTGCTAGATAACAATTATTTGACATGAGATGTATATTTGAGGATGTGTTTGATGAGGATGTTAGATTGCAATGCTTGTGTTTTGTTAGATGTTATCATGATGATGATGTTGTGTTATATTATTAGATTTGTGTGCTAGATAATGGCATTTATATGTGCTAGAGGTGTATATAATTAGATGTTGTTAGCGAATTTGAATGGTATTTAGATGATGTTTGTGTTTGTTAGATGGTTATCATCATCATGATGCTTATTTTTATGAAATAATATTTATTATAGATTATGTATTGGTGAACTTATTTCAAATTTTTATAGATGAAATTACATGCAAAACGACTTATTTAAAAAAAAAAATGCAAAGATATTTTTATAAATTACAAAGCCTAATATGGTTAAAACTATAATTTTAAAATTACAATAAATATTTTTCTATTGTTTAGATAGTTCATACATATTCATTATAACCTAATTAGTAAAATATTTCAATACTCACAAGGAAAAATAATTAAAGGTAAAATAATTTAGTTAGCTTTTAATAAGACGAAAATGTATAATTCATTCAATTTTTAATATAAAATATTAATAATAATAATAAATTATTCAAGAATAGAATTTAAACAATGAAAAATTACACATGTTCCATATATAGACATAGAATACCACTATAGATCCATCTTAATCACATATTTGTGAAACACTAAAACAAATTAAATCTTTTGACCTGCACATCTTTTTTCAAGTTTTGCATTCTAAAAAGAGATTTTATATAACGAGGTTCTATCCCTCTTGGCACTTGGTAGATTCGTTATTAAGATGGATCTATACTGGTTTATAAAATTCAATCTATTGTTAAATTTAAAAACCTTACGTCATAATTTGTTATGATTTATTTACATATAATATAACTTATAAAGTTCTATGTTAATCAAATCTAGTTTATCACTAAAGTTATGAGAGTTTCAAGCAATTTATATTTAATATTTATAGCTACTCTTATCAATTTAAATTAAAATTTTCTCTCTAAAGATGAAGAAGAAATGTAAAATAATCCTTGTGAAGTCACTTGTAGTTGGGGATTTTCTCTATTAAAAGTTCACCCTTAAAGAGGCAAGTGAACGTTTTTTAGTAATAAAGATATAACATGTTGGTGCTAATTTAGTTCTTTATTTTCTTTTGTGGTTTAAATTTATTTATTTTTAATAATAAATATGAGTTAAATAATACAAAAATGTAACAAATCTTGGTTGATTTTCCATGTAAATAACATAAGACCAAGGTCATGGCGCACATATTCCAAGCGGAATTGTAGGGAAAATATTATAGTGGGCATCACTCACAGTTTATTAATGGATATGGAAATTGGCAAAGGCAAAGAGACAATAATCTACATTTAATTACAAAAATAAAGGAAAATAGGAGAAATGGAATGTGAAGAGACACAAATTTTCATGCAAGGGACATTAGAGGAAAAATTAAGGAAAATTAAGAATAAGTAGACATCAATAATAAAAAGGAATTAGAGAATTAGTTCACAACTTTTGGTCAGTCTAGTTTGGCTCTCTCCTCTCATTCTGTCATACTCTTGCATGCTTAGAGAACTCTTGGAGCATGCTTGGAGCATTCTAGCATTCACTTGGATTGGAGAAACAAGGCAAATGAAAGTAAGGGAGTGCAAGGGCATAGTTGGATTAACAACTACAACAGGCATAATTTGTAGGTAACAAGTTACATGTGTGATTTCCTTTTTGATTTTTGGATGCATTGTATATGTATGTGGTTCCTTGGTTATTTATTGTCATTGGCATGGAGACTCGCCTGAATTGACAATGGTTTTAGCCTTGACTTTCCATTTCCTAGATAGCCATGATGTAGTGGGTTCCCCATTATTGGATTGTTTAATTGGTTCTCAGGTTCCCCATGGTTGTCGGTTGCAATAAATTCTCACGAGCCCTAGAACAACTTAGGTTTCCCTAGAGTCTGTGGGTTGAGTTACTAGTCTCTAGATCCTTGGGGTTGGGACAAACGCTATGGATCCCTGTAACAACTTAGGTTCCCTAGAGGTTTTCATTTGAGTTACTAGTTCCTGGAGCCCTAGACAACTTGAGTAGAGACCAATTTGGTTGATGTTAGTGATTTATAGACCATCTAGGTGAGATCATTGTCCTTGAGTGTTGAGGTGGTTTGGCCGTTGGAAGCCTAAATTGGTTTTTTTTTTGGTTTAACCCATATGATCCCACATTCATGCTTGGAATATGGAACAGGGGTGATTGGATGAAAGAGATATTTGGTTCAGCCTAATCTATGGTTGGGTGGCACGTGGAAGTCCCTCACTTGGTTGGAATTTTCATATGCTAATATGATATATTTTTCTATTGTGATCTATGGGCACTTATACTAGTTATCATGTTGACATTATGGTTGATTTGTTATGGTTTATATTTGGGTTAGATGTTGGTTATATACATGGTTATATGATATGCTCTAGTTATGGATCTTCTTCATGATTTGTTAAGTTACTAGATGGTTGATGAATGCATGGACTAACAAGTGTTGTTGGAACTAGTTAGAGAGGGATCAAAGCCTTCTTGGTGATTCTATTATGAAATTCACAATTTTAAGATCAAATTCACATTCATAGCCTATAGCTTTCATGTTTACCATATGTTTGATGAAATATATGTTGTATACTAGGCATGTCGTAGTCAATATCTTGTTCAAGTTTGACATTTTGTCATTCTTGTCATCTTAATCATGATTCTGGAAAGTTACAGGAAGATTTGTTCAATGGTTTAGAGGATTTCCTAAAAAAGTGGCATAGATCTCGTGACTACATGATTGAACTAAGGAATTGCATGCAGATAGGCATATGATAACACACAAGTTCACACTTTCACATAGAACACACACTTTTCTATTATACACAACATAGTTACATTCTAAGTCATTTCAACCTTAGTCACAAGTTCTCCTTCGACTACATTGTATCCCACACTCTAGTTACACAAATTCTATCTATTACTCTCTATCTATTTGAACACATAGGTTCATCAATATATATAAGTAAACATTGGATCAGATCACTATTAAGGATCCGATCAAATCCTCTCCATGAATCACTCAACTGTCCCTAATTCTCTCTACATGGATACATATGTGGCATATTACATTTAATAAAGTCTTCTAGAGACTTATCGCTTCCATCAAACTAGCTCTATTATAAAAAAATTTCCCTGGTTTGCTCCAGTGGTCCACGTCCTCCTTGATTTGCTCTGATTTGAATTCCTCCTTTAATTATGAGTGCTCGAATGCTCCTGCATCACACTCTCGAGGCACAAAAATTTATGACCTCCTGGTCATATGCTTTTCCTTGTCCTTAGCAATTCTACCCAGTTCTCAGTGGAACTGCCTTCATGATCTTCTGTGAACTGCAACCAACCTCTGTAGTAATAGTCTTCCTTTGCTACACGATACCTCACCAAGCTTCATCCTCTGAGCTTTAGTCCTTTGGCATCCTTCTGGTTCTCTCCTCTAGAACCAATTGAGCACTCCTTGCTCTAGGTTGCTGCAAGTATTCTCACCTTCGGTTATCATTCTCTGCATGATAGTAAAGACCATAAACTCACCATACTTCAACAACTATACCTCCTTTCCTTCTGCTTGCACTCCTTCTTCCTTCTCGCAGGAAAACTTTCCCTTAACCTTTCCCTGCTTTGATACCAAATGATGAAAGGTGATTTTGGGGTAAACCAATTTCCCCTTTCATTTACAAATTTCGATCTTGAGGCCTGTGGGTTATGGCCCACTCTTTATCGGAAGCATTAAATTGATTCACTTAGGCCATAAGCCTTTAAACCGGGACCATGCAATACTTTATCGATTTTTCTTTAAGAAACCGAACCACAACACTTTATAAAAAATAAACAGGATCACGTGGAAAACCCTACTTGAACCCTTGGGCCGGACTTCAAAATATATAAGCCCACATCTATAATTATTGTCGGTTCTACTCATCCTTTTCTTTTTAGTTGCGCTCCTTCTCCGATCTTCGATCACCGATCGACGCTTATCGCTATTGGCATATCAGCGTTCCATTACACTGTCCACTATCCCTTCAACTCTACGATATGCGATTAGATCTTGATCGTACATTGTATCCTCCGATCCAATGGTTGACATTACACCCGATCAATGAAACTAATCATTGATCCTCTGCCATCGATTAACTCACGACAGATCTGATGGTTCACAAGGATTTCGGGTGAGCAATGTGCACAAGGATTAACCACCTGTTGTGCCCTACAACAACCCCCCATTTCATATCATCTGTATTTACAAATAATCAACATATGAAATGGGTCCCTTTTAAAAAATTAATTGGTATTAATGAATTAGTTCGAAAAAGGTATGATAATCAAATGAGTATGTAAATTGAAGCCTTTTTCGAATAACAATGTTTCCAAAATAAAACAATCTTTTGTTATTGCGATAAAGCGATCGCAAGATCGCATATCACAATGACAAGAGAGACGCACTTAAACGGCACTTTGGCCTTTGCCGATGCGATATCGCTATCGGCAGTCGGCGTTTTATTTGCATACACAAAAAGAGCACATATCTCATTCCCCGATGCGACGCTATATCGGCGATCGGCTATCGGCACTGCCTCTTATGAGAAGACGCTTTAAGTTATAAACCCCGACCCGATGCGATATCGCTATCGGCCGTCGGCGGTATCCCATGCATTTTTTATAAGGCGCCCACCTCTTTCCCCGATGCGATGCGAATTCGCTATCGGA
The DNA here is from genome assembly GCA_031772625.1 of Pinus tabuliformis. Classification (NCBI taxonomy): domain Eukaryota; kingdom Viridiplantae; phylum Streptophyta; class Pinopsida; order Pinales; family Pinaceae; genus Pinus; species Pinus tabuliformis. Next base: position 1,880,762,183 of record CM062816.1, on the reverse strand, counting down.
GTTCGGAAAATCACTTAAATTGTATCTGGTAATGTGTTCATATGCTAGTCCGATGCAATATCGCAATCGGAGTTCGCCGGGGCTACTTTCAAACGATAATGTAACACTCTCCCCCCATGCGATGCGACATTGTTCATCGGTAGTCGGCATTTTCAAAAAACGATTGCTTTGATCTTAAAAGTTATATTTAAATCCGGTTGATAAGGCGCAGATTTCAAAAAACCGTTAAATGTAGGGATAAGGTAATCCATGCGTATTTAATAACTTTGCCCCTTCGATTAACGAATACTTGCGTCTAAGGCATAGCATATCTGTTGCACGCGTTGGGAGGTCATTCAACTGAATAACAGCGTAAAGGTCATTTAATGGGTATCAGGCCTTAAAATCACCATTAATGCATATGCGATCTCTTACCAGTAATTGGATCCGCAGCCACTTTTCGAAAATTAATAGCGCCACGCTTCAAGTGATATATACCTTTCCAATTATGCTTTGTCTTCATTATTCCTCGTGTTACGATTTCTCTTGCACTTGTGTAGAGTTCGTTTGTTGAAGAAAGCCTGAACATGATGGGGAAGAAGAATAAGAGGAGTTCTGGTTCTACTACAGCATCTGTTGCAGGTCAAGCTGCTCCAATTTCGAAGAAAGGCTTAATCTCTGACACTACGTGTGCTGGTCTTGCTAGGACCACATGGCAGGGCACATATAATCTGTTGGAGGCCGAGCAACCACAAGTGACAATGAGAACGGCTAGTGTTGATGTACTAAGGAAGTCTGATGCAACGCTCAAAGACTTGGCCGACTCCTTTTTACACAGAATAGCGGCCAGAGAGCAGGTGCTCCCTTACACAGATGTGGTGCGTTGGGCAATTGAAGAAATCCCTATCACTGATAGAACTTTCCATACAAGGGACGGAAGGATTTTCGGGTCATTCAAGCCTGATGACCTAAGGCGAATGTATCATCTGCCTGAACCGGAGATAGTCTACAACAGAGCCTTCGTGGAGAAATTCGCAAAAGAAAATGAATCACCATCTGAACCCCTCCGAGATTGGAGGCAGAACCCAGCCAAGCACAAGCATGAAAGTTCGGGTAAGTACTCCAACGTTTCTTTGGCTTCTCCCTATTGCTATGTGGGGATTATGATGTGTAGATTGTGGGGATTACATGACTCTGTTAATATCAATATCGACATGGTTCCCTTAATGGAAGCGGCTATCAATAGTACAATTATGGATTGGGCCACTATTCTTTCTGATAAGTTGGTCGTAGCTGTTCGTGAATTTAGACACAAAACTAAAGTCACCGAAAGGAAAATCCCGCCATTTTATTATACCGCTTACATTATGGATACCCTGTGTTTTAATTCTGAGTTTCCTGTCCTCGGTTGGAGATGGACCACCCAAGATCCAACACCCATTCATTTATACCATCAGAAATTGTGGAAGTCCTATTACAAGGATCATTTGTACCAAATTTGTAATGGTTTCATGGTGCCCATTTACTATTCTATCTATGACAAACCCATTCCCAGAATTTCCTATGAAGCTTCTTTTGACTTACCAGCCATAGCAAGTTGGTTCAGGGAAGAGTATTTCACCTATATCAGAGTTTTTGGGAGTAAGGCTAGGCCACATGTCCTCCCTTTATATATCCTAGACAAGTTGTTAGCCCGGGAAATCTGCTACCAGATTATGGCTGAGAGTGTCACACAAACTCTCAAAGAGGAGAAGAAGAAAGGCTGGCCCCCTTTTCCTTTAAGAATTGGGGTTTTTACTTTGCTTAATTACAAGCATGCAGAAAAGGAAGCGACAAAACTCCAATCTTTATCCCTGGCCACTCTCCCAAGCAGACTCTATGATCCAAAGCAAACTGCCTACACTGCCCTAGAACAAGCAAAGTTGACGAAAGTTGATCATCAAGAGGATATGTTTGATGACCTGTTCGTAGGTATCGAGACAATCAGCCAAGCCAAACAGCTTGCAATAATGAAATACAATGATGAGGCGTTGACTGAGTTTAATAAACTTAGGGAGGAGAGGTTGCAAACTCTGCCTCTAGATTTATTATCCACAACTCCAGCGTCTTCCTCAAGCGAGCCTGGTCGGCAACAGATACATCCACCTCCTGTCACAACTAAAGAACAGGATAAACAACAGGAGGAACGGCAGAAGAAGCTGCAGGCTGAGAAGCAAAGAAAAGAGCAAGCAGAGAGGCAGAAAAAGGAGCAGATAGAAAGGCAGCAAAAGTCAAAGAAGGAATAAGAGCAGAGGAAGAAGAAGGAAGAAGAAAAACTGAAGAAAGAACTAGCAGATAGGCAGAAAAAGGAATTGGAGGAGCAACAGCGAAAAGCACTTGAAGAACAGCAGAAGCTAGAACAAGAAAAAGAGCGGAGCAAAGCCCATACAGAGCAACATAAGCAAACCTCCACCGATCCTGAATTGATTAAACAATGGAACCAATTCGATTCCATTATCAGTGGTAAAGAAGGCTCCAAAGACAAAGGCTCCTCTAAAACAAGCGATGCGCCCGATACCACTTCTTCTCAGGTTCTAGGAGGAACCAGCGGCCCACCCATTTCACAGGATGTTGAGGTAATCAATAAGGACCCTTCCGATCAAATTGTTCTCCAGGTGGAAGAAATTCCTCCCCTGGATATTTTCTATAGCCCAAAGCATAGAGCCGTTATCAAGCGCTCTAAGAAAAGACGAAGGCTTGATCAACCTTCTATCTTTCCTGAGCAAACAGTCACGGGCAATATGGTCTGGAAGGAAGATTTGGATCCCTCCGATGATCTAACAAAGCTGTCGCAATTCGCGGGAGCTTATTCTGCAGCAACTATCGACAAAGCATCAGAGGTAAGTCTTCTGTTGAAGACTAAGGACCATGAAATATATGCATTACAGGTGGAGGTAATTGAGGCGAAAAACAAAGCAGCACAGGTGGAAGAGCAGTTGCTGGCTCAACAGCAAGAAAACAATTTGTTAACCCAGCAACTGCAAATTGAAAGACAAAGGATAGACCAAAGTGAAACTCAGAAGGCAAAAGAATTGTCGGAGGCATTGTCACAGTTGAAAACATCAAATGAGCTGATGATGAAATCAAAAGATGAGCGAATAGCTCAACTATCAACACAGCTCGAAGGTATCAAGAGCACACAGAATGTGAAAGTCTTCAGAGCAGAGGCAACTCAAATAAATGGCGCATTACTGTCTCAGATCAGACTTTTATGTCAAAAACTTGTTAAGGCTGAGCAATTATGCGAAATATCTACAACAGTGTGTGAGCAAATAGAGAAGGCCAGGAATGAGCTAGAACAGGCCGAAGAAGCCATATCCGATTATATTGAGTGGCAAGATACTGACGAAGGGAAAGCGGCGAATTTGTCCCGAATCCATGAAACGTACAAAGACATCCTCTTCACGAAATGGAACACTCAGGTAATGAAAGCAGAAAGGGCGGCTTCCAGGTGTAAAATAATTGCCAGCAATATGATCGACCTAGTCAATGATACACTTTATTTGGCGAACATGATCTCCAAGTGCACACCTGGAAGCATAACAACAGCAGGTATGCTTGAAGAATCAAGTTATCCTGACTTGGAGGAACAGAGGAAATTAATTACCGGAGTAAATACTTTAACCTCTGATGCATATTGGCTCTTTCTAATCAAGCCACATACTCAAAGGTCTGCTCTCAAGTGTTTAACAGATGCCCTCGGATACCTGATCCTCGACATTCAAGATGCTACATATGATGCTCAGCTAACTTCGCGTATCAACACTCCACCAGAAGTAGAGCCAATGCTGGCGATATGTCAGCTCAGGAGTAAAGGCAAAGAACCCATCGAATGAAGCATTGCCGCCAACTGCCAGATTGCCAAGAAAGATGGAACAAACATTTATTGATGCCAATTTAATAGCTTTTCAGTTGTTTAGATATTTAGATTAGTATAGTATTTATAGACCCTTTCATTGTTTTGGAAAGGGTCGTAAAATTTTGTAATAAGACTTAAAGGCTGAAGTTTGCACTATTGTGCTTCAGTCAATATTCTTTTTGTGAAACTCGACCAACGGTCCTTAATTTTGATTTGAAGGCTGTTTTATACAATTGCGCACGACTGTCTGTTGTTTGGAATGCTTTCCGATTTGAAGGAAGGACTGCGACATAGTGATTGATGTACTGGATTGATCGATCAGCTTACATGGTACTATTATCTGTATCTGTGTTCTTTCTTATTATATGAATTGCTGTGTTATTATCTTTGCTATTGTTGAATGCATGTATGTGATATAACAGCGAATCGTCATTTCACTTCACTATTGAATGCTTGTGTTGATTTGTTATCCCTTTCACTCATGCATGTATCAATGATATGAATGATTAAGCGTAGTAATTCGCTCTAATCGCTCTGCATAACTAATTATGCAGAGCAATGTTTAAATGGTTTAAACGTCTATGCTTAAAGTGTTAGAGTCATTTATATGCCTGCCTTAAAGCACAGATCATCAAACGCTATGCTTTACCAAGTGATAAGTCCCGGGATCCGATTATAGTTATTACATTTTGTTTATGGTTTAGCTGTCCGCTCATTATCATCTTATCTCATAAGTCATTCATCCATCCCATTCACTTATACTTTTTGGGAAACTGGTCCCATTATCCCCAGTCGGAACCACTATTCCAAACGGAAAAGGAGCTGCACTAAGGTCCGGACCGGGTGGTTTCCCCTTTGTTGTGGCAGCGATTTTCGAGGCCTCAACAAAATTGGCGCTAGAAGGAGGGCCTAACTGTGAATGGCAAGCCGACCTAAATCGGCAAGTCATTCTAAGAGTAATTCTCCCTCCAAATCTCCTCGTTCTTCTCAATTGCATGCTGGTTTTCCAGCCCATAACCATGAAGAAGAGTAATCTACCACCACTGCTCAATCCCATCATATCCCAGAACAGCTAAGTCTTGAATCTCCTGAAGTCCAGTCTCTAATCCATAAACTTTAGAGCTTCTCGATCTCACCACAGAAATCTGAGATATCAGAAAGCAGTGCGACTTCGCAGTTCAACCTCACACATCCTCTTACCAGACTTCAGAGCGAAAAACTTGGTATTGAACCCACTGAGTTTCCTTTACCCAAAAGGAAAAAGCCAAAGAAAAATACTGAAGGATCTGATACTGGGGATTTTTCTTCCACATCCTCCATTTCATCTCCTCATCTGCAAAGTCAACCACCCACTCCTCCATTACATATTGTTGTTCACCAGGGAACAGAAACCTCAATATCCCAATCTATTCACTCCTCATCTTCAACCCTTTCCAACACATCCGGAATCCCAGCAGTAGTCCCAACCACTGCCGCCATTATGGCAGATCCATGGACTAGGCCAGGAGCAGTCAACATGCCTGGACCATTGCATGATCTACCCAATGACCCCGAAAAATGGCTGCCTAAATTCAATTCAGATGATGGGATCCAGGCTGAAGAACACATCAACAATTTCATGTTAGCAGTTAACCTAAAAGGAGTGACAGAGCAAGATGTCGTAGTAAGACTTTTCCCTTACACTTTACAAGGATCAGCAGGATCCTGGTATTTCTCCTTACCCTCTAGTTCGATTACCAGTTGGAATACATGCCAAGAGCAGTTTCTCACCAAATATGGAGATGATAGATCCCTAGCAACTTTAATAAATGATCTCTCCAATTTGAGAATAGAGCACAGGGAACCAATAAAGGAGTTTAATGCCAGATTTAATAAACTACTGAATAAAATCCCTACCGTTTCTAAACCAAGTGAGCAAATCCGAAGCGAATGGTACATCACTGCCCTACCTGCCAACATAGCTATCTTTGTAGACAGGGCTGGCAAACCTACCTTAGCTGAAAATATGAAAGAAGCACTTGCCGTTGAAAAGCGCATCAATGCTCTTGAAAAGAAAGCTGTTCTAGAAGATAGAAAAGCTAAAAAAGTCTCGTTTAAAGAAGATTCCAAGAAGAAAACCCCGACGGACCCATATGACATGGAAGGTTTACAAAAGGTCCTTAAAACATTGTCTAATGAAATGGTTGAGATTAAAAAGCAGGTGGCCGAAACTTCAAGCAAAAGACCATTTAGGACTTTTAAGAGAACCGAATCAAAGCCACCTAATGTTATATCTAACGCTGATTCGGACCAAGAAGAAGAGGAAGAGGAAACACCTTCACAAACCGATGATGAAGAAGAAGTAGCTGAATGCCACGGAATGTGGGATTTTATACTCCCAAACTCTGATATGGAGAATGAAGAAGAAGCCTTTCCGGTTACTACAAGAAGTAAAATCACTCCTGAACCCGCCCAGGCAACTTCAAAGAAGAGGAGCGCAGGCGCTACTACAACAAAGGAAAAAGTTCCCCCAAAAAAGTCACCTGTGGTAGTTCCTCAAAACCAGCCTTCAACTTCTAGTGCTCCTTCAACATCCAAGATTCTAGTGGTATCCGATTCAATGGAATATAACATTGTTGATGATATGAAGAAAACCAAGGCAAATATAACCATGTTTGAACTTAGTAAACTGAAACATCAGCAAAAGCTACTTCTCAAAGAATTAAATGCTGTTCCCTCTACTCCCCTTCCCAGTACAAGAGCCGCCAACGATCAAGGCCAACCTCCCGCAGGTATGGTTGAAATTACTGATTCAGTCTTAATCGGAGATAAATCAAATTCTCACACTCCACCCTTCCTGCTCACTTATGAGATTTATAATAGAAACCTACACAACTGTTTAATAGATTTAGGGGCCTCATCTAATATAATGCCAGCTTCAGTTTGCTCTAAGCTGAACATTGAACCCCAGAAGTCTGCAATTCATATTGTACAGTTGGATAGAACTAAAGTGCAGGTTGTGGGAGAAATTAATTCTGTAACCATCAGGTTGTCAGCCGACCCCAGAATTGTCCAGAGAATTGACATTTTAATCGCAGACATACCTGAATTTTATGGTTTGATTTTAAGCAGAGATTGGTCCGAAAAATTACATGGGTATATTTCCACAGATTGGTCACATATGTGGCTTCTCTACAAGGGAAAGCCAAATCAGATAAGGATCGATCGTGAGAAACATATGACCCACACAGTTACTGAATTCGAGCAAGAAAACCAACCTGTGGCATTCAACAACAACATTTTGGGGAATTATTCAGCAGAATCATTCTTTGGCAACTTTGTTGCCCAACCATCTCCTTTTTCAGTCAATCATTTTACATCTCAAATAGAAAAATTTTCACAAACTGATAGGTCCAGATGTTTTAATGATGCTGAGAAAAATGTAGATACTTTTGTTAATATTCCTTTATTTTGGTCTCTGTATTTTGATGGCTCTAAGTCCCCTGAAGGTTCAGGAGCTGGATGTATATTGGTTAGTCCGCAAGGAGAAAAGACAATGTTGTCTTGTAGGTTAGAGTTTGAGTGCACTAATAATACAGCCGAATATGAGGCTTTAATCCAAGGATTATATAAAGCAATCGGTTTGGAGGTACAATATCTAAAGGTTTTCGGCGATTCAGAAATCATTGTCAAACAGGTTAGAAATGCAATTCATTGCCTTTCGACTCACCTTAAACATTACCAATCGCTCGTTCAAGAACTTACCTCACACTTTCTTGCATTCAACATTTCTTCTATACCTCGATCTCAAAATGCAGCCGCCGATTTACTAGCCAATGTAGCTTCAAAACTTCTACCTTCTGAAGACTACAGCCTTGATAGATTTTCCGTAGAATTACTTTTCAGACCTTCAATTCCCGACAATGTCACTAATTGGAGAGTATTTAATCATGACGATGATATTTTGCAGTTTTTAACTTCTGAGAATTCTTATGATAAGCAAGTTATCGAGGAAGATGATCATGATTCCCAGATGAAAGGAGTGCCCAAAGAAAATTCGATCCCCAAACCAGTGGTAAAATTAGAAGACCTTTATGATATTAAAGACAGGTTCAAACCTGTAATTAACACAAAGCTTCAAAGTTCTACCCTTAGGTTTGAATTAATAAATCTAGGAACCAACGAGTCTCCTCAAAACATCAATTTAGGAACAGGACTATCTCAGAACGAAAAGGAAGAATTTATTAAATTGTTGAGAAAGAACAAACAGGTTTTTGCTTGGAAATATGATGACTTAAAGACATACGATACATCTATTATCCAGCATACCATTCCTATGCTTCTTGATAAAAAACCAATTCAGCAAAAATTAAGAAAAATACACCCAAATTTGGAGAGCCAGATTAAGTCGGAGCTTAATAAGCTTTTGAAAGCCAAAATTATTTTCCCAGTCCGACATTCAAACTGGGTCTCTAACATGGTGCCAGTCAGGAAGAAAAATGGCGACATTCGAATTTGTATTGATTTCAGGAATTTAAACAAAGCGAGCTTAAAAGACAACTTCCCATTGCCCACTATGGAGCAAATTCTCCAATCGGTGGCAGGTTCTGAATTGATGTCTTTTCTAGATGGTTTTTCAGGGTACAATCAAGTTCTGGTACATCCCGATGACCAGCTCAAAACTACATTCAGGACAAAATGGGGAACCTATGCATATCAGAAAATGCCTTTTGGTCTTATAAATGCCGGAGCGACATTTCAGAGAGCTATGGATATGGCCTTCAGAGGGTTAATTAATCGATCAGTAGTCGTCTATCTAGACGATATTACTGTATATTCTAAAAAGAGAGATAATCATTTGCACGACTTAAATCAGATCTTTCAGAGATGCAAAAGATATGGTATTTCTCTAAACCCAAAAAAGTCCTTCTTTGCTCTAGATCAAGGAAAACTCTTAGGGTTTATAGTATCCAAAGATGGTATTTATATTGATCCTGATCGGATTAATGAAATTTCTGAAATCCCTTTCCCACACAACAAAAAATCGATGCAGTCATTTTTAGGTCAGATTAATTTTGTCAAACGATTTATTCCAGATTTTTCACAGATTGTATTACCACTTCAGACAATGATCAAGAAGAATTCAGTCTTCAAATGGGGATCAGAAGAAAAGCAAGCTTTTGATGTTATCAAACAGTCAATAATCAATGCCCCAGCCTTGAATACTCCAAATTTTTCTAATCATTTTACACTATATACTATCGCATCCAACACTTCATATGCTGCAGTACTCACACAACTGAATGATAACAACCTAGAAGCACCCATATCATTTTTCAGTTCAAATCTTCAAGGTGCCGAGTTGAATTATTCAGATGTGGAAAAACAAGCCTTTGCTGTGTTCAAAGCAGTCAAACATTATAGACTCTTCCTTTTGAAAACCCACACGAAAGTAGTAGTTCCTTTCCCAGCGGTAAGACAACTACTAATTCAGAAAGAATTGGGTGAAAAGAGAGCCAATTGGGTTACAGCGCTTCAAGAGTATGATTTAGAAATAAAGCCAGCAAAGATTGTTAGGGGCCAAGGTTTTTGCAGGATGTTGGTAGGAGCATCAAACATTCACGAATCAAGCGATGAAGATCAGATTGAATCCATCAATCAGATAAGTCTCACTGATTCTGAATCTCAGTATGCTGATTTGATATTTTATTTGAAGAACGGTTATGCTCCTCCAAATTTATCTTACAAAAATAAAAGGGCCATTAGGATGAAAGCTAAGAACTTCACTCTCATTGATGATGTGTTGTTTAAACAAAATTATGATTCTATCCTGCTAAGATGTCTTGAGAAAACTGAAGCACTAAAGGTTCTGCAGGAGCTACATGATGGACCAGCTGGAGGACATTTTGGAGCTGACACAACAGCTCACAAGATTATTCATGCTGGATATTATTGGCCCACTCTATTTAGAGATTGCCATGAGTACGTAAGGAAATGCCTTAATTGCCAAACATCTGGTGGAAGACAACGAAAATCCGCTTTCCCTCTGCAACCTGTCAACATTGAACAGCCATTCGAACAATGGGGATTAGATATCATCGGGGAAATTATTCCGCCATCTTCCAAACAACATAGGTATATCCTTACCGCTACTGATTATTTTACTAAATGGGTAGAGGCTATTCCTTTGAAGGCAGCAAATGCAGAGGCAATCATCGAGTTCATTGACCAGTTCATCATTACCAGGTTTGGTGTTCCAAACGCTCTTGTTTTTGATAATGCCTCTTATTTCTCAGGAAACGCTATATATGAGTTTGCTATTAAAAGGGGGTTTAAACTGAAATATTCTTCCAATTATTATCCCCAGGGGAACGGTTTAGCCGAATCAACTAATAAGAATCTCATCAAAATCATTAAGCGAACTGTTGAACAGAATCATAGAAATTGGCATAAATCTTTGGTCTTTGCATTATGGGCTGATAGAATAACACAAAAGGCTTCTATAGGGACCTCTCCTTTCAATCTGGTATATGGAAAAGAAGCTGTGTTGCCTACAAATCTTGTTCTTCCATCTTTAGCCCTAGTGCAGTTTATTCAAGAGACTCCGTCTTCTTCTATCCAACTTAGACATGACCAAATTCTCAAATTAGAAGAAGAAAGGGAAAAGGCCAGAATCACTCATGCCAAACATCAACAAATCATCAAAGCATCTTTTGACTCAGCATCATCCGATTCCAAACAGCTTCAAGTTGGTGACTTAGTTCTCAAATGGGACAAGGCCCATGAGGATAAAGATAAGCATACCAAATTTCAGAAAATGTGGCTTGGACCATTTTAGATCTGTGAAAAGATAGGCCATTCAACTTTTATATTGCAAAGCTTATCAGGGTTGAGAGATTCTCTCCCCGTCAATGGCCTGATCCTGAAGAAATTATTTAATTGAGAAGGTAACCCCTTCTCCTTTTTTAGATTTGTGTAATTTGTAGGATTAGTAGGAAATAAAACTGTAAGAGTACCTCCATTGACCTTTTGTTATGTTTGAGAAATCTGTCTCACAGAAATAATATAAATACCTGTTTTTAGATAATAGAACCCTCAATCAAAAGAAATAGTTTCTAGGAAATTAGATATCCTTGTGTTCTGAAACTTTAATCTAAATTTTGAAGACTCCTCTCAGGAAGTAAAAGTTTTGAATCATTTTCTGTTTCCAAAATTAGTCTCCAAAGGTTATCTGTTTAAAAAAAAATAGAGGCTAAACCATTTTTCAGTATCTTCAACTCTTTACTTGTCATCCATCTGCTCTTAAGGAGAAAATTGTTCACCCCATTCACTAAAGGTTGTGATTATTCAGAGTGTAATTCTAAAATATAAAAGATTAAAGATAAGAGGTCTTATCATAAGCCTGCTTACCATGTTCATAGGGAAACAGCTTAACTGACATTACCAATACTGCCTACCAAAACAGGGTAATGGCTTGAAATTTCAAGACAAGGGGTCTCATCACGAGCCGGCTTGATCAGTTAAATTATTACCAGTGAATGGCATTGTCATAAGCTGGCTACCAAACCAGGACAATGGCTTTTTATCTTATTTATTACAAAGAAAAACAGATGAAAAATAAAATATGAAAACGTTTTATGGATTCATTCTGTTAATCACACTCTTATGTGAATGGAAAAGTGGACAATACTATGGTTAAAAGGTATCCCTGTCGAGACTATAAGTGTTTGCTGGCAACAGAGGCTCTACCTATGACAAAGGGGTTAATTATAAAGGCTGATGTGGGAAAGTTTTCTATTTTATCACTATGAACCAATAAAGACTTATTTTAAGAAACTTTTTATGTATTTGGTTTCTTTAAACTAAATGGGACGAAGTTAACAAAATGGAATTCACTTTTGTCAGAACACATGAATATCTAGTTATATTAGAAATTTCTCCTTCTGATTGAGTTTCTATTTATGAAAGGCTTGAATGTTTATGTTAATTTCAGAGATAACTGGTTCTACCAACGAATCGCCAATTGTTGTGCCCTACAACAACCCCCCATTTCATATCATCTGTATTTACAAATAATCAACATATGAAATGGGTCCCTTTTAAAAAATTAATTGGTATTAATGAATTAGTTCGAAAAAGGTATGATAATCAAATGAGTATGTAAATTGAAGCCTTTTTCGAATAACAATGTTTCCAAAATAAAACAATCTTTTGTTATTGCGATAAAGCGATCGCAAGATCGCATATCGCAATGACAAGAGAGACGCACTTAAACGACACCTTGGCCTTTGCCGATGCGATATCGCTATCGGCAGTCGGCGTTTTATTTGCATACACAAAAAGAGCACATATCTCATTCCCCGATGCGACGCTATATCGGCGATCGGCTATCGGCACTGCCTCTTATGAGAAGACGCTTTAAGTTATAAACCCCGACCCGATGCGATATCGCTATCGGCCGTCGGTGGTATCCCATGCATTTTTTATAAGGCGCCCACCTCTTTCCCCGATGCGATGCGAATTCGCTATCGGAGTTCGGAAAATCACTTAAATTGTATCTGGTAATGTGTTCATATGCTAGTCCGATGCAATATCACAATCGGCGTTCGCCGGGGCTACTTTCAAATGATAATGTAACACTCTCCCCCCATGCGATGCGACATTGTTCATCGGTAGTCGGCATTTTCAAAAGCCGATTGCTTTGATCTTAAAAGTTATATTTAAATCCGGTTGATAAGGCGCAGATTTCAAAAAACCGTTAAATGCAGGGATAAGGTAATCCATGCATATTTAATAACTTTGCCCCTTCGATTAACGAATACTTGCGTCTAAGGCATAGCATATCTGTTGCATGCGTTGGGAGGTCATTCAACTGAATAACAGCGTAAAGGTCATTTAATGGGTATCAGGCCTTAAAATCACCATTAACGCATATGTGATCTCTTACCAGTGATTGGATCCGCAGCCACTTTTCGAAAATTAATAGCGCCACGCTTCAAGTGATATATACCTTTCCAATTATGCTTTGTCTTCATTATTCCTCATGTTACGATTTCTCTTGCACTTGTGTAGAGTTCGTTTGTTGAAGAAAGCCTGAACATGATGGGGAAGAAGAATAAGAGGAGTTCTGGTTCTACTACAACATCTGTTGCAGGTCAAGCTGCTCCAATTTCGAAGAAAGGCTTAATCTCTGACACTACGTGCGCTGGTCTTGCTAGGACCACATGGCAGGGCACATATAATCTGTTGGAGGCCGAGCAACCACAAGTGACAATGAGAACGGCTAGTGTTGATGTACTAAGGAAGTCTGATGCAACGCTCAAAGACTTGGCCGACTCCTTTTTACACAGAATAGCGACCAGAGAGCAGGTGCTCCCTTACACAGATGTGGTGTGCTGGGCAATTGAAGAAATCCCTATCACTGATAGAACTTTCCATACAAGGGACGGAAGGATTTTCGGGTCATTCAAGCCTGATGACCTAAGGCGAATGTATCATCTGCCTGAACCGGAGATAGTCTACAACAGAGCCTTCGTGGAGAAATTCGCAAAAGAAAATGAACCACCATCCGAACCCCTCCGAGATTGGAGGCAGAACCCAGCCAAGCACAAGCATGAAAGTTGGGGTAAGTACTCCAACGTTTCTTTGGCTTCTCCCTATTGCTATGCGGGGATTATGATGTGTAGATTGTGGGGATTACATGACTCTGTTAATATCAATATCAACATGGTTCCCTTAATGGAAGCGGCTATCAATAGTACAATTATGGATTAGGCCACTATTCTTTCTGATAAGTTGGTCGTAGCTGTTCGTGAATTTAGACACAAAACTAAAGTCATCGAAAGGAAAATCCCGCCATTTTATTATACCGCTTACATTATGGATACCCTGTGTTTTAATTCTGAGTTTCCTGTCCTCGGTTGGAGATGGACCACCCAAGATCCAACACCCATTCATTTATACCATCAGAAATTGTGGAAGTCCTATTACAAGGATCATTTGTACCAAATTTGTAATGGTTTCATGGTGCCCATTTACTATTCTATCTATGACAAACCCATTCCCAGAATTTCCTATGAAGCTTCTTTTGACTTACCAGCCATAGCAAGTTGGTTCGGGGAAGAGTATTTCACCTATATCAGAGTTTTTGGGAGTAAGGCTAGGCCACATGTCCTCCCTTTATATATCCTAGACAAGCTGTTAGCCCGGGAAATCTGCTACCAAATTATGGCTGAGAGTGTCACACAAACTCTCAAAGAGGAGAAGAAGAAAGGCTGGCCCCCTTTTCCTTTAAGAATTGGGGTTTTTACTTTGCTTAATTACAAGCATGCAGAAAAGGAAGCGACAAAACTCCAATCTTTATCCCTGGCCACTCTCCCAAGCAGACTCTATGATCCAAAGCAAACTGCCTACACTGCCCTAGAACAAGCAAAGTTGACGAAAGTTGATCATCAAGAGGATATGTTTGATGACCTGTTCGTAGGTATCAAGACAATCAGCCAAGCCAAACAGCTTGCAATAATGAAATACAATGATGAGGCGTTGACTGAGTTTAATAAACTTAGGGAGGAGAGGTTGCAAACTCTGCCTCTAGATTTATTATCCACAACTCCAGCGTCTTCCTCAAGCGAGCCTGGTCGGCAACAGATACATCCACCTCCTGTCACAACTAAAGAACAGGATAAACAACAGGAGGAACGACAGAAGAAGCTGCAGGCTGAGAAGCAAAGAAAAGAGCAAGCAGAGAGGCAGAAAAAGGAGCAGATAGAAAGGCAGCAAAAGGCAAAGAAGGAAGAAGAGCAGAGGAAGAAGAAGGAAGAAGAAAAACTAAAGAAAGAACTAGCAGATAGGCAGAAAAAGGAATTGGAGGAGCAACAGCGAAAAGCACTTGAAGAACAGTAGAAGCTAGAACAAGAAAAAGAGCGGAGCAAAGCCCATACAGAGCAACATAAGCAAACCTCCACCGATCCTGAATTGATTAAACAATGGAACCAATTCGATTCCATTATCAGTGGTAAAGAAGGCTCCAAAGACAAAGGCTCCTCTAAAACAAGCGATGCGCCCGATACCACTTCTTCTCAGGTTCTAGGAGGAACCAGCGGCCCACCCATTTCACAGGATGTCGAGGTAATCAATAAGGACCCTTCCGATCAAATTGTTCTCCAGGTGGAAGAAATTCCTCCCCTGGATATTTTCTATAGCCCAAAGCATAGAGCCGTTATCAAGCGCTCTAAGAAAAGACGAAGGCTTGATCAACCTTCTATCTTTCCTGAGCAAACAGTCACGGGCAATATGGTCTTGAAGGAGGATTTGGATCCCTCCGATGATCTAACAAAGCTGTCGCAATTCGCGGGAGCTTATTCTGCAGCAACTATCGACAAAGCATCAGAGGTAAGTCTTCTGTTGAAGACTAAGGACCATGAAATATATGCATTACAGGTGGAGGTAATTGAGGTGAAAAACAAAGCAGCACAGGTGGAAGAGCAGTTGCTGGCTCAACAGCAAGAAAACAATTTGTTAACCCAGCAACTGCAAATTGAAAGACAAAGGATAGACCAAAGTGAAACTCAGAAGGCAAAAGAATTGTCGGAGGCATTGTCACAGTTGAAAACATGAAATGAGCTGATGATGAAATCAAAAGATGAGCGAATAGCTCAACTATCAACACAGCTCGAAGGTATCAAGAGCACACAGAATGTGAAAGTCTTCAGAGCAGAGGCAACTCAAATAAATGGCGCATTACTGTCTCAGATCAGACTTTTATGTCAAAAACTTGTTAAGGCTGAGCAATTATGCGAAATATCTACAACAGTGTGTGAGCAAATAGAGAAGGCCAGGAATGAGCTAGAACAGGCCGAAGAAGCCATATCCGATTATATTGAGTGTCAAGATACTGACGAAGGGAAAGCGGCGAATTTGTCCCGAATCCATGAAACGTACAAAGACATCCTCTTCACGGAATGGAACACTCAGGTAATGAAAGCAGAAAGGGCGGCTTCCAGGTGTAAAATAATTGCCAGCAATATGATCGACCTAGTCAATGATACACTTTATTTGGCGAACATGATCTCCAAGTGCACACCTGGAAGCATAACAACAGCAGGTATGCTTGAAGAATCAAGTTATCCTGACTTGGAGGAACAGAGGAAATTAATTACCGGAGTAAATACTTTAACCTCTGATGCATATTGGCTCTTTCTAATCAAGCCACATACTCAAAGGTCTGCTCTCAAGTGTTTAGCAGATGCCCTCGGATACCTGATCCTCGACATTCAAGATGCTACATATGATGCTCAGCTAACTTCGCGTCTCAACACTCCACCAGATGTAGAGCCAATGCTGGCGATATGTCAGCTCAGGAGTAAAGGCAAAGAACCCATCGAATGAAGCATTGCCGCCAACTGCCAGATTGCCAAGAAAGATGGAACAAACATTTATTGATGCTAATTTAATAGCTTTTCAGTTGTTTAGATATTTAGATTAGTATAGTATTTATAGACCCTTTCATTGTTTTGGAAAGGGTCGTAAAATTTTGTAATAAGACTTAAAGGCTGAAGTTTGCACTATTGTGCTTCAGTCTATATTCTTTTTGTGAAACTCGACCAACGGTCCTTAATTTTGATTTGAAGGCTGTTTTATACAATTGCGCACGACTGTCTGTTGTTTGGAATGCTTTCCGATTTGAAGGAAGGACTGCGACATAGTGATTGATGTACTGGATTGATCGATCAGCTTACATGGTACTATTATCTGTATCTGTGTTCTTTCTTATTATATGAATTGCTGTGTTATTATCTTTGCTATTGTTGAATGCATGTATGCGATATAACAACGAATCGTCATTTCACTTCACTATTGAATGCTTGTGTTGATTTGTTATCCCTTTCACTCATGCATGTATCAATGATATGAATGATTAAGCGTAGTAATTCGCTCTAATCGCTCTGCATAACTAATTATGCAGAGCAATGTTTAAATGGTTTAAACGTTTATGCTTAAAGTGTTAGAGTCATTTATATGCCTGCCTTAAAGCACAGATCATCAAACGCTACGCTTTACCAAGTGATAAGTCCCGGGATCCGATTATAGTTATTACATTTTGTTTATGGTTTAGCTGTCCGCTCATTATCATCTTATCTCATAAGTCATTCATCCATCCCATTCACTTATACTTTTTGGGAAATTGGTCCCATTATCCCCAGTCGGAACCACTATTCCAAACGGAAAAGGAGCTGCACTAAGGTCCGGACCGGGTGGTTTCCCCTTTGTTGTGGCAGCGATTTTCGAGGCCTCAACACCACCCAAAAATCGGTTTCCTCTCTCCTCCTTGTTAGTACTTGTTGAGTGGCTAATGGAATCAGGTGGTCATGCAATATTACCACTTACCAGTTTTGCCTCTCCTGATATACCACCTTTGCATATAAATCTGCTGATGCAATATCAATTCCTCTGTCTCTCCAATATGATCCTGTCCATTGATCATATCGATCCAACGGCTCCTGTGCATTCTCGTCCATTTCCTTATTAATTTAATCTCACTCGCCTTCAATGGATTGCTACGTTAAAACACAATTCTGCCACCAATTCTCTCTATACACGACATCACAATTAAGTCGATATCTTTGTTTTATGATTGGATCGCCATCGATCCTTCAGTGATTGATGGTCGATCAAAACGTACAACACTGAACATTTAGACTATCTATACGACAACACACAAGTGCACATTTTCACACAGAACACACACTTTTCTATTATACACAACATAGTTACATTCTAAGGCATTTCAGCCTTAGTCACAATTTCTACTTCGACTACATTGTATCCCACACTCTGGTAACACAAATTCTACCTATTGTTCTCTATCTACTTGAACAGGCAGGTTCATCAATATATATATATATATATATATATATATATATATATATATATATATATATATATATATAAGGAAACATTGGATCACATCACTATGAAGGATCCAATCAAATCCTCTCCATGAATCACTTAACTATCCCTAATTCTCTCTACATGCATACATATGTGGCAGATTACATTTAATAAAGTCTTCTAGAGACTTATCGCTTCCATCAAAATAGCTCTATTATAATAGAATTTCCCTGGTTTTCTTTGATGGTCCACGTCCTCCTTGCTTCACTCTACTTTGGATTCCTCCTTTAACTATGAGTGCTCGGATGCTCCTGCATCATAGTTGCATGCAGATAGGCATATGGGTGTGGTTGGAACCTCATAACTGCATGAACAAGGTGTCAAGGGTGCAGTTATGGTGTAAACCTAGTGAAAATGAGTTCCAACACATGGACTGATCACCTAGATGGGTTGGCAGGCTCCTGAGTGATTTGTAGTCTCTGAGGGTTGTTAGTCTGTTTTTCGTTTGTAGGCCCCACTTCCATAACTGGAAATTGAAGGTCGGGTCATATCATAGTGATACTTAACTCTCATGTTTACCCTAGAGAGCTTGTAAAAGTGGGTAAATTTGGGAGGAAGTGTTATATATTTGTACCAAAGTAGTTCCATTCCATGCAACCTTTCCTCTGATACTGGTGTCACAGATTGGTATCAAAGCGAGGTTGTGACATTGGATGTTGGGTATATGTGATTGTTATGCATACATGTTAGTTATTGATATGTTGATGTTATTATCTATCTATATATATATATATATATATATATATATATATATATATATATATATATATATATATATATATATATATATATATATATATATATATATATATATCATGCTAATTTGGATTGATTTTGCAGATGAGATAACTTCCCCTCAAACACATTGAGGTGTGATTTTGATTATGTATCTCTTTGGTTTATCTAACATGACATGTTTACAAGAGATGGAAGATCAAAGATGAAGAGAAAAATGGTGGATTATAGTTCACATGACTCCTGATATAGTAGATACATTGAGAAGTTTGAAGGCATAAATCATAAGTCATAAGGTAGATAATAGCAGGTTGGTTGAGGCATAGGAAAGACTTTCTAGAGCTCAAGAAAATCAAGTAGAGGTCAATGCAATCATTCTTCAGATCCCTATAGATTTGCAGATGCAGCAACATATAAGGTTCAGTCATGGACAAGAGGAAAATACTAATGGGGCATATGGTAGCAGTTCTTAATCAAGATATAGGTTGGAAAAAGATGACATAGTAACGAGTGGTATATATTTGGATATGATTAACATGTAGGCTAGTAATCATAAATTCTATTATAGTTATAGTTTTGAGAAACATCATCATCATCATCATTACCACCACCATCCTGATAGGAGGAGTGAGAATTAGTATTTTCTGAAAGAATTCAAAGAATCCAAGCCTCCTACTTTTGATGGGGATGTTAAGAAACCAGAAGATGCAAAAGCATGGATTCTTGGGATGAATAAATTCTTTGGATTTCATTACTATTTAGAGAATACAAAAGCTAAGATAATGATATTCAATCTCAAGGGAAGAGCAGATATCTGGTGGGAAGATGTGAAGCGTGTTAGAGGCATCATGATAGAGGAGTTGAGGAGGCATCATGATAGAGTTGAGGAGTTAAGGAATAAGTACTTGTCTGAGAGATATTATGATAGAAGGGCCAAGGCATTTTATGAGTTGAATATGGGTTCTGTGAAAGATGAAGAGTACATGACCAAGATTCTAGAGTTGTTAAGGTATGTGCCCTACCTCAAGGATGAGGAGACAGATGTCCAAAGGCTCATCAGTGGATTGATTTTAGTATTTTAAGATCAGATTGAGTATGATAAGCCTCAGTAATTGGAGGAAGTCATTGGTAATTTTAAGCATTGTTATGAGAGACCTAAGTGTAAGTATGAGCCTAAGGGGGATTATAAAGGTACTAACAAGAATAAAGGAATGTTGGCTAAGAAGTGAGGAA
The DNA here is from genome assembly GCA_031772625.1 of Pinus tabuliformis. NCBI lineage: Eukaryota > Viridiplantae > Streptophyta > Pinopsida > Pinales > Pinaceae > Pinus > Pinus tabuliformis. The sequence continues at coordinate 1,880,742,409 of CM062816.1, read as the reverse complement.
GGCATCATGATGTAAGGGATAAGGAGAATGTAGAGACTTACAAGAAGTTCAATGCCATTTATAGAGGACATGGGTCTCAACCTGAGGATATAAACAAAGGTGATCACACGAAGCCTTTTCAGTGTTGGGCTTGTGGTGGAGAGCATCACAAGAGAGATTTTCCATCGCACTAGGCTAGAAAGCCTCATATTTACAGTCCTCATGAGGAAAAAATAGTTTGGTATTGTTAGGTTCATATAATACTAGTGTATCCCCATTATTGCTATTCTTAGTGTAGCCCCTTATTGTTATTGTTATGCCCATGTATCCCCCATATTGTTATTGTTGTGCCCCACAAAATCCCACTATTGTTATTGTTTTTCCATTACAGTATTATTGTTATGTAGACTCTAATTATATTATGACCCCTTAGAATCCTATATATACCAAGGAGGTCTTATCATTTGAATCATCCGATAATTGTTCATTTATGTAATTTAAAGGGGGTATCCCCCTCAAGGAGGATAATTTTTAAGTCATTTATCTATCTTTTCTTCTGTTTTATGAGCTAGCTTCATAACTTTTGGTATCACAGCTTTGGATTCTAGGGTTTCATTTCTTCAAACAGGTCATATTCATTTTTTTCTATAAATTTTGTTCTACAAAGCGTTAGAAGATAACATTTCGACAACATGGAGCCGAAATCTTGGTGAAACTCATGTAAAAATTTCATATCTTGATTCACTATATTTTATGATATATGATCCAAAGAAGTTATGGTTTTTGCATGCTCTAGAATTCGATCTCAAACAAGCGACCTTGGAAAAATTGTCATAAGTTTTTCTATAAGCATCATATTTGAATTTTGTAAAACATTATTAAAATTCAACAAAATTTAGTTTTTCTTGTATCGTTTTTAGGGTCGGAGATTCAAACAATGATATGTGGAATTTGTTACAAGTTATCTCTTTTGAACAAGTCCATAATTAGGTCATCATGGGAGATTGGGCATAACTTTACCTTGAAGAATCCAATTTTGGTCTAACTTGTGGCATTGGAAATAAGACTCATAGGGATACCAAAAGACAAAATTTTGAATCTTGGAGAGACTAAATTTTAGAGATACAGTAGCTTCATTATCTAGCTCCAGAAAAGAAAGAAAAAGGTGTCTATTACTTTTTAAAATTTTCATAACTTTTTCTTGAAAAACTAGTTTGAAGTAATTCAAAGGGCATAGTGAAGTATAGATATCATTTTTTTATTCCAAAATTCCTCGAAAAAAAATGGACACACCTAGTAAGAAACTAGAAAACACTACTATGACAAATGAAGAAGAGGAAGAAATGCAACATGATATATCAAAATTATGAGACCAAGTGCAACAAATTTCACTCTCGCAAAGAGTAACTAAAAATTAAATGGAAGCTAAGATGGATGGATTGAAGAATGGTTTAAAAGTAAACATTGAATATTTTAAGGATGGCATGAGTGTTAATATGGAAGGTTTGAAGGAAGGTTTGACAAAATTGCTACAAGAAATGCTTCCTAATGGTGACAAGGTATTCCATGAAACTCATGATGAGAATAATAGGAATGTTAATCATGATTTAGAGACTCTAAATTTGGGTTGAAGACCAACCACATTCAAGAGATCGATATGAGGAAGTTTGATGACAAGAATTTGATAATATGCATAATATAGATGGAGCACTATTTTTATCTACATGATGTGCAACACACACAAAAAGTATGCATTACATATTTATATTCTGAACCCAATTAGTTTGTATGGTATCGATGGATTTGTTATTTCAAAACACTTGTCACATGGTCAATTTTTATGGAGAAAATGATAACACATTATTAGGATACAAAGAGAAACACCTTCTTTATCCAATTGATAAATCTCAAGCACAAGGGTTAAATGGCAGAGCACATTGAGGACTTCCAAAAATTGAATATCATGGTAACTGATATTCTAGAGGAACAAAGGACTGATGTCTTCATAAGGACTTTAAAGGATAACATCCAACATTAGGTTCGCCTTTCGGAACTTCATTCATTGGAGAAGGAATTTAGGGTGGAAAGAAATGTTGAATGTAAAATTATGCCAATAAGGAAGTATATGACTCACAACTATAAATATAGAAGTGTGGACACAAGGTTGACAACCTACAAGTTTGACACCGCAGCAATTGGAGGAAGAAAGAGAAAAAGGGCTTTGTTATAGTTGTGATAGAAAATACACTAAAGGTAATAAGTGTGCTAAGAAGAAATTATTTTACATATATTATGAAGAGGAGGAAAAAAAGGAACAAGAAACATCAAAAGAGGAAGATATACATCAGGAACCAACCCCAGATAAAGAAGGAATGAATCCAACCATATATTATAATTCACTGGAAGGAATTACCACTCACCAAACTCCAAATATAGAAGGATATATCAAGAATAAAAAGGCAATAGTGTTGATTGATTTGGGTAGTACGCATTATTTTATTCATTGTAAGATAGCTAAGGAATTGAATATTTTCCTATATCCAACACCAGAGTCTCGAGTGGTGGTTTGAAATGGAGAAATTATAAATTTCTCTCGAAAGTGCCATAATATCAAGCTAACAATGTGTGAATATGTATTGAATAATCCAATGCCTACCATTCTAGTGGGTGGTGATAATGTTGTACTAGGAGTCTAATGGTTACAATCTTTGGGGATGATAGCTTTTAATTTTCAAGAAATTTTCTTGAATTTTTTTTGGGAAGGAAAGGAAGTTGAATTAATGGGTATTACAAGGAAACCAAGAAATATAATTAGCTCTAATGGCATGAAAAATATTTTGAAGAAAGGCATAATTGCACAATTATGCTCACTAGAGGTTAAAATATCGAAATCATCTATTTTTAAAGATCTCCAAAAAGTCTTGGACAATCATTTTAAGGTATTTGAGACTCCCAAAGGCCTCCCACCTGATGAGCCCCAAATTTTGGTAACATTTTGGGCTCATTTGGCCCACTTACCTTGCTCAACCCTTCATTTTTTATCACTTATGCATCATTTCTTAGTATATTCATGTTATTTGTAGGAAGGAGGGCAGTCATTATGCCTATGTGGCTAATACACGTTTATTTCAGGTTTTTTGACATTAAATGGAGCAAAGACCACGCAGATGGAGGCAAGGAGACAGCCAAGGTGGCATTGCAGGTTTGTAGGAAGGTTGTCCACAGCCTTGAATGACCTTCCTCGTGATCTACACCCCAGCTCCGAGCTCCAACAGCTATCACCACCGAGCTAGAAGGCAGCCAACGGATTCTACAGAAACAGCAGTTTACTTTTAGTTGGACAGCCAAGCCCCACTAATTTAGGAGGCCAACTTGGCCCTCGTAATGTATAAATATTGAGGCTGTAGCCTTCGATGGGAAATTTTGAACCTTTGTTGCAGATTTTGAATCACGAGCTATAGCTCTGTTTTGCTCTTTGTAAGCCATTTTTGGCATGTTGTTAGACTTGTGATTATGATATTTTAATAAAAGGCAAGCAGATTTGAGTTCAATTCTGAGTTCTTAGAGGAGCTATAGCTCTCAGGTTTGGGCCCAACCTGAGAGCAATAGGCCTCCTTTCTTTGTATTGTTACTTGTCTTTCCTTTCAGCATTTCATTTCTTTGCCTTGACATGCATTTGGAAAACACAGTCTGCTGATTTGAATTTCTTGATGTGATTAAGTAGGTTAGTTTTATGGATAAAATGCTTTCAGCAGTTTAGATTAGAATAGGAGGATTAGAATTCATCAGAGTTCCAAGAAAAGGTTGATTGTACACTCACTTCCACCTCTGTTTAGAGATTGGGAGTGTAGACTGTGCCAACCACCAAAAAACGCAGTCTTACATGCTCATGCAAGCTTTAAAGTCATATTTCCATTGGTAGAAGTGTCCATGCATTTAGATCTTGAGCAATAACTCCTTGTTTCAGCACCATGCACGATTTCTCTCTTAACTTACATCGTTGTGCTTTGGTTTTTAATACAACAGTTAGAATAGGTTGATGAATTCTCGGTTTTGTGCAAGACAGAGGTGATGTGTTCCATTTACACTGCGCAACACCACTCTATCACGTCCTTATCCTTCTCAGCCGTGCCTAAGCCATCTCCTTACCTCCCAGTTAGATCATTTGGCCACCATCTCTTCTGTTATCCACGTTGTTTTATCTTTTCGGCCTTCCATTTGCCTCTACCCTTCTACCGACCAACCAGCTTGACACACCCCTTCTCCATATCATCTCTCTGTCCATAGGCCATCACAAGATCCCCTCTCATCCTACATATCCACCCATACAGCTCATTCACTCCTCCATCACCCAAAACTCCGATTGCAGAACATCCTGTAGAAGGTAGCAGACTTCCTGTAGAAATCTCGAGCTTCTTGTAGGATCCCTTGCAGACATCTTGTAGAAGCTTGCAAACACGGTTGCCAGGCACCTGAACATTGTGAACTTCTATGGAATGATGTTAGGGATCCCCTGGAACCTCTCAGAGTCCTCCTGACCTTTCCCAAGCCTTCCTCCCCTTGAACTACACTTGCACAGTCAAGACCCAGTAAGAACCACAATCATAATAACTCCAACCACTTGAGCAAAAATACAAAAACATGTTCTCTTCAGATGAAAGTAGTTTAAATCATGCATCTCATCTCACTAGAAGTAATGGCATCATTTTTAGAAGTTGCATTCCCACCATTGCATTGTAAGGATTAAGCTGGTCAGATTAGGGTTTACTAGGGTTTCCATGCTTTGTTGGCTTTCAGTTCATTCTTGCAAAATAGGTTAATTTCCTTTAAGATAGCTTTCTTTCATCACTTAAAAATCTTCTTCTGAGAACATATAGAAGTTGGCTTGAGCCCTAGCGGACTTGTGCCAGCTGACTAAGTGACAGCTGCGACAAGAGCTAGTACTTGTGCATACAGCACCGTCGCTTCCAAGTTTGTTACGAACTACCGGGTTGATAAAATTAGAGAAGGAAGCTCCAGGAGTTGTAGCATTATTGCTACAATACTGGAGCCCACCATCTTTTTGGCGTCGTTGCCGGGGAAGCGTCAGAGTATTAGTAATTGTTTCTTTTCTTCTATTTTCCTACTCTCGCCTTCTGCCAAGTAGTTTATTTCATTTCCATTCTACAAAAGTAGCATAGACATTTCCTGCTTTCATAGATTAGCATTTCAATTCCGTAATTTCAATTTTGCAAGCATAGATTAGCATTTCAATTCTACAAGCGTAGACTAGCATTTCCATTCCTGCAATTCCATTTGAGCAAAGTAGATTAGTTCTTTCCTGTTTTCATTTCAATTCTGCATTTTTATTTCAGCAAGATAGTTAGTTGTAGATCAATCTGTTTCAGTTTTGCAGGTACCAAAGAAAAAAAAAAAGCAATCAAAAAAACTCTTTCCATCTCATGCCTCGTAGGAATCGAGATAAAACAGGCAAATTCTTACCCAACACCCCCACGACATCACTGAGTCACCCTTCTCTCTTCTTCAGTGACAGTGATCCAGAAGAACCTATAGGTGAATCTCCTGAGATATACGAAGATCCTATAGCAGAAGAAGAATTGCAGACCATCCCATCTGAAGCTATGGCTGACAATAGAGGAGAAGATGAGAGAATAGAAGGTGCCTTCCCCATCCGAGAAACCAATGGAGATATGAAAATGAAAAACATTAGTCCCTCCGCTCTACCTCACTTCCATGGACTGACTACTGAAGATCCTGATACCTTCCTGTTTGAGTTTGCTGTCCTTTGTCGAACCTATGACTATACTGAAGATGAGCAGAAGCTGAAACTCTTCCCTTCAACTCTTAAGGATGCAACATTACGCTGGTTCATGGGCTTACCTGGGAATAGTATCACCACTTGGGCTCAGATGCAACAAGCTTTCAATACCAAGTACCGGGACTATTGTAGGTCCAAGGAAACCAAGGGAGAAATCTTTCAGATGACCATGGGAAATGATGAGTCCTTAGAGGATTATGAGGAGAGGTTCCAACTTAGCTATAAACGGGCCAGGTGCACACTTGACCCTGAATCCCTCAAGTTGGTCCTGCTCCGAGGAGTCCCTGAAGACCTCTTAGATACCCTTCACATGTTAGCTGGGGGAGATATTTACCAACTGCCTTACGAGGACATCAAGACTGTATTTAGAAACCACTCTAGGGCAGCCCGGAAACGAGGTAGAAGAAACCTCCTCTCCGCTGGTATTCCTTTCTCCAAGCATGAGTTTGCAAATCAATTAGAAGATCTTAAGAGTGAGGTGAGACAGACCATTTCCATGCAACTTGACACATTCAGGATCCTTCAGAAGAAGGAAGAAGCTGAGAGGGCCTTGGCTATCTTCTGCCCTAGATGTACAAGGAGACACCCTAAGAACGAATGCCCATTGCATTCGGTCGAAGTGTGCTTTGTTTGTGAGGAGGACCATCCCACAAATCAATGTCCAACCTTACCTGGGCTTAAAGCCATGTACCAAGGGACAGAAACCCCCACTGAACCTCTCTATTTCCTCAACCAAAGGAGGCCACAAGGACCTAGACCTTACCAGCAGGGGATGCAAGGGGCACCCCAAGCTTATTACAGCCCCAACCAATCTACTCCTATGCCTTCCTGGGGTCCCCCTACTCATCCTTCTTGGTCTATGCCTCCTCCATGGTCTTATCCACCTCAGTACCCTACTCAGTCCACTACTCATTCATATCACTCACATGCCCAGCCACAGCCTCAGTGGAATGCACCTCAGTCGGGGTGGAGGCCCCAGTACATCACTCCTCCCGCCATTTTGCCTCCACCACCGGTTCAACCTCAACCATTACCTCCTGCTCCTCCAAGGCAACCTCAAATGCCTGCTCAACCGAAACCGAACCCCAACAATAGACAGGCCCAACAGGTATACACTGGGGAAACATCATGCCCTACCTATGTTGTGGAGATCCAGGAGATCAATCTTCGATCAGGAAAGACTCTTCTGGATCGCCAACCTCCTCCCCCAGAGGACGAGGAAGACAAACAGGAAAGTGAACCAAAGGCTATTCCACCCTTTCCTGAGAGACTAACAGCCACCACACAACCCAACCCAGAGGAGGATGAGCTTCTGGGAGAGCTCAAGCAGTTGTGTGTGAAAATACCACTTCTCCAAGCCATCAAGGATGTGCCAATATACAACAAACTGGTTAAGGAAAAGTGTTTCAAACACCCAGGCAGGTGAAAGAGAGATGCTTCAACCATCAATGTCTTAGGACAACTGTCTGACCTTATGTTAGGACAAGTCATCTGCCCAAAGTACCTAGATCTGGGAAGTCCTGTAGTAGATGTCCACATCAATGGCACCATCATACCTCACACCTTAATTGATCTGGGGGCTGCTATTAATGTGATGACCAGGGATACCATGCTCAAACTCAATCTTCAGGGTTCCTTGAGGAAGACCTCGACAGTCCTGCAACTAGCAGATCGCTCCACCGTGACTCCCAAAGAGATTGTGGAGGATGTCTTGGTCTCTGTCGACTCTTGGGAATACCCTGCAGATTTCTTGGTTCTGCAACCCAAGGCAGAGCTTACTGGATATCCTCTTATTTTGGGAAGGCCTTGGTTAGCCACTGTAGATGCTTACATAAGTTGCCATGCAGGAAACATGACCATCAAAAATGGTCTTATGTCCAAGCAGCTAGTCCTATACCCTCCTGCCCAACCCTCCTTAGAGCATGACTGACCACTGTGGTTGGAGGAAGGAGAAGAGGATGAGGTGTACTCAGCACCTTTGTGCACCCTAGACACCACTAGAAGAGACCCCCCAACTGAGGATGACTTGATTGAGACCTTAATCTAGAATCCACCTCCCAGTGCACTATCCTTAGAGAAATTGGTGGAGGATGCCCAAGCCAGCACCTTACTGGACCTTTGTGCTGTTGGCATTATGGCTAAAGTGTTGTCCTTGATGGCAACCTATACAGGTAATGGATCACAGTACAACCAGTCAGTCGCAAAGATTAATGAGTAGTCTCTCGGATTGGAAGAAAATAAGGGGTACGTAGGTATACCTTACCTAAGGTGCATACACGCAGGTATATCTTACATAAAGTGCGTACATACACGCGGTTATCCTATTCATGAGGTGCGTACCCCCAGTTCCTTATTTTAAGGAAAAGAAAAAGCACACGTGGGGTTTTCTTATGTTTTACCCTTGGTATTTAGCCGACGGTATTGTGTTATTATGGTTTTGGCCCGTGGTATTGATCCATGATTTGAGGAAGAGCTTGCCTATATAAAGCAAAGGAGATCATTTGGCTTGGGCATGTTTGGGTTGAACATCTTATGAGAGCTAGATCTGAAATATTATGATCTCTTGGGAGTAATGTCTAGATCTAAATAAGGCGAATCTACTGATGGATTGAGATCTCTTCGGCGCATGATCAGATCTGTAGATCTGACTGTCTGGGTTATTCTTGAAGTCTTGAAATTATCTATGCCCGAAGGTACGCACGTACAGTGAAAGAAAAGTGCGTATATACGCTGGCACGAAGCAGTTCAGGTGCGCCGGTACGCAGGAACAGAAGGGTTGCGGGTGCGGAGGTCCGCAGACAGTTCAATGGACACAGAGTGTGGGTAAGCAGGTGAGCAGTTGAGTACAGTGCGTATGTAATCAGGTGAGCAGTTGAGTACAGTGCGTACGTAAGCAGGCGAGCAGTTGAGTAGGGTGTGTACTGTAAGCAGGCAGTACATGGGTGAAGCTGCTTACTTCTCTTGAAATCTCTGTTTATCATTTTTATGATCTGGGTTTTTAAAGTGATGTTTGGTTCTGGTATTATGTCCTGATAACAGCAGTGATTAAGTGAATGATTATGATTAACTTCAGTTTTGGATCGGTTTTAAAATGACTTATCTCCATGTGATCTGATGTACTAGATTTGGTGGATAATTCTCATAATATCATTGTATATGGATGGATCTGGTGATTGGGTGATTAAGAAGGTTGTTTGATTATGAGCTTCAATGTTGTTTGGATGAAAAGTGGCCTTTCAGATTATGTGTTGTGCTTCAGTGTATCCAATTTGAAAATTGATGAAACGTGGTACCTGGAGGAGAGAAGATTGTAGGTTAGCACCTACGTACTAGTATCTAAGCTAGTACAAGAGCTAAGGGAAATCTTTGGAGCATTGTAGCAGGTAGCAGCCTGCGTACTAGTAAATGGAACGGCTAGTACAAGAGCAAAGGGGGTTGTAGCTCCCGTGCTGGTATAAGACTGCACCAGTACAAAATATTGTAAAAGGATTTTCTTATTAAAGAAGATTGAGATGACTTGCAGCAGGTGGTTTTCTCCCGCATTGGGTTTCCACCTTATATCATGGTGTTCATGTGTGTGTCTTATGTGTGATGATCTATTCTCTATTACTGCATCTGTTATCTGATAATATGGTTGATAATGTTCTAATGCACTCATTGAAGATCAATTAACTTAATCATAAGAAGTTGTGGAAGTAGCATATATGAATCTGATTATGGAAATGAAAAAGTTTTATTAATGTGATAATACTGATTCACCCCCCCTCTCAGTATTATTTCCAACATGTGCCACCAACCCTGTCACTCCCAGAGTCAAGAATGTGGAGTTCGGCCCTGAGAGAATGTTAAAGATCAGCTCCTCCCTATCTCCTTCCCAGGAAAAGGAGCTGTGTAGCCTGTTGGCCAGTCATCTAGATGCTTTTGCTTGGAGCTATAAGGAGATGAAAGGAGTCTATCCTTTGGTCTGTACCCATCACATATACATCAAAGAGGATTGTAAACCGGTTAGGCAACCTCAGAGGAGAATGAATCCAGCCCTTAAGGACATTGTCAAGGAAGAATTGCAAAAACTGTTGGATGCCGGATTCATTTACCCCATCTGAGATAGTGAATGGGTGTCCGCTCTGGTGTTGGTTCCCAAGAAAAATGGGAAGTGGAGAATCTGTGTGGACTACCGAGAACTGAACAAAGCTACCAAGAAAGACCATTTCCCTCTACCTTTCATAGATCAAGTGTTGGATGGACTGGCAGGAAAGAAGTTCTTCTCTTTCCTGGATGGGTTTAGCGGGTACAACCAAATCCAAATCAGCCCGGAAGACCAAGATAAGACCATCTTCGCTTGTCCTTGGGGTACCTTTGCCTACCGAGTTCTTCCCTTTGGGCTATGCAATGCTCCTGCTACCTTCCAGAGAGCTGTCTTGAGCATCTTCTCGGAGCTGGTCCATGATGCGGTGGAAATCTATATGGATGACTTCACTCCTTATGGGTCCAACTTCCAGGAAGCATTGTCCAATCTGGGAAAGGTCCTAACCAAATGCATTGAGATGAACCTGTCCCTTAGTCCTGAAAAATGTGAATTCCTGATGACTGAAGGGACCGTGCTAGGCCATACCATTTCTTGCCAAGGGTTACAAGTGGATCCTAACAAAATTGCTCTCATCAAGAAGGTTACACCCCCCCAAAGGTAAGGGATGTTAGGAGTTTCTTAGGATTAGCAGGGTATTACAGGAGATTCATTAAAGACTTCAGCAAGTTAGCCTCACCATTGTTTGGCATGTTGGCAAAAGATGTGGAGTTTAAATGGACTGACGATTGTCAGAGGGCTTTGAATGAATTAAAGGACAAGTTGGTGTCAGCCCCAATCTTGAGAGGTCCAAACTGGGCCCTACCTTTCCACATCCACACTGATGCCTCGAACAAAGCCATAGGGGCAGCTTTAGGACAACTTGAACAAAAAATTCCATATGCCATTTACTTTTTTAGCAAAAAACTTGTCCAAAGCTGAACTGAATTACACTGTAACCGAGAAAGAATTCTTGGCCGTGGTCCATGCACTGAACAAGTTCCGACATTATATTACTGGCTATCAAACCTTTGTACATACGGATCATGCTGCAATTAGATATTTAATGAATAAACCAGATGTGAATGCTCGTATTATTAGATGGTTACTTTTGTTGCAGCAGTTTGATTTGACCATTGTTGACAAACCAGGTAAAGAAAATGTTGTTGTTGACTTTTTATCTAGATTGGATTTGTCTGCAGATGAGGATGGAACAGTGGATGACCAGATGCCCGATGAACATTTGTTTGCTATCTCAGTACTCTCTCCATGGTTTGCTGATATAGCAAACTACCTTGTTTCAGCACAGTTCCCTCCGCACCTATCTTCAAGAGAGAAGAGCAGAATCATCAGAAAAAGTGCCTCATTTACTTGGATCGGGGGCAATCTGTTCAAGCTTGGCCCTAATCAGATCTTAAGGCGTTGTGTAAGGGAGGAGGAAGTCTTTGATATCCTCATCACCTGTCATGATGGGCCTTGTGGAGGACATTTTGCAGCAAAGAGGACTGCCTTCAAAATCCTGCAGGTAGGCTACTATTGGCCCACACTTCATCAAGATGTCAGAAGGTATATCAGCCAATGTGACCAATGCCAAAGAATGGGGAAACTGACTCAAAGGGATGAGATGCTTCTCCAACCTCAAGTGACTCTTGAGCCATTTGAGAAGTGGGGTATGGATTTTGTGGGTCCAATCAACCCTCCTTCGAGGCAAAGGTCTTACATCATTGTGTGCACTGACTACCTGACAAAGTGGGCAGAGACTAAAGCAATCAAGGAAGCAACAGAAGAAAAGGTGGCTGAGTTCTTAAGGGAGAACATCTTCTACAAATTTGGCTACCCAAGAGAGCTAGTCACCGATCAAGGGAGCCAGTTCACATCCAACTTAATTGAAGACCTACTCGCCCATCACAAAATCAAGCATACGACTTCCACCCCCTATCATCCACAAGCAAATGGGCAAGTGGAAGTCACCAACAGAGCATTGGAAGGGATTTTGACTAAGGTGGTGAGCAGCAGTAGGAAAGATTGGGCAGATCACCTGGTTGAGGCCACATGGGCTTACAACACCACCTGGAAGACCACCACTGACTTCACACCTTATGAGCTGGTATATGGGAAGAAAGCTTTGTTGTCCATTGAATTTGAATACAACACCTTGAGGATGGCAGCTCAGCTAGACCTAGATCTCAGCCATGCACAACAAGAAAGGTTATTGCAGCTGAATGGACTGGACGAGCACCGGATGCAGGCCCTCCTTCACTGAGAAGTGGTTCAACTTCAGAGAAAGGTGTGGCATGACCAACACCTCCATGACAAGCAATTCCAGCCAGGAGATTGGGCATTGTTGTATGACTCCAGGTACAAAGATTTCAAGGGGAAGCTGAGAACCAGATGGCTAGGACCATATGCAGTGGAAAAATGCCATGACAATGGATCTGTCCTTATTCGGACCATTGATGAGGAAGCCATCCCCATGCTTGTCAATGGGCATCGATTGAAGATCTACAGGAAACCTCTCTCAAGACAAGAGTTCATCAAAACTATGGAGAAACCAGTGTTGGTCATAGAGAAGGGTTCTGCCTCTGCTTTAGGCATACCCTGAAAGATCTAAAAAAAAAAAAAAAAAGGGAAAAAATAAAGATCCTTGGGTGAAAACCTTTCTGAGGCTCCCAAGGCAGGTGGTAGGGGTGAAAACCTCATTGAGGCGCCCCTATTGTCTTTCAAAAAAAGAAAAAAGGAAAAAGGGATTTGAAAAAGATCCTTGGGTGAAAACCCCTCTGAGGCGCTTAAGGCAGATGGCAAGGGTGAAAACCTCATTGAGGCACCCCTGCTATCTTTCAAAAAAAAAAAAAAGGGAAAAGAAAAAACAATATGCAAAAAGGACAGGGACAACAAGTTTATAATGTGAAAATGCATGCAGGTTGCAGGTGTTCTATGAAGGAGAGGAGGTCTCTCAACTCAAAGCCAAGGATCCTTATCATGCTGCCAGGAGACCTCACCAGCACCTCCTCCAAGAATGCTCATCTTCTCCAAGGTATGGGCACGATTTCATCACATCTTAAGTCTTCTACAGGAAGATGCAGACTTTCTATAGGAAGGTGCAGACTTTCTACAGGAAATGCAAACTTTCTACAGGAAATTCTGTATTTCTACAGGAAACTTCTTGTAGAAGTTCGGGATGGCCCATAATTCATTGTATGAGGAGATCTAACGACCAAGGATCGGTTTGGACGCATGCAAGCTACTGTTGTCACCCTTACACACTGCTGTCACCTCTTTCTACCACCCCTATCGACATGCAATGAAGATACTTGCACCATCAAAGCAGATCATTGAGTTATCAAGAGAAAGCAATTTTTTTTAAAAGAAAAAATGCTGAGATGTCATACCATATCCATCCCAGCCATCCATGAGCTATGTGAACGTGATCGTGAGGCCACTGCCTTCGTCGTGCAGCATGCACCCGAGGAGGAAAAACTGTTACAGGACATCCCGCAGGAGTCCCGTAACAGTTAAGCCCGCTAGAGTGTACACCATTCACAGCGCTTGCCACATGCAATGAAAACGCGGGCGCATGCAGACGAAGCATCCAATTCATCGTCAGCGGCCTGTGAATATGAACCGCCGGACCTATACAAGTCCACCAGTAGCAAATGAATCCACTCATCGTCGTCCAAGAACCGAAAAATCATGTTGCGGCTGCACAGGTAAGTGCCTCGACCCTTTCTTCCGTCGAATTGCATGAATTTTACTTTGAAAATGTTTGCAAGTGTGAAGTGAATGGGTTGAGCGGTTGTATGGCCATTCGACTGGCCACTTCGACCAGTCAGTGGTTTAGTCGGATGTTTGGGGCGGTGGATGTGGCAAAAAGGAACGGGCAGTGCACACGTGAGAGCCATCCCGTCGGGAAAAACGAGTTTAATAGAAGAGACGGTGGCAGATCTGCGGGGAATGATGTGGCAGTAAGGGAACTCACAGACGAATGATGGAGTGACGTCGTCCAACGGTCCGGCAGGGATAGATCACCCCCGCGCCACGGATTCCGCCGAATTCAAATCTAATCGGCTAGATTGCCACCCCCATGCATTTATCATTCAACGTTTGAAGCTCGAGTGATCATCCGGATCCCTCTGCAGCTCAACACTCCAAGTCTTTGGCCATTCGAACGCCTGTGAAGCAACACCAAGAGCGCAGACCCACTGCAGTATCCTCCAGAATTCGCGCGCTGCTCCTACAGGAAAGTTGTTTCTACAGGAAATCGGGTTCCTCACGTCAAAAGGTGGCGGATTAAAAAGGTAAGCCTGAACTCTCCATGCAATTGGTTTTGAGGGTGGCAGAATCGACGTCTACAGTCTGGTCGTAGAAAATTTTTGCAAATGTTGTCTGCCATTGCATGAATTGTCGTCCTACAGGATGTCAGTGTAATTAAGCTGTGATAAGGTCCTCGGGAGATAAGCTTTGTGAATTATATGCATGGCAGAGGCGTAATTCTACGCTCTGTCCCAGTAGGCCAAATTTCTTCCGCATTCGCCACCTCCAGCTAACGCAGCAGTTTTCACCATGCCGGGTGGGTTCATCAGAAGGGAACCAACTGATTCAACGAAGTTAAGAGAAAATCCTGAGGTGGTGGAGCTCTTCACGCGAGCACAATGGATATCCTTCTGTGACAAATTGCAGGGCTATGACAACGAGGTGGCAGAGGAGTTTTTGCAAACTCTGAGGCCGAAATCCAAAACATTGGCCACTGTTAACTTCAGGGGTTTGAGTCTCAGACTCACCCCACAATTCATCAGCCGAGTTACTGAGCTCCCAATGGGATTACCATGGGATAAAGAAGAAAGGAAATTGGGCCAACAGGCTAAGAAAGAATTCTTTCCACCAGAGGAGGAATTCTCAGAAGATAAAAATGGGGTTCGTAGAACCAGTTTACTGCCACCCTGGAATGAAGTTAGCCTGCAGATAATGAAGTACATCACCTGCGAAGGCCGTTTTAGCATTGTATATGGGTATCACTTTCGGTTACTCACTGAATTAAGGCACCAGATGGATCTACCTGTAGAAAACAAGCTCAGTCTCCCCTACTTTCTACTACAGTCTCTGATTGAGTGTGCCACCAAGTTGAAAGAAGGCACACCAGACCAGGTAGCCCACCATGGTCTCATCAAACTCCTCGTGGAGGATGCGCTCCACACATACAAGGTTCCTCTCTCATGGGAAGCCTTCAGAAATTTGACCAAGGATGGTGATATAAAGATACTGACCGAAGAGCTCGGTTCATCTAGCAATGAGGAGAAAGAGTCAGTGCTCGCAGCAAAGAAAGAAAAAGGCCAGAAGACCTCGACCACAGAGCAGAAGAAAAAGCAAGAGAAGAAACCAGAGAAAAGGGGTGACAAAGAGAAAGATGACACACCCGTTTTGACGGCAAGAGAGAAAAGATTGCAAAGCAGAGTGGACAAGGCTGAGAAGGTCCACATCAGCAAAAGTGCCTTGATAGCAACCGCAACCAAGTCAGAAAGTAAAACTCATGCAGCAAAACAAACCAAAGCGGTGACACCTGTTTCTACAGGAAAACCGAAACCGGCTTCTACAGGAAGCCCGAAATTAACTAAAAAAGGGTCTTCTACAGGAAGCCCGAAATTAACTAAAACAGGGTCTTCTATAGGAAGCCCTTAAAAAGTGAAACCCAAGGAGAAGAAAGCTGACATTCTTGCGAGGGAGAAAGCAGCTGTGCTGGCTGCCCTCAGCACACCTCCTAAGCCAAAGGAGAAGAGGAAGAGGGAGACCCCTCTATATTTTAAAGCTAGAAGAAGTGTGAGAATAAAGATGGGCAAGCCACAGCCTCCGTCCAGCAGCCCAATCATTATTGAAGATGCCCCTACTTCGCCCAAGGAAAGGTCCCCCTCGAGGATATCAGTCACCTATGAGAGGGGAAACCCGAAGAAAACTACGTGGCAAGAAACGTTAGACCAATTGACTACAAAAGCTCGGCTAGAGGATGCTGAAGATGCTCTACAGGAAACCTTAGCCAGGCTTAAAGAAACTGAGAGAATGGAAGGAGAAGCACCCTTATCACCACCGAGGGAGGGCGAAGTAGAGCCACCCAAAGAAGTGGAGAAAGAGCATATACCAGAGCCCAGCCCTCAGCCAAGTCTGAGTTCATATTACAACTTTTTAGAGGCTGGCAAAATTATACCTCAGAAATTTACTGTGCCACTGTTTTTTGCATTGGAGGAAGAAAGAGTCCATACACACACGTGGATGAAAATAGCCAAGTCAAAGGGTGTGGTGGACATAGGTCCCTTGCAGGAGTAGCTCAAGGAGGCCAGAAGTGAGTTGTCCATGGCTAAACATGTGGCAAATTGCCAACGAGTGTTCCTACAGGAAGAAAACCAGAAGCTGAGATTACAGCTACAGGAGCTGAGGGCAGGGACAGGTACATCCTCCAAGGACACCACAGTAGAACAGCAAGGCAAAGAGGAACTGCACACCGGTCTTGGGGAGCCAACTACACATCTACAAGAAGCAGAACAGCAAGCACAAATTGAGGTGCAAGCGCTCAGAGAGCAGCTGCAGCAGAAAGAGGCACAATTGGCCTGCATGGCCAGCTGGGCCATGGATGCTATCCAATGCAGACAGCCAGCCAAATCCTATGGCCTGTACTTGAAAGACCAATGGCTGCAGTTTCAAATCAATACCTTGGCGCAAAGAGGTATCTCTCAGCTCCAAGACCCACAGCAATTCACTGAAGTATGCAATACTAGTTCATCAGAGGATAGGGCCAAATTAGCGGAGTTCTACCTCCATAATCTGGCCCTGCCTAATGTAGTTTCATGGGATCCCAATACGTCCTTGGGAGATATGAAATTAATGGCATTTGCCTCATGGTTGAACCATGAGGACACAAGAGCAGCAGAAGCCAAAGCGGTCATGAACCGAGAGCTGAACGAGCCATTGCTCATCAGACCAGAACCAGGGGACCCAGTTGCACTAATCTCGGCACACCAACATTTGTCCACTGACCCTCAAGCTTCATTAAGATATATGGATCAACAGGCCCAAGCCATAGCTCATTTTAAGGACATGGAGAGACTGTTAGGAGACAACGTTGTCCAAGCATGCACCCGCAGGTGGAATACATTGGCTCATAGTCTGAAAATCCGAGAGTGCCATACCCCAACTCGGATTAGGGAAGCTCTGGTACGGGTGGCCCTCTATAAGAAGTCCATGCAAAACCTCCAGGCCAGCTGGATTGGCCTTAAACTCAGCCCACCACTGTTGCTAGGATTGATGGAAGGCAGCACAGAGATAGATGATAATGAACAGTGGGAAGAGGTAAACAGAAGGGCTGGGTTTCATATCAGCAAGGAGGACACTACTACAGAGGCTCGGGATGTAAGGGTAGCAGTAAAGGCAATGAAGGATGAAGAGTTGGACTAGTTGCTCAAGGATGAGCAAATATTTTAGCTCGGGGGTGATGATGAGCCCCAAATTTTGGTAACATTTTGGGCTCATTTGGCCCACTTACCTTGCTCAACCCTTCATTTTTTATCACTTATGCATCATTTCTTAGTATATTCATGTTATTTGTAGGAAGGAGGGCAGTCATTATGCCTATGTGGCTAATACACGTTTATTTCAGGTTTTTTGACATTAAATGGAGCAAAGACCACGCAGATGGAGGCAAGGAGACAGCCAAGGTGGCATTGCAGGTTTGTAGGAAGGTTGTCCACAGCCTTGAATGACCTTCCTCGTGATCTCCACCCCAGCTCCGAGCTCCAACAGCTATCACCACCGAGCTAGAAGGTAGCCAATGGATTCTACAGGAACAGCAGTTTACTTTTAGTTGGACAGCCAAGCCCCACTAATTTAGGAGGCCAGCTTGGCCCTCGTAATGTATAAATATTGAGGCTATAGCCTTCGATGGGAACTTTTGAACCTTTGTTGCAGATTTTGAATCACGAGCTATAGCTCTGTTTTTCTCTTTGTAAGCCATTTTTGGCATGTTGTTAGACTTGTGATTATGATCTTTTAATAAAAGGCAGGCAGATTTGAGTTCAAATTTGAGTTCTTAGAGGAGCTATAGCTCTCAGGTTTGGGCCCAACCTGAGAGCAATAGGCCTCCTTTCTTTGTATTGTTACTTGTCTTTCCTTTCAGCATTTCATTTCTTTGCCTTGACATGCATTTGGAAAACACAGTCTGCTGATTTGAATTTCTTGATGTGATTAAGTAGGTTAGTTTTATGGATAAAATGCTTTCAGCAGTTTATATTAGAATAGGAGGATTAGAATTCATCAGAGTTCCAAGAAAAGGTTGATTGTACACTCACTTCCACCTCTGTTTAGAGATTGGGAGTGTAGACCGTGCCAACCACCAAAAAACACAGTCTTACATGTTCATGCAAGCTTTAAAGTCATATTTCCATTGGTAGAAGTGTCCATGCATTTAGATCTTGAGCAATAACTCCTTGTTTCAGCACCATGCACGATTTCTCTCTTAACTTACATCGTTGTTCTTTGGTTTTTAATACAACAGTTAGAATAGGTTGATGAATTCTCAGTTTTGTGCAAGACAGAGGTGATTTGTTCCATTTACACTGCGCAGCATCACTCTATCACGTCCTTATCCTTCTCAGCCGTGCCTAAGCCATCTCCTTACCTCCCAGTTAGATCATTTGGCCACCATCTCTTCTGTTATCCACGTTGTTTTATCTTTTCGGCCTTCCATTTGCCTCTACCCTTCTACCGACCAACCAGCTTGACACACCCCTTCTCCATATCATCTCTCTGTCCATAGGCCATCACAAGCTCCCCTCTCATCCTACCTATCCACCCATACAGCTCATTCACTCCTCCATCACCCAAAACTCCGATTGCAGAACATCCTGTAGAAGGTAGCAGACTTCCTGTAGAAATCCCGAGCTTCCTGTAGGATCCCTTGCAGACATCTTGTAGAAGCTTGCAAACACGGTTTCCAGGCACCTGAACATTGTGAACTTCTGTGGAATGATGTTAGGGATCCCCTGGAACCTCTCAGAGTCCTCCTGACCTTTCCCAAGCCTTCCTCCCCTTGAACTACACTTGCACAGTCAAGACCCAGTAAGAAGCACAGTCATAATAACTCCAACCACTTGAGAAAAAATACAAAAACATGTTCTCTTCAGATGAAAGAAGTTTAAACTCATGCATCTCATCTCACTAGAAGTAATGGCATCATTTTTAGAAGTTGCATTCCCACCATTGCATTGTAAGGATTAAGCTGGTCAGATTAAGGTTTACTAGGGTTTCCATGCTTTGTTGGCTTTCAGTTCATTCTTGCAAAATAGGTTAATTTCCTTTAAGATAGCTTTCTTTCATCACTTAAAAATCTTCTTCTGAGAACATATAGAAGTTGGCTTGAGCCCTAGCGGACTTGTGCCAGCTAACCAAGTGACAGCTGCGACAAGAGCTAGTACTTGTGCATACAGCACCGTCGCTTCCAAGTTTGTTACGAACTACTGGGTTGATAAAATTAGAGAAGGAAGCTCCAGGAGTTGTAGCATTATTGCTACAATACTGGAGCCCACCACCACCTATTCATGATCATGATAATTCTATTCATTTTATTCCAAGAATTGTTCCTCCAAACGTAAGGCCTTACGAATATCCCTATTCCAAAAAGAGTAAAATTGAACATATGGTTGTAGAAATGCTATAGGAGAATATAATTCAACATAGTCATAGTTATTTCTTTGTTGTAGTAGTATTTGTGGACAAGAAGGATAGATCATGGGGTAAGTGTCTAGATTATCAGGAATTGAATAAGCTCACTATTAAAGAAAAATTTCGTATTCCTGTCGTTGATGAATTGTTGGATTAATTACATGGAGCAATTTAATTAACCAAGATGGATCTTCATTCAAGATATAATCAAATTAGAATGAAGACTAAAGACATTTTTAAAACAAAATTTAGAACTCATGAAGGTCATTGTGAATTTTCGGTCATTGCTTTTGGCCTTACTAATGCACCTTCCACATTTCAAGGTTTGATGAATTCCATTTTCAAAGCCTTCCTTAAAAAATTTGTGTTAATGTTTTTTTATGGTATACTAACCTACAACAAGCCTTGGAAGAATCATGTTCAACATGTTGACAGGGTGCTCAAACTATTAGAGGAGAAACAATTATATGAAAAAACCTCCAAATGTTTCTTTGGAATACAAGAGGTGGAATATTTGGGTCATATTGTATCTCATGTGGGCGTTAAGGTAGACCCTAACAAAATTAAAGCCATTAAGAAATGGAAAATCCTCACAACCATAAATCATCTTCAAGGATTTATTGGGTTCACAAAGTATTATCGCAAGTTTTTTAAGAATTATGAGAGAATAGAAACACCTCTAACAACATTACTGAAGAAAGATGCATTTTATTAGACTCCAGAAGCAACTAAGGCCTTTGAACATCTTAAGGAGGCAATGTGCCAAGCATCGGTCTTAGCTATGCTAGAATTCAAAAAAACCTTTATTTTGGAATGCGATGCATTAGGAAATGGAAATGGTGTTTTTTTAATGCAATAAGGAAGACCCATTACTTTTGAAAGGCATCCAATCAAAGGAAAGTATTTACACTAACCTATTTATGAGAAGAAAATGTTGCCAGTACTACATGCACTAAAGAAATGGCGACATTACCTAATGGGAAGACACTTCAAGGTAAAAATAGATTATGATAGTCTTATATACTTTTTGAAACAAAGATTATATTCAGAAGAGAAACAAAAATGGGTCACAAAGATGTTGGTTTATGACTTTGAAATCATCTCCAAAAAGGGGAATCAAAATGTTGTTGCAAATGCACTCTCAAGAAAGGATGAGGATGTGGCAACATTATGTTGGGTTGTGTTATATTCTTTCCATGACTAGCCCACGTAGTTAACTGGGACGTTAGAAGGAGGGTGGAGCCCCCCTTTCGTTGCACCGATTGCGTAGCGGGGGAGTCACAGGGGTTTTGAGGGGTGCAGGTAACCCCACTCTATGGGGTCTGGGGTAGCGCCTCGGAAAATTTTGGTTTTGGAACTTATGTTAGGTTGGGCGGACCCACCTATGGTTTTGTGCATGATTTTCGCACATGTTTTTGGACGCGATGTTTTTCAGTCCATGGTATTCGATGCTTTGGCATGTATAAATATGTATTATAACATTGAAAGGAACATAATGAAAAATCAAGCTGGTACTCCCAATTTTGGGATCCAGGGGAAAATCTCTATGTATATGTGTTTTATGTGTTATTCCCTTGCACTTTTTATTTTATGTGTTTTAGAATTCGTATGCAGGTAATTTCTGTATGTGGTTAAAACCTACACATTACTTTCTACCATTTCTATTATCCAACCTAATTTGATAAATGAAGCAAGGGATGAATGGAAGAATTATGATTAGTTGTGCACACTCATTCAAAAGTTGCAAAAATATATGAGTACATATGATACATTTAATTGGAAAACATATTCATTATGGTACAAAGATTGTTTATATCTTTGTAATAATTCCTAATTCAAACAAAAGATTCTTTTGGAATTGCACACCTTCCCCTTAGGAGGGAACTAAATATTTTTTAAAACTTACCAGAGGGTTAAGAAATTTTTTTTGGATGGCCTTAAATTTGATATTCAAAAGTTTGTGGTAGAATGTTTGGTTTACTAACAAAATAAAGTTGAGACAATTAAGCCCCCGGGTCTATTACAACCTTTAGCCATTCCAAGTCAGCATTGGGAGGAGCTTTCAATGGATTTTATCACAGGATTACCAAAGTATGAAGGAAAGAGTGTCATCATGGTGGTAGTTGATAGAATTACCAAACCTGCACACTTTTGTGCATTATCTCATCCTTTTACAACTAGTACAATTGATACTACATTTATGGAAACAATTCAAAAGCTACATGGAAACCAAAAGATTATTGTAAGTGACAAAGACCCCATTTTCTCTAGAAAATTTTGGACAAATTACTTGCTTTTCTTGGTACTCAATTAGCTCATAGCTCGTCTTACATCTTTAATCTAACAGGAAAACTGAGATAATGAATAAATGTTTGGAAGGATATCATCGTTTCTTTGTATTTGATAAAAAAAAAACAATGGGTCAAGTGGTTCTCTCTAGTTGAATAGTGGTATAACACTTCCCTCCATATCATAGCAAAAATGACCCCATTTATGGAACATTATGGATATCATCCACCATCCATCACATCATCTTTAAGAGAAAATTCTATGGTGCAAGCAGTGGAAGATCACATGGAGCATGAAAAACAAGTTCTCCAACTCTTAAAAGATAACATCACTCTGGTCCAAAATCGAATGAAACAATAGGGATATCAACATTGTAGTGAATTTTTTTCATGTAAGCGACTAGGTATTTTTACAACTACAACCATAAAAATAAATGTCCCTCAAGAAAGAAAAGAAGCATAATAATTTATCACCAAAGTACTATGGTCCTTCTAAGCTGTTGCAAAAGATTGGTACTATGGCATACAAATTGGAGCTACCTACATCTCCCTAAGTACACCCGTTTTTCCATATTTCATGCTTAAAGAAGGTTATTGGTGACAAGCTCCAAGTTCAAACAATGTTACCATAACTTGACGAAGAAGGAAAAATCATATTTGAGCCTAAAGCAGTCATGGAAACAAGAACCTGACATCTATGGAATCAATTAATTTCAGAGAACCTCATTAAGTGGAAGAACATACCCAATGAACATTCCATATGGGAGGATGAGAATTTTATACAGAAGCATCTGGAACTACTGAAGCATTGAGGAAAACACCTTTTTGAAGGAGAGGGGAATGTTAGTTCCCTATTATACTAGTGTATCCCCGTAATTTTTATTGTTAGTGTAGCCCTCTATTGTTATTGTTGTGCCCATGTATCCTCCATATTTTTATTGTTATGACCCATAAAAGCCAACTATTGTTATTGTTGTTCCCTTAGATTATTATTGTTATGTAGGCTATTATTATATTGTGATGCCTTAGACTACTATATATACTAAGGAGGTCTTACCATTTGAATCATCCAAGAATTCTTAATTTATGTAATGTAAAGGAACACTCAAAGAGGATAATTTTAGGTCTTTGATCTACATTTTCTTATGTTTTATGTATTGGTTGCATAAAAAAGATGTTGGGCAGAGTATTCCTTGGATTTATGTAGCAATGGATAATAGGTAGGTTGATCATTAAGAATACGTTATTGAGATGGAAGGTACACTAGTGATCAAATTGTTTGCATTTTTATTGTCCTTGGAATAAAGAAGTGCATGCAAAATCTTGGTTGGTGTGGGTGGCTACATGGAGCAAGAGAAGAGTTCACCATTGGGTGAGATATTATGAATTTGATTTGAATGGTATGCCTACATCAACACATCTAAATGTGATTCCTTTGATATCATATAGTATGATTTTGGGAATGTCTTGGTTGTTCATTCACAGAACGAAGGTAGAATGCTCTGACAAGGCCATTGTGTTCCTGGATGATGATGGGGAAAGGACATTGATGTACATTATTTATTTCAATTTCCATTATTCTCGCAAATGTAGATACACTCATTACACTTTGTTTTTATGTTTTCAAATGTACCATCAAGAAGATGAAAATAATTGATACAATCAACAAAACATTTGTCCAAATAACCCAAGTCATGGAAGTAGCTCGAGCACTAACAACAGTTCCAGTGAAGAATGGTGATATATTTGAATATCAATGCAAGTCGTTGCATTTTTTGAAATAATTGTCTATGAAAAGTGGACATTTGGTTTAATGTAATGGACGTAATTTCCCTATTGGAAGACAACGGGTTACTAATAACTATCCCATCTTATATATGAAAAGGAGCCTCTTATTCGTATATAATAAAATATATTTTAATTTATTCTATTGCTTTGTCTAGTATTTTTGTGAAATGTTACACCAGTTATTACATATATGGATGATTAAATATTATGATGAAGATACGCAAAATCTTATGATATAAGAAATTTATCAAAACATCATATACAAATGTGCTAATAAAAAATTAATTTATATGAATACTTTTATAATATATATGTCAAGTTTTCGACGAATAACGAATTTAAAAAATCACAATAATTGCACTATCATAAGTCGATATTTGGAAATAGGAGAAAATGGATACTAGAACATCGCATATTTGTTGGCATTATGATGCATGTGTTGTACTTGATGGCAACCCTCTCATAGAAGATCATCTCACTTATATACATTCAGATGAATCTACAGAAGAGATATCAGATGTGACATAATACATAGATGCAGGACAACTCAAAGGAATCAAATGGCAAGTTCTTAGTAAAGTCCAAAGGGGGAGATTGTTGGCATTATGGCTAAAGTGTTGTCCTTAATGGCAACCCATTCAGGTGATAGATCACTGTACTTCAAGTCAGCAGTAGAGGTTGATGATCAGCTATCAAATATTGAAGAAAATAAGGGGTACGTAGGTACACCTTACAGAAAGTGCGTACCTGCAGGTACACCATGCAGGGACCGCGTCCAGATATGCAGGCCAGCCGTTCAGGAGGTGCGTCCCCCCAGTGCACACATTTCAAGGCAGAGAATTTCACATGTGGGCTTTCTTATGTTTTACTCTTGGTATTTAGCTGATGGTATTGGGTTATTATGGTGTCGGCTCGTGGTATTGATCCATGTTTTAAGGAAGAGCTTTCCTATATAAAGCAAAGGAGATCATTTGGCTTGAGCATGTTTTTGGGTTGAATATCTTATGAGGGCTAGATTTGGTCTAGATCTAAATAAGGCGAATCTATTGATTGACTGAGAGCTCTTCGACGCATGTTCAGATCTGTAGATCTGACTGTCTGGGTTATTCTTGAAGTCTTGAAATCATCTATGCCCGAAGGTACGCAGGTACAGTGAAAGAAAAGTGCGCCGGTACGCAGGCACAGAAGCGTTGCAGGTGCGCCGGTACGCAGGCACAGAAGCGTTGCAGGTGCGCCGGTACGCAGGCACAGAAGCGTTGCAGGTGCGCCGGTACGCAGGCACAGAAGCGCTGCAGTTGCGGAGGTACGCAGGAAGTCTATTTGGCACAGTGCGTGGGTACGCAGGTGCACAGTTCAGAACAGTGCGTACTGTACGCAGGCATTACATGGGTGAAGCTGCGTACTTCTCTTGAAATCAATTTAGCTGTTCATGTTTATCATTGCTGTGTTCTGGGTTTTGAAGTGATGTCTGGTTTCTGGTATTATGTTCTGATAACAGCAGTGATTGAGTGAATGATTATGATTAGCTTCAGAATTGATGAATGAATGGATCAGGTTCTTAATGATCTGATGGACTAGATCTGATTGATGACTCTCATTGTATATGTATTGATCTAGTGATTGGGTGATTCAGAAGGTTGTTTGATTATGAGCTTCAATGTTGTTGTTGGGTCCAGTATGAAAATTGATGAAACGTGGTACCTGGAGGAGAGAAGATTGTAGGTCAGCACCTACGTACTAGTATCTAAGCTAGTACAAGAGCTAAAGGAAATCTTTGGAGCATTGTAGCAGCTAGTAGCCTGCGTACTAGTAAATGGATTGGCTAGTACAAGAGCAAAGGGGGTTGTAGCTCCCGTGCTGGTATAAGACTGCACTAGTACAAAATATTGTAAAAGGATTTTCTTATTAAAGAAGATTGAGATGACTTGCAGCAGGTGGTTTTCTCCCGCATTGGGTTTCCACCTTATATCATGGTGTTCATGTGTGCCTTATGTGTGATGATCTATTCTATGTTACTGCATTTGTTAACTGATAATATGGTTGATAAAGTTCTAATGCACTCATTGAAGATTAATTAACTTAATCATAAGAAGTTGTGGAAGTAGCATATATGAATCTGATTATGGAAATGAAATTTTTTTATTAATGTGATAAATACTGATTCACCCCCCCTCTCAGTATTATTTCCAACAATTGGTATCAGAGCAGGTCCTTTGTTAGAAGCTTGATCGCTTGAAGGAGATCCGTGGAACAATGGGAAAGAAGCTTAAGAAGAAAGCTCATAAGAAAAAGAAGTCATCTCAGAAGAACTATGACAGTGGAAGAATCGATTGGGGATTAGGCATAAGAAGCTCTTCAGATTCAGAATCATTATCAGGTATGAATGTGTTATCCTCTGATGTTCCAGCTATATTTCCTTGTGAAAGAGATGAAAGTGATAGTGAGACTACTGAACTTGCTCTTATGGGTGAGCAAGAAAGATGTCAAATAGAGGCAGAATTTAACAGGCTGACAAACAAAATTATTGAACAAGAAAAACGTTTTGACGTAAAGAGTGGTGCCCTCAAGTTATGCAAGGAAAGGTATCAAAAGTTGCAGGATGAAGCAACATCTCTAAGAAATGAAGTCATTGAAAAGAACACAACAATCAAGGAGCTCAGAGATCGATCCAGTTATTATGAAAATCTTGAAGCTACAATCCTCTCACTAAAAGGATATCTTGAAGAATCAAAGAAGCATAATACAGATCTACTCCAAGCTATTGAAAAACAAGAAAACGAAGTCACCAGCTTAACATCTCAACTAGAATGTGCCTTCCGAGTTCGTCAAATGCAGCAGGATCTGAATGAAGAACAAGAAAAAGAGATTCTCAAACTAAGGGAACAAATGGAAGAAGGAAGGAAAGCTGAAGAAGTTTTGAAAAAGAAATCTCTTGAAAAGGAAGAACAGCTTCAGGTTGAGGTAAATATCTTGAAAGGTAAACTAGAAGAAAAGGATAAGCTTTTACGATTTCAAGATAGCTCTAAAGTATTGGATGATATTCTTAGTAGTCAAAGGTCCCCTGCTATAAAGACTGGTCTTGGTTTCCATGAATCTGTTGAAGGTGAATCTAGTTCACAAGGTGAGGCAAGGAATTCTAAAGAGAAATCTAAAGTGATCAATGAAGAAATGAAAGATCAATCTCATCATCAACCAAGGAAAAAGATTCCTCAAAGAAAATCCTTTACTCCTCCTATGAATAATGTTGAATGTTATGTATGTCATAATCTTGGACATGTTGCAGCTAGATGTAGAAGAAGAAGAGTTCAAGACCATTATGCAGACAAGTCATCTCAATCAAGGTATTTTTATGGATATTGCTTTGCTTGCAATACGTTTGGTCACAAAGCTGCTGATTGTTACAGGAGGAATATGAAACATGTAAGATGTTATGCATGTAACAAGCCTGGACATATAGCTAAGGAATGCAGGAACAAAGTATGGGCACCATATCAAAAGGAGAAAATGTCATCATCACGCTTGAAGATATGGAGGAAAAAGGAAGTACAGTCAGAAAAGGATGGCACAGCACAATGTACAGACATACCAAAATCAGAGGAAGCTGAAAGTACAAAACTTCAGGTTCCTGAATCTCATATGCAAACTTCATAAAGGCAAGTCGCATATATACGCGAGTTGGATACTGCACAATCGCGTATATGCTTGTTTGAAGGTAGTAGGCAAGTGAAGTTGGAAATGAATCTATCAGATCTGGGAATCTGACTGTCAGTAGCACAAAGGAGGACTGTTAATTTGGCCCTAATTAGAAGTACGCAGATCATCAACTGTGAAAGTGCGGGCGTACGCAGCAGAGCGTAAGACTGGGTGCAGATGTACGCAGGTGAAGGCACAGTCCCCATGCGGACGGACGCGGAGAAACAGAAAAAGAGGTGCGGACTTACAGAGGAGTACGCGGCGCGATAGAAGCAAAGAGTGCGTGCGGTACGCGGCGTGATAAAGGATACCCTGCGGACTTACAGAAAAGTATGCGGCGCGATAAAATAAAAGGTGCGTACAGTATGCGGCGCAACTGATGGAATAGGTGCGTGGGTACACTCTGTAATAGAAGACCGTTTGCGTATATACGTAGTGCAGCAGAAGGATATCTGTGGGTGTACGCAGGGGAGCAGAATATGAAGTGCGTACCTGTCTTAAGGCATTTATTGGCTGATTCTTCTTATTGATATACTTGATCAGATTTGACAGATGGCACTGGTTCAGGGGGAGCATATGTCCTAAATGCATTGTTGGCATTATGGTCCTTGGTGACGATGCTTATGATTCATCTTGCTATGGTTATGAGTTGGTCACATGATCAGATTTATGATTGATTCTCTAATGATGCTTGCATGGAGTCTTTATTGTTTCTTGACACATATATGGATGAGGTTGGCTGATTTCATGGATGATTATTCAAAGTTGCATTGTTGGAGACATGATGATGATGAGTCACTCATATGTTGACATGTGCATGATGCATGATTCCTTTCTTGGCACAAATGGATGAGGATTGTTGGCTGGATACAGGGATGATTATTCATACATATGTTGATTGATGCAGATGCTTTCATTTGATGGCTCTTGATTCATATAGATCTGGATGGTTATGAGTTGATGCAGAAGTCCTTGATGTTGACAGATACTATGGAGCAGATTATACAGTGTTGTTGATGATGTTTGTCATGATCTTTAGATGTTTGATGTAAAGGTCATAGCAAGACTCATGTTGTAATGGTCTATCTATTGTAGTCATCTCTTCAGGTCATGTAACGGCCTATGTTCCCCCACTATGCATGGGATGAAGATGTAATGTATTTGGTTTTCATATTTCTGATGTATTCCCACTTGGTTGGATGGATGATCCTTATTGTGATGGGTGATGGATGTATGTATTGAGTCTTTTGGTGATAGGAAGGTCATTTATGATATATAGAGTCATGTTCTTCTTGTAGAACATCTTTTTGCAGACCTTGCTTACAGTCAGGGGGAGCTTGAGCATGAACAGCACTATATAGCAGAGCAGACATCTCAGCTTGTTCTCAAAAAGACCATTATCAGATTGGAGCACCATGACATATACAAAGGGGGAGCTCATTTAGAGACTTCAGCAGATCTGGTTTATAGTCAAGGGGAGCATGTTCTTAGGGGGAGCATACCCCTTTGCCCTTGATGTCAAAGGGGGAGAGTGATTTGGTGTTGTTGCCATCAAGTCGAAAGGGGGAGATTGTTGGCATTATGATGCATGTGTTGTACTTGATGGCAACCCTCTCATAGAAGATCATCTCACTTATATACATTCAGATGAATCTATAGAAGAGATATCAGATGTGACATAATACATAGATGCAGGACAGCTCAAAGGAATCAAATGGCAAGTTCTTAGTAAAGTCCAAAGGGGGAGATTGTTGGCATTATGGCTAAAGTGTTGTCCTTAATGGCAACCCATTCAGGTGATAGATCACTGTACTTCAAGTCAGCAGCAGAGGTTGATGATCAGCTATCAAATATTGAAGAAAATAAGGGGTACGCAGGTACACCTTACAGAAAGTGCGTACCTGCAGGTACACCATGCAGGGACCGCGTCCAGATACGCAGGCCAGCCGTTCAGGAGGTGCGTCCCCCCAGTGCACACATTTCAAGGCAGAGAATTTCACATGTGGGCTTTCTTATGTTTTACTCTTGGTATTTAGCCGACGGTATTGGGTTATTATGGTGTCGGCTCGTGGTATTGATCCATGTTTTAAGGAAGAGCTTTCCTATATAAAGCAAAGGAGATCATTTGGCTTGAGCATGTTTTTGGGTTGAATATCTTATGAGGGCTAGATCTGGTCTAGATCTAAATAAGGCGAATCTACTGATGGACTGAGATCTCTTCGGCGCATGTTCAGATCTGTAGATCTGACTGTCTGGGTTATTCTTGAAGTCTTGAAATCATCTATGCCCGAAGGTACGCAGGTACAGTGAAAGAAAAGTGCGCCGGTACGCAGGCACAGAAGCGTTGCAGGTGCGCCGGTACGCAGGCACAGAAGCGTTGCAGGTGCGCCGGTACGCAGGCACAGAAGCACTGCAGTTGCGGAGGTACGCAGGAAGTCTATTTGGCACAGTGTGTGGGTACGCAGGTGCACAGTTCAGAACAGTGCGTACTGTACGCAGGCATTACATGGGTGAAGCTGCATACTTCTCTTGAAATCAATTTAGCTGTTCATGTTTATCATTGTTGTGTTCTGGGTTTTGAAGTGATGTCTGGTTTCTGGTATTATGTTCTGATAACAACAGTGATTGAGTGAATGATTATGATTAGCTTCAGAATTGATGAATGAATGGATCAGGTTCTTAATGATCTGATGGACTAGATCTGATTGATGACTCTCATTGTATATGTATTGATCTAGTGATTGGGTGATTCAGAAGGTTGTTTGATTATGAGCTTCAATGTTGTTGTTGGGTCCAGTATGAAAATTGATGAAACGTGGTACCTGGAGGAGAGAAGATTGTAGGTCAGCACCTACGTACTAGTATCTAAGCTAGTACAAGAGCTAAAGGAAATCTTTGGAGCATTGTAGCAGGTAGTAGCCTGCGTACTAGTAAATGGATCGGCTAGTACAAGAGCAAAGGGGGTTGTAGCTCCCGTGCTGGTATAAGACTACACCAGTACAAAATATTGTAAAAGGATTTTCTTATTAAAGAAGATTGAGATGACTTGCAGCAGGTGGTTTTCTCCCGCATTGGGTTTCCACCTTATATCATGGTGTTCATGTGTGCCTTATGTGTGATGATCTATTCTATGTTACTGCATTTGTTAACTGATAATATGGTTGATAAAGTTCTAATGCACTCATTGAAGATTAATTAACTTAATCATAAGAAGTTGTGGAAGTAGCATATATGAATCTGATTATGGAAATGAAAAAGTTTTATTAATGTCATAAATACTGATTCACCCCCCCCCCCCTCTCAGTATTATTTCCAACAATATTAATGTGCACCGATCCAAATATGAATTTTCCAACAATGGTATTTATAATAATAAACAATGGTATACTAGCACATTTGTAAAATAAATACACATCGATGTGTTATTTTTCCGTAAAAGCACCAATGGGGAAAGATTTATTTTGTATGGATTAGTATCTTTTCTGAAAAATACAACACTGGGGATTTAAAAAAAAATGACCACTAGGGCATTATACTCTTCAAGCACCAATAATGATTGCATTCAACCCCCTAGTGCATTGAAATTCTTAAAGCATCGATGCTTTCATAGAACCAATGGTTTAGTGCTCCAAAATATTGTAGCCCCGGTGTGTTATTCAAATTAACAAGACTCGTCCTTTATATTAGTATCAAACTAGTGCTTTTGTTCAACTCATAAGCACTGATGTTGTAAATGTAAATAAAAGCACTAGTTTTGTGAGCTTTTTTTTCCTGCCTTGGTGTCATTCCTGAAAAGTAGGTCCTGAGTCGTTTTTTGAAGACATAAGCACCAAGAACGTATAATTTGTAGGCACTAGTTTTGTTTGCATGAAACACCCTAGTTCTTTTATTTAAATTTATAGCATCAATGCTTTTTATGGTGTTACTGCACTGGTGCTATTTTTCCATTAAGTGCACTGCTAAAGAAACATCTGCTAAAACCTACGGCTAGCCAATTTTTTTTAGTTGTGATGAAGTTCTATTATCAACTCCACTAAAACATTTTCTACCACAAGTCGATTTGGTAGTGGAGGTTTTTTAGCAATTCTTTCCTTTTTATAACACAAAATATTTTTTATAACCTTTGCTAGAAGGTATTTTCTTGCAGTGTGATGAAATCGCGAACTTTTTAGGAAATAAATTCACATTAACATTACACTCTTGTCTACTGCATTCTAAGAGATCAAATTAAACAAAAGCCAGAAGACGATAAGTACCAATGGCTATGGAATGATTAAAGGCACAATAAGTACTTGATTAAATAAAACCAAGTCTTAAAACTCAGAGTGTAATCAACAAATATTCCATATTCACATAAAGTTAAAGAGAATTTATTTTCTCCAAAAATTTCCCTCTATCGTAATAAACCCCCCCCACCCCCTGGTAGTATAGAAATTTCAGAGTTTATATACAGATTGAGAGGCCACGTTGTATCAAAAAATAATCCTTAAAAGTCTCTAATTGTCTGTTACAAAAATAATTTAAATGGTTTACTTGGCCTCCTGGCCAATTTATAAAAGGTAAAAGAAGAAGACAAATTAATAACAGAGCATCCATGCACAACATGCAATATGTACAGATTGATCTAAGATATCCTTATTTGTAGGATCCAAATCCAACATTCAATAAAAATGAAGGACCCGTTGCAACAAAAAAAACATTATTAAACATTATATTGATGACTAGATTGGGTTTCCGCAAAATCAAATATTATTTAGCTACCCTTTTTTAGAAAATAAATCAAATATACACATACCTCGAAAACTTCAAAAATCTCAATCATAAATAAAAATAAGATCGTTATTTATTAGGACTAGAGCCACCTATATCAGAAGATATAACTACTTTGACCTTTGATGATGAGATGATAATATGTGTAATATCTTTAGCTTGAGGTTTATTTTTAGTGTTGATATGAAATTAAAATTAAAGGTTTCATATAAAGCTTTGCAATCTAGTTTATGTCTTATGGGTAATGGATTGTGATTGAAAAAGAACAAAAAGTAAGCTAAATTTTACAGATTTTAACAATTAAAAAATGGACAATAAGAAACATCACAACAGAACAATTTGATGACAAAGTTCACTCCTCCTAGGCTATGTCTCTGGGCCCAACTTCCAATGGTGGCCCTTTATATTATATGTTCAAATGTGAAATTACATCAACATACAATGCTCAAATTGTAAAAAAATATTGCCATTGCATCTAGGACTCCTAAAATCCATTGTGTAGGCTCTTCCTGGGCTCGAAAAGACTGAAAAACGGCCATGTTAGGCCTCTTTCCCCATTCTTCCTGCTAATTGTTCTCCAAATTCAACCCTCTACAAATATTGGCAAGAAAAATGGCCGTTT
Organism: Pinus tabuliformis; assembly: GCA_031772625.1. Taxonomy (NCBI): domain Eukaryota; kingdom Viridiplantae; phylum Streptophyta; class Pinopsida; order Pinales; family Pinaceae; genus Pinus; species Pinus tabuliformis. Next base: position 1,880,709,689 of record CM062816.1, on the reverse strand, counting down.
GTGGATTGGTAAGGAAAAATTTTGGTTACCCGAAGATTGTGGGTTTGATGTAGGAATCTAGCTGTGTTGGGTGTAAATTGTCGAACAATTAGTTGAATTTTTAAATAAAAAGTGGGTCGAGCCCCTTTCGTATCTTTGTGCTCTTAATCATGTGAGACATATGGCTTGGGGATGAGTGAGGATGGTGTGACGCATGCCCATAGCCCCTGTTCTTCTGCCGGTAGTCGCAATGTCATAAAGGAACTAGTGACCAACACTCAACTGCCATCCCTTTCTCTATGCCCCCACCACCTATCACATGTGGTCGCCACATTTAACATAAAACTATAGGCTAGGGAGTGGGTAGCGCACCATGTGCCCCACCCCTCTAGCCTCCTCTATGATCACGTTGATATGATATAACCTAGGGCTAGGATGGTCGAGCACGCCCACAAGGCTGACCTTCCCCCCAATTTCAAGAGAAGACTACTTTAAATAAAAACTTGCCAACAATGTATAACAAGAAATATCGTGACACGTTGGTAGTACCTTAGAGGTTGAGTCACCCCATATTAACTCTTCATCACATATTTACCTCGGTGGACCAGTGAACTTGGGTAAGTGTGGCAGGAGGGTGTCATAAAATGGTATCAGAGCTCCCAAGTTGAACACTTGGATTAGATGGGCGGAATGTGTTTTTCATGCATGCATGTCGGTTTTATATATATTTTTTATGAATTTCAATGTCTATATGTTTGTTATGCATGGATTTTTATGGTTATGGTTGTCATGCATGAGATCATGGTATGCAAATGGTATTGTTATGCATGATGTCAATATATTGATATGATTATGTATATATACATGTATTGTGCCAATCTGGATTGATCTTGCAGACGAGATAAACTCCCCTAAGCTTCACTGAGGTATGTTTATTATTTTTTTATTTAGTTTATTTGACATGGTATTTTTATAGGAAATAGAGGATCAAAAATGACAAGAAAAATGGTGGACTACAGGTCGTGTGATTCTCCCTAAAAATCAAATGAGGAGCATGGTGATGGGTACTCTCTTGACATAACAGAAACTTTGAGAAGCTATAAGGTAGAGATAAGAATTTGTAAATCAAATAATGACATGATCATTCAATCATAAGAGAGAGGTGGCAGGGCACAAGAGAAACAAGTAGAGTTAAATGCAGTTATCCTTCAGAGTTGTTAGACATATAGAAACAAGGATTGCTTAGGATCAGCCATGGACAAGAGGACGGAACTAATGGAGCATATGGTAGCAGGTCTCGTGGTGGGAACAAGTTGGATAGAGATGACATAGTCAAAGATGGAATACTATTGGATATAGCTAATAGGAGAGGGAGTGGACATGGATTTTACTCTAGTTCTGGTCAAGACAGGCATCATGTTCGTCATCATTATCATCTATAAAGGAGGAGTGACAGGGGAAATTTTCCATATTAGTTCAAGAAATTCAAGCCACATACATTTTATGTAGAAATGAAGAAGTCACAGGATGCAAAAGCATGGTTTCTTAGGATGAATAAGTTCTTCTAATTGCATGACTACTCAAGGAACATGAAAGCCATGATAACTACCTTCAGTCTTAAAGGGAAAGAAAACATTTGGTGGGAAGATGTAAAGAATGTTAGAGGAATTCAGGAAGAGGAGCTAACTTGGAGTCAGTTTGAGATACATTTTCAGGAAGAAGTATCTATCTAAGAGATACTATGATGACAGGGAAAAATAGTTCTATAAGTTGAAGATGGGATCTATGACTGATGAGTAGTATACTAGAAGATTCTTGGAGTTGTTTAGATATGTGCCTTATATTAAGGAGGAGAAAGCAAAGATTCAGAGATTCATGAGTCGATTGTTAGTGTCATTCAAAGGCAAGATTTCGTTTGATGAGCTTAGATCGTTAGAAGAAGCCATGAGAAAGTTGAAACATTGTTATGAGAAATCAAAACATAGATTTGAGGCTAAGAAGGATTATAAGGCTAATGAGAAGAATAAAGGAAAGTGGGTTAAGAAGAGAGGAAAACCATATGATACAAATAACAAGGAGAATGTAGCATCTCATAAGAAGTTCACTGCAACAAATAAAGGACAGGGGTTTCAGTCTAAGGAGCGGAACAAGGGCGATGGTAGGAAGCCTTTGTAGTATTGGACTTGTGCTGGAGACCGTTGTAGGAGAGTGTAATAGCCCTGTTTAAAAATCCATGTAATAATGTTAATGAAGGCTAAAGTAAGCCAAGGTCATGGGACATGTATTCCAAGTTGAATGTTGGAAAGAAACAAGTGATGGGGATCACTTATGATTAATACATGGATATGGAAATTGGAAAAGGCAAAGTAAAAGGCAAATAGGCATTAAATTGACATTCTATTTATGAAAATAATGGAAAATAGGAGAAAGGAAGGTGAAAGGTCACATAATTGCATGAGAAGAAAATTGAAGGAAAAATATAGTAAACTAAAGAAAATAGAGGCCTTAATGATAAAAAGCCTTATGAGGATCATTTCATGGATTTTGTTTCCTATTTTAACTTGGAGCTATTTTCTATTCTCTCTCTCTCTCCCACACTCTTACACACTTAGAGAAATCTTGGAGCATTCTTGGAGCACATTGGATTTGGAGAAAGAAGGAAAAGGAAAGCATGAAAGTGCAAGGGGACAACATGATCAACAACTACAACAAGATTTATTTGCAAGTATCGAGTCACATGTATGATTTACTTGCTAGTTTTGGCATTCATGGTGTATGTAGGTGGTTATTTGGTTATGATTTTTCATTGCAATGGAGGATTTCATGGATTGGCAATTGTTTCTCCTAGCCTTTACATTTCCTAAATAGCCATGGTGTTGTCGGTTTTTCCATTTGTTTTTCATTTGGTTCTCATGTTCCTAATGGTTGTGAGTTGAGTTATTAGTTCCTAGAGCCTTAGTTGGACAAATTCTCTAGAAGACCTGGAATAACTTGGGTTGAGTTACTAGTCCTGGAAGCGTTTGTTGGACAAGTTCTTTTGAGATAGGAAACTAAAGAAAATAGAGCCCTTGATGATTGTTGGGCCTCACAATGGTCCCTATTTTCACTCCATTATTCACCAATATCTTCACATTTTACCTTCATGTCACCTCCATTCCACCTCCACATCATTCCATTTACCTCATTATTGGGTTATAACTATGCTTTTCCAAAGTTTATTAATTCTTAACATTTTTAAGTGAATTTATGGCTAAACTTTAGAAAATAATATGCTTATACTTATACCTAACAATTAGAATGAGTTTGTTGACATGTGTAGGTACAAAGGAAGCTTCCAGGGCATCTTTATGTGGCCTTGAATGATCAAATTCGAATTTGATAAGATAAGCCTCATGGAAAAGATCATGGAGAAAATCATGGACCTCATGGAGGAAATCATGGAGGATAGGGTTATGTGTCTAGATGGTTGAGAAATGTATGGAACTAAAAGAGAGATTAATGGATCATCATTATGAGTTTGTTATCTCCTCTCATTGTATAAATAGGAGTACCTCCTCCATTCCAAAGGGGAGGACTCTTAGAGCATTGTATCCAACTGATGATGGAATAGAATAAAGCTTCATTTTACATATATGTTCATTATGTAGTTTTAGATATAAGTTTTACATATATTTCCATTATGTAGTTTTAGATTTAATTTTCCTTAATGTAGTATATGGAATAATTTGTCTTGTTCTTAAGAGAATTGAGCTCACTCTAAAAGGATGAGAGAAACATGTTATTTCATATTAGATCTTATTTCATTTAATTGCTTAGATGTTTGATGTTTGAGAATTTGTTTGAGATTTATGAATGAGTTTTAAATTAGAATCTTATCAGCATATGAGAGAACAACTAAGGGTCTAAGTTAGACTCTCTTTCTATTTGATTTGCATGATAATTGAAATTCATTCTTTTGCTTTTATGTTTCAAGTATCATATGAGGAGATACCAAGAGTCTAAGTTAGGCTCTCTCTCCATTGATTTATATGGTAATTGAAATTCATCCTTTTATGCTTTAATGTTTCAAGTCATTTCATTTCTTCTGCTTATGAATGAATCTTAGTTTAGTTTGGATTAGTACATGAGAGGACAATCAAGAGACTAAGTTAGTCTCTCTCTCTACTTGAATCTGAACAACAATTAAATTCATTCTCTTGCTTTAAGTTTCTAGTTTTATGTAATTAATGAATTCTCTATGATACTGTAGGGAAGGACAAGCAGGACCTCCTTAGTTAGGAGCCTCTTCCCTTGCATATTACATTGAATCGTACATAATTTAGCTAGACATAGAGTTAGTTGCCTACTCTTGCATATATATTGCTGGCACCATCACAAGCTTATGAGTTTCCCTGGTTGATAATTAATGAAGCAATTTAAGTCCAAATAAATTGCCCAACATTTTGGCGCCGTTGCCGTGGATGGTGCTAAGGGATTATGCGTTAGAAATTTAATTCAGTACTAGTATTTTTCTTTAGAAAAAATAACTTGTGAGACCTGGTGACAGCAGGATCTTCACAAAGGAGTTTAAGTTTGAGTTTTCTGATGATTTAGTGCTTAGCTAGTTTTAAATTTTGTCTTTTAAAAAACACCCCCCCTACATGAATAAAAACAAATCAATCGATAAGTATGCTCTCTTCCTGCGCTTCGTGCGATCAGGAAGATCAGAAAGTCTATTGATTTTGTTCAAATAAACATACTCTTGCTGGAGAACTAATTTGCAAAAAGACAATAAAGAATTTTGTAAAAAAAACATCTTTAAATTGTTTAGATGAAATTTAGTTTTTTTTTTTTTTTATTTTAGATTTAAAAAAAAATAAATTAGTTTTTAATTTTAGATTTAAAAAAAAAAAAAAAAACATTCCACAAAATAATAATAATATATGTATCATAACATATATTATTATTATTAAAAAAAACTAACCATTTTGTTATTTTTAGATATTAAAAAAATTAACCATATTCTTTTGTTTTTTTTTTTTAAATAACCATGTTTTTTTTCTCTTGGTTTTTTTAGATATTTAAAAAAAAAATGCAAAACATTTAAAAAAAATTATTTTCTTTGCTAGTTTGAAATGTGGGCTCAGCCTTCCACCTTTCTTCACCCTGCACATACAATTGGATGATTAGAATGTGCTATATATTTGAACATATGCAAATCTTTAAAAATATTTAAACATATGGAAAGCCATTTCCATAATGAGCAATTTGGCAAAGATTAAAGGTGTGGTTCGGAAAAGACTTTTGAATAAAATGGAGTTGGCGAGGAAGGAATTATCACTATTAATGATAATGTCGCAGTGGTTGGCAAGAATTTGAAGTCTCAAACATTCAATGTGTAAAGGAGTATATTGAGGAAGGAAATGGAGCCCGAAGCACAGGTTCAACTGGAGCTAATAAAGAGTCATCCAGGTCTCATGCTATATTGCAACTTGCAATTAAGAAGCATGGTGAAGGAAAAGAGTCAAAGGGTGGTAGAATAGTTGGGAAGCTATCTTTTATTGATCTTGCTGGAAGTGAACGTGGGGCAGAAACAACAGACAATGATCGCCAAACAAGGATGGAGGGAGCAGAAATCAACAAGAGCCCTCTGCCTCTAAAAGAGTGTATACGGGCCTTGGATAATGACCAAATTCATATTCCATTTCGAGGAAGCAAGTTGACAAAAGCGCTTCGTGATTCCTTTGTAGGAAACTCACGGATGGTTATGATATCATGCGTTTCTCCTAATTCGGGTTCTTGTGAGCATACACTTAATACATTGAGATATGCAGATAGGGTTAAAGGGCTTTCAAAGAGCAGTAATATGAAAAAGGATCAAAGTACAAGTAGTTCAGCTCTGCCTCCAAAGGATTTGTCTTCATCCCCACCTTTGCCTTTGGAGGATGCAAGGGAGTATTCTGATTATAACCAAACTGTAGCAAATGTAGATGCTGGTAGAAGGTCTGTGGACAATCCTCAATATTACAGTCAATCTGAAGAACTTGGAAGGCTTCCTTCTAGTTTGTCATCGAGTTATCCCTTTAATAGCAGAGAGGAAAGTGGGTTTTCAGGTATGGTTGAAAACAATAGAGTTAACATGAAAGAGGGTATTGCTGGTCCTGTTACAAGTCAAAAGTCCTCCTCTTCAGCTATGAATTCTTTTGATACATACGGGGATGAGAAGGTGCAGAAGGTTTCCCCAACACGTCGGAAGGTAAGCAGAGATGAAAAACCGGACAAACAGATAAACTGGACATCTAAAGAAGATGGCAAGTCTGAGGCATTTAATGCTGCCAGAAAGCAACAACAACAATTTAAGGAAGATCCTGCTTCAAATAACAATGCTCCCAGACTCAAGGAAAGGGTACAAACTGATTATGATAATGATATAAATGCAATACTTCAGGAGGAGGAGGCTTTAATAGCGGCCCACAGGAATATGAACACCAAGAAGTTCCCATTGGAGGGGCCGATAAAGAACCTGCAGAGAGAGGAAGATTCCTTTTACGATTCGCCGATATTTTCCTGATGGAAGTTACGAATATTGGGTTGTCGACGAGCTTATTGTTGAAGATTCATGGAGAAGATCGTGCCAATTCAGGAGAAGATCGCGCCAGTTTAGGATTCAGTTCACAAAATTTGGGATAGATCGCGCCAATTTCTCATGCAATCTCTTAGCCTTCAACTTACTTCCATTTGTCATTCTTTTGGTTGCCATTGACATAATTTGGGTCCGCTCGAGAAGGCATCACGGCTAAAAACATCAACAGCATTATGGAGGCATTGGATCGTTCTTCGGATCGGGTGATGACCTGCCGTGGACAGATGCGGACAGATGCGTTCAAATGGCTACTGTGAGCGTGAATTTGTTGGGGAAGAAGGTTGATTACTTAAATGTATCAAGAACTAACAAAGCCGCAATCACTTGTGCTGACAGAGTTCCACTTTTTGCTGCTCTGTGATAACAAGGTTAAGGTTGTAAATAGAGTGAATCAAAAAGTCAGAGAAGAATTGCAGTTTGACCATGATTTTGACTCGATTTCTGGCGGAATTCTTGGACTTTGCAGTGATGCTACTGCTGGTGTGTTCTATGCTTATGATGAAAACCCCATATTTGAGATATCTGTGCATGATGAAGGCCAAGATATGTGGCAGGTTTATTTAGAGTTGAAGGAATATGCTGCTGCTTTAGAGCACTGTAAGAATGCACTTCAGAGAGACCAAGTATACTTGGCACAGCTGTGATTCTCCTGCAGGCTGAAGCTGCCTTCTCTACTAAAGATTTCATGAGAGCAGCATCCTTTTATGCCAAGACAAATTATATCTTGTCATTTGAGGAAATTGCTTTAAAGTTTGTTGCTGTAGGTGAACAGGATGCTTTGAGAACCTTCTTGCTAAGGAAGCTAGACAATCTTGGTCGTGAGGACCGTTCTCAAATAACAATGATCTCTACTTGGGCTACTGAGCTCTACCTTGACAAGATTAATCGTCTTAAGCTGGTGTAGTGCCATCATCTTCAGATGAAAATAATACTGATATTCAGTTGAAGCACCGGGTTTTAAGAGGAAGATCTAATTGATCAAAGCCATTTCCTTTTCTCTCCCGTGGAGGGATTTTTAGTATAACCCAGGTATTGGCAGTCATTTTGGTAGCTGCTGTTGGAGAACAATCTAACGCAAACTAATTTATTTTCTTCGGGGCAGTGTATTCTTATTTTTCCGTGAATTCCTTGGTAATTCTCGGAATTAGATAAGATATCCCATAGATCAAGGCCTTTGTTTCCTGTTAAATTGGATTTTCTTTTACATCTATGCTATTATTTTCTCAGCATCTGCAACACTCCCTGGCTTTCAACATCATTTTCCCTGCACCTTTGTGTTAGTTAGGGATTCTCCTCCCTAGCCTCATAATTTCCTTTCCGGAATTTTTAGTTGGGTGACCAGGAGATATGGCTGAGCAATTGGTTAGATCTGCTGGTGTCTGCAAATACCTGCTTTTTACTTTGACATTGTTGCTCTCAGTGCTCCGTTTGATGCAATGCAGGAATGTGGCCGATTTATCAGCACCTGAAGTGGCTGGTGTGAGACTGCCTCACAAACGCCATGTTGGATTTAGAGTCGATCTTGTGCACAGAGATTCGGCACTCTCTCCAGTAAGTCCGGGAGAAGGAGAATTTCTGTTGGCGGCGAAGATTGGCACGCCATCCCAGTCCTTTCTTGGAATCCTGGACACGGGCAGTGACCTGATATGGACGCAGTACTTGCCCTGCACTGAATGCTATAAGCAGACAGATCCAATCTACGATCCCTCCAAGTCTTCCACTCACGGTAGGGATCCCTACGAGTACGGTGACAGTTCCATAACAAAAGGGATCCTTGCGTATGAGACGTTGGCTCTTTCTTCTGAAAAACTTCGCCGTATTGCGTTTGGTTACTCGGATAACAGTATGGGAGCTAGCTTCGGTGGCGCAGATGGGATAATAGGGTTCGGCCGAGGTCTTCTATCCCTAATCTCACAGCTTGGCCCGTCTGGGGCTAATAAGTTTTTTTATAAGTCTTTTTGTTTAGTGTTTGTACTTTTTCTATTATTGTTGTAGGAATGGGATGCAACAATATATATTGCATCGTATCTTAATAAATAAGAGAAGTATAGTGTTGCATCTTATCTTAATACATTAAAAAAAAAAAAACTAATTTCATTTTAGTTATAATATAAGTTTAGCTTTCTTAGGTTTTAATAAATAAAATTGTGTTGATTTAAAAAAAAACAATTCACCTTAAATAATAAATTAAAAATTTATGTTTTTAATTTATTGTTTAAAAAAAAATCTAAATAAAATCAACATAACACATAAAAAAATTTTACTTATTACTTTTAATATTTTATTTTTAAATTTTGTTGTTTAAAAAAAAAAACAAAATTAAAAAAAATAATAATAATAATAATAAATAATAATAATAATAATAATAATAACTAAATAAAAATAAAAACAATAAAAAATATCACAAAATTCACACAACAAAAAAATTTCACCAAATTCACACAGCCTTCAAAATAAAAAAAATGGAATACTTGGAAACAAATTTCACAAATCGGTTTATCAAACATTGGAGGATTAATTCTGTTGTATGCTTTACAATGCACTAATATGCAGGACACAACAGATAATTCAAATGACCATCTTTTCGTGAAGTACATTTCATGAGTATCTGACACAAACAGGGAGTATTATTTTTTATGGTTGTGTTTAGGAATGGATTGAAATTGATATCATGAATTGAGTTACTACCAACACTTTGATTATTCTTGAATCTGTTTTATTTGGTATGAATTTTTGCGTAAGAATCATGAAGAAAATGCGCAATTCTTCTTAAACAAACTTATGTTTTCTTTCTGCCAAGTTTTTTTTTACAGGTTAAAGGATAACAAAGTGATCATTCAGGAGATTACATTGTGATGACAATTAGTCTTCCAAAGACTAAATTCATGAAAATTCTGAAGACAAATCCATCTCCACAACCACTAAGTCAACAACTTCTTGCTATGTTCGACATCGACACATTTAATCACATAGTAAGATTTGTGCCATCGAGCGTTGAAGACTTGAAGACCCATATTTTGTAGCAGATGAAGCCAATTTCCTTTCATCATTTTGTCATCACTTGAGGACAAGTCAATCAATAAGGTTGGGAGGGAAATGTAACTTATATTTTGTATACCTTCCAAGCCTTATAGATTTTCAGCCATATTCAGCAGGCTCATCGGATTCATCATCCAACAGCAGAAGATCCAGCAGCAGATACAACTTTCAGCCATGTTCAGCAGACTCCTCAGATTCATCATCTAGTAGCAGAGGATCCAGCAGCCGATACGACAATACAGCTCCATCTTTCATCCACAACTTGAAGAAAAAGCTTCAGAGCAGAATTGTGGCAGCTGGACATGCATGATTCATCCACCATTTTCCCAACCAAGTAAAGAAGACTACGAACAACAGTTTTTGCAGCCACATGTGCACAACTCTCATCCATTTTTGGAAGGGTAAGTTAAGGTATGATATTTTCTAACTTTTAACCATTAAATTCCTTGAAAAGTTAGAATAATAATTTTTGGAAAAACTTCACTTCCTTTCCCCATTTCACATAACTGCCCAAACCATCCGTTTAAGGGGAAAGATACATTTACATTCATATATCACAACCCCACTTAACCCCACTTACCTTCAAAATATATTCACTATTACATGAGCATACAAATGGCTTTGTCGAAAGTATTTATAAGTTAATTGGATGCCAAAACAATCATGGTTGTTACACAAGAACCAACCATGACGCATTCCAACAAAAATACTCTGCCATTATTACATGAGCTTACAAATGGCTTTGACAAAAGTATTTAAAAGTTAATTGGATGCCAACACAATCATGGTTGTTACACAAGAACCAACCATAATGCATTCCTACAAAAATACTCTGCAACAAAAATCACATTATCAATATGCAAAGATCATACATTGAATGCAACAAACAAAATATGGTTGAAACACAAGAACCAACCAAGTTGTAATTCATCAAAATAATGCTTTGCAAAAGTTATGTAAATGATATCATGCAGAGTTTAAGCCAAAGCTCAAGTACTAAAAAGTAATGTAATAGATTGCATGAGGACATGCAATACCTTCAGTTTGGGGCAGATGTTGGGCCTCACAATGGTCCCTATTTTCACTCCATTATTCACCAATATCTTCACATTTTTCCTTCATGTCACCTCCATTCCACCTCCACATCATTCCATTTACCTCATTATTGGGTTATAACTATGCTTTTCCAAAGTTTATTAATTCTTAACATTTTTAAGTGAATTTATGGCTAAACTTTAGAAAATAATATGCTTATACTTATACCTAACAATTAGAATGAGTTTGTTGACATGTGTAGGTACAAAGGAAGCTTCCAGGGCATCTTTATGTGGCCTTGAATGATCAAATTCGAATTTGATAAGATAAGCCTCATGGAAAAGATCATGGAGAAAATCATGGACCTCATGGAGGAAATCATGGAGGATAGGGTTATGTGTCTAGATGGTTGAGAAATGTATGGAACTAAAAGAGAGATTAATGGATCATCATTATGAGTTTGTTATCTCCTCTCATTGTATAAATAGGAGTACCTCCTCCATTCCAAAGGGGAGGACTCTTAGGGCATTGTATCCAACTGATGATGGAATAGAATAAAGCTTCATTTTACATATATGTTCATTATGTAGTTTTAGATATAAGTTTTACATATATTTCCATTATGTAGTTTTAGATTTAATTTTCCTTAATGTAGTATATGGAATAATTTGTCTTATTCTTAAGAGAATTGAGCTCACTCTAAAAGGATGAGAGAAACATGTTATTTCATATTAGATCTTATTTCATTTAATTGCTTAGATGTTTGATGTTTGAGGATTTGTTTGAGATTTATGAATGAGTTTTAAATTAGAATCTTATCAGCATATGAGAGAACAACTAAGGGTCTAAGTTAGGCTCTCTCTCTATTTGATTTGCATGATAATTGAAATTCATTCTTTTGCTTTTATGTTTCAAGTATCATATGAGGAGATACCAAGAGTCTAAGTTAGGCTCTCTCTCCATTGATTTATATGGTAATTGAAATTCATCCTTTTATGCTTTTATGTTTCAAGTCATTTCATTTCTTCTGCTTATGAATGAATCTTAGTTTAGTTTGGATTAGTACATGAGAGGACAATCAAGAGACTAAGTTAGTCTCTCTCTCTACTTGAATCTGAACAACAATTAAATTCATTCTCTTACTTTAAGTTTCTAGTTTTATGTAATTAATGAATTCTCTATGATACTGTAGGGAAGGACAAGCAGGACCTCCTTAGTTAGGAGCCTCTTCCCTTGCATATTACATTGAATCGTACATAATCTAGCTAGACATAGAGTTATTTGCCTACTCCTGCATATATATGGCTGGCACCATCACAAGCTTACGAGTTTCCCTGGTTGATAATTAATGAAGCAATTTAAGTCCAAATAAATTGCCCAACAATGATAAAAAGCCTTATGAGGATCATTTCATGGATTTTTTTTCCTATTTTAACTTGGAGCTATTTTCTATTCTCTCTCTCTCTCCCACACTCTTACACACTTAGAGAAATCTTGGAGCATTCTTGGAGCACATTGGATTTGGAGAAAGAAGGCAAAGGAAAGCATGAAAGTGCAAGGGGACAACATGACCAACAACTACAACAAGATTTATTTGCAAGTATCGAGTCACATGTATGATTTACTTGCTAGTTTTGGCATTCATGGTGTATGCAGGTGGTTATTTGGTTATGATTTGTCATTGCAATGGAGGATTTCATGGATTGGAAATTGTTTCTCCTAGCCTTTCCATTTCCTAGATAGCCATGGTGTTGTCGACTTTTCCATTTGTTTTTATTTTGGTTCTCATGTTCCTAATGGTTGTGGGTTGAGATATTAGTTCCTAGAGCCTTAGTTGAAAAAATTCTCTAGAAGCCCTGGAATAACTTGGGTTGAGTTACTAGTCCTGGAAGCCTTGGTTGGACAAATTCTTTCGAGCCCTTAGTGGGTTGAGTTACCATTCCTATAGCTTTGGTTGGAAAAAACTTTGGATCCCTACAACAACTGTGGGTTGAGCTAGTCCTAGAGCAGGGTTGGATAAAATGCTTCAAAGCCTTGGAAAACTTGGATAGAGATTGATCTATTGATGTTAGTGATGTCCAACCATGAGGTGGAATCACTGGTTGGGGGTTGAGGTGGTTTTGCCTCTGGTATCCCTGGTTTTGTTTTTCATGGTTTATTCCAAAATATCCCACATTCACGCTTGGAATATTGTAGATTTTAACCCAGTACAAAAATTACCTACAAACGAATTCTAAAACACAAAAAATAAACAATGCGAGAGCATAACACATAAAACACATATACACATAGATTTCCCTTGGATCCCAAAACTGGGACTACCAGCTTGATTTTTCATTATATTCCTTTCAATGTTACAATACATATTTATACATGCCAAAGCATCCAATACCATGGACTGAAAACCATCACATCCAAAACCATGGATTGAAACCATAGGTAGGTCCGCCCAACCTAATATAGGGTCTAAAAAAAAAAATTCTGGGGCGCTACCCCAGACCTTGTAGAGGGGGGCTACTCACCCCCCTCAAACCCCCTGGACAAGGGGGCTGCTAGCCCCCTTGTGAACCCCTCGTTGTGCAATTGGTGCAATGAAGGGGGGGCTCCATGCCCCCTCTAACCCCCAATTCACTACGTGGGTTAGTCGTGGAAATAATATAACACAACCCAACATTCTCCCACTTGTTGTTTTCTTTCCACCGGGGGCCACATGAGAACTTAGTCATTTTTCCAACCCTAAAATTCCCATTGTTTCTCTACACCAGGAGAAATTCTTAGAGCTCACAGATTTTGTCAATGCATCTGCAGTATTCTTCAAAGTGTCCACCTTTACCAGCAACACCTTTTTGTCTTCTATCATATCCCTCACAAAAGTGATATTGAACATCAATGTGCTTTGTCTTTGAATGATAAGCAGGGTTCTTTTCCAAGAAAATTGCACTTTGGTTGTCACAATATATCCTTATAGCTCCCTATACTAACCCCTTACTTGAACACAATCTCTACAACCAAACTGCTTCCTTGCTTGCATGAGTGGCTGCCATGTATTCTGCCTCTGTAGTTGATAGTGCTACTATAGATTGTTTCTTACTCATCCAACTAACTGCACCTTCAAATAGGTTAAACACATGACCACTTGTAGATCTTTTCTTATCCAAATCTCCAGCCCAAATTGCACCAACAAAGCCATGGATATCCAAAACTCTGTCCAATCTTGGTCTTCCTTGGTAGCACAAACAATAATCACTAGTGCCACACAAATACCTGAAACCCTACTTCACTGCTGTCAAATGCTCCTTCGATGGTTTTGACATAAACCTGTTCAATACTCCCACTTCATGTGCAATGTCTGGTCTAGTACAGACCATTGCATACATCAGGCTACCGACTGCAATTGCATATGGAACACGGGACATATCCTCTTCCTCTTCTTGTGTCTTGGGACACTATTCAACATATAACTTTACACCTATAGGAATAGGAACATTCACTGGTTTACTATCCTGCTTATTAAACCTATGCAGTATTGTATCGACATACTTCCTCTGGTTTAAACAAAAGTTCCTCTTTGCCCGATCTCTTTTAATTTCCATGCCCAAAATATAGTTTGCAGCACCAAGATCTTTCATGTCGAATTTGGAGGACAATTGGGTCTTCAAATCCTGGATAATTTCTTTGTCATTTCCAACCATCAACATATCATCCACATACAAGACCAGATAAATAACACAGTGACCAATTAATTTAAAATACACACAGTGTTCTGCTTTGCTTCTGGTGAAGCCAAGTCCCCGTATAACTGTATCAAATTTCTGATACCACATCCTTGGTGATTGTTTTAACCCATACAGAGACTTCTTTAACTTGCATACCATTTTTTTCTTACCCTTCACCACAAAGCCTTCAGGTTGCTTCATGTAGATCTCCTCTTCTAGATCCCCATGAAGAAATGTTGTCTTTCATCCATCTGTTCTACCTCAAAACCAAAAGCGGCAACAACAGATAAAAGTAATCTAATACAAGTTACCTTTGCAACAAGAGGAAAAATATCACCAAAATCAATTCCTGGCACCTGGGAATAACCTCTTTCTACCAACCGAGCTTTGTATTTCTCCACCTTTCCTTCTAAATTTGTCTTCTTCTTGAACACCCATTTGCTTCCAATGGGTTTCCTTCCAGCCGACAACTCCACCAGGTCCCAAGCCTCATTTTTTTGCAAAGATGCCATTTCATCAACCATGGCCTCTTTCCAGAGTTTTCCATCCTCTGAATCTACTGCTTCCTTCACAGTTTTGGGATCATCATCAGTAATAGATAAAGCAAAATTTGAATAGAAAGCAGATGGACTATACCTTTATGGCTACCTTCTTTCTCGAACTATCTTCTTACACCCGGATTTTGTGGCTCTTCATCTTCTGATTCCTTCTCTGCTGTAGATTTTGATTCTTCCTCCTTTAGCTCAAATTATATCTTCTCAGGTTCCTTTGGTTGACTTCATGTTTAATAACATCTTTCACCTCTCTGAACAGGTCCACATCTCAGCTATACACAACCTTCCTTGTTGCTAGGTTCCAAAGGTTATAACCCTTTAAACCATCCTTATACCCAATAAAGATGCACTTTTAGATTTACTATCCAACTTGGTTCGTTTCCCCTTTGGAACATGTACATATGCATCACATCCAAATACCCTCAGATGTGAAAGAGAGGGTATTTTACCAGTCCATACCTCTTGTGGAGTATTATCCTCCAATGTTGATGAAGGTGATCTGTTGACCAAGTAACATGCTGTCTCCACTGCCTCTACCTAGAATTCTTGTCCTAACCCGGCACCACTGAGCATGCTCCTTGCCCTTTCCATCAACATCTTGTTCATTCTTTCGGCAACTCCATTTTGCTGAGGTGTATATGGAGTAGTATTTTTTCATGCTATGCCACACTTCTTATAGAATTCTTCAAGTTCCTTACTGCAAAACTCTCCACCGTTATCTATCCTCAACACCTTTATCTTCTTCTCTATTTGGTTTTCCACTAGAGCCTTAAATTCTTTAAACCTCTCAAAGACTTCAGATTTCTTCTTAAGAAAATATATCCATGTATTCCTCGAGAATTCATCTATAAATGATACATAGTACACAAACTTACCCAGTGATGGAACCTTCATAGGTCCAAACACATCACTATGTGCAAGCTCTAATATATGTTCGCCCTCTTACCACCGGAGGGGAAACTCACCCTATTCTGCTTCCCACATACACAATTTTCATTGGAATCAAAATCTAGAGAGCTATTACTCATACCTTCTACCATACCTTTACCATGATGTATTCGAAGGCCCTTCTCTCCAATATGTCCAAGCCTTTGATGCCACAACATGGTCTTCTCTCCAAAGACCACTAGATTTTCTACTCCACTTTTAGGAACCACATAAATGTTGCACCCATCAACAACAGTGCTACCTTGCAGCTTGTACAGAGTTCCAGTCCGAACTCCCCGCATCAATACCAGTGCTCCTCAAACCATCTTGCAGGTATCCATCTCGAACATTGTTTTTACACCTGCATCATCTAGCTTGCTTACAGAAATCAGATTTCTGGCTAATGCAGGAATATGTAGAACACCCAAAAGTGTTCTAACCCTTCCACCTTGCAACTTCAACTTCACTTTTCCATGACCAATGATTCTAGCCCTCCTATCATCCCCTAAGAAGACATCACCAACATTGTATTTATCATACTCGCAGAACCACTCTCTATGGGGAGTGAAGTGAAAGGATGCACCTGAGTCAATCAACTATGCCTCATGATCTACATGTGTACTTGAAGAAGCTAAGTACACATCCCCACCATTATCTGAGATGGTTTTCGCCTCTGTAGAAGAAGCATCATTAGATCCCTTTCCTTTGTCAGGAGCTTTAGATTTACAGTTCCTTTTGTAGTGTCCTTCCTTTTCGCATTTCCAACACACCACCTTTACAGGTTTTCTTGGAGATTTAGATCTCCCTCTAGATTTAGATCTCCCACTCGATGATTTATTTTTGTTTCTGTTGTGGGACCTTCCTTGTACAGACAAGGCATCACCATTCTGGCTCTCCATATTTTTCCTTCTCATCTCCTCCGTTAACAAGGATGAGACTATTTCATCAAACTACAAGGTAGTTGCATTGCTACCTATTGCAGTAACTAGACTATCCCATGAATCTGGTAGAGAACACAACAAACTGATGCACTTATCTTCATCTAAAATTTTGATATCAACAGACGATAACTGACTTACCACAGTATAAAATGCATTTAGATGCTCTGTCACCGAGTCTCCATCTTTCATCCTCAGGTTATACAACCTTTTCCGTAGGAATAATTTATTCACTAGAGACTTAGATTGTTACAAAGTCCCTAACTTGTCCCGCAAAGCCTTAGCCGTAGCCTCCCCTAATACATTCAACAATACTGAGTCTAAGACACACAATCTTATTGTTCTCTTTGCCTTTCGATCCAACTTATTCCATTCTTCTTCGGACACTCACGTTGGTTTAGTGCCTAGATCTACAGTGATCCACTGATCTTTATCGACCAACAAATCCTCCATCTTGAGTTTCTGTAACTCAAAACTCTGACCACTGAATTTATCGATCTCTATCTTTCCACTACTCGCCATCTTCTTTCACCACTAGAATCGATCCCGCAGATCTCCCACTGAACAGGGTCTACCAGAGGCCCGAGAGAAACTCCTCAGTAACAAAGGCATCCCCTTAAAGCCAAAACAACTCTGATACCAAATGTAGGTTTTAACCCCGTATAGAAATTACCTGCATACGAATTCTTAAACACATAAAGTAAACAATGCGAGAGCATAATACATAAACCACATATACACAGAGATTTTCCCCTGGATCCCAAAACTGGGACTACCAGCTTGATTTTTCATTATATTCCTTTTAGTGTTACAATACATATTTATACATGCTGAAGCATCCAATACCTTGGACCGAAAACCATAGGTAGGTCTGCCCAACCTAATATAGGGTCCGAATTTGTTTTTCCCGGGGCACCTCAGACCCCGTAGAGGGGGGATACTAGCGCCCCCTGTGACCCACCCATTGCACAATCGGCACAATGAAGCGGGGGCTCCGCCCCCCCTCTAACCCCTCGGTTCACTACGTAGGTTAGTCGTGGAAAGAATATAACACAACCCAACAAATATGGCATGAGGGTGACAACTAAAAGAGAGATTTGTTTTAGCTCAATCTATGGTCGAATGGTACGTAGAAGTCCCTTACTTGGTTTGAATTTTCATATATTAATAAGAACTTTTTCCTCTTGCATTCTATGAGTAAATGTACTTGCTATGATGTGGCTTTGATGGTTATTCTATCATTGTTTGTATTCTAGTTATATGCTAGCTATAAGCATGGTTTCATGATAGATTCTAGTTTTGGCTCTTATCATGTTTTGATTGGTGAATGATAAGCTATGCATGATCTAATAAATGTTATGGAAACTGATATGAGAGGTAATTAGACCTTCTTGATGGTTTTTAGATAAGTCTTAGGCCCCTATGTTCAGATATGCATTTATGACTTGTATAGTACTATGTACACAAAGTGCTTGTATAAATGAGTAATTTGGTCCTCTAACTTCCAGGAGTCATAAATTTGGAATACGATCTCCATTTTACTATCATAATACTTCACTTCAAAGGTCTCCATGAGGAGGCTTAAAACAATCTAGTAAATTGGTCTAGCACTTTTTCACTTTCTCTGTTTTCCTTGAAAATATAATTTAGGCCCTCAAAACAACCTCAGATGTTTAGAACTCAAAACATTGCCAAAAATAGAAATTGATGTTAAATTTAAGGAAACAAAACTGAAGAGAATAGTGTTGGGTCAAGTTAGGATGATAACAGTGTGATCGTGTGTCACTTGATGCTTGTAGTAAGTTCTAGACACATGGACCCCATTTTCCATAGGTGCAGCTTGGAAATCAGATCTCGCATAGTAACTCTCATATCATGTTTACCCTGGCAAGCTTGTGAATTTGGGTAAATGTGGGAGGAGGTGTTACAGAGTGGTATCAGAGCTTCCATGTTCAACACTTGGACTAGATGGGTGGAATGTGTTTTTCATGCATGCATGCTTGTTGTATATGTGTTTGTCATGTATGCTTGGTATTGGTCATTGTTGTAGTTGTGTCGTAATGTATAGATATAGATATATATATATATATATATATATATATATATATATATATATATAATGCTAATACAAAGTAATTTGTATCGATGAGATAACATCCCCTAAACTTCACTAAGGTACGTGTGATTTTGTTTATGTTTGGTTATCTTATATGGTATGTTTTCAAGAAGTAGAGGATAAAATATGAAAACAAAGATGGTAGAATAAAATTCACGTAATTCCCCCTACAGATCAGATGAGAAGCATGGTGATGAGTACTCCTCTCACATAGCCTACACACTGAGAAGTTTGAAAGCAGAGATAAGGAGTTGTAAGGCATACAATTACAGAATAATTCAGTCACAAGTGATACTTTCTGGGGTGTAGGAGAAACAAGTAAAGGTTAATGAAGTTATCCTTTAGAGTTTTTCATACTTGTAGAGATAGGGACTGCTTAGGATCAATCATGGACATGAGTAAGAACTAATGGGGCATATGAAAACAGGTCTCAATTAGGATATATGTTTGAGAAGGATGATACATTTAGAGATGGTAGGTTCATGGATACACTTGACAGGAGGGATAATAACCATGGGTTCTATTCTAGTTCTAGATCAGAAATACAACATCGTCATCACTATCACCATTTGTATAGGAGGAATGAGAAGCAACACTTTATAGAGGAATTCAAGAAATAAAATTGTCCTACATTTAATGGAGAAATGAAGAAATTATGGGATGTAGAAGGTTGCTTACCTGGGATGAACAGGTTCTTTAGATTGCATGATTACTCAGAGAATATGAAAATCAGGATAGCTACTTTTAGTATTAAAGGAAAAGAAAGCATTTGGTGGGAAGATGTAAATAATGTCAGAGGTATTCAGGAAGGGGAGTTGACTTGGAGAAGTTCAAGAGACTTTTCAAGAAGAAGTATCTATTTGAGAGATACTATGATGATAGGGAAAAGGAGTTTTATGAGTTGCAGATGAGATCAATGAGCGAAGAGGAGTATACTAGCAAGTTCTTAGATTTATTGAGGTATGTGCCTTATCTGAAGGAGGAGAAAGAAAATATTTAGAGATTCATCAGTGGTTTGGTGGTAGTATTCAAGGAGAGGATTGAGTTCGATGAGACTAGATCATTGTAGGAAGCCATCAGAAACTTGAAGCATTTTTATGAGTAATTGAAGTGCGGGTCTAAATCTAAACATGATTGGAAAGGTCATGACAAGACTAAAAGAAAATGGGATAAGAAGAGAGGAAGACTACATGACACAGGTAATAAATAGAATGTAGTGCCACACAAGAAGCTCAATACAACAGAAAAAGGACCAGGATTTCAGTGTGAGGAGTAGAAAAATGTGATGGTCGGAAGCCTTTACAATTCTATACTTGTGGCAAGGACCATCACTGGAGAGATTTCCCACAACATTAGGGTGGTGGAACATAGATCTATAGTGCTTAGGAGGCACAAACAGTTGGGGATGTTGGGTAGATCATTCCTTGGATCTATGCAGCATTAGATAATAGGCAGACGGATCACCAAGCATCCATTATCGAGATAGATGATAAGCTTTTTAATCAAGTTGTTTCTATCTTGATTGACCCTGGATCTAATTACAATTATATTAATCTTGACCTGGTGGATACATGTGCTTTGAATAAAGAATTGCATGTAAAGTCTTGTTTAGTATAGTTGGTGTTAGGGTCCTATAATTCATAGGATCTCAAGGTAATTGAGTATTGTATCTCAGGATTATTATTTTGTAAATACTTTTCAATCTGCCAATGATTTCCAAACAAAAGAAATAATAGCAAAAAAAATGAAAAAAGGGTATAAATAAGAAAAGAGAAAAAATGAAAATATTGAAAAATAAGAAAAGATTGAACCCCGCCGAAAGAAAGAAAAATAAAAGAAGGAATGATATTGAAGTGTTGCAAGACTAAATGCCACTACTCATAGATAGTTTTTCTTCATCACTGAAAAATAAAAATTTATGTGCAGTTTATTCAAAATGCCACGATCACTAGTTTTTAGTTTAATCATACAGTGTAATGATCATTAAACTCCTTTCAATTTCTATGAATTAGGTTAGAGAATAAAGATTTTCCCAATAGTTTAATCTGTGTAAATTGGTAGTTAGGTAGAAAATGACATTGATTCAATCGTTTAATATGCATCAATTGGAATTTTCAGAATAACAACCGGAGCAAGGTAGGCTGCTGGTTCGAGATTTAGGGTTTACCGCTTCAAACCTGTAGAACCAGAATCAACTCTAGAAGCGCACAGGGTTAGAATAGTGGAACTGCTCAGAAGAAGACAAGGACTGACCCATCAAATGGTAAACGGGGGGTCCATTGGGACCCCATCCTTTAAACAAATAGTTATGCAAAAGCAAGCAGCGCAGGAGGGAGTAAAGATAACAGGATATGGAAAGCTTAAGCAAGATAGTGAAACAAGCAAAGAGAAGAAACAAAGGGTACACAGAGAAACAAGCAGCAACCCAAAAATGAAAGAAAAAGAAAGCGATGGAAAGGAGAACAGCGAAAGGAAGGATGATACAGGGCAAAGACACATAGCCCATAAAGAGAAACAAATAGAGGAAGGAGGGGAACAGGAGGAAGGGAATCAATCAAGAGAAGAAGAGAATAAAGAAACCGAACCAAACCCCAGCAATAGCAAAGCAATAAGAGGAGCATGCAAACCAAAAAAGCAGAAACCTGAGTGGTGATCATAGATCCAGAGATACAAGCCTATAGAGAACACATGTCGGAACATGCATTAATATGCAAGTTCATGGGACTGTGGCCAACTGAAAGAGTGCTATGTCAGTGGATCAGGCAGCAATGGAAACCGAAAGGTGATGTTAAACTGCACTTAGGAGAAAAAGGTCTTTTCACTGTTGTTTTTACGAATTTAGAAGATAAGGATAGAGTTTTTGATTGGGGTCCTTACTTCTTCGCTTCAGCGGGTCTCTACATGAGGCCCTGGAAACCCAACTTCATGCCAGAAAAAGAGACATTCACACAGGTCCCAGTGTGGATCTGTCTTTTCTCTCTTCCAATAGATTACTGGGGCCTGGCGGCACTAAAGCAAATAGGGGATCAACTAGGAACTTTCATCAAAGCCTCAGAAGCAACGATGCAAAGAAAATACACTTCCTGCGCGAGAATTTGTGTGGAAATGGATGTATCAGGAGCTTTACATGAAGGATTATGGCTGGAGTACAGGGATGAAGACTATTTCCAAGCCATCGACTATGAGCAAATCCCCTTCCGCTGCAGAAAATGTCACGAACATGGACATTTAGTAAGAGAGTGTCCATTAAGCAAAACAGGGGAAGAACCTAAGCCAGAGCAAGCAGCAAAAAGCAGGGATGCCTTTATAAAGCCAAAAGAAAGACAAAGGGCTAACAGGAAAAGAACGAACAGAATAGGAGCAGCACAAGGCAACACCAGCAACGCCTTTGAAATCTTAGAGACAGATACAAATTCAGAAGAACAAAATAAGGAATCAAATAATAGTGAAGGGAACAAAGAAATGACAGGTCATGAAACCAAAGAAGGGGAGGAACATCCCCTCAGTACAGTAGTGCTAATGCAGGAGCCAATAGGAGAGCGAGAGGAAGATGCAGATATGCTTACCAGTGATGGTGGTAGTGAGGAAATGGAGCTAAATGAGGTTCTAGAGCAGGAAGGAATGAACTTACCAGTCATGGCAGAAATCTGGAAAGCTCAAGGAATAGAAAATATTCCGGAAGAAGAGATTAGAAAGATCAACAATCTATTCATTGCAAGGCAGAAGGCAGAGTTGGATAGGCAAAATAGGAAGTTAGGCATAGCAAAGGGAATAGGCAGCCATTCAAAGAGCCTATTATGCAACTCAACCAGCTCGAAACAGAGAAGGAAGAGAGGCCGAAGAACAAACGGTGAAGTATTGCAGGAACTAGGTATTTTAATGTTAAATTCGGGCAAGATGAAGGCTCTGAATGCCTTCCCGTCTTACCAACAATCTGTCTAGTTAAAAATGAAAGTTATATCGTGGAATGCAAGAGGGCTTAATAGCCAAGCGAAACAAAGACTTCTAAAGAGAAAATTCCAAAAAGAGAAACCAGATATCATGTTCATACAGGAAACCAAATGTGCTAACAACAACATGGTGAATATCAGCAAAAGGCTTGGAAAACACATAGAATTTATGGAAGTAGCTAGTCAAGGCTAGGAAGGAGGTTTAGTAACTCTTTGGGACTCCTGAGTGATTCAAGTCCTCTCGATAGAAGCTACAAAAGCATTCATAGCCATGGAAACTCAATTAATAGGTAATTCTGAAACTTACTTATGCACAAATGTTTATGGACCTCAAAAGCTAGAAGATAAATTTTCCTTTCTCCGCTCTCTTTTAAGTTTAAAGCTTAGATATCCCAACTCGAAAATCATCATGGGGGGAGATTTTAATATGATAACCTCTCTTTTGGAAAAGAAAGGAGGAATTAGAAAACTCAATAAGGATGTTGAGCTCTTCGCTGAATTCATTGATTCTGCCAAACTAGTGGACATCCAGCCAAAAAGTGGAACTTTCACCTGGAATAATAGGAGAGGAGGCGAGAAGCAGATAGCCTCTCGTTTGGATAGATTCCTTATTTCAGAAAGCATTATACTTGAAGGAATAATAGTGGAATCCGACATCCTTCCTAGTGGAGGATCGGATCACTGGCCAATCTCTTTGGTAGCGGCCATCCAAGGAACCCCCAGAAACAAGCCTTTCAGATTTGAAAAGTTCTGGTTGAATCACCCTAATTTCATTCAACTGGTGGAGAAATGGTGGCACGAGCCAATGGACATCAGAGGAACCAGAATTTTTAAACTTCAAAGCAAATTAAGATACATCAAAAACAAAATAAAAGAATGGAATACAACAGAGTTTGGGAACATTTTTAAGGAGAAAACTATCATAGAGTGAAATTTAGAACAGATTCACAAAGAATGGGCTAATGGGCACAACAATGAGGACGCAGCAGAACAGGAAAAAGTCTTGTTGCAACAGTGGTAAGCACGCTGTCAACAGGAAGAGACCTTATGGAAACAGAAATCCAGGATACAATGGCTAAAGGAGGGGGAACAGAACACTAAGTTCTTTCACAGGTCTGCGCTAGACTACAGAGGGGCTAATAAGATACTCTGTCTCAACAATGAAAAAGGGGAAACTTTGCAAAGTCACCAAGAAGTTGCAGCACTGCTCACAAGGCACTTCAATCATATAGCCCAGGAGCTGCAAGCAAACAGGACAGAAGCTATTGAGGAGCTAACTCAGGCTATTCCTAAAATTATTACAAATGAGCAAAACCTAGCTCTTATTAGGGAAATCTCTTTGGAGGAGGTGGAAGAAGCGGTTAGAAGTATGCCGAATGACAAGGCACTTGGGCCTGATGGTTTCACCATCAATTTTTATAAAGCCTGCTGGAGCTTTGTTAAGACTAAAATATGGGAAGTAGTAGAAGATTCAAG
This sequence comes from Pinus tabuliformis, assembly GCA_031772625.1. Classification (NCBI taxonomy): domain Eukaryota; kingdom Viridiplantae; phylum Streptophyta; class Pinopsida; order Pinales; family Pinaceae; genus Pinus; species Pinus tabuliformis. Next base: position 1,880,685,337 of record CM062816.1, on the reverse strand, counting down.
ATGCTCCTGTTCTATCCTTAAATCACTAAATTCTACCTTCCTTGCTCTAATTCCCAAGGTAAAAGAGGCCAACTCTCCAGAGAATTTTAGACCTATAGCCCTATGTAATGTAATATATAAAATCATATCTAAAGTCATAGCCAACAGATTGAAGCCCATTCTTCGTAGCCTCATTTCGGAAGAGCCGTCGGGGTATGTTGAAGGAAGACAGATTTTGGATAATATTCTTCTAGTCCAGGAAATGGTTCATACTCTTCAGACTAGGAAAATAGCAGGGATGTTGATGCAACTTGACCTTTCTAAAGCCTATGATAAGGTCAACTGGAACTACCTTGGGGCCATTATGAATGCTTTTGGCTTTGATAAGCAGTGGACTAAATGGATTCTCACCCTGATTAAATCCACTAAGTTTTCCATCCTTGTCAATGGCTCCCCCTCCGACCCTTTCTCTCCCTCCCGAGGCATCAGTCAAGGAGAACCTCTATCTCATTTCCTATTTGTAATCCTCATGGAAGGTCTTAGCAGACTCGTAAGCAAAGCAAAGAATGAGGGAAAAATCAAAGGACTACAACCCTTTCATTCCATACCAGCGACAATGCACCAACAAATTGTGGATGACACAATGCTACATGGGACGCCAACTGTGAAAGAAGCCATGGCTTTCAAGAAAATCCTAAGTCTCTTCAGTAAGGCTTCAGGTATGGAAATCAATATTTCAAAGTCCACTATTTTTTTCTTCAATACTCATTTAGCCATTCAGAAGCATCTATCTAGTATTCTAGGCTTTCGAAGAGGTAGCCTACCCTCTAAGTATCTAGGAGCCCCTCTAACAAACAAACCCTGGCAAAAGATACACTGGGAGAAAATCCTGGCCAATATGAAGAAGAGATGTCAGCACTGGACACACAGAGCACTCAATTTCGCTGGAAGATTAGTCCTCACCAAAGCAGTATTGCAGGCCATTCCGCAGTACCTGCTCTCTATTATCCCTACCCCTAAAGGAATCCTACAGCAGATTAGAGCGATCCAGAGATCTTTTGTCTGGAATGGCAATGCGGGAAAAAAAATGGGCACTTGTTGCCTGGAATAAACTTTGCAAATCGAAAGAATTAGGGGGCTTAAATCTTGTGGATCCCTCCACTATCAACATGACCTGTGGAGCCAAGCTCTGGTGGCGATGGTTGAAGGAATCCAATCTTCCATGGGCCAGACACTAGAAGGAAAAATATATCCTAGACTACAACATTCAGGAATTAATAAGGTTGCAGGAGGTTCCTGAAGGATCTCCTATATGGAATTTAGCAAGAAAGAACCGCGACATTGTACAGGATCACAGCTTTTGGGAAATCCAAAACAGGGAAACTACCTTATTCTAGGAAGATGCTTGGCAGCAACTCCAGAAGCTTGAAAGACCAGAGTTCGCAGGCCTTAAGAGACAGTGCCAGAACAGGGGCAGATACACCATCCATCAATACTGGAATCACAGCAGCAGGGACCAGGAATGGAGAGAGTGGTTGATCAATGCCATAGAAAGCTAAAATGAGGAAAACAACAATATAAGAAATTTGATCGACCAACTAAACAAAAGGAAGATAAGAAAAGCTGAAGAAAGAGACCAGCTAAGATGAGGCATGAAAGGGGGTGGTAATTTTACGCTCAAGGAAGCCAGGGAACATCTCGAGAATGGAGAGCAAGTGGAGGTGATTCAATGGAGTAATAAGGTCTGGGACACTCTGTTTTGGCCTAAAATTAAAACATTCCTATGGCTCCTGATGCGGAGGAAAACCCTCACTTGGGAGAATCTTCGCAAAAAAGGGTTCAATGGCCCATCTAGATGCCCCATGTGCAATTCAGCTGAAGAAACAATGAACCATCTCTTCAACACTTGTGACTGGGCTTGTCACCTGTGGAAATGGGCGGAAAACATTATGCAAAAAACAGATCGAACCAGGGACTCCATCCAGGACACCATCATGAATTGGCAGAGCGAGTACTCAAATAATATAAGAATTAACAACATATGGAAAACCTTGTCGGGATTTATAACCTGGACCATATGGAAGGAACGGAATAGAAGAATCTTCCAGAATGAATACAGAGACATAGAGCATTCGCTGGACACTATAACCCAAAATATAAGACAATTAATTCTGGTTAAGTGTAGAGTGGAAACAGACAACCAAGCTTCGGCTAGAGACTTACACATTTTAAAAATCTTCAAATTGGATAATGGCCGAAGTATGAGCACCACGAATTGCCAGCAAAATCCAAGCACCGAGTCAATTGGCTGGAAGCATCCTCCTGCAAGCTTTCTTAAGCTGAATTTCGACAGAGCCTCCAGAGGCAATCCAAGCTTGGCGGGCATTGGAGGCATCATATGGAACCATGCAGGGGAAATTCTTCACATCTATAGTAAAGCCTTGGGGGAAGGGACTAATAACGAGATGGAGTTTGCTACCATGGAACAAGGACTCAGAATTCTTAGAGACACTCAGGGTGGCACCGCGGTGGTTGAGGGAGACTCAGAGTTGGCAATAACAGCGGCAAGGAAGCTCTACGGAGGAGCGAAAGCAAGTAAGGTTACTAAACATTGGAGACTTGCCAAGGTTACAGACAACATAGCAGGTATGCTGGGAGTAATGAAAGGTCTGATTTTTCAGGCGGTGCGACGAAGAGCTAATATGGTTGCGGACCACCTGGCGAACTATGGAATCGAGCACCCAAACACCATGTGGGACAGTTGTTGGCAGAATATAAACTGCCCGGAATTAAAAGAAAAGTGCATCCAACTCTCCAGGCAAGATCTGGGTGACGACAATGGGGAATGTGCGGGAGGAAGAACATAACCACGTCACACTATGATGAGACACGCTGGCACTGCAGATGCCATTAAAGAGTGGCAGGGGGTAGAAGGACATGCGAGTTCTGCGCAATTATGGCGCGAGCAGAGAAAAGAGGATATAGGATCAGATATGATAAGTAAGGATATGCACCGCCAAGACCAGATCAAGAAGGGGGACACTTGGCAGGTATTGGAGCAGGAGAGAATAGGTGACTGTAAAGGAAATAATGAGAGCCACTACACAAACAATTCAACATCACACAGAAATTATTATGACAGGACATGCAAGTTGCGAAGAGACAGGCGGTATGCAACCAGTAACATCCCAGGAAACCTCTATTTAACTTCCACCAAAGGCAAAGGAAAAAGCATTGTTTTATCGTGTAGTAGACCAGAGCCCATCCATTCTGCAGAAAGCATCCAGAATTACACTGTGAGAGTAGGCACGACAATGGAAGGGGAAGGAAGTCGCAACGCTTCGGCAAATAAAGATCTCAAGATCGCTAGAGAAATGTATGAAATGCGTACCTCGCTAAAGAACAAGCGCAAGATCATTGACCTGGAAGCCATGGTCCAGGAGGAAGAAAAGAAGCTATCGGAGCAGCACATAGAAAAGGAAGTGGATTGGCTTCAGGACCCCGACACTGTAACCACGCGGGCCACTCAGTTCGTCAGGACTCAAGCAGAGAGCTGGCGCATGAAAACACTGCTTGCTCAAGCCTTGAGCATGCAAGCCAATAACGCAGAGCAATTGCGAAGAGACTAGCATATCTCAGAGGCCAAGACGGAGGAACACATCACAATCTTAGAGAGCCTGGACTTTAAGGTTAGTGCACTGGAACAAGAGGTCGATAGCATTTCCAAGAAGCTCACAGTGCTGATCAAACTCCTAAGGCATACTATTGGACAAGATTCCAGGCAATCTGAGCATCAGAAGGATGAACCGATGGGAGATCATCAAGGCCAGCATCCCAAGCCTGCGCAGGCAGGCATCTCAATTTCTGAACTAGCTCCGAAGACTTCCAGAAATTATGTGGTGCTCAAGATGTAAAGGGGCTGTTTTGATTGCGCTGGTTTCTTTGTTCCTTCAGCTGGTCCTCTTTGTTCCCTTCTGTTATGCTAGTTAGTTGGTCTATTTTTGTTCCCTTCTGTTATGCAGGTTAGTGTGTCTGTTGCTTCTGTGATCTTTCTGTTGCCTCATTCAGGCAGATGTTTAAGTGTTTGTCTTTTGTTAAGTTCTATGACAATGCCACCCTGCGTGGTGTGCTTATGATAGTTTGGTAAGCCCTTTTGGTCAATTTTGAAGGTAAGCCTGCAGTCTAGTGGCCCTCGATCTGCAAATGCAGATTTTTGTACTATATTTTCCTCTTCTTAATATAACTAGCTGACTTACAAAAAAAAAATATGGATCAATTGGAGAAATAAGGGATAGGCTAGATAGTTTTTCATTCTGTAATAAAATAAAATAAAGTGGGTTTGCTAGTCTAAGTGCACCCTAGAGAAAAAATAAAATGATAATTTAGTTATGGGTAGGTAAACTAGTTGGTTTTGTAAATATTTTCCTATGCCTTTTTTATCCTAAGTTTAATCATATGAAAAAAAGGGCCAATATATGCGCCATATGATAAAGTATTTCCATATATGTTTTTTACTTCCTTTTATCCTAATTCAAAAATGAAAATATTAAAGCACATGTAGACAAATTTGGCTTGTCGTATATGGTTAAAGTACATATCAGTCAGTGGCACTGGAATCTGTTCCTGCTCAGAATCGATGGGCCTCATCTGCCTTCGGCCCACCCTCTCCATCCTGCCTTTACCGTTGGGGGGGGGGGGGTTCTGAAAAGCTATTTCTCTTGTTGGGCCCCATCACCTATGTGTCATCCTCTCATGATTTCGCACCACCCCTGGCCATTCCCACTTACCGCTTCCTAACCCCTCTGAAATCATTGTCCCCTTGCCCTCTTTACCACGCCCCACCATGAATCCTCTGCAAATATCCTTCTACCACGTCGCATTTTTGTTAGCCAATTAAATTCCCTCCCCACAAATAATCGTTCGACATTAGTTTTATTCTCCTAGGTCACCATTCGAAAACTAACTGTCCAACGCCATTTTCAACAGAAAATTCCCAGTGTTTAAAACCTTATGAATCCATCGCTCTCCTTTCTTTACTTCTCATCCTATCACCTTCTTTCTTTTCACTGTTTGTTTTTTGTTATTAACAATTTTTCACAGCGATCACTCTTAGAGCTATTCCACGACCATACCATGATAGAAAAATGACAGTTCCCTTTTCTTTCACCTGATAGTTCGTTATCCAAACTCTTTCCCGGTAAGCTCCTCTGATTAATTTCTTCTTATCTTTCACTGATATAGTCATGCATCCAAAGACTAAGACTCAAGATAAGCCTGTTAATCCTTTGATTCCCCATTTTGCAGACTTAGATCACACCCCTTTGGCCAACAAGGATTATAGGATTAATGAAGCCTAATGTGACTATGATTTTCTTGAATTATAATGCTAGTTAGAGGACAAACATGTAGAAAAAACCGATGAAATTTGGCTCTTGGAGTTCAATCTTCCCCATTACATTTCCCCCCTAACATTCCACGCCCTACAGTTTACAATAAGGTGTCAAGCATGTTATGTCCCTTCTCAAAGAGCTATCATCACCCCTACAGGTGACATCCTCTTCACAATTACTGCACAATCCATTGATCAAATGATGTTGGCTCCCACTGTGGAAAATAATACTTCTTTGTCCTTAGAATCCCTTGCCCAGCTTTATCAGAAGCTAGATTTCACCACCAGAGCTAAAATCTTTGAAATCTTCTTGCCTGAAAATGCCCAATTACCTAAAAATAATGCTCCATCTTCCTTGATCAGGCCAAACAAATTATATCCATGATTTCCTACATTTTAGGTTATTTTTCTTATAAGTCGGTATATGAGCCCATTTTAGGATTCCTCTCTATATTTTCCACAGACAACAAGCCTTCCATTGTGTTCAATTTCAGCCAATTCTTGGCAGATAGTATTCATGAACAATTCATAAATTTTCCCACAGAATAGGTGTTTAATTACACCTCCATTTTGATTTATATGTTCCTTTACTATTAGTTAGAAAAATTCAGTTTTGAAATGCAGAAGCTTGATGATGCAAGAAATCAGCAGCTAGTGGACTTTTAGACCTCATTGGTCAAGAAATATTAGAAAGAGTTTTCTTATAAGAAGTTCATTGAATATTTTGTTCATCCAGCCATGAACATCCTTAACAATGCAATTCAAGCTAGTAGGATCAATGAAGAAATCAAGAGAATTCTGCACCTAACAGATCAAGCAAAGATTGGGGATTAGTATTTATACCAAAATTATACAAAGATCAGGGTCTATGGTTGTGAATTGGCACCATACAAACTCCGCAAATACCTCCCCATCAATTTTTTTTTCCCTAGATTATATTAGATAGATGATGAATTTGGATGACATCCATTTTGTAGTGGCCAAGAAGAAATAACAATTCAGAATAAAGACACAGGTGGGCCCATTTGTATGTAAAGAAAGGAAAACAGGTGAAGAAGTAGATAGGATGCTTAAAGAAATGAAGTTCAGTCTAAGCTTTACATGGTCTTATGACCCCTATGTCATCATTTCAAAGATCAGAGTGGAGAATAAAAGCACTCCTTACATTCATACTTCAAGGCTTGAAATAGAGCAATATCCAACTCAACTAGAATGGACTAAAAAAACTTTGCAGGAAGCTGAAGAACAACTTTTCCACTTCCATTTTGCAGACACCCACTCCTTAGGAAAAATCAAGAAAAATATAGAGGCAGGAAGGATCATCATCAACAAGAGGAAGTGAAGAAAAAGAGTTTAGAATCAGTTACAGGAAGGGAACAAAGTTGACTCGTAGAGTAGAGGCAGACAAAGAGACTTAAGAGAAGGTTGCCACCATAATCACAGATTCACCACCTACAACCAGCAAATTCACAACATCTCCTACTAGACCTTCATCCTCAAAAGTTCAGAAGGAAACTGAGCTAGAGTCACAGAATGTCCAAAAAAAAAAAGAAAATAAAATTTTTGCTAGGTATAGGGAGATTAAGCTTAGAAATGAGATTCTAAAAAATAAAACTTATAATCAGTTTTGGAAGTAGACTTATAGCTCACAGAGTAGGTTGTTGTCAGTCTTTGACACAGAGCATGGAAAAATGCAGATGGCCTTCCTTGAGGCCCAAGTTCCATAGCCAAAATCAACAGTAGACTACAAGAGTACTACCTTTGAGTTCAACACAAAAGGCATTCATCCCATTGATCAAATGGATATAAACAAGAAAATTGGTTAAATGATATCTTCCACATTGACTAACACTACAATGTCACTATCTAAATTGTAGGTTTCGTTTTCCAATGTTCAATGCCAGTTGAAAATGGAGAAAGTGTCCTCCTTAGCCAAGGATAACAGGATCAAGTCTTTGGAAGATGTGGTACTAAAGATATGGTATGAACCTAAATATGTCAATGCTACTGAGGAGATCATTAAAAATAAGAACCTAGACATTGCAGCCTTGAGAGAGAAGCTCAAGCTACCATCCATAGAGGATCCATTGACCAAGGACATTGAAGAAAGTGAGGCACAGAAAGAAGGCATGATGAAGCTGATCATAGAGAAGAAAATACAGATTAGGTAGATGGAACCAGAGATGGAGAAAATGATAAAGGATAAAGGAGAGAGTCAAAATATGGCCATTGTCCCCCTAGATGCCATACCCATTTCTCATCTTCGAGCAACAGGAATAGCCACTGCAGCCACCTCTTCCACTCAAACTGTGAGTGATGAATAAGTAACAAAGACACTTGAGAACATGTCACTCCAATCAAAGGAGATTGAGACTTTGCAGGGCAAACTCAAAGATTTAGAAGTGCAAAAGGCCAAATATGAAGCTGCTGGGGTTATTGAAGTGTAGAAATCGTAGAGACTGTTGGAGAAGTTGCAGAAGGTGGAAAGGGACACTTCAATTGGTCAGACCTTGGTCCAAGCCAAGGAAAACATTTCGATGAATATACTAGATTCTATGAATGAGATTTGGCCTTCGATCCATATCATATTTGAGCAGAAAGAGTTGATACAAAAGGCTACAGTAATTATTGTGCAGGGAAGGGAGAAGCTTTGAAAAATGCCCACAGAAGCCTCCAACATTATTAGGTTCCTAAATTCTAAGTCCAAATATGAACTTGAGGATGTAGGAATCAGTGACAAGACTGCTACTATTTTGGAATTCAAGAAAATCTTGACAGAGAGGAACCTCATTGATCAGTTGGAAGAAATATACGAAACCTTGGAGCTGCATGTAAACAGGTTCAATAACAGAATTGAAGCATTGATCTAGAAGGGACTACCCAGCATTTATGTAATAAATGACAAATTAATCACTCAGGAAGACTATGTCATGAAGATGAAAGAAATGGCTAGAATCAGCATCAAAGTTAGTGGAATAAAGGGAAGTATGACATGAAGGGAAATTTTGGAAACCATGTGAAATGATTTCTACATACAGAATGAGGTAAAACACAATTTTACTTTGAAGCTAACTTTTTCCAAATACATAGAGGTAGATGAAATTTACTGTAGGGTAACAAAATTGACAATACTAGATGAAAAGAGATGGGAAGAATAGGTTGATTTACTGGATTGAAGGGTAAATTCAGAAGCAGTAAAACAATTTCCAGCGCAGCAGCCAACACGACATTCTATTCAGCAACACAACACTGTTTCCGTTGACTCAGCAACCGAAACCATCAAAACAGGACCACCTTTCTTTTCAGTTGTCTACATGGCCTATTTGTCTGCGAGGATAAGATCATATTGTTTATAATTAGGCTAATAATACACTGTCGGTTTGACAACAATTTTGTAAAGTTTTTTTGTAATTTTCAGTATAAATACTTCATTGCTTGAAGTATTAAGGGCTGATTTCTAATTGTAAATTATTTTGCATATTGTATTTTTCAAAGTAATAGATCATCAATAATACAAGGACCTTTAACAGGATTCATGTGGTGCACCAAATGGTGTTGTGTATCTTCTATTTATCTATTTAAGCATTCTTTTTCTTTCTCTGTTATTCTAAATATCTGAATTATTTAACAGAAACTGTGACGAATAGGATTTTTTATTTAGAGCACCTTATTTTGGTAGTTAATAATTTTCATGTTTTCCCCTGAAGTCAAATCATGGAATTCTTAATTTCTCCTTGATTTATATTGAACCTTACACATATGTTATTTCACAATCCATTTAATTTCTGAAAGGATCCAAATAGTACAACCTAGCTTTCCCTGTGAGAACTCTAAAAATTGACGCAAAACTGAGTTTAATTTATAGCCTCCATAACCTAATGGAATTATAACACTTAAATCAACCAATCCAATCAAAACAAAACAATCAATACAATCATAAGTAGGCTAGAATCTACACTAAAACAAAGCTAAATGTTAGAGAGATCCCTCTCTAAAGCTAGCAGGGCTAGATCCTAGCTTCCAAAGTGGTTTTGATGTTGTCCTATGTGTTTACTCCCTCAACCTCAAAAAAACATAACAACAACATAGTGGCGACCATACTGGGGAAGAAAAATCTTTAGATTGAAAATTCATTATTCCCTGTTATTCAATCAGTATTTCTATAAATTGAAGCTTATATATTATTATGGAATACATGATTTGAGGTTGTTATTTTGTATATATTTTAGTGTGTCATTGATTTGATTTTTATTTGTGTGATGATTTTTAATAGACTTGACTCCCAAAAGAATTTTCACTAGAGCTCACCCTAATCCCAACCCTGTTGAATTTGTAGATAATCCAGAAAAATTGGTGAGAAAGAGAAGTCTTACAAAGATTTAAGGTAGTAATAGTCCTTTGTCTAGATTCAATTCTCTTCCTGAGAATAGTCCTTCATCAAGGTCTAACTCTCTTCTAGAAAAATTTGAAACTATTCAAGATATAGAGTTTGATTTTCCTTTCCAACATAGTTTGTTTAGATCAAAATTTGAGGCTTTTGTAGATTATAATGTCATTGATAAATCCCTACTGCAACCAAACATACCCCAAACCAAGCTTCTTGAAATAGATCCTGATCTAGAATCCCTACAGCAATCTGATAAATTACAAGGTCTAGTTTGAGTTTTGAACCAAGCTATTAAAGAAGATTATATTCAACAATCTGTTGAATTTTCTGCTTTAACAGTTGCAACAGCCTCTTTGTCTACCCAATCTTCCAAGTCTATTCATCTACAACCTCCCAGTCCTACCCATTCAATAGGATCAACTTCCTCACCTATGATATCTCAAACTGTTATTCCTATTATCCCTATAGTTATCACAACTACACCTACATCAGGTCCATCTTCAAGTCAATCTTCCAGACTAGTTATCACAGGAAGGTATGCACCTTTGGTGTTACCAGGACAACTTAATGCTATGCATGGAGATTATCAATCTAAAATTGTGACCTTTGATAACATTGGTTCCCATACTTCTCAGCAGCATGTGGATAGAATGAATGATGTGTTTGACCTTCAAGAAGTATATGAAGCCGATGTTAAAATGAGATTGTTTTCTCAAAGTTTAGGAGGTGATGTCAAAAAATGGTTTAGGATTTTACTTGTAGGAAGTAAATCCAACCTTGTTCTTTCCATCAAACTATCTTAGCTAGATGGGAGATCAAAAAAAATCCACTTCAACTCCTAAATGAATATAAAATATTGAAAAGAAAACCAAATGAAAGTGTGGAAGAATATTGTGAATGGTTTAATACTATTTACAATGCTATTCCACAAGACATCAAACTCTCCCCTGGCCTAGATTTAATTGATTTTCCTGATGGTTTTGATGTATACATGGAATATCAACTTAGATAGAGGGGCCCAACAACTTTGGAAGAAATGCAAGCTAGTTCTATTAAAGTTGAAGCTAAAATCTTAGCCAAGAAGACCAAATTAAAATCTGAACACAGGGTTACCATAAAAGAAGAGCCATCTACTTCTGTTGTTGATCATAAAATTGATAACTTAGTGAGGGAAGTAAATCAGATGATGCAAAGAGTAAACATAAATGACCAAACTCAAGTGAGAGAGAACCGAAATGTTCCTCAAAATAGAAACCAAAACTTCAGGTGAAATGTTCCCCAAATCAAACAAAGAGAACAGAAGGGGTAGACCAACAGGTTCGACCTCCTTTTCAGGAAAATTACACTGATGACATGGGAAATATTATTGAATATTTGGAGGAAAACCAAATATTTTTTATTGGAATAAATGATGATGAAACAATTTTCCTCACTCAAGAGGAGCAAGAACTTTTTCTCCTAGCTCAAACCGAACTAGATTCTGAAGAATCAGATGAATATAAACAAGGTTTTGAAAATTCTATCATGGAGGTCCATAGGAAGTATAACCTTAGGAGAAAAAAGAATTCAGACACTCTCAACACCAAAAGCTCTGATAATCCTGCTAAAAAATCATCTGAAATTGATCCTAGGAAAACCACAGACAATCTTCCTAAGAAAACTGTGGATAATTCTGGTAAGAAGAAAGTAGAAATTCTTGTCAAGAAGATAATTGATAGTGTTTATAAAACTACACAAAAATATATCCCAACCACCTGTCAACAAAAAGAGCCTATAACAAAACAAATCACAAATCAATCTGAACTTCCCAACTTGATTAAGATTCAAACATCGTTTAACATTTAGAATGAATTAGCAAAATTGAAAATCCCTACTCCTCTCACATAGTTAATGAAAAAAACATGTACAAACCCCAAGTAATGAAAGCTTTAAACATAGGGGAAAACATAGACTTTGTAAATATGAATGATGACCAGCCTAAGCTCTTATTTGGACCGGATGTTGAGGGCAAACCACAAGAAGGGGGTGTTCCTCCATTCTATGTTAGCCTAAATATTCTTGATAAAATCCTCCATAATTCTATGTTGGATTCAAGAGCTTCCCACAAATTAATTCTTAAAGCTGTTATGGATAAATTAGGACTTGACATTACCAGACCTTATAAATATTTATACTCCTTTGATTCCATTTAAGTAAGATGTTTAGGTCTCATCAAAGATCTATATGTTGCTTTAGGACAAATCCCAGCCAAAAGTATTTTAATGGATGGTTGCAGATATTCCTACTAAGTATGGCATGATGTTGTCATGCTCATGGGGAGAAAAATTACAAGGAACACTATAGATGGATATGACCTTTTCCACCATACTAGTTTTTGGGTGTCAAAGAAGATTATATAGGGAAACCTTGATGAAATTCATGGTTAGTAGTCAAGAGAAACCTCACAACTATCCTCTTTATTTTGTTCACTCGGATTTGGATTCTTTCATTCTTTACAATGATGGAGATATCAACACTCAGGTGATCAATGTTGAAACTGAAATTTCTAAAATAGATCCTACCCAAACACAATTAATAGAATTAAATACTCCTCCCAAACCTCTTTGGAACATGCGTTTTGATGGCTCTTGTAGCAAATATGGTTCTGGAGCAAGAATTTGGGTGGTTAACATAGGAAATAATCATGCTAAGGGTCACTCATACATGCTTTATTTTCAATATACCAATAACATAGCATAGTATGAAGCCCTTATATTAGGATTGTAGTTGTTGACAAAATTAGGTGCCAAAAGAATCTCCATTCAAGGGTATGATGAATTAATTATCAAACCAATTAAAGTTGAGTATTCAGCCAAACACCCTAGGATGAGAGCATACAGAAATGTCGTGCTTGAGTTTCTAAAAAGTTTTATTGAATATGACCTTTGTGCAATTCCTAGAAAACGAAATATCATTCCAAACAATTTGTCCTTTTCAGCTAGCTCCTGTAAAATGCCTTAAGCTAATCAAGATTATGTACTGGAGGTGAAACATCGACCATCTATACCAGATAACATGAGGTATTGGCAGGTGTTTGTAAATGATAAATAGATTGAAATTTTTCTGCAATGTAAAGATGAATTTCAAGATGATAGTGTTGATTTGGAATCTGAAGTAGATAATCAAATAGTTGTACATTCTAATCTGGAAAGGAAATTAGATAATTCATATGTAAATACACCCATAGATAAAGTTATAAATAAATTATAATTGCTTTAGATAGACCCTCAAAAAGATGAATTTGAAACACTCCAGCTAAAAGGTAATTTTTACCTATAGGTCTAGTTCCATTAGAAGAATTATTTGATTTAAATGATGTGGCTAGAAAGCCTAATATTGAGGCCATAGGAACAACTTTTGAAGAATGTAATTTAGGTACTGAAAAAGACCGCAAAATCATAAAACTGTCTAAATTAATCCCAGTTGCTGAAAAACAAAACTACATTGCTTTATAAGGAATTTAATGATGCTTTTGCCTGGAGCCATGAAGATCTTAAAACATATGATACAAAAATTATACAATACAAAATTCCAATTAAGGAATATTAGAAACCATTTAAACAAAAACTTTGAAGAATAAATCTTGTTCTGATGCCTTTAATTGAGAAGGAAATTAAAAGAATGTATGATTATAAAATCATAGTTCCTCTTAGGTAATCTAAATGGGTTTCCAATATTGTGCCAACTAGGAAGAAAAAAGGTGAAATCATACTATGCATAGATTTTAGAAACCTTAACAAAGTCCCTGTAAAGGACAACTTTCCTTTACCTAAAATAGCTCATATTCTATAAAAGGTAGTCAGATCTTCTAGGATTTCTTTATTAGATGGTTTCTTAGGTTATAATAAGGTCTTAGTCTATCCAGAGGATCAAGATAAAACAACCTTTACTACTCCATGGGATACCTTCATGTATGTGAAGATGCCTTTTGGGTTAATGAATGCTGGAACCACATTTCAAAGAGCAATGGATATTGCTTTTACTGATGAAATTGGCAGATTTATTGTGATCTATCTAGATGACATCATTGTATATTCTAAAACTAATGAAGAACATTTGTTACATTTGAGAAGAGTATTTGAGAAATGTAGAAGGTTTGGGATTTCACTAATTCCTAAGAAAATAGTTTTTGGGCTTGAAGAGGGAAAACTTCATGGTCCTATCATTTCTAAGGAAGGTATTAAAATTGATCCTAAAAGGGTTGAAGCTATTCTAAAAATTAATCATCAAATAAACATAAAGGAACTTTAGTCCTTTATTGGTTGAATAAAATTCCTAAGAAGATTTATCCCTAACCTCGCAGAACTTCTCAAAAACATAATAAACATGATAAAAAGAGATTCATAAATCAAATGGAACATTGAAGCTAGGAAATCATTTTATTAAGTTAAACAAGAATTGACAAAAGCACCAATCCTTATCAGACCAAATTTTACTAAGGATTTTATAATTTTTTCATTTGCTTATGAACATACTATTGTAGCTGTCCTTTTACAAAAAAGTGATGAGGGATTTGAGCAACCCATTGCTTTCTTTAGCAAGGCTTTAAGGGATGCTGCACTCAAATATAATATAATTGAAAAACAGGTTTTCACATTGGTAAAAGAAATTAAAGATTTCAGAGTATATATCCTTCATTCTCACATAATTTCTTATGTACAAACGTTGTAGTTAAATATATTTTGACACAGAATGGACCAAATGGAAAACGAGGCAAATGGATTTCCATCATTCTTGAATATGATATGGAAATCAAACCAACCAAGCTTATCAAAGGAGAAGGATTGGCCAAGTTGATGGCGGAATCTAGTCTTAATGCTTTAGATATCAACTTTGTAGGTTAACTGGATGATCAAGAGGAGCATGCGACTCCACAACTAGATGAGGCTTTCATGACCTCACCCTAGTATGCAAACCTTATTTATGTTTTATTTAATTTAAATGCTCCTCCTGGTCTAACAAAGACAAAGGCTAGATTTCTAAAGCTAAAAGCAATTAAATTTTGCATCATAGAAAATGTTTTATATTGGAAAGATGTTGGTGGTATTCTACTAAAGTGTCTATTGAGAGATGACACAGAAAGAACAATGCAAGAATTCCATGAAGGTGACTATGGTGGCCATCTGTACTGGAAAACCACTGCCAATAAGATCCTTAAAGTTGTTTTTTACTAGCCTAAACATTTCCCATATGTTTATAAGAAGGTAACCTCTTGCCACAAATGTCAAATATTTGAGGGGAAAGGAAAGATTTTTCCTCTAACTTTGAAGCCCATATCTGTTTAAAGCCCTTTCCAACAGTGGTGATTGGATTTCATTGGAGAAATCCATCCACCATCCTCTACTCAACATAAATGGATCCTTACCGCTACTGAATACTTCACAAAATGGATTGAATCCACTCCTTCTAGACTATCCATGGATGTTGTTACCATCAAATTCTTAGAAACCAAATCATGTCCAGATTTTGTTGTCCAAATAAGCTTATTACAAACAATGTTGCAGCTTTTAGATCTTAGAAACTGATAGATTTCTGCAACAAATACCATATCACTTTGCGACATTCAACTTCTTATTACCCATAGGGTAATGGGTTGGTTGAATCTTCAAATAAGAGTCTGGTAAATATTATTAAGAAGCTATTAGCAGACAACAAAAATTCATGGAACAACAAGCTAATAAATGCACTTTGGGCGGATATGCTCACCACAAAGAAATCAATTTGCATGTCACCATACCAATTGGTTTATGGAATGGATGTTGCCTTTCCATCCTCTTTGGGAGTTCCAGTCATGAAGTTAGTTTAGGAATTGTAGGTTGAGCCAAATGACATTGAAAGGAGAATTGATTATACAATACAGTTGCAAAAATCCATGGAAGAAGTTTATAATAAGGCTCAGGTCATCCATGAGAATATAAAGAAGGTTTTTGAAAGAAGAAGAAAAGAAGATGATTTCACCTTGGGTGATAAAGTTTTAAAGTGGGATTGCAAAAGAGAAGACAAAGGGAAGCATGGAAATTTTGACAATTTATGGATGGGACCCTATGTCATTTATGTTTTTAGAGGGCATAATGCATTTTCTCTCATAAATTTAGATGGGATAGAATTACCTCATGGACATGTCAATGGAAGGATGCTCAAACACTATTTCTCCGAGTAATAGAGATTTTTCTAGAATTTATCATTGTAAATGTCATTGTCTTTATTATTTGGATTGGGTGACCTATTAATAGAAGTTGAAACCTGTAGAGAAGGCACTAATATTGTATTGATATGTTACCATAAGTACTGCAACAAAGAAATCAGAGGTGGATGTTCCTGAAATAGAACACTCAAGGCTACTGATCAAATGTTCTTGGCACCTCATAGGGAGAGTGCCTTCCCCAACTAGAGCCACTGTTAGGGTCCTATAATTTATAGGATCTCAAGGTAATTGATTATTGTCTCTCACGAATCTTATTTTGTAAATACTTGTCAATCTGCCAATGATTTCCAAACAAAAGAAAAAATAGAATAAAAAGTGAAAGAGGGTATAAATAAGAAAAAGAGAAAAAACGAAAATATTGAAAAAGAAGAAAAGATTGAACCCAGCGAAAAGAAAGAAATATCAAAAGGGGAATAATACTGAAAGTGTTGCAAGTCTAAATGCCACTACTCATAAATATCTTTTCTTCATCACTAAAAAATAAAAATTTGTGTTCAACTTGTTCAAAATACCACAATCACTAGTTTTTAGTTTAATCATACAATGTATTAAACTCCTTTCAATTTCTGTAAATTATGTTACAGAATAAAGATTTTCCCAACAGTTTAATCTGGGTAAATCAATAGTTAGGTAGAAAATGGCATTGATTCAACTGTTTAATATGGATCAATTGGAGAAATAAGGGATAGGCTAGATAGTTTTTCATTCTGTAATAAAAGAAAATAAAGTGGGTTCGCTAGTCTAAGTGCACCCTAGAGAAAAAATAAAATGTTAATTTAGTTATGGGTAGGTAACCTAGTTTGTTTAGTAAATATTTGCCTATGCTTTTTTATCCTAAGTTTAATCATATGGAAAAAAGGGCCAATATATGTGCCATAGGATAAAGTATTTCCATATATTTTTTATAATTCCTTTTATCCTAAGTCAGAAAGGAAAATATTAAAGCACATGTAGACAAATTTGGCTTGTCGTATATGGTTAAAGTAAATCTCAATCGGCGACACTGAGATCTGTTCCTGCTCACAATCGACGACCCTCATTTGCCTTTGGTCCCCCCTCTCCATTATACCTTTACCGTCATAGGGGGGGGTCCAAAAAGCTATTTCTCACTCTAGGCCCCATCCCCTATGTGTCACCCTCTTATGATTTCGCACCCCCTGCCCCTCGGCCATTCCCGCTTACCGCTTCCTACCCCCTCTGAAACCTCCGTCCCCTTGCCCGCTTTACCACACCCCACCATGACCCCTCCGCTAATCTCCTGCCACCACGTTGCATATCCATTAGTCAATTGAATTCCCTCCTGGAAAATAACCATTCGACATTAATTTTATTCTCTTGGGTAATCATTTGAAACCTAACGGTCCCGTGCCATTTTCAATGGAAACCTCTTGGTGTTTAAAACATTTTGAACCCTTCACTCTCCTTTCTTTACTGCTCATCCTATCGCTCTCTTTCTTTTCACTGTTTTTTTTATGTTATTGATAGTTTCGCACATCAATCACTCTCAGAGCTATTCCGCGATCAGACCATGACAGAAAAATGACAGTTCCCTTTTCTTTCACCTGATAGTTCGTTATCCAAACTCTTTCGCGGTAAGATCCTTTCATTAATCTCTTCTTATCTTTCACTAATACAGCCATGCCTCCAAAGACTAAGAATCAAGATAAGCCTATTAATCCTTTGTTTCCCCCTTCTATAGACTTAGATCATACCTCGCTATCCGACATGTATTAAAATATTAATGAAGCCCAATCTGACTGTGATTTTCTTAAATTATATTGTTGGTTAGAGGAAAAACATGTAGATAAAACTGATGAAATTAGGCTCTGGGAGTCCAATATTCCCCATTACATTTCCCCCCTCACATTCCAAGCCTCGGAGTTTTCCAGAAGGTGTCAAGCATGCTATCTACCTGCTCAAAGAGCTATCATCACCCCTACAGGTGACATTCTCTTCACAATTACTACCCAATCTATTGATCAAATGATGCTAGATCCCACTGTGGAAAATAATACTCTTTTCTCCTTAGAAGCCCTAACCCAACTTTATCAAAAGCTGGATTTCACTGTTGAAAATGCAACAAGATGATGGAGCTTAGTGAAAAGAAGTCACCTTCACTAAGTGGGCCCGCAGGCTATTTTTGGCGCAAAGTCTATTTTTAGGCTATGTCTATTTTTAGACATGTGGATCATGGTCTATGAGTTGCAGGATGCTATTTTTGGATGATTGGTCATGTTGGTAAAAATAGGTGGACTTCTATTTTTAGACATATGGGCGGATTCTATTTTTAGACTGCCAGGCTAAAAATAGAACAGTCGAATATTATTAGCTCTTAATAATATTTGGACTATAAGCATTATCTTATCCTCTTGGAGCACTTCAGTTCGAGCTACGGATGTGGCACATGCAGTTCTTAGAAGGAAATATGCTTTTCTTATGGGTCAGTTGAGCTATTGCATGATGGACTTCAGTTAGAACTCAAGTGGTTGAGTTTGGTGGAGTTGATTGAGGAGTTGTTGGAGTTGTGTTCAGTTTGACTTCGTTAAACTAGTTGTATTTAGTCTAACTGCAGAATACACTAGTGATGAGTGATGTGAATTAATTATTAATTAATTCACTAATTATTAACTCATAAAGAAACTAAAGAATACATCAGTTAACTCAGTTCATGGACATTTCAGTGGAGACAAGTGTTAGAGGTGAGTGAAAGGGCAAGACAACTGTCAGTTGTGACTATAGTTGTGCATGAGATTTGCACAATCAATGGATTGAGTGTTTCCAATGAGGATTGCGTGGTTCAGCCAAGGTAAGTATGAGTTTGGATCAGCCATTCATCATTATTCTCATGCAGGATTGTGCAGAGGAGGCAGGCATACAGTGGAGGAGATTTGAACCTATGATTGATTCAGATTTGAGCTAGTTTTGTGTGTAACAGGTGGAGATAGTATTGAGTACTTGTGAGGAGTATTGTACTATGTATTGTTACACGTTCTCAATCATTATAATATACAGATAGTGTGGGGTTTTCAGCTGTATGCTTTCCCCGTGATATACTTTGTTGATATGTGTGATTGATGCTTCAATGTGCGTATGCGATTGTTTCTGAATACTGCAAATTGATGATCAATAGTAGAGGAGGTTATGTATTATGCATGCATTCCAAAAATAGTGTATAATCAGGATAATCCTCTGTGAATAAGTGTTATATTATTCAAAATTTCTACATGGTATCAAAGCTGTTGATCATCAGATCTATTATTCAGAAAGTGTTTACATTTTATTTCTTCAGGCAGAGTCTGTAATCGGGCTAGGTAGCCTCTAGATTCATCCTTCCTTTGGAAGGTGAGATATCCAGTAAAATCCCATACAGTAAATCTCTGTACGAGAAATACTTTGTTCTCACGGATTTTAGATCAGAGGCGGTTGAGGTTTGAGCTGGTGGAATTCGAATTTGCAGCAGTGTTTTCTTGGTGTCAAAGTTGAAATGTCTTTCAACGGATTGCGATTGGAGTATGCTCTTGAGGACAGCTCGAATTATATTGCATGGAAAGACAGGATGGAGGCGGTGTTAGATGATAATGGGCTTAAGGATTTCATAGAGGCTGAGTTCCCAAAGTCTACTGATACTGCTCACGTTGAGGCTTGGCAAAAGAAGACAGCAAAGTGTCAAAGGATTCTGTTGGAGGGCGTGAAGGATCACATTGTATCTAGCCTGCATGGAAAGGCTTCTCCATACTTGATGTGGAAGGCATTGACAGATCTATTCCAAAGCAAGAGCGACTAGAGGAAGTTTGCGCTCAAGGATAAACTCAAAAACATTAAGTGTGAGAATGGAGACAGTATGCCCCAGTATCTCACGAAGTTCACCCAATGCCGGCATGAGCTGGGAAGTGTGGGGGTGATTGTTGATGATGAGGACTTGGTGAGCTTGGCTCTCCTTGGTCTTCCGAAGAGTTAGCATTCCTATCAGGACTCTGTCAATGGTCAGGAGAAATTGCCAGGATGGGAGAGACTTTGGTCGGATCTTGTGCAAGAGGAGATCAGGCGGAATACCAGGGACATATCTTCATCAAAGGAATCTGATGAAGAAGATTGCACTTTGGCTGCCAAAGCAAAGAAGGGGAAGGAGAATGGTTCTCTTTCCGGAACCAGTTCTTCTAATAATGGGAAGAAGGTTGAAAAATCGAAAGTGTGATGCTTTCTTTTTCATGAGGTGGGACATTATGCTGCAAATTGTCCATGGAGGAAATCCAAGAAGGGATCCGGAGAAGGATCTGAAGGTGAGGCACTTGCTTCATAGTTCGAGTTGGATTTCACACTCTTCGCATGCATGGTTTCATCCATGGTGGGAAGTGGTTGGTTTCTTGACAGTGGAGCTTCTTTCCACATGACTGGTGACAAAAGTTTGTTCAGTACTTTGGAGGAGAAAGATCTCCAGATACTCATAGTGATGGGTAATGATGAGAAGTATAATGTCTCAGGTGTAGGCACGGTTATTTTTCAGAGGGAGCATGGAGCTCGCCTTACCTTGACCGATGTCAAGTATGTACCAGGACTGAAGAGAATCTTGGTGTTGATCGTGATGCTGGAAGACAGAGGCTATGATGTAGTCTTCAGTAAGGGAAAGGTTTTCCTTAGACACATCATCACTAGACAGGTGAAGCAGATTGGTTCACAGGTCAAGAACTTGTATGCTCTTGAGGTTCAAGATGCATGCAAAGCCTTGAGCAGTGAGGCAAATGATGGAGACTTGGTGGTTGAGAGGGAGTATAGATTACCTCTCAACATGCAGAGCCAGAAGAAGTCTTAGACGATTGTGGAGGAGCCATGATTGGTGCAACAGCTTCAGGAGGTTGTGGAGCAACCACAACAAGGGAAGCTGAGAGGAGATCAAGTAGAGACATCTACTCATGTAGAGAACTCCATTAGGGGGAAACTTCGATCCAGGTGCGTTGAGGGATCACATGCAGCCATACCTCTAGGTAGGAGGTGGGGCGATATAGAGTGATCGTCCCAAGGAGGAGGGGCAAGATCCTTGAGGTACCCAACCTCTTGGATGAGACCTTGCTACGGGAGCCCTGATGTG